>CM068367.1:955704292-956924292 GCA_034769895.1 Magicicada septendecula
AGCCATTGTTTCGACTGTTGTTTTGTTTCTAAAGTGAAGTAATGAACCGAAGTTTCATCAGTTGTTACAAGCCTACGAATAAAATCTTTTGGATTTTTCTTAAAACGGTCCAAACATTCCTGAGAAGCTTGCATTTGCATGCGTTTTTGGTCACTTGTCAACAAACGCGGAACCCATCTTGCAGACAGCTTTTTAATACCTAATTCCTCAGTAAGAATGCGATGTACCCTTGCATCTGAGATGCCCACAGGCTTAACAATTTCAGACACCTTCAATCGACGATCTTTCAAAACAATATCGTGCACTTTATTGATGATTCTGGTGTAATGGCACTTTTGGACACCCAGTACACGGGTCACTTTCAAAACTTGCACGACCACGTTTAGATTCAGTAGATCATTTTTTTATTGTAGTAAATGAAGGTCACCCAACACATTCTTTATCTCATTAAAAATGTCTGTTGGTGTTAAACCTTTTCTAATAAAACATTTGATGTTCAGTTTTCTCCATTTTCAGCGTTGTGAGATATCCTCAATTATACAGCTGTTTCTCCGCAACAGTGACTTGACCCGACTTGACCCTTGACAGCTGTTCGTTGGGCGAACGTGGCGCCACGATGCGGTAAAAAACAGAAACGCCACACATTCGTTTATAGTAGACCGCGAACTTTTCAAATCGCCCTCGTATAACATTTATTTAATGAAGGTTACACAATTATAGCGTGATAACGAATAGAGTTGTATGCACATGCATCATTACAAATGTAACTGTTAACTGCCAGTGAATAAATAATTCTGTAAATTATAAATTAAACTAAAAATTTAAGATAGACTATATTATAAACGCCACAAATAATTAATTTTCCTTTTATCTAGTGATGGTTTGCTAATTTTTTTCTTCACGTAAGGGTGTGTTGATTTTTCTTCTTATGACGAATTGTCATTACTATATGGAAAAAACTCGCAGATATATGAACTGAAGTGTTGGAAAATGCGTGTATGTCCAAGATTTCTTGATTATTTTGTCAAGAGTAGAACTGACTCGGGGGGTTACAGTTTTATATTTTTTAAGCGATAAAATGAATCTCATACACCGCAGTGATGTTAGGTGATTACAATATTAAAGTTTGGAATTAACTAAAAATTCCGGTATCTGATTTACTCTACTATCTTATAAAATAACTAGTTTGTTTACATATTTACAAATAGCAGAATATATTATCATTACAATTTTTAATTTTCTGCAATAAATATCTAAAATCTTTCTGAATATTTCAATAAGAACAGTATGCTCAGCAGAAGTCAGGATGTATTGTTATTCAAAGCATTTCTTAATTAAAGACAACGAGATGTATTCTTATCTTTACGGTACGTTCCATGGACTTATTTTTTTAGCATTCTTAGTTGTAAAGGCACACCAATTTTTTTTCAATGAAATTTCGTTATTTTGATATTTGTTATTATTCGTTATTCGTTCAGTCGACATTTAAGTAGTCGCTTGCTAAGAGTCTTACCGTATAAAATGTAAAATATACAACTGTTCAGTGTTCTCATACGCTGTTCACCAATATACTTGTATTCTTAACGTACTGTGCCGACACGGAAAAGGCGGACTGTGCTAACAATCACTGTGATTTAATAATTAAATAATAATTTCTGGTTTTATGATTTATTTGTATGTCACCATATTTAGAAAACAGATAACAATACAATACAGAATACCGTTTAGCTAAATAATACCAAGCAGAATTTAATTGACTATTGTCTTATACACAAAATTTTAATTACTAAGGGCGGCTCAGTAGACCAGTAGGTATGACACCTGGTTACTAATCTAGAGATCCCGGGTGCGTTTCTTCGGCCCACACCATAAAATCAAGGTGTGTTTTTCAGCCCCCAGGTCGACTCAGCCTGTTGAAAATGAGAACATCCTGGGGATAATAATTGGCGACTGAAGCGTAGTGCTGGCCACACTGCCTTCCTTGTATGCCGTACGGCTTGCATAAGACAGCCTACCCTGCCTGACTCCTAAGCTGCTTCGGAGTTATGCTCCTACACATGGGAGCCATTATTATTATTATTTAATTATTAAGATACAAACACTAAACCTTTATCGAATCTGAAAAATTAACCTTCTTCAACAACAGGTTAGACACGTTCAACAACCTTCTTTATGAACAGAACGGCTAATTACACATTGATTTCTAGTAAAAATATAAAAAACCAAAATCTATCCAATCTTGTAAAAATACAATTTTCAAAAAATATATTTATTCAACTTTATACGGAATCAATATAGAGCAATGAACTCGATGTCTTCTCCATTCTAAACTCTACGTCAACCTTGCCGTTGTGTAACTCTTACCGTAGTCAAATTGAGAATTACAATTGCGTGATGCTAAAGTACCTATTTTCACAATGTCAACGAAACACAAAGATTGAAAAATGTGTATACACAAAGAACACAGACATAATTCAAAAACCACTGAGGAATTTAATTGCTGACATTCAAAGTTTCAGCAAATGCGTCAGACATTTTCACCATTCAGTAAGTGTCTTTTATAAAATAAATGTTCTTGTTAGTAGAAAAACGTTAACATAATTTCTTATATCGGCTACTGGAGTAGATTACCTACATTAGATAGACGTTTGAATGATTCAATGACTAAAGAAAGCCAATTTTTTTATCATATGTTGATCGGTAGGAGATTATATTTTGGTTTCTAATATGCCCAGTTTAAGGTTTCATACTAACGTTATAAACATGAATAAGTTTGGTAAATGTAGTTTTTGAAAATAATCTCGAAACATATTTTGCTTATCGTATTGATTTTTAAACGTAATATTTAAACACGAGGTGCTTAAACTAGTAAGGAAGGAAAAGTAGCGAGTTTTAAGACGTGTACCTGTTATCAAAAAAAAAAAAGAAACTCATAACTACCGCTAACTTTAGGACGCATGGCAACACACACTATGGAAGTAAAGCGATCGTTTCGAATTTTAAAACTGGGTGTCAATTTCACCAATGTGGTTTTTATTTGTAGGGTAATGGGCTAACTTCCAATCAAAGTCAGTTTGACTGCTGTGGTAGAATTCATCTCTGCTTTTAAATATGGTTCAATAATCCCTTATGTATGTCTTTGGCATATTTTATTGACTACAGAATTCGCACTCAGTTTTTCAGCCGAGATGTCCAGCTATTTAATACTATAATAAAAATTACATGAAAGGTCCATTAAATACTTTGGCCAATTTAACAGCTTATGCAATTATTCAGTCCTAGAACAAGCAAGTTATGCTTATGCAGTCCTAGAATCTCTTGATTTAGAGATTAAATAAAACAATAATTCACTACAGCTGTTGACCAAAAGCATTCATCTTAATTTGCTTTCATCTTTCTTTCTTTGTTTAGTAATTTCATTATTTTGTGGAAAGAGGTAATCCTAAAACTATTCGTTCTCAGTCGTTTAAGAAGTTGAAGAGAGCATAATGTAATGATTAACATTTTACGCGGCAAAGCAATAGAAACAACTTAGTGTTCATCAGTGAATGATCCAGGAAGTGCACGGATGTAACTCGCCCGAGATCGAGTTATTGACAGACTATCTCAGCCTGACGGAGTAAGCGTGGTGAGGGGTTCGTGTTCGTCCTGATACCGCTGACATTCTTCAGGGACTTCTTGTCGTTACAGTTCTCTACCTCTTCTACGCTAACACTGACGGTTGACGGTTTACCGGGGATTCATTTTTTTCTTTTTTGTGTTGTGTTGTGTTCTGTTGTTGCAGCACCTTATCACCGCTACATGGAAGCTTGAACATTCAGACTCCACCGACGCTCACGTACTCCGAAATTTGGCTTGTCATACGCACTGCATTGAGGTCGATTACTCAAACAGGAAATTCATCTTGTAATTTTCTATTTTAAGAAGACTGTGTTCTTATATAATACAATGTTGAAGACAGGTTATTGTGTGTGTGTGTGTGTGTGTGTGTGTGTGTGTGTGTGTGTGTGTGTGTGTGTGTGTGTGTGTGTGTGTGTGTGTGTGTGTGAATTTTTCTATGATGTATAGATGTAGGCCCTATATGATATAGTATACGTAGTGACAAATGTTCACTTGCGATACATATTTTTTTGGAGTCAAATTTTACATAATTTCAGTACTCTATACAATATTATACCCTTACCAGTATTTAAAAACAGATAGCAATACAATTTAGCTGAATAATAGCGAGTATAATTTAAACGATTATTGTCTTATACACACAATCTAATTGTTCTTTAATTTCATTTGTTCCTTATGACCTCTTAGAAACATATACTCAGTGCAGGTTAGAACTGATTCAAATCATATTTAAATAAGAAACACAATTAAGCTGATTCCGTAGTCATGATTATTTAGTTAATAACGACATTGGCAGAGCTAGTAACGAAACTGCCTTGGAGAACTTGAGATAAAATCAAGTTTATGACTTAAGTTAAAAAGGAAATAGGCTGTAATTCCATGGAATCTATCTAACGTAATCACGTATGCTTAAAGTTTTTCGAAAGAACTATCTAATAAACAATATACCGGTAACTGATTAATTTTAAAATACTACATTTATTCTGACAAACGACTGTTCTTGAATTGATAAGTGTTTTGGGGTGCGGGAGTGCATGACAGGTTTGATAACGTCGTTGGTAATTGTAAGCGTGCGTGAATACATGCACTTACCGCTGCTGCTTGATGTAACGTTATCAATAAAAAACGCACTATCTTACTTATATAACAGAATAGTAGAGACTTGAAGATATCATACTAGCCTTCAAAAGGAACATTGCTGCATGTTGCTGGAGACCTAGATGTGATCCGATGTGTCTATAATAATAATACGTCTCCATACTTTAATGTTTCTAACTGAAGGCAATATCGTTAATTCAATTGATCAGAAAACCTCTTCCTATTAACAAACATGTTTTAAATGTATTGTGAGTACTACATGATTATGTGAGTATCAGTTTTTTGTTAATTTTTGGTCTATTTTATTCGAAGTGTCAGTCCATTTCTTAAATAAAACTCACATTAGTAGTGAACTTGACTTTTTCTTGTTAATAATATATCAAATTTCGATTTTTAATTTGTTTTATTAAAAATACGGGGTGGGCCAAATGTCACTACCCATTGTAAACATTAAGATAACTTTGGTTGTGATCTTCCCATCAATTTTAAACTACGCGCCTTTGGTTTTTGTCTGATAGTTTCTTATGTAAACACTAGAGTGCAGTATTATTCAATCAAACAGCTGATGTTCATTTGACATTGTTGATTCACGATTGTGAAAATGTTTACAAGTGCAGAAAGGGTTTTTGCTTTAAAAACCTGGTACATAGGTGGCTATAATTTAATAAAAAGTGAGTGGAATAAACATTTCAACACTGTTCAGCCAACACGGAAGGCAGTCTACAATTTACGAAAACGTTTTGAGGCTACTGGATCTACAGCGGACTCCCCCAGGTCAGGTAGGACATCATTAAGTGATGAAACTAAGCTGAACGTTTGTTTACAAGCGGTTATCCACAGTCCTAAAAAGTCTACTCGTAGGCTGTCTTGTGAACAGAATGTTTCAAGAAATTCTGTTCGGAGAATTTTACATAAGGCTAAATTCAAGTATTACATACCTCGTCTTGTACATGGCCTATTGGAAGATGACCCTGATCGTAGGATTCAATTTTGTGAGATTATGTTAAATAAAATGAGGGTACATGACGAAGAGTTGTTTTCTAAGATAATTTGGAGTGATGAAGCCACTTTCAAATTAACAGGCCACGTCAACAGACACAACTGTACCTATTGGTATACAGAGAACCATAGAATTGTCTTTGAGAAGCAGCTGAATCAACCTGGTGTTACTGTTTGGGGTGGAATCTCATGTCATGGAATTATTGAGGCTTGGTTTTTTGATGGCACAGTCATTGGAGAAAAATACCTGGAAATGTTAGCTACCTATGTCATTCCAGGGCTACAAATGAATTACGACAATTTCAACTTACTGTACTTTCAACATGGTGGTGCTCCACCACATTATACAGTAGCTGTGCGAAATACGTTGATGAGTCTTTTCATGGTAAAGTTATTGGAAGGCGAGTGTCAATAGAAATGCCACCTAAATCTCCAGACCTTACACCAATGGATTTTTTCTTTTGGGGCTACGTTAAAGATAAAGTATGCTACAAAACCACAAACAATTGAGGACTTAAAAGGAGCTATTCAAAATGCTTTCGAACAAATCAATGCAAATACACGATTTTGCAAACACGTATGCCTAAGCGTCCCAGATCGTCTGCAGAAATGTACCGACAAAGATGGGAAACAATTTGAGAAACAATTTAATAAATAATCATGTGGCTTCAATAAAGTGTTAATTCAATTTGTACTGTCTTTTTTATTAACCTTTCCTACTCATTTCCAATAAACTTTACAATGGGTAATGACTTTTGGCCCACACTGTATTTAACTCTGTATGCATTTAACTATTTAACTAATACATATTACGAGGATCGTTTAATAGAAACACGTTTGATCTGCGCAGCCGTGACTTCGTCGCCATGGCAACGGAACTCATTTGTTTATATTATCTGTTTAAGTACTAGTGACGCGTCTGTCAAAAATATTTGCAGTTTGCTCATTTCTAAGCGTTGTGACTGGGTTGAACAATGGCATCTGTGATTCGTCCGAATATAATCTGCGTGCCCTTATTCAGTTCTTTGGCCGCCAAGGGGCGTCAGCCAATGGAAAATTATCGAGAATGAAAGCTGTATATGGTGACAATAGTTATTCTCATACGGCAGTGGTTAATGGTGCAATAAATTTCGACAAGGAAGAGAATCCGCTAAAGATTTGGCCCGTCCCTGACCTGCACGTATTGCAGCATCAGATAAAAATCTGAGAGAGCTGGAAACTGCTTTACGCGCAAATAGGCGCACCAGAGTTAGAGAACTTTCTCAAATGTTGAGGATCAGCGTGGCAACTGTTCATTCTATCATTCATAGTCTTGAATATCACAAAGTTGCTGCTCAGTGAATTTCAAGACTGGTTACTGATGAGCAAAAATATTTGCGTTCGGCTTTGTTACTATAGCATTTGATGCGCTACCAACAACAAGGTAATGCCTTTATACAACCAAATTGTTGCCGGTGATGAGTCTTGGTGTTATCACTACGAACCAGAATCCAAACGTCAGAGTATGCAGTGGAAGCACGAGTATACTCTGTTTCAGTGTATACAATCTACGTAGTACAAAAATGTCGATCCCAACCTTCGGCAGGAAAAGTAATGGTGACCGTATTTTTGACATGGAATCCATAGGTATGTAATGTCTTACTCGCACGTTTCGCGAAAATCGACCGTTATGTTTCAAATGTACTTTCGGCATACCACTATCTCACGAACCGCTGAACTAATCCCAGCAAACCAGCTGTCAGGTGATCGAGTCACTCGGCCCCCTTCCAACAATAGTACTGAGAATTTTGACAACTGACTTCAGACGCCTCTAGGCTTTGTCTGCGTGAGGGTGTTTTTGCGCCGAAAATTTCTAAATTGCTCCACTAAAACTTAAATATCTCGAGAACTACAAGTCCGATCGCAAAAATACAAAGTGCGTTGTGATCCTCAGAACTAAATCTCTCCAATAACATCAATTCCGAGTACCAGAAGCACTCACAGAAAATAATAACAACATTTGAACTCAACAATTTGAAATGCCTCGACCTAAAAATCGCGATAAAACTCGAACCAAAAATTTCAAACCGAAAACCGGCAAATCCTATGCAGAGCGTCAACAGGCCTATCGTTTGAGACTAAAATCAAAGAAATCGGCCGAGAACTTAGAAAATGGCAACCATTTGAAGATTGACGAAACCCCGTCAGCGCCCAAGCGGCCCGCATCTCCGATACCTGGGTCATCCGGCGTGCCCCCAAAGCGACTCAGATCGAGCGTACGGCTAGCTAGCAAGAAAACAGACGATGAGAACATTAATAACTTGTGCTTCGACAACATTGGACCCTCGATGCTCTGCGCAGAACAGCCCGGTCCAAGTCGCCGCTTCAAAGGAGTCGACGAGGAATTCTCTAAGCACTTTATTAACAATCCGTTCGGCTCGGTGTGTGGGATCTGCGATCGCTTGTGGTTCAAGAGTGTTCTAAGACCGTGCGTACCATCATACATAAGTCTCTTGGCCACAGTGTTCGGAGCGGACGAGTACTCAAGTGCGAGTAATATGGAAGGCGTGTGCTCTACGCCTTCTCTGAATAAATAAAATACATTGAAACTTATGTAGCTGTTTATTTAACCAACCCTTCATTTCTTCCCAAAGCACAAGTCTGCCCATGATTCCATGTCTACCGGTAGTCCCACGACTACCAGGTTTAATTTTTTTTATTATAAGGTGTGCTGCTATTAGACTTTAAAGAACCTGGTGTCAACATCAACGCTGAGCGACATGCAGACAGCTTAAACGCTTACGGGTCAGCATCAAGAATAAACATCCCGGGAAGCTCACAAATGGTGTCATTCTTCTGCATGATAATGTTCGACCCCATGTAACCAAGATGATTCAAGATCTGCTTGGTGTTATGAAGTGGGAAGTCTTACAACATCCAAACTTACAGTCCCGACTTGTCCCCGTGCGATTACCATGTTTTGACCCATTAAAGAAATCACTAAATCGGACGCTGAGATAGAGTTTGCTGTTAACGAATGGTTCCGCAAACAGCCGCAAGATTTTACCAGCAGGGAATCTACAGATTAGTGCAACAGTGGGACACATGCCTTAATGTTAATGGAGACTTCTTTTAAAATCGTTGAATAAAAAATGCTCTACAGTCTCTAAACGTGTTTCTCTTGAACAATCCTCTTAAAATAAATGTTTAATATATTGTTACTACAAATGTGCGGATCGTTGTCTTAAAACAGTGAAATATGTAACTGAAAAAGCATACTTCATTACTTGCAAGTTTAATAGTGTAGATACAGAGCGGAGTAGGCTTACTTCCTGGGAGATAAGTCCAGAAATAGTAATGTAAGGTACACAATAATGGGGAGGCAGTCACACAGATAGTTTTCTGTATATCGGTCCCTACAAAAGCAACGCCATACCAAATAAAAGTCACACGAAGGTAAAACTGTAACAAAAATTAAGGGTATTTGCAATATAAACATAGGATTAAATATCTTTAATGAAATATAAAAGTGAATGCTGCACTAAAAATTGCTGGTAGTAACATAGTGTTCTTCTTATATGAATATAAACTATGTTCAAACACGCTAATTACCAGGTTCCAGTTGCGAGCACTCCAGATGTGTTTAACAAATATGAATGATACTACCTTAGACAAGCGTAAGCGTATATTGTATATATTTGCTGAAATCTTAAGTCAAGAAGTTCTGCATTAAGTTTAAATAAATTTTTAAAATAAACTTGAATAAAAAAAATCCTTTACAATTAGTTTTCCTAAATATAAAACTCATTGTAATAAGTCATAATCAACAAAATATAATACTGAGTGTGCAATTTTATCTTTATTGTATAATAAAGTTTAACGGAAGTGTACATCACTTCCAAGTCATTGGAATGATTTTAAGTACGTGTATCTTAAAGATTCTTAAAGATAATAAAGTTCAAATTATATTTAATAAATGTCGATAATTTTATATTTCAACGGATACGTGTTAAAGAAGTAAGGGATGTCCGTGATTATAATTAAATTCAACGAATGGTCGTGATTACAATAATTACTGAATATTATAAAATGTAATATAATACTTCTACAAAAATTGGACTATTCCACTATAAGTTAATAAAATTATATAATATTCAGGTACATGATACGCATACACGCAATAGAGAAATGTAATTAATTTTTTTTAGAATTTACAGACTGTAAAACATAAAACAATATATACGTACAGAATGTACAAATACTTGTACTTACAAAGTTATGTTACAAGAATCCAGTGCCCCCTTGTGCATACATGAGAAAAAGTAGTGCGTCGTCTGTTGTAAAACGCGAAACGCTTCTGTTGATGTAATGGATGTATGTGCTACTCTTATCAACAAATACCAAGAAGTAACTTTCCTATGATATTACGATCATATAAGCGCAATGCAGCAATATACTAAGCTGGTTTATAAATATAAAGTACCATGGAACGTTGTGGAAGTGTTAAACTCATTTTAAGAAAGGACTCCGGAAGAATGCAGACTCAGAATATAAAGCAGTACGTTCATTGACGGCAAGCGATATTAATAGAATTCTGAAAGCTGCTGTACACTATACGTATGAAAGGAAAGGCTGGAATTGACCCATACGAGTTTAATAATCTTGTTAATTACGCTAAGAAACTTTTTAATTAAATTTAATGAAAAATACCTCACTAACTTGAACATAATTATTGTGGAACTATTCATGTGTTTCTATAATGTAATCCTGCGTTCGTTACTTAAGCACGATTTATAAAAGATTTTAAGTTTACATTAATAATATTTTTGTACAAAAATTTGATAATATTTATATTAGTTTTTGTTAAAATAGATGTGACTTAACATTTACTTAATTGTATCCTCTTTCTGGTTGATTATAAAGTACAATAATCTTACGTTTTGAAATATATCTGTTTTATAGCACACTCTATTGCAAATCAGCTACTTGTATGATATAAAACAAGAACAGTGACTTGAATATAAATTTCAGCTGGAAGAATGTATGGTAAAGAATGGCATATTTTGGAGCATTTAAAATATTTTTGTTAGATTAGAGAAGATGTATAGACTTCAAAGTTATTATATTTCCAATTTACTAGTAGGCCTATATACAAAATACACGTAATTACATGCTGCAGCTAAAAAATAGTGCATACACTTCTTAAATTACTACTAATTTTATTAAAAATTGCTATCCTGAGACTGTTATAAGAGGAGTGGGTGAGAGTTGCTGGACTTACGATGATCTGTTCTGCTAGAGGCTATTTCATCCACTAGCTTTCGTGTGAATCGCTCAGACGTCACAAGCGGAGATGGTTGTGATGATCTAGCTACTATTAACCGCTTCGAAAACTAAGTGTGTACCATGAGAGTAATAGCCACAGTTTTTATTAATACACATAAATAGCCCTTATTATTGGAAGCAATGCAACTTCTTCTGTTTCGATTGTATTAATAGTGCAGCCATTGTGGTATCCAGCTGCCAAGTTCTTTATACAGCGACCAGCAGTAACGAACTCTGAAGAAAAAAAAGTATCATATGAAGTTTATTTGAAGTTTATATGTAAGGAATGTATACAATAAAACACGTGCTATTTCATAGTAATGGATAATAGATGACAGAAAATATAACATAGGTTTTTATGGTAATAATAACAGTGTATATTTAGACACATATATTTTTCAGCTATTACACTACACCAAAATTTTTCTTCATCGTGAATGTTCAGACCCAGAGGGATGAGTAACGTGGGATTGCTAAGCAACCGTTCTGGGAGTCGTTTTTCAAATTGATGGGTCAACCCTTAGGCCATTTTACCATAACTGGGACCCATCAGCAATGACGTGTGATTTATGTCCTTGTGAATGTCAGTTTCATCTTGTACTATCTCGATTGCTAAACACTTTGATTCCGACGACTTGTCCTGTTACGAAAGCCAAAATCGACAATCTCTTGTGTCTATAAAATCCCCTCAACCTTACGTGAACCTCCTACCAACAAATCTATTTTGCGTCAAGATTCCTCTTTAAGAAATATTTCTCTCTGCAGCGTTAGGAAGGGTTTCAAGATTCTCCGAACCTAAGTAGTATTTATAAATTACCTGTTGCTTAGTAACTAATTTATAGCATGAACTTTCACTAGAAACCTGTCGTTGCGTATTTAACACTTTCTGTTTGAACCGCATATTGATATTTCTACCTACACAGAAACATTATTGTAACTACAGATTTCCTTAAGTCTCTCTTTACCGTTATCTATGAATCAATAGTCGTTTAGCAACCGTTTGTTCTTAGCAACCAATCGATGCCTAGGAAAACCCATTTATTTATATTACCACAATACCAACTAACTGATTTGAGTTCAGTAGTTTTTAAATTTAACCAAAATGCAATTAACAATCTTACATTTTCATTGAATGGCATAATAAAATATGCTGAACTTAATTATATAATTATATTTACACACGCACACGCACACACATTTAAAATTAATTACAATATCTTTTCACATATATTTTTATGAAATTTTTAAAATTATTTTTTCTCTGATATATTAAGTAGAACAAAAATTACTGATTAATAAAACAGCATAACATCTCAGTAATTGTTAATGTTCAGTAACTTAAAAGGCATAAATAATAGATGACTTTGTGAAAAGAGACAAAGAGATTCTTCAAAAATCAACCGTTTCCTGAGGCATGCTGTGATTCCTTTTTTTATCTTTACAATTTATAGTGGTTTGTTTCCTGCGGTTGTTGGCTACAATGGGTCATTTAGTTTGACCGTCTTGATTTAGTGCTTCCACAGCGTTTTAGGTTTTTACGCTTTCTGCACCCCTTACACGTACGGTAATTCACTGGATGCATTAAGTTTCTTGTTTGCAGGTAGCTTAGCAAAACTACATACTACGTACGTGGTTTACTAATTAATTATGATGACGATAGTACAATATCTTACAGGTACTGAGTTAACTGAGTATTGATTGGCTTTAAGTACTTCAAAGTGAGCGCTCTCCGTGACATGATGGTTCTCCGTTCATTATAGTTGTGATTATGTGATTTGATTCGTATTCTCATTCAGGCTATTATTTTCTCCACATTTAGCTGATATTCTGCGGACGTAGCAACATATTCTTTTCCTCGTTCGTACAGAAGACTAACATCGTTATGTTTTTAAATATGTTTATCTTACATATGGATCTTCACAAGTTCATATGCGCTTGCGTACGAGCTCACACACGCGGAAATGAAGCCTTCGAATTTTTTTGTTAGGATGCCTATACATAAAAAGTAGCAGCAAGTTTACAAGGTCTACGGAACTTACCTACACCACTATGAACATAGCCTATATAGCAGCATACGATAAATAGATGATATAACCAGGAACATGCTATGTTTGTTCCTCTGCAGCTTCTTGTGTGCCCTCAACTGAGGTACAAACTATACACCAAGCGACGACACGCCAAACCGAGACCCAAACTACCCTACGAAAACCTCCAACTCTCGTGTGACCAAGGACTGGTTTCCCTCTGCGTATGTGGGACGAGACACAATCGTGAAGCTAACAGCGGAAGTGAGGTGGCAGCAAACCGACTTTCTAAATAATTTCTTCAATAAGAAGAACATATTGTAGATATTGAAAATCCAAGTCATATTGTACTTACGATTACTTATGATAGATGTTATTATGGTGAGGGAAGAAGGAACTTTTGAGTATCTTTCCTTGATCAATAATTTTAATACAGATCAACATTAATAATGGCCATATAACTGAGTAACAAAATGTGTCAATAATAGCGTTGAAGTAATATAAAATACAATTAAATGAGATATAATACCAAATGAAACAAAATTAGATATCCTCATATTACACTCAGAAAAGTAAATTACAAAGTGAAATTAAAAATTTGTTCCCAACATATATACTTCAGGATTAAACAACATTAGAGATTTTACTAAGAACCTTCAGTATAAGCTGTAGGAGTGTATCAAGTAACAATTACGAGCGTCATAATTAGATTGTAAGTATAACAAGAGACAAAAAGTAGTAAAATATGTGGAAGGTTTCTAAATTAATATTATACAAGTTGAAAACTACTAGAAAAATAACTTTCACACGAATGTGGAGTTGCAAATAAAATTAAAAAATATGTGCTGTTGTAAAAATAAGTCATTGTAAAAGAATAAATTGTCAAACATTGACAAATATTACAGGAGAAACACAGTAACAGAAGAAATTTACCAAGAGCGTTGGAATTACGAATGGGAAACAAAGATCTTTTCAATAAGTGCATGAGAATGATGAACGTCCCGCAAAATGGAAACTGTGCAGTTATCATAATGCACAAAAAAGGCAATGTACATGACCGGAAAAGATGAAAGCATAAAAACCAATTTCATTCCGCACACCTATATGCAAAATAGTTGTCTAGGTCCAGAATAACATACTTTAAAGAGTACTTGGAAGCACTGATCTCATCAAACTAGATTTAGAGGCAATAGTTGGATGAAAATAGTATAATATTTTAAAGTAAACGCTTCATGAATGTTTTTCAAATTACTATGGAAAACGGGATTGATAAAGGCTTGTATTTTACTGAATTGTGATACAATTTAACAAAATTATACTGCTGTTTAAGTACTTTCCATTTGCATTTTATTACTGCTATGAATACAGTGTTCAACTAATAAGTAATAGAATTACTTGAACACTACAAAAATTTCTCCGCTGAATAAAGGTTAATTAAAAATGCTATAAAAACTTTTTGAAAGTAAGTTAATTTGACCTGACTGACAAATGGAAAAATTACCCATTTACTGTCATCTAACACCACACTGTTCACGTAAACAGTTTTCTCAGAAAGTGCAGTTTCAAATTTACTTTACGTTTACGCCTACTTAACATTCTTACGCAGTGTTTACATTGTACCCTTAGTGTGCGCTTTGTCATCATTGCATTCTCAGTAGTACCTTTAAATATTTACACTTATAAGAAAATATTTTCTTTTACAAGAAATATTTTATTATTTTAACAGTAAACAAAAACAAACGTTTTTGTACGTACAGACTACATGTATGTACATGTGCGCGCGCGCGCGCGAGTGTGTGTGTGTTAATATTTGTGAAATTATGTTAATTAAAAAGTGACAAGTAGTGCAACTTATTAACAAATTTAATTGCATTTTCATCGTTTGTTTTTTTACACATTATTCATCTCTTATATTATAGAATTTATTAATTAGAAATTGGTTAGAAACATTATTTTAAAAAACTCCCATATCAATTGAATGGATATATAAATTTATAATGAAATAGAAGGTAGGAAGAAGGAGATAGGGAATCTACATTAGGGCTAAGGAGATAGGGAAATAATGTGGCTATGTGACAATTGCCCAAAAAATTAATAATGACCATAAAATTGAGTAACAGAGGCGGCGTGTTGTGAGTTGCCAAATACGCAATGCTCACACACACATGCTAGATCTCTGTAGGCTCGCCTTCCAGGTTGTTGCCTATTATTCTGCCGACATCCAGGTTAGTTTTGTCACATACTACATCACACAGGCTGAATATAAAAGCACGTTTCGATTTTTGGTGAGCCAGTTTCGATTTGCGATTTGGTATACGTCAACGAAGTTCTTGTTATTGTGACTTATGTCAAATATTGTTGTGCAAAAACTGTAGCTGGTGACTTGTATTATCAAGCGCTACAGTGCTAAAGACGCGATATTCGTTGTGTGTTACATTACGTTATATTGTTTTCTCTCTCTCTCCTATGGCGCTACAGCCCAAGTCGGGCCCTGGCCTCCACCAATCTCCGCCTCCAATCCACTCTATCCACTGCAACCCTCCTCCAGTTTCTTATCCCCATGTCTCTCGCGTCCTCTGCAACGCCATCTTCCCACCTCTTCCTCGGTCTACCTCTAGGTCTCGTTCCCTCCCATGTACCCAGCAAAGCCCTCTTAGGGTTCCTGCCACCCTCCATTCTCATAACATGTCCGGCCCAACGCAATCTTTGAATTCTTATAAATTTTGAGACTGGTATCTCTTTATATATTTGATACAGTTCGTTGTTGTATCTCAGTCTCCATGAGCCATTTTCTTGTATTGGGCCTATAATGCGTCTGAGGATTTTCCTTTCAAAGGTGTCTACTATGTCGACTGTTTTCTGTGTGATTGCCCATGCCTCACACCCGTAGCATAGCACCGGTCTGATGACAGTCCTATATATTTTCATTTTTGTTTCCCTGTGCACATCCCCAGACCTAAATGATGGCAGCAAATCGAAGTACGCCTTGTTAGCCATGGTGGTCCGTCTTTGGATCTCCGGCTTCTCTGATCCAGTCTTTGCTAGATTCACTCCGAGATACGTGAAATTGTCCACCACCTCAATTGTGTCCTCCTCTATCTCGATGTTGTTATGAACCTGGTCCCTTCTTGTTTGGATAAGCATTTTTGTTTTATCCATATTTATGGCTAGCCCAAATTCCTTGGCTTTGTTTTTAAGCTCTATAAATATTTCTTTATCTGCCGTGATCCGTCTTGACATGATGTTAATGTCATCTGCATATGCGGCTATCTGTACAGTTTTATTTGTTAACAGATTGGAGCTATTTATTGATAAGCCTCTAATTACATATTCCAATGCAATATTAAATAGTGTTGGGGCCAACCCATCTCCCTGCTTTAGTCCCCGTGTAATATTTATGGGTTCAGTTAGTTGGCTATCCACCTTTACTTGGGCTTCAGTCTGCTGCATAGTAACTTGGGTTAATCTTACCAGCTTGCCTGGTATTCCAAATTCATGCATTATGATGTAGAGTTTGTCTCTATTAATAGAGTCATACGCTTGCCTGAAGTCCACAAAGATCTGGTACACATCAATATCACGTTCCCATCCGCATCTTAGTATCTGTTTTACCGAGAAGAGTTGGTCGATTGTAGACCTTCTAGGTCGGAATTTAGCTTGGTATTCCCGTATTATATTTTCTGTGAGGGGTTATATTGTTTTATGTTGCACAATTGTTGAAGAATTGTTCGTATACAAATGTTTCTTGTATTATTTAAACTGTAATAATATACTAAATAGCGATTTCTCTATATGCAGTTATTCCGTTTGTACTGTTCTAACACGTCAATCTGTGCAGCCGTCATAGCAGTATTAAGAAAGATCGGCGTAGTCAATGTAAGGTCTATTGACGATTGACAATCTACCCCTCAAGTTAAATATTTTAAGATACAAATTTTTATAATGATGTAACGTAGTCTTTAGCAAAATGGGAAACGCAAGTACGAGTTTCTTCATATAGTACAGAAGTTGCTTCGAATGTCGGTTACATTAATCTATCAATTTACGCATACATATATCTTCTAAACGACTGCTGTTGTACTCTGCTGTCCGTAGACAATTAGGTAATATGTCATTGTTTAATTATTTTTAAGCTTGCCTCTTATAATTGAATAAAGTCTTTCGTCCGACGTCATTTATTATATGATTCATGTTTTGCAGGCGTCACTGGCCCTAACGTCTAACATACCTTCTACGATAATTATCGTACTTTAAAAAAAACTTTCATAATTTGTATTTTTATACACTTATTTAGAATATACCCTTCGTTAATACTAAATCAAGAAGTTTACTATAGATTGTACTATGGCCTTCCCGTTTTGGAGCAATCTTTATATACTGCTCAGACGAGGCATTCTAAGTGGCAAATTACTTCCGTTGTTTACTGAAGTCAAAGCTTTTTGATAAACAACGAGTTGATCTGTTATTTGATGTTAGCGCAAAATTGAGATCAGGAGGCATAGCGAGCAGGCCAGGAAGAATAGAGAAGTATAATGAAAAAGATTACTATTTAGCTAATCAGTATCTCCAATACAGAGGCACGATAAATTATCAATTTTTTTTATTAAAGGTAATTTCTTTTAATTTATAAATGAGTTGAAATTTATGACCCACTTTTAGAGAGCAACCTAAAATTGTCTACAGTTTTTAGAGGAACCATACAAAATGATACTGTAAAAGCTGTCTCCGATATCATTAAAAAAGGTGACAGAAGAAATAGATTCAGTCACGTTTGCATCAATAATACTGTATGAAACACCTGATATTCAGTGTAAATCCCAACTATTCAAAATTCCGAGCTACATAGGCCTACGTAGATGTAAATATGTAAAGGATATTTAGGATGTATACCTGTTAGTACTGATAGTACCTCAAATGATTTATTTTCTCAAGTACAACATGCGATTATTTACACCAGAATCTCAGATAAATTAGTAGAATAAAATTGTGATGAAGCCTCGGTAATGAGCTGTACACACCAAAGTTCTTGCATCATATCCTAAAGCTGTCTTTGCATAATTTTATGCTCATGCTTAAAATATTGTTCTTCATTAGAGTTTGTCTGCAACCAGAAGGCAATATTTTTTTGTAACTTGAATGCCGTAACCTACTTTTCTAAATCATCTAAGAGAACACATGGTTTACAAGAATTTGTGCAGAAGAAGCTACCGGCAGTTGTACCAACCAAATGGAGTTCTACATCTATACTTTCGCATATAGTGAAACAACACGTATGTCAGCTTTGCGAGTTCTTTCTAAATGTTATAAGATATCCCGAGAACTGAAGAAGCGACGCGATAATACAATTTCGTTGCTTTCTGTCATTTCATACTGAATCGGAGGCAGTAGTTTTGTTCAAATTATTTTTGAAGTTGTTCAGTTACACTGATGTCTTCTACAAGTTTCCGCAAAAAAGGATGTTAGCATATTACGCTGTAGCAAGAAAGTAAGGGATGCCAGAAGTCAATTACGATATGATAGAAAACAATCATATCCATCAATATTGAGTAAAGATTTAGCACAAATGTATGAGACCCAACTAAATTATAAGCGATCCTCCAAGGAGGACGAACAAGGACAGAATTATCAGAATGCTCTATAAAAAAATAATAGGTTGCTTAACTTATCAGATTGATTGTTGATCTGCTTAGTTACAAAAACAGAAATTTTTTTATAATTTATCATTGGAAATTTAAAGAAGGTGAGACAAAATTTTAGGAATTATTGTTGAACAAGTATTTGTCTTTTATAGGCATTTATTAGATAACATTGCGTTGAAAAAAAAACGAATTTTCTGTACTCATCTCCAACAATCTTTCTTCTTTATTCAGTGAAAATGTACAAACTTGATAAGCTTATACTTATTATCTCTTGTACTATAAGCTGTGTTCAACGTTCATTTTGTACCCTGAGAAGAATCAACACTTACCTTCGAAGCACTCGAGACAAGAAAAATTCAGCTTGTCAGTTGAAAGAAAAGTGTTATATAATTTTAAAAACAGACTATTATTTTATAATACTGCCATTAAAAAGTTAGTAATGCAGGAAAGAAGGATGGAGCTGATGTTAAAGAAAAAGCAGATAAATTGAACATATATCTATAGTATTACTCTCAGACGTATTTGATGCTTTAATACTTTTATTTTTTCATGCCTCGTTTTACAGTGCTACCTTCATATTTGAAACTCATTTTTATGAGGGTGTTGAAGTAGTGAGAACATTTTGGTTTTTATTCAGTTGGTAGTTAGTTGGAACATCTGCTAAAATGAACACAAGATGGTGCGGCATCAGTGATGATTGCTCTCATTGAGGTTATGTTTACGTAGACTTAAACACGTATGACAGTGATATCAATTTTGTATTTTTTAGTGGGGCTGTCAAGAAAATGATTTAACGTAAGTGCTTAATTAATGCAGGCATATTCTGTTACATTTATAAAAGTTACGTTATTGTAAAACAGAGACAAGGTATTACAAGGTATTTTTAAACTTTGAATGTTTTCATATTCAGATCGGGGGACAAGTCAAAGGCTTTCATAAAGTCTGTCGGTCTGCTTGGAAGCACTAAGATTATGAAGTAATGGAAAAACTCTGTGACTTTTGCCATTCCCATTGTGTAGAAAGAGGCCAAAAGTCATGTGGATGATTGTTATTTTGGACACAACTTGTTGGCGAATTATTTGGTAATAATAATAAGCAGTTGCCAAAACTTTACAACGTCAACACTAAACTCTAACAATAATTGTAGGTCTGTCTTTGTACAATCGAGGTGTGTTGCGAGAGTCAAGAAGTTAGCCAAGCTTGAGTAATAGGACACACGATATTTGATGACTACGGTTTAACTGAAGTCGGACAGTTTTGTGGCTAAAGTTTAGAGAAAAACTACTCTAAATTAAACTAATTATTTTTAAAACTACTTTTCCATGCATTTACAGTTACAAACACACGCGCGCGCGCGCGCACGCACAAAACACTAACCCATGGAAGTATAACGGAATGTTATATAACCCATTAAGACAAGTGGGACTACATTAAAGGACTGTGCTTTCTCGACTATAGCCAATGGTAATGGTAAGGTAATGGGCAAAAGCCTGTTACTATGATGAAACGTAGATCTTTAAAGGAAACAAACTATAAATTGATTTATCATACAAAATTTAGTAAAAATAAATGTGCAATTAATTTATTACCAATTACAAATAATTTTTTAGATATAATACAAAACTTTCTACATGAACGTGTGCTAACCATTGCTACAAATATTTTTTTATTGCTTACTGTAGCTTTACCAAAAATTAAAAGGTTTATCTGAAAACTATATACTTGCTGGTTAGATTAGTTTCGTACTGGGAATCGTAACATTTCAGTTGGCTTGCCGTACCACGGTGCCGTTATGAGGATAACGATGGTGATAGAGTTTACGTTGCTGTGATGACGCTAGTTAAGGAATAGTTATCCAACGTATATTGGACAGTATCACGAAAGTAGTAGTACAATAACAGTAAACAACTACAACAATTACTTATCTATTGTAAATCGCTTTACAAACATAACGTGTGACGGAAAGATTTCAGTGCTGTCGTATAACATGCTTTGAATTCATTTCTAACTTATTGAATTTAAATAGTTATAAACTAATAAAAAATAATTTACAGTAAAACATAAATAAGAACAAAATAAAACAGTTAGCTGTAGTCATAATATTAAAAATATTAGTCATATTAATAATAACAAAATATAACGCTTTATCTTACGTCACAATTTAAAATTGTATATAGAAAAACTAATAAATTATCTTATTAGAGAATTTTACACTATAATAATGGAATTCAATCAAAATACCAATATAAATAAGGTATCTTCACTTATAAATTATTATAGAGAATTAGTATTAGTTGCCTGAACTTGAGAGTCTGAAGTCTCAGTTCATTGAATATATCACCTTTACAATTTTGCATCATCTTTTTATTCAAGAGTCAATTGAATAAAATTTACTGTATATTATACAAAAATGATTAAATGTATCATTGCGTTTATTGATTAAAGAGACAGATACGTGAAAAACTAATAAATAAAAATTTTGTTGCTTAAACATAAATCATTCTTCAGAAAACATGCTCCGTGGTTAGCTCCTAAATAGCTCCCAAAATTTAATAAGGGGAAGAAGGCGCTGTTGCAGTGTTTTCTAGGCGACTTCACCTGCCAATTTCTCTCGACACATGGCTCAGAAAGGGTTAGATTCTTCTCGAAGTTGCCGGGGTATAAAATATAAGCGACCAGCAGCCAGCCGCTAAAGCGTGGTGAATTTACGATTTAGCGGGCGTTATAAGAGATGTAAATTGGAGTTGAGGTTTAGTGATTATTATGAGTTATATGTGCAGACACCTGTAATAACTGACTTTCATTATTCAACGCGACACTGTCATTGACGCAACATTTATTGTTTGTTACAAGACTGAGTGTTGAACAATTGTGAACTTGAAATATTAGGCCTATAATTTACTTTGTTTACTTTTAAATGTAATTATATTTTTAATTAGAGGTTTAATTTGACAAGACGTGAAACAGGCAGGAATCAGAGAGTATCAAAACAAAATGTTAGAAATAGAAGAGTCGATGTCAACTAAATATCTGAAGTAGAAGAGTCTGTAGCAAATTTGAAAGATTCAGTTTCAAACATAAGAGAACCAATTTTAAATATAAAACACCAAACGAAAAAGGTAGTAGAACAAATAACCAAAGTACATATAGCCATGTCCTACAAAACAATATAAGTCAATAATAAAAACAGAGAAAGTCACTTATCTTTAGTTGGACCAGTTCATGTGAAAGCCCAACATATGAAGGAAGTACTCGTCAGCGCTGCATCAAGCTGCCGCATATTATTGAACGGAGAAAGAGAAAGCAATTACACTCGTTATCGCTTTATAAGTACTCGCCGCAGAACTACGAGATATAGTGTTATCTGATAGTAAAAACACCTAGCTGAGTTAATAAAATTTCTAGAATTCCAGTATGGTGATCAACTGTAGTACGCTCAGTTGAGAGCAAGACGCCAGCTTTTAAGTGGGAGTCATCAAAGATTTGAAGCAGCTACCGAGCGACTAATTAGACTGATCTATCCCGAAACAACGAAAAGCATACAAATGTGTTTTGCCGTGGTAGTATTTACTGATGGGGTCAGTGTCTGTCAACTACAGTGTTACGAATGGCAAGACATCGGAGTAGCTCAGACGCTTTTGTTTAGGCACTCGGGATCAAAGCTGTCACAGTTACCGTCAGTCAATATCAATTAGGCCTAACTTAATCTTAATATTGCTTCGACAATTACGTCACGGTCTCGAAAAGTCGATAGGGCAGTTTCGTAAAAGTTCTACACTTTACTCGACTAGCCGAGCAGATGCAGTCCTCTGTCAAGACCGTGCACTAAGTAGCTTTCAGACTATTCGACTACTCTTAAGTACGCCACCAAGGAATAAAATATTATTCTCGACTTCTGCACGGTCTACGGGCCTACGGCCGGATTAGAACTTAGTTACACCTGGTGATATTTTAGAGTGTGGAGCAAATATTTTTTGCGGATTAGTGAAAAGTGATTATTGTGTTATAATTATTGCGGAACTCTACCAGTTGACATTATAATTGCGTGTAGACAAATTTAACTTGAATTACTGTATGAGAGTACCTTTTTATTTCACATTATTTTTAACTAATTGAAGCTGGTAATTAGTGATTTCATGGTACCTGTATTTTGTTTCCACTATACAACACGACGATCAGTGAGACCGTCGTAACAGTATCATCACTTTGTAGTCACAAGATTCCAGCATCGCATTATCGTTACAATGCGGGCAGAAAAAAGTGATACAAATCAAACAACTAAAATGGTCAAGAGCATCACAACGATTAAACGATAGAATAGAGACAGAAGACCTACGGTCTACAAATGAGATAAACGTGGCTACCTTCACAGCGACTGTTTGGACACTAAAATTCAAAAAGGAGTGCATGAACGTAGCAATTGGAGAAGTAAAGCTTCTGAGCAGCATGCAGCGTCTACGCTTCAAGAGATAACGATGAAACTTGATTGTAAATATTAATGAACTTGAATGTAAATCATCCATATTGTAACGTATCAAAATAACGGTTACATAAAAATAATATAATACGTCAAATAAAAGAGTACCATAAGCATATTTCATCAAACATGGAAGAAGGAACAGAAGTATGAAAATCAAATGGGTATCTATAAATGAATAATGTTAAAGCAACCCAACGAAGAAGAAAGAAGAATCATAAAAATATATCATCGAGTAGAAAGAAGAAAGAGAGAATACAATGGATCAATATAATACGTTAGCAATATAGGCCCAATAGATCAAAATAGTGAGGGGATATGCCAAGAATTACTATCATCATAAGGAAGAGACGAACCAATAGATCAAAATAGTGAGGGGATATGCCAAGAATTACTATCATCATAAGGAAGAGACATATTAAATGTAATTATCATAGTGAGAGGTTAAACTAATTTACCATAATAGTGAGACAAATATAAGATAATGATTATCATAATAATGAGTGAAAATGTTGAAAATTATAACTATATTAAATGAACATGAGTTATCACAAATAGTGAGGAACCAAAAAATGCCCTACAAGTGACCAACAATTAAAATGGAGAATAAACAATTGAATAACCAGAAGAAGAAGAAGAAGAAATGTACCATGAAGAATGAAGATTAAGTATAACTAGAAAAAGACACCAGCATTCCCAAAATATGGAAGGCAACACAACTAGTATAATGACCAAAATAAGAATAATGATTACAAGATTAGTAGTAATAAAAACTATCTATCAAGGAAGGACATAGTGAAACCAATATAATAAAAACCAAGTGTTGAACCTTAGTAAGTGATCACAAACAATAATAGTGAATACTTTATATAAGTGCAACAATAAATAGTGTAATGACACTACCCCCAAATAAGCAACACAGACAATATGAGTGAAGTGTTTATGAGAAAGGGAAGTGAATAAAAATTAATAAGTGAAATCAACGGTTATCAAGAGAAATACACAAACAATTAGTGTACCAATTGTAATCCAAGATTGTAAAACCACAAACATACTTAGTAAGACCACCAATTTAATGGAACTGAAAAGAGAAGTAATTGCTCAAAAAGACCAATAATAAAAGCTATATAATCCTTGATATGGAATGTGCCTGAATGTCATAGTAACACAGGACATAATGTAGATAAATGTTATAACCAATAAGTAGTAAACAAACCAATTTGTTGAAAAGAAACAAACCAATATATACAAGCCAAGATGCAACCCACCAAAATGTGTAACATAGTTAAGTAAAAAACCAAGTATTATTGTATAAACATATAGTGTAAAAAGTGTGTAAAACATAGTAATAAACAATGGTAGTAACATGCCATAATGACATGACAGTATTTAAGCTGAATATTGAATAAAGTAAGAAGCATATTGTTGCCAACTCAGTAACACATAACCTCATCTGAACAGGACCTACAACATAAAATCATACACAATAATTAGATAAAGTAATTACTAGTAATTGTTTCAAACAGAGACCAAATAAGAACAAATGTACAAGACAATGAATACCTTATGAACTGAAGAACACAACTATATAAGTCAGATTATGAATAATAACAATAAACAAATTAGACAGAATCCCAAGTGACTAGAGAGTTAATCAAAAAACCATAACAAAACTTGTAAAGAGAGAGTAAGGAAGTTTACCAGTAGTTAGAAGAATGTTCAATTCAACTATGAGAATACCTCATAATCATTGTATAAGTAATTTAATAAATATAATTTAATAAACTAATTAACTGTAATCATAGGACTAGGTGTAAATAACCATCATACTGTAACTTAAAGAAATTTCAACTAACATAAAGTTAGTAAGTGCACTAAACAGACCATGTACAATGTCTGTGTACACTTTAATTATCAATAATGCATATAATATATGATAAAAAATAACTAAATGAGAGTGACAGAATGGCGAAATACTAGCATAGTGTATTTTAAACAATGCTATATGTGTAAATAAGATAACATTTGCTGGAGTAAAGTGTCAGCAAATATATGTAAAAGTGTTAAATAACATTTTGATACCAAAGGTATGTAATAGTATAAGGAATAATGGTGATATAAGCAAATACAAATCCTTGGACATGTATGGCTTGTACGCCATGAATGCATTTTGCTTAAATCACAAAATATGTTAATATTATGTGTTAAATAATGAGAGATATGGACTCACGTTTAATTATAAGCATTATGTTATAATAACACCAAAATATAGTGGAAAAAACTTATTTTTTATTAAGAGCCACTATATGTGTATTGTATAAAGTGAAGTGTGTTGTTAATGGACGGATTTATTACTTGTTTGCACTTAAATTAAAGACACAAGTATCCGCAAGACAATGCGACTATTCAAATGACGATCAGACGATTAATAAGAAACTTATGAATATTATAAGATTTTCTGTCATTTCCGAATGGGAATGAACGCGTCATAGCTGAGTCTCGAACCCAAAGCATAGACGCTAAAAATTAAAATTTTAATATAACCAAGGCATTTGGGGTAGAGAGTACAGACTTCTACACCAATAGGATGATCTGATTTTACCAGACGCGAGAAGGAGCTTCGATGAGAAGAATTAATTGTCTTTTAGCCACCGATGCGAGCGGAGCCCGCGACAGTCATCAAGAAAACATTTTGAAATGTGCGCGTCAAATAGTAAACATTTATAACTAACCTCAACTGAAGACTAATTTTTTTCTCGTGTGACAGTGCTACGAATAATAAAGTGAATTATTAAAACATTGCCAGTGTATAATAAAGGCAATGTTAAGTGAAATATGCAGGGAGTACTATCAGTTAACGAATTTCAAAATAAAATGAAAATATAATTTTTGTCAGTTGACGAATATTATAGCGGACTACGTTAGCCAAGCACACACTATGCATGGTTAATCTAGCGAACGATGATATATTATCAGGCACAATGAATAAAAGTTCTCGTTTAATTTAATAATGGTATTTAATTAAAATATTTTAATGTTTATGTAAGAAAAAATAATAATAGAAGTTGAAGTAATGATAAATACAGCAAACAACACTTGTAAAATATAGTCGCTTACTTGACTACAATTCCAGTTGTACTTGATAAATAATGATTTTACATACGAGAACAATCACTGCCGTTAATTATCCATCTTACTGCGATAAATAATGTTTTTGAAAATAGTATTAAGATTTCAATAAGATTAAATAACTTATTTTGTTAACTTACTCTCATCTATAGGTAAACTAACCTATAACCAACAAATATTTCTTTGCCAACAGAGAGTCACGCCAGTCATTAACAATACTTTTTTGAATAGACTCAATAAGAAGAATTTTTCTATTCTTTATCAAATCCAGTTCATAATAATAATTAAACCAGTAATATTGTTTTATAGTGTAACGTTTATAACACGTGTTACACAGCTTTGAATAACACACTGCAGCACACCTGCTGTACGACAATACGGTAATTTTAATATCGTGTTGAGGTTAACTATTTTTAATTTTTTATCTTTTGATCATTTATATGAATAAATATTATTGTTAACAAGCATCTTTGTATCTTGCATCATGTAAATTCAAAGAATCCATGAAAATTTGGTAACTATAATAACGAAAGTTAACATAACAAGAATTACCATAATATTGTATATTGTACCAGTGTTACCAGCCCTGAGCTGAAGAATTTTCAGAAAATAATTTACTTTGTTGTTTTTGAAGATTTATTTATTGTTTCAAAAAAGGATTTCATTTCATTTAACTAATGTTAATAAACGCCTAAATATCTTACCAGTGAACAGAGAGTATTTATTCCTTTTAAATAGGCACAAATGAAGGTGGCGGCAATATTCCAGCGGCCAGTATTTGAATATTCAATCCAAGATTAAGTATCATTATCCCTTTATGTACTGTGTATACGGTATGTTAATATCAAGGTGAAGTATTTTGTGTGTTATTCATGTCTTTCCAGTGAGATAGAGCAACATATTAGGAAGATTGAAGACGTTCACGGATGGAAAGTGGGGAGGTAGATACATGAAGAGAACAGTTATTACAGTGATTTAATTTACTGGGACCGGGTTATGTAACGTTACATAAACCCCCCCCCCACTAGAACAAATTTATTTTAGTTTAACTTGTTTATAGAAATAAATTGTTGATTGGTTCAAGTCTCCTAATGGTCTTGACTTTGTCTTCATAATAGTGTTTCATTTTCTGACTGATTATAAACTGACTGGTAATTCCGACTGGTGGTAATTGCTGTTTTCTTACTTAACTCTCTCTCTCTTGGAGGCAAATTCATCAATTATTTATTTCTGGTTAGTGGTACTTCCACATTTTATTTGATAAGGGCTGGTCACACTAATCATATTAAACTTGTTTTAACACTCGTTTCTATTTACTTCTATAAATTATCTTTATCAATTACACTTCGGTCTGCTATCTTCCTTATTTTCTTCATTTATACTTCTGGAATCCAATATCACTCTTTTCAGCTATTTTATAATTATTATACCTTAAATATTCAATTTCCCTAACATTTTTCCCTATCTTGTGCGGTGGTACCAGTAGGGTGGCCACTCTGGGTCCATACACCGCTGTCCATCCTTACACCTTCTGAGACCAGGGGAACATCATCCCTGCTCCTAAAAATTATTGCCGGAACATTTCTACGGTCAATAAAAAAATATAAAAAAATTATAAGTAGTAGTCAATTAGCGACTAGTACCAAACACTTTTGGGATTCTTCATACTGTAGCTGTTTGTATTTATTTATATATTTCTTCTTCTCCTTGATTCCTTCTTCTTTTCCATTAATTAATAGCATATAACATCATTGATAGGCCTTATGTTAAAAGTCTTTTGACTTTACTTCTTGTGACATATTTCTCCGTATCATTTCTTCTTATATAATCTTCAATTCCGAGAAATTCTAATTTTTGTTGTATTAATTATCATCCTCCTTCAGTTTCATTGGAGTCATTAAATTATTCGTTATTCTTCTTATCTGAGCACATTACCATCAATTGTTTATTTATTTATTCTTCTTTTGTTACCATAAAAATATTATTTTTCCTATTAGTCCATTTTAAATCAGTTCTTTATAAATATTATTTAATCTGTTCTTATATACTCTTCACTTTAAATTATATGGTTTCAAAATAACTTGAGTAAGATGTCCTAACGTGCTTTTTTTTTTTTTTTTTTGAATTTTGGGGTTTTTTTATTTACAATGGGTTGCTTGGTCCTGTATCCATAAAATCCGTCCCTTTTTTCTGGTTTGTTTGGAGCCTGTTTAACCGTGGTCCATTATTTCAGGTACTCCCTTTACTCGGATTACTGGGGTGTTCGGAATTAATTCTCTCCTTGATAATCTTCTTACCATCCGGCTCTCCCACTTTGCTGCTATGAAACTTTCACTTAAGTACCGGTCTTCCGTCATAATTCGTTCCTTTTTAACTAACAAGTATTGTACCTCCTCTAACATAACATAGTTGCTCATGTTTAATCTCATTTCATTCCCTTTTACCTCTGGATTATTTACCAAATATTTGAATGTTGTATTCCGTCTTGAAGATACGACTGATATTGTCTGATACACTTCCATCGTTGACATATTTAATTGAGATCTAAACTTAATTAACTCCCTTTGTTCATTAATTGGAAGGTTAAATACATTAATTAATCCACCTGTAATCATCTCCCATTCTTCCTTGGTATTTATTATTCTCTTTCTACACGTTTTTATTATTTTCTTGGTCTTCTTTTCCACGGTTTGGATCTTCTCCTTGTCCTTTCTATTCTTATTTTCAGATAGCAATGCATTCGGGTCTTCTTTAGTACCTTCAGAAGTGCTGTTTAATGTTTTATCCAAATTCTTGACACTATGGTCCATTTGTTTATTTGTCTCCTCTTTGTATGTATCTGCTTTTTGGATACGCGCATTAACATTTTCAAACTTCTCTCCGAAAGTTTTCCATATCTCCTTATTGAAATTCTCCATTTTACCCTCAATCCGCTTTAAACTTTCTTCGTTTATTTTCTCAATTTGTTTTAAACTGTCCCTCAAGGTTTCATTCTGTTTCCTTGAGTTCTCTTCCTGTTTCTTAAAGTTCTCATCTATTTTGTCAAATTTTTCGCTCAAGGTTTCATTTTGTTTCCTTGAGTTCTCATCTATTTTATCAAATTGTTCGGCTATAAATCTCAACATATCTTGCCAATTTGGTTCTCTCATGGCCTCCGCTTTATCTGGTTGGTCCCCTTGGGCACCCTCTTCCACTATTTCCTTTTCCGTATCCATAACTACTTCGGTTTCTTCTGTATCACCTGTCTGTTGGTCCATTTCACTGTCCGTGACTAACTCTATTTCTTGTTCCTGTCCACCTTCTTCAGTCTCCTTTTCTTCCGCCCTCTTCTTCGATTTGCCTCGGGTATTATGCATTTCTTGTTTTCTCGTAACTGCCAACGATAATTAGATTTTTTGGTATATATTTTTATTAAATATCAAAATTCTTTTCTAATTACCGCCCTTTTACGTTGAGCGCCAATTCTGTGACGTAGCGTTTTTGTTGAGAGGCGGAGTAAAGTTACTTTATCTGCCCCACGTTGTTAGCGTCAATTCTGTGACGTAGCGTTTTTTTTGAATGAGAGGTTTTAGCGAAACATACACCTTTAGTCAAGCCCCAAATGTTGGGTTTGCCAATTCTGTAATGTACTGCTTTTTGAGATGAGAGGTGTCGATGGTTCCGCCTCTCCGCAGTCGCCACATATGAATTATAATAACTGACGTTTTTATAAAGTATAAATAAAGGATTTTTCTATTTTTTGTTATTTTGTGTTACTCAATCTAAATAGAAATCGAGAGTGTGTGATTTGGGGTCAAGGAGAGAAGTTGTTCAGCCTTATGAAGAAGAGAGAGTAAGTCTCAATTATTTACCCTCAGTTTAGCCGATTTCGGATTTCTTCTGTTTTTTGTGCTGAAATTGATTACACCTACCCACTACAAAAAATTATAACACTTTATTATTCAAGATTATTTTTCAACAATATTATATATTTATGTTATTGGTTTTTGTTTCCTGCCACCAAAAAACACAAGTATTACAATTGCTCTTTCCTTCAATAAAACACAATCTTGACTTAACAGAGTAAACATGGAATATTCTAAAGAGAAAAACATATATGGTTTTGTTTCATAATTTTACACTATTAAAAAAACATCAATTAATATATAATTCTTAATAATTCCCCAGGGTTCAGGGTAAGTTCTTTTTGTTACGAGAGTGTCAGAAATGGATAATTACTACGCTTTACAAATACCGAAAAAATTTATTAAATAATTTGTTTATTTTTCCGTGTAGTATGTAGTTCCTGGAATGTCCGTAAGAGTGCAGCGTGCGTTTGTTTATTTTAAAAACATATGTTTAGATGACTATTTTATTTTCGATCTCAGCGTTCGGAATGTGTTTTCTTCTTGAATTATTACAAAAAAATGTTTATATTACCTCGCTCCGTATGGTTCTTACTGGATTGAAGCTTTTTCTGTGGTGAGGTCCGTCTTGCTTTATAATTTCCTTACCGTCTGGCGAATTCTCAATCGTCAACTAGAATTGTGGCGAAACCAAGTTGAATCATCAGAAGGTTTTCTTTCACTGTTTATAAAGGAGTAGAACCATCTAATTTTGATAAATCATGGATGATTTTGAAGTGATCATGCGGCTAGTTAATTTTGTATCAATTTGCACTCGTCTCAAGTTCCGAAAAGGTTATTTTCTATTATAATTGTAGTAGCATCAGTTTTTTAACTCTACGGTTTTAGTTCAAAATTTTTCTCTCTAACAATACTTGTTATTTTCATCACTCTTAGTAACACATAGTATTTTTATTATACAGGCAGTTTGTAATTATTATAAATTTATATTTTATTTATGGAAAAATAATTCCTTTCCATTCCGGTTTCTTTACCAATTTAGTTTACATAATAAAGTTTGGTTCATTTTCTTATGACATTGTATATAAGTATTTGATAATTTTATTATCTTTAAATAAATTTATATATTATTTATTTAGTGTCTCATAGTATTCCTAACGGCACTACTTCCTGTTGCCATTTCCTTCATAGGATTATTTTAATTTTTTATTATCCTTTGATATTTAGATTTTTATGTTTTTAAAACTAACCCTGGGTTTTCTTATAATCTAACACAATTATTTGAAAAAATATAATATTAACTTGGGTATAACAATTAGTTGTTCATACAATATAAATATTACAATAAACAAAATAAAATACAAGATCAGTTAGTATTATAGCATACTCTCATAGTTTTATAATTTCCAAACACATAGCACCGTTTTGTAATCAGTTACCTTCACTTTTATTTCTTTACCTCAATGGGTACACTATCACTCACTTTGCACGATATATCACTCGAATTGTTTGTCATATTGAGTGATATAATTTAATTTTGAGCGAGCCTTAAGTTACCCATTTCTGACATTGATGTTATTATGATTTAATTTACTGGGACCGGGTTATGTAACGTTACATAAAGCCCCCCCACTAGAACAAATTTATTTTAGTTTAACTTGTTTATAGAAATAAATTGTTGATTGGTTCAAGTCTCCTAATGGTCTTGACTTTGTCTTCATAATAGTGTTTCATTTTCTGACTGATTATAAACTGACTGGTAATTCCGACTGGTGGTAATTGCTGTTTTCTTACTTAACTCTCTCTCTCTTGGAGGCAAATTCATCAATTATTTATTTCTGGTTAGTGGTACTTCCACATTTTATTTGATAAGGACTGGTCACACTAATCATATTAAACTTGTTTTAACACTCGTTTCTATTTACTTCTATAAATTATCTTTATCAATTACACTTCGGTCTGCTATCTTCCTTATTTTCTTCATTTATACTTCTGGAATCCAATATCACTCTTTTCAGCTATTTTATAATTATTATCCCTTAAATATTCAATTTCCCTAACATTTTTCCCTATCTTGTGCGGTGGTACCAGTAGGGTGGCCACTCTGGGTCCATACACCGCTGTCCATCCTTACACCTTCTGAGACCAGGGGAACATCATTCCTGCTCCTACAAATTATTGCCGGAACATTTCTACGGTCAATACATAAAAATAAAAAAATTATAAGTAGTAGTCAATTAGCGACTAGTACCAAACACTTTTGGTATTCTTCATACTGTAGCTGTTTGTATTTATTTATATATTTCTTCTTCTCCTCGATTCCTTCTTCTTTTCCATTAACTAATAGCATATAACATCATTGATAGGCCTTATGTTAAAATTCTTTTGACTTTACTTCTTGTGACGTATTTCTCCGTATCATTTCTTCTTATATAATCTTCAATTCCGAGAAATTCTAATTTTTGTTGTATTAATTATCATCCTCCTTCAGTTTCATTGGAGTCATTAAATTATTCGTTATTCTTCTTATCTGAGCACATTACCATCAATTGTTTATTTATTTATTCTTCTTTTGTTACCATAAAAATATTATTTTTCCTATTAGTCCATTTTAAATCAGTTCTTTATAAATATTATTTAATCTGTTCTTATATACTCTTCACTTTAAATTATATGGTTTCAAAATAACTTGAGTAAGATGTCCTAACGTGCTTTTTTTTTTTTTTTGAATTTTGGGGTTTTTTTATTTACAATGGGTTGCTTGGTCCTGTATCCATAAAATCCGTCCCTTTTTTCTGGTTTGTTTGGAGCCTGTTTAACCGTGGTCCATTATTTCAGGTACTCCCTTTACTCGGATTACTGGGGTGTTCGGAATTAATTCTCTCCTTGATAATCTTCTTACCATCCGGCTCTCCCACTTTGCTGCTATGAAACTTTCACTTAAGTACCGGTCTTCCGTCATAATTCGTTCCTTTTAACTAACAAGTATTGTACCTCCTCTAACATAACATAGTTGCTCATGTTTAATCTCATTTCATTCCCTTTTACCTCTGGATTATTTACCAAATATTTGAATGTTGTATTCCGTCTTGAAGATACGACTGATATTGTCTGATACACTTCCATCGTTGACATATTTAATTGAGATCTAAACTTAATAAACTCCCTTTGTTCATTAATTGGAAGGTTAAATACATTAATTAATCCACCTGTAATCATCTCCCATTCTTCCTTGGTATTTATTATTCTCTTTCTACACGTTTTTATTATTTTCTTGGTCTTCTTTTCCACGGTTTGGATCTTCTCCTTGTCCTTTCTATTCTTATTTTCAGATAGCAATGCATTCGGGTCTTCTTTAGTACCTTCAGAAGTGCTGTTTAATGTTTTATCCAAATTCTTGACACTATGGTCCATTTGTTTATTTGTCTCCTCTTTGTATGTATCTGCTTTTTGGATACGCGCATTAACATTTTCAAACTTCTCTCCGAAAGTTTTCCATATCTCCTTATTGAAATTCTCCATTTTACCCTCAATCCGCTTTAAACTTTCTTCGTTTATTTTCTCAATTTGTTTTAAACTGTCCCTCAAGGTTTCATTCTGTTTCCTTGAGTTCTCTTCCTGTTTCTTAAAGTTCTCATCTATTTTGTCAAATTTTTCGCTCAAGGTTTCATTTTGTTTCCTTGAGTTCTCATCTATTTTATCAAATTGTTCGGCTATAAATCTCAACATATCTTGCCAATTTGGTTCTCTCATGGCCTCCGCTTTATCTGGTTGGTCCCCTTGGGCACCCTCTTCCACTATTTCCTTTTCCGTATCCATAACTACTTCGGTTTCTTCTGTATCACCTGTCTGTTGGACCATTTCACTGTCCGTGACTAACTCTATTTCTTGTTCCTGTCCACCTTCTTCAGTCTCCTTTTCTTCCGCCCTCTTCTTCGATTTGCTTCGGGTATTATGCATTTCTTGTTTTCTCGTAACTGCCAACGATAATTAGATTTTTTGGTATATATTTTTATTAAATATCAAAATTCTTTTCTAATTACCGCCCTTTTACGTTGAGCGCCAATTCTGTGACGTAGCGTTTTTGTTGAGAGGCGGAGTAAAGTTACTTTATCTGCCCCACGTTGTTAGCGTCAATTCTGTGACGTAGCGTTTTTTTTGAATGAGAGGTTTTAGCGAAACATACACCTTTAGTCAAGCCCCAAATGTTGGGTTTGCCAATTCTGTAATGTACTGCTTTTTGAGATGAGAGGTGTCGATGGTTCCGCCTCTCCGCAGTCGCCACATATGAATTATAATAACTGACGTTTTTATAAAGTATAAATAAAGGATTTTTCTATTTTTTGTTATTTTGTGTTACTCAATCTAAATAGAAATCGAGAGTGTGTGATTTGGGGTCAAGGAGAGAAGTTGTTCAGCCTTATGAAGAAGAGAGAGTAAGTCTCAATTATTTACCCTCAGTTTAGCCGATTTCGGATTTCTTCTGTTTTTTGTGCTGAAATTGATTACACCTACCCACTACAAAAAATTATAACACTTTATTATTCAAGATTATTTTTCAACAATATTATATATTTATGTTATTGGTTTTTGTTTCCTGCCACCAAAAAACACAAGTATTACAATTGCTCTTTCCTTCAATAAAACACAATCTTGACTTAACAGAGTAAACATGGAATATTCTAAAGAGAAAAACATATATGGTTTTGTTTCATAATTTTACACTATTAAAAAAACATCAATTAATATATAATTCTTAATAATTCCCCAGGGTTCAGGGTAAGTTCTTTTTGTTACGAGAGTGTCAGAAATGGATAATTACTACGCTTTACAAATACCGAAAAAATTTATTAAATAATTTGTTTATTTTTCCGTGTAGTATGTAGTTCCTGGAATGTCCGTAAGAGTGCAGCGTGCGTTTGTTTATTTTAAAAACATATGTTTAGATGACTATTTTATTTTCGATCTCAGCGTTCGGAATGTGTTTTCTTCTTGAATTATTACAAAAAAATGTTTATATTACCTCGCTCCGTATGGTTCTTACTGGATTGAAGCTTTTTCTGTGGTGAGGTCCGTCTTGCTTTATAATTTCCTTACCGTCTGGCGAATTCTCAATCGTCAACTAGAATTGTGGCGAAACCAAGTTGAATCATCAGAAAGTTTTCTTTCACTGTTTATAAAGGAGTAGAACCATCTAATTTTGATAAATCATGGATGATTTTGAAGTGATCATGCGGCTAGTTAATTTTGTATCAATTTGCACTCGTCTCAAGTTCCGAAAAGGTTATTTTCTATTATAATTGTAGTAGCATCAGTTTTTTAACTCTACGGTTTTAGTTCAAAATTTTTCTCTCTAACAATACTTGTTATTTTCATCACTCTTAGTAACACATAGTATTTTTATTATACAGGCAGTTTGTAATTATTATAAATTTATATTTTATTTATGGAAAAATAATTCCTTTCCATTCCGGTTTCTTTACCAATTTAGTTTACATAATAAAGTTTGGTTCATTTCCTTATGACATTGTATATAAGTATTTGATAATTTTATTATCTTTAAATAAATTTATATATTATTTATTTAGTGTCTCATAGTATTCCTAACGGCACTACTTCCTGTTGCCATTTCCTTCATAGGATTATTTTAATTTTTTATTATCCTTTGATATTTAGATTTTTATGTTTTTAAAACTAACCCTGGGTTTTCTTATAATCTAACACAATTATTTGAAAAAATATAATATTAACTTGGGTATAACAATTAGTTGTTCATACAATATAAATATTACAATAAACAAAATAAAATACAAGATCAGTTAGTATTATAGCATACTCTCATAGTTTTATAATTTCCAAACACATAGCACCGTTTTGTAATCAGTTACCTTCACTTTTATTTCTTTACCTCAATGGGTACACTATCACTCACTTTGCACGATATATCACTCGAATTGTTTGTCATATTGAGTGATATAATTTAATTTTGAGCGAGCCTTAAGTTACCCATTTCTGACATTGATGTTATTATGATTTAATTTACTGGGACCGGGTTATGTAACGTTACATAAAGCCCCCCCACTAGAACAAATTTATTTTAGTTTAACTTGTTTATAGAAATAAATTGTTGATTGGTTCAAGTCTCCTAATGGTCTTGACTTTGTCTTCATAATAGTGTTTCATTTTCTGACTGATTATAAACTGACTGGTAATTCCGACTGGTGGTAATTGCTGTTTTCTTACTTAACTCTCTCTCTCTTGGAGGCAAATTCATCAATTATTTATTTCTGGTTAGTGGTACTTCCACATTTTATTTGATAAGGACTGGTCACACTAATCATATTAAACTTGTTTTAACACTCGTTTCTATTTACTTCTATAAATTATCTTTATCAATTACACTTCGGTCTGCTATCTTCCTTATTTTCTTCATTTATACTTCTGGAATCCAATATCACTCTTTTCAGCTATTTTATAATTATTATCCCTTAAATATTCAATTTCCCTAACATTTTTCCCTATCTTGTGCGGTGGTACCAGTAGGGTGGCCACTCTGGGTCCATACACCGCTGTCCATCCTTACACCTTCTGAGACCAGGGGAACATCATTCCTGCTCCTACAAATTATTGCCGGAACATTTCTACGGTCAATACATAAAAATAAAAAAATTATAAGTAGTAGTCAATTAGCGACTAGTACCAAACACTTTTGGTATTCTTCATACTGTAGCTGTTTGTATTTATTTATATATTTCTTCTTCTCCTCGATTCCTTCTTCTTTTCCATTAACTAATAGCATATAACATCATTGATAGGCCTTATGTTAAAATTCTTTTGACTTTACTTCTTGTGACGTATTTCTCCGTATCATTTCTTCTTATATAATCTTCAATTCCGAGAAATTCTAATTTTTGTTGTATTAATTATCATCCTCCTTCAGTTTCATTGGAGTCATTAAATTATTCGTTATTCTTCTTATCTGAGCACATTACCATCAATTGTTTATTTATTTATTCTTCTTTTGTTACCATAAAAATATTATTTTTCCTATTAGTCCATTTTAAATCAGTTCTTTATAAATATTATTTAATCTGTTCTTATATACTCTTCACTTTAAATTATATGGTTTCAAAATAACTTGAGTAAGATGTCCTAACGTGCTTTTTTTTTTTTTTTGAATTTTGGGGTTTTTTTATTTACAATGGGTTGCTTGGTCCTGTATCCATAAAATCCGTCCCTTTTTTCTGGTTTGTTTGGAGCCTGTTTAACCGTGGTCCATTATTTCAGGTACTCCCTTTACTCGGATTACTGGGGTGTTCGGAATTAATTCTCTCCTTGATAATCTTCTTACCATCCGGCTCTCCCACTTTGCTGCTATGAAACTTTCACTTAAGTACCGGTCTTCCGTCATAATTCGTTCCTTTTTAACTAACAAGTATTGTACCTCCTCTAACATAACATAGTTGCTCATATTTAATCTCATTTCATTCCCTTTTACCTCTGGATTATTTACCAAATATTTGAATGTTGTATTCCGTCTTGAAGATACGACTGATATTGTCTGATACACTTCCATCGTTGACACATTTAATTGAGATCTAAACTTAATTAACTCCCTTTGTTCATTAATTGGAAGGTTAAATACATTAATTAATCCACCTGTAATCATCTCCCATTCTTCCTTGGTACTTATTATTCTCTTTCTACACGTTTTTATTATTTTCTTGGTCTTCTTTTCCACGGTTTGGATCTTCTCCTTGTCCTTTCTATTCTTATTTTCAGATAGCAATGCATTCGGGTCTTCTGTAGTACCTTCGGAAGTGCTGTTTAATGTTTTATCCAAATTCGTGACACTATGGTCCATTTGTTTATTTGTCTCCTCTTTGTATGTATCTGCTTTTTGGATACGCGCATTAACATTTTCAAACTTCTCTCCGAAAGTTTTCCATATCTCCTTATTGAAATTCTCCATTTTACCCTCAATCCGCTTTAAACTTTCTTCGTTTATTTTCTCAATTTGTTTTAAACTGTCCCTCAAGGTTTCATTCTGTTTCCTTGAGTTCTCTTCCTGTTTCTTAAAGTTCTCATCTATTTTGTCAAATTTTCCGCTCAAGGTTTCATTTTGTTTCCTTGAGTTCTCATCTATTTTATCAAATTTTTCGGCTATAAATCTCATCATATCTTGCCAATTTGGTTCTCTCCTGGCCTCCGCTTTATCTGGTTGGTCCCCTTGGGCACCCTCTTCCACTATTTCCTTTTCCGTATCCATAACTACTTCGGTTTCTTCTGTATCACCTGTCTGTTGGTCCATTTCACTGTCCGTGACTAACTCTATTTCTTGTTCCTGTCCACCTTCTTCAGTCTCCTTTTCTTCCGACCTCTTCTTCGATTTGCCTCGGGTATTATGCATTTCTTGTTTTCTCGTAACTGCCAACGATAATTAGATTTTTTGGTATACATTTTTATTAAATATCAAAATTCTTTTCTAATTACCGCCCTTTTACGTTGAGCGCCAATTCTGTGACGTAGCGTTTTTGTTGAGAGGCGGAGTAAAGTTACTTTATCTGCCCCACGTTGTTAGCGTCAATTCTGTGACGTAGCGTTTTTTTTGAATGAGAGGTTTTAGCGAAACATACACCTTTAGTCAAGCCCCAAATGTTGGGTTTGCCAATTCTGTAATGTACTGCTTTTTGAGATGAGAGTTGTCGATGGTTCCGCCTCTCCGCAGTCGCCACTTATGAATTATAATAACTGACGTTTTTATAAAGTATAAATAAAGGATTTTTCTATTTTTTGTTATTTTGTGTTACTCAATCTAAATAGAAATCGAGAGTGTGTGATTTGGGGTCAAGGAGAGAAGTTGTTCAGCCTTATGAAGAAGAGAGAGTAAGTCTCAATTATTTACCCTCAGTTTAGCCGATTTCGGATTTCTTCTGTTTTTTGTGCTGAAATTGATTACACCTACCCACTACAAAAAATTATAACACTTTATTATTCAAGATTATTTTTCAATAATATTATGTATTTATGTTATTGGTTTTTGTTTCCTGCCACCAAAAAACACAAGTATTACAATTGCTCTTTCCTTCAATAAAACACAATCTCGACTTAACAGAGTAAACATGGAATATTCTAAAGAGAAAAACATATATGGTTTTGTTTCATAATTTTACACTATTAAAAAAACATCAATTAATATATAATTCTTAATAATTCCCCAGGGTTCAGGGTAAGTTCTTTTTGTTACGAGAGTGTCAGAAATGGATAATTACTACGCTTTACAAATACCGAAAAAATTTATTAAATAATTTGTTTATTTTTCCGTGTAGTATGTAGTTCCTGGAATGTCCGTAAGAGTGCAGCGTGCGTTTGTTTATTTTAAAAACATATGTTTAGATGACTATTTTATTTTCGATCTCAGCGTTCGGAATGTGTTTTCTTCTTGAATTATTACAAAAAAATGTTTATATTACCTCGCTCCGTATGGTTCTTACTGGATTGAAGCTTTTTCTGTGGTGAGGTCCGTCTTGCTTTATAATTTCCTTACCGTCTGGCGAATTCTCAATCGTCAACTAGAATTGTGGCGAAACCAAGTTGAATCATCAGAAAGTTTTCTTTCACTGTTTATAAAGGAGTAGAACCATCTAATTTTGATAAATCATGGATGATTTTGAAGTGATCATGCGGCTAGTTAATTTTGTATCAATTTGCACTCGTCTCAAGTTCCGAAAAGGTTATTTTCTATTATAATTGTAGTAGCATCAGTTTTTTAACTCTACGGTTTTAGTTCAAAATTTTTCTCTCTAACAATACTTGTTATTTTCATCACTCTTAGTAACACATAGTATTTTTATTATACAGGCAGTTTGTAATTATTATAAATTTATATTTTATTTATGGAAAAATAATTCCTTTCCATTCCGGTTTCTTTACCAATTTAGTTTACATAATAAAGTTTGGTTCATTTCCTTATGACATTTTATATAAGTATTTGATAATTTTATTATCTTTAAATAAATTTATATATTATTTATTTAGTCTCTCATAGTATTCCTAACGGCACTACTTCCTGTTGCCATTTCCTTCATAGGATTATTTTAATTTTTTATTATCCTTTGATATTTAGATTTTTATGTCTTTTAAAACTAACCCTGGGTTTTATTATAATCTAACACAATTATTTGAAAAAATATAATATTAACTTGGGTATAACAATTAGTTGTTCATACAATATAAATATTACAATAAACAAAATAAAATACAAGATCAGTTAGTATTATAGCATACTCTCATAGTTTTATAATTTCCAAACACATAGCACCGTTTTGTAATCAGTTACCTTCACTTTTATTTCTTTACCTCAATGGGTACACTATCACTCACTATGCACCATATATCACTCGAATTGTTTGTCATATTGAGTGATATAATTTAATTTTGAGCGAGCCTTAGGTTACCCATTTCTGACATTGATGTTATTATGATTTAATTTACTGGGACCGGGTTATGTAACGTTACACTATGCTAAACCAGTGTAAAGTCGTGTCAATGACCTCCTGTATTACAATGGTCATTAAACTATATTTTAAGTTTGTGTACATGGATTGTATATTGCAAGCACGAAATTATTATTTAATTCCGATATCTGTTTTTATTAAAATCTTACAATGTCAAAGAGGATGTGAAGGAATATAGATTACATTTATAAGATAAGCGATAGACTACAAGAACCCGAGGTTGCATTCAACCTAACATGTGTGTGTGTATGCATTACGTTCAAGCTAACGTGTGTGTGTGTGTGTGTGTGTGTGTTGCGTTCAACCTAACGTGTGTGTGTATGTGTTCAACCTAACGTGTGTGTGTGTGTGTGTGTGTGTTGCGTTCAACCTAACATGAGTAACTATGCTAAACCAGTGTAAAGTCGTGTAAATGACCTCTTGTATTACAATGGTCAGTAAACTGTATTTTAAATTTGTGTACATAGGTAGTATATATGGCAAGCACTAAATTATTATTTAAATCCGATATATGTTTTTGTATGGAGGTTGCGTTTAACCTAACATGTGTGTGTGTATGTGTGTGTAATGTATACAACGAATACTGTTCGGTAATAGCGGATCAGTGCTGCCTTCGTCACCTGCCAAAAAGTCCATATCTTTTATTGACAATTTGTTTGCTTGCTGTACAATCTTCATCTTCGTGAATACCGAAAGCATACGGTTTTCAGCACGTGCTGTCACCTTTTTATAAAAGATCTTTCTTATGTGGTATTGAAACTATTGTCCAACCTTGTTAGATCGAGAGAATTAAGTTTATTTTATATTTCAACCTCGTGGGTAAATTGTATGCCTTCCCGTTGTCCGTCTGTAAATATTTCATTCGGTTAGCAGTTAGTATAGGCTTCAGTGCGTGCGTTACTTCTTTTATGCTGAGTATAACACTCCATTACAATTGGAAACATAATAGAGAAGAATAACAATATGTAATTCTTTGTATAGTAATCAGAAATGTATTTTAATGTAAAATATGTATTTCATTTATCTGCATACATCTTTGCGGATTGAAATCTATGTATGCTGAAAATGTAAATTCTTGGATTAATGTTTGTCGGTTCGATTGTTTCCCTAATTTTGGTTAATGTACGAAAGTACTTTCAGTATCGCTAACTTCTTAAAGCTTTAAGCAGTGAGGGAAAGCTTTTCCATCACGGTCGATGACCCCTTGGGTTAAGCTGGTGTTGTAAGTTACTAAAATCATAACAAATATTTTCATCCTAAGCATGTATTACTGTTTAGTAATAATTACAAACCAACAAAGGGATATACAGTTTGATGCTTTATGATTTTGTAAAATGTCTATATATACAAATAATATTATGAAATTACACTCTTCCCGCGAACGGAATTCATAATGTTTGTCGATTCGATTGTTTTCCTAATTTTGGCTAATGTACGAAAATACTTTCAGTATCGCTAACTTCTGAAAGCTTTCCACTGCGGACAATGACCCTTGGGTACATGACTTACATCGACTTTCAAAACTAACACGCGAAGCTACCCCTACCCTACCGTTGTAAGATACAACAATATATATACGTGAAGAATGCAATTAGCCTTCATACCTCATTGTGAAATCGATAATTGCGTACATCATCATTTAATAGGTGAGTAAAAAGATTTGAATACGTTAATAAGTGAACATTGTTATTGAAATTACAGCACTTCTAATCAACATAGTTGTCGGAAATATTTAAACGTAAAATTATTCACATTAAAACATTATCAAGTGCATTATTTATTGAATTTAATACATGGCTTGTTCAAATAAGTAAAAACATTGCTAAGTGTGTGCGTGTGTGTATGTTTGTACGGATTTATTCTCAGTTGTATGTGGCGGTACAGTTATTCTTACACACAATTAGATCTCGGTAGCTCACATACACAATCACGTTCACTCAAATAATTGATCTGTTGTGTTTGATGTTTCTTTGTATTCATACACAGTCTTTTTTATATTCAATCTATTATTATTATCTGAAACAGAAACAGAACGTTATATAGATTCGAGTGGTAAGAAAGACGCTGTTGCGAAGTTCACAGGTTATATAGTGCAAGCGTCGATGTGTGTGCAACTGTACTAAAAAAGCTGTTATGCGCATGCGCAAATAATTCAAATGCACATACGTAGATGAATGAAAAAGAGATGATTTACATAATAAATGTACACTTAGACCAATAGATTCTGCGTCGTGCCTACAGGGTTATCAAATTTCCAAAAACTTTCAACTGGTTGACCATTAGCTAAAACATAGTGGAAAACTATAACTAACTGAAATACAGACGGGATGTCTGATGTTTCGTCCGCAATCAAAGAAACATACTGTGCAGTTTTTATTTCTTAAAGTGAACATAATTTTATTGTATGTACAGATTTTATTTAAACGTAAAATTATTCACATTAAAACATTATCAAGTGCATTATTTATTGAATTTAATACATGACTTGTTCAAATAAGTAAAAACATCGCTAAGTGTGTGTATGTTTGTACGGATTTATTCTCAGTTGTATGTGACGGTACAGTTATTCTTACACAATTAGATCTCGGTACAAGGTGGAACATGAAAATTTTCTCTGTCATGTCAATTTCTAAACGATGTCAAGAGACAGTTCATTGGTTGTGTGTGTGTGTGTGTGTGTGTGTGTGTGTGTGTGTGTGTTGCGTTCAACCTAACGTGTGTGTGTGTGTGTGTGTGTGTGTGTTCAACCCAACGTGAAACGTGAGCGGGTTGCGTTCAACCTAACAAGTGTGTGTGTGTGTTGCGTTCAACCTAACATGTGTGTGTGTGTGCGCGTGTGTGTGTGTGTTTGTACGGATTTATTCTCAGTTGTATGGGGCGGCACAGTTATTCTTACACAATTAGATCTCGGTACAATTTGGTTGAAAGCCTTATGTATATATAGCACATAATATATATAGTACTGAAGCAGGTACTGTTATTATAGGAACAAGAAGATGAATACTTCTCAGAACATTGAACTTGAATGGTTAACTGTACCCAAACGGGCTGCCAGTACACATGAGCAGAAGACTAACTGCAAAAATTTCAAGAAATTCCGTAAAGTATGTCTTTTCTCTTATTTGTTAATCGTAAGCAATTATACAGTATTTAAAATTAATAAAACAGTAATATTTATATCATTAATACTGATTGCATGTTTTATTTAATGCTTTGTCAATTTTATTGTATGTACAGATTTTATTTAAACGTAAAATTGTTCACATTAAAACATTAACAAGTGCATTATTTATTGAATTTAATACAGGACTTGTTCAAATAAGTAGAAACATCGTTGTGTGTGTGTGTGTGTGTGTGTGTGTATGTATGTTTGTACGGATTTATTCTCAGTTGTATGGAGCGGTACAGTTATTTTTACACAATTAGAGCGCGGTACAAATTGGTTGAAATGACAAACACGTTGAAAGCCTTTTGTATATATATATATATATATATATATATATATATATATAGCACATAATGTATATGACTACTTTTACAACTGCTATGCAGAGAGAAAATTTATTAATTCAGACACATGTTTCGTCCAGCCACAACAGATTTTCTCAACGAATATATATATATGTTTCCTTTAATTGAAACAATTAAGAAAATTAATTATTGTTTGTAGCTGTTGAAACACAAACAACTTTTGTTGTTGTTGACGTGATTTTGTTCACCAAAAGTATGACTTTGTACTGTTTTGAGCTCTGGTAAATTTATCTTTAGGAGGACGTTGTTCTCTGGTAATGTTTATTCGATCAAATAATTGTTTTCTACCAACAAATTGGACTCTGACAAACTGATCAACAAGATCTTTTGCAAAACTTAATGATTCCGACTAGGTGATTGTAGATTTATTCTGTACTCAGTTTCCAAAATGTATCAATGAAAATACAAGGAGACTAAAATATATTGAGTACCAAATCGAAACTGAACGATTGCAGCAGTAGTTAGAGAACAATTCTGTAATTTACAAATGTAAAAATTTTAGAAATGCAATTTCTCATAACAAAATACTGCATTCCATTTCATTTTATATTCAAACTATTATTATTATCTGAAACAGAACGTTATACAGATTGTTACATTTTAATAAAAGAATGAAAAGAATTGTAAAGTATATCTTTTCTCTTATTTGTCAATCGTAAGCAATTATACAGTATTTTAAATTAATAAAACAGTGATATTTGGTACTATTAATACTGATTGCATGTTTTATTTAATGCTTTGTCTTAGGTTTTACCATTAAACTGAAGTATTGTACCACAAATTATTGGTGGTAGTGATCTTTATGTTTATGAAGCCCCCATAAAAGTGAAGTCCAAGGACTGGCTTAATGTAGTACCAAATTAAGAAGAGCGTATTGAAGATTGCTAGTGACGAAGTTGTCTTTAAAAATCATACATTACCAACATCATTTGTATTTGAAAATAGTTTCATTGTAAATATCACTTATTATTATTATTGCTACTACAATTTATATGTCGATAAATAGATACTGTACGTACATAAATGTAAGCCATCAATTATTAAAATAATACTTTATGAAAAACTAAGGTAAACTCTAATATGCATGATTATTCCTGTTTCATATATTAAAATATAACTTTCGTATAAACATTATTCGTAATGACCGAGGCGTGGCCTTTATTGCGTGAAGATATTTGGGTAGAGCAAACACGTTTACGCAATATCAAGTGGTCAGAATTGACGGTGAATAAAAAAAAAATATCCCATCGTGGTATTAACAAATGTAGACACAAAATATGGGAACTTCGTGCTCGCTAAAGTGTTTGTGTGTGTGTGTGTGTGTGTGTGTGTGTGTGTGTGAGAGAGAGAGAGAGAGAGAGAGAGAGACCGCAATGTGTTTGTACGTGTGTGATAAAACACTGAGAATGTCTTTGTTTCAGACAAGTATGTCTCCCGTTGACTGTTTTGAAAGTTACGCCTCAGATTGGTTAGAAAGGCGAGCGACTGAGGTGGTACGCAACAGGGAGCTATTACAACAACATCGCACCGATTGCCAGTCTCATACTGAAACAGAAATTAAAAAAAATAAGGCCTTAACGAATATTTACACGAGGTTTATTAACGATCATGCTGGGGGGGTTAATTATGGTAGATTTATAGAGGATTGGGTGGATGAATATTATGTGCCATTATTTCATAATAGGTAATATATTTTATTTGTAAATATACATTTCATATATTCTGTATTTTTGTTTTACATATTTTTATTTTGAAACATTTGAACCCTTTGAAGTTCACATAATTACTGTTAGCGCTGCTAATGATTGACATGTGTCAAATTAGAAAGTAGGACGCACCGATTTTTAGACGATGTACACACGGTTAATGCCCCTGGTTTAAGTTAGCGAATAATAACTATATCTAATTCTGTATCGGTGTGTGTGTGTGTGTGTGTGTGTGTGTGTGTGTGTGTGTGTGTGTGTGTGTGTGTGTGTGTGCAATCCCTGTACACAAACTTATATATCCTTTGTTGGGTTGCAATTATTACTAAACAGTAATACATGCTTAGAATGAAAATATTTGCTATGATTTTAGTAACGTACAACACCAGCTTAACCCAAGGGTCATTGACCAGTGTTATACTCAGCATAAAATAATTAACGCGCACGCACCCGAAAGATTCAAATCATACCTTATTGGTGCTGTCAACTATTTGTATGTGGGAATTTCTACCAACGTTTGCAGCAGCAGCAGCAATACACAATACGCATTACATTAAAACTAGTGCGATTATATTATTCATTGATGTACAAACAATTTACATAGCACACACACAGACAAACAATAGGCTAACATTTATTGTTAAGCCGTTAACGTATGGATTTGTCATCTGTAACAACACACGCACAGGTAATTACATTATAAAGTAGGAATTTCTTCCGACGTCTGCGAGCGAGAGATGTTGTACAACAGATTTTGAGGAGACATCTGTAACAGTACACGCACAGGTAATTACATTATAAACTAGGAATTGCTTCTGACGTCTGCGAGCGAGAGAGAGAGAGACATGATATATCACTGTAAAACCGATGACATAAAGAGAGAGAGAGTGCTAGCACATATGTTGTGTATATTAATTTCTAAATCGTGGTCAATGACTGTCATGTGTCAAAATTAGAAGTAGGACGCACCGAGGTAGGCGATAAATATATTTCCTGGTGATTACATTTTAGTATCGCTAATTACAATAATCCATAAGTAGCACGATTGACAATGTTCCCTTTACTGACGCTTATGTAAAACCGATGACATAAAGAGAGAGAGCTAGTGAGAGAGAGAGAGAGAGAGAGAGAGACATTTTAATAATTTGCAGGTTGTATCTTACAATCATGAAAATTATTATTATTTAAACTGATAATTGTTTTATTAAAATCTTACAATGACGAAATATTATTATTTCATTGTTTACGATATATATTTAATTAATGCAAAAATACACACACGCACACAGGTAAGTAGTTCATTGACAACAACACACATACATAGTTAATATTTGCCAAATATATATATTTCTAACAAGGATCAATCACACTGACTGCATTATAAAACTATTAATTAATTATTTAATACATTGAAAAATGAAGACGACGTTTTGACAACGAGAGAGAGAGAGCTAAAATTATTTACTCATCACACCGACTACTCAATGTACACGGTAAGAGAGAGAGAGACAGGAGAAAGGGTATGAAACCTTGCATAGTTGAAACGAGTGAGAGAGAGAGAGAGAGAGAGAGAGAGAGAGAGAGAGAGAGAGAGAGAGAGAGAGAGAGAGAGAGAGAGAGAAAAGGAGAAAACGGTTTGAACATAACGTTTGACAACAAGAGAGAGAGAAAGAGAGATAGTTTTACTTACATTCAAATGTGAGAGAGAGTAACAATTATGATCATATAGTTTGAATTTCCCACCACAGAAGAGAAAAGAATGTTGGCAGATCTGCTCTATACACACAATAATGTAAGATTGGTAACCCTGATCATATATTTTAATATATACACTATATAACACATATTTGAATTTCCCTCCCCCCGCCACAGAAAATGTTGACAACCCTGCTCATATAAAATATCTATACACTATAATAATAATACGAAGGTTGGTACACCTGATCATATAGATTTAATATACATTATAACACACGACAAATTTGAACTCATGCAAAAGTTGGTACACCTGATCATATATTTTAATATATGGCCTCATTTCTCAGCGTGCCTTCAAACAGGACATTCTAAGTGGTATGACGGCCGGGATTTATATGTGTTTAAAATCTTTTCATGCGTGAGTAGACTTCTCAAGACGTTCAGGTGTGTACACTTAATTATTTCATTTTATTTTTTCACTACTTATGGATTATGTGTGTTATGATTGTGTAAGCGTGTGTGTGCCCCGGGTTATTCGTTATTGTAAAACTTATGCTTTGTAAAATTTTAATTTACTGTTACTTCCTGTCTAAAGACGAAATTATTGCTTGTTAACTCTTACTTAGTTAAAGCTTATTGAAAATTAATTATTATTAATTAATTATTATTGAAGATTAGTTAAAACGATTTGGATTTAATTAAAGTGAATAAGGTATTAATAAGATTAATTGTCAAAGTGATTGCTGTGGTTGTGTTCCGAGGCGAGAGAGTGTAATGTCTGGGTGTATTAACTGGCGGCTAATCCCCAAATAAAATGTTATAGGGTCCCTGCACCAGCCAGGAAAATAGGGGGTAGAGCGGTGGTCACGCGAACATCAGTGACTACGAGCAGAGCAGTTCCATAGTAAGCTTCCCGAAGCTGTCAGACCGAGGAATGCGGAAGGAACAAAATACACCTAAGGACCCAGAAATCCTAGTAACTACTTCTAGTGGACATGCACCGTAGTCCAGGGACAAATTTTGGAACCTCTGCTCGTCCACAGTTTATCATGTTTCTACTTGAATTCGTCTCTACACAATTACAGGTGGGAGCGTTTCATTTATCACTATTCAATCTACATCAGCTCCATAAACTGGCTACCCTCGTTTTCAACATTAAATATCTGTGTAAATACAACATTAAATATCTGTATTAAGAACTGGAAATATTTCAAAGTCACAAGAACTGAAGTTGTAAAAAATGTAACTGTTTCCTTTGTAACGTGTCTAACATACACCATGAGGGGGTGGGTTAAACTGTTTTACTAAAGCATGGTTTGGTACTTCAATTATTTGGTGTCAGATTATCTGTATTACCATTATTTTTATTATAATTATTCTTGAAGGGTTGTTAGTGTTTTTTTTTTATTAAGTGGTGGGGTTAACTTAGGTGTGGTCCGTTATTTCTACTGTATTGATGTTCGCGTTGTTCTCCCTCATGGGGTATGCTAGTCTGGAATATAAATATATATATATATATCTTAATATATATATCTTATGTCTATTTTCTTAAAACTATATAAATTAATGAATATGTGTAAAGAACAATATGAAACTGGAACATTGTGTAACCCTTGTGATAGTCCAATAAACCTTGTTATTTTGTTAAAAATATGTTGATTGCAAATCCTATCACTCTGTTAGGTTCAAGCACACTTTTCGCTTCCGTTGTTCTACATGTATCTTGCCTCACATTTATCGAGTGGGTCACAAGTGGTTATTAGTGAAAAGTGATTATTGTGCGGGACTCTATTAGTTGACATTATTATTGCGTGTAGACAAATTTAATTTGAATTGTACGAGTATAATCTTGTTGAATAACTTGTTGATTGTAAACTGGTATTTGTGATTAATCGAAGCTTTAGTGTTTTGTGATTTGTGATTAATCAAATTAGTGTTTTGTTTTCCACTGTACCATACGACGATCAGTTGCACCGTCGTAACAGTATACATACAACTTGCCTCTTATCGTGAGCTTATTTTACCTAGGTTTGCGTTTAATTTTCATTTGTTTTTTTAATGTTAATAAAAATGCTTCATTTTTTCCATTACTTAGCTTGTATAGTGTTCACTAACTTTTTATTAATTGGCCAGAATTAGCCTTTTACTGTTTTCCTGACATATCCTTATCCTTACCGTCTCATTTGATTCTGTAACTGTGTTTCTGTACATTGTTTCCTTAGATAATTGTAAATAATGTTCTAATCTAAATCTATTCACTTCTAATTCATTTTGTTCTTTCTATTCTGCATCTACAGCAGTTTGATTAACAAGATTTATTGATTTTCTGTATTCCCTTTCCTAACGTAACTAACCTAAATCCTTTTTGTTTTTTAAATTATTTGAATATTTGTATTCTTGCCTTAAAGCGTCTAACTTCTGTTGCTTATCTTCTGTTTTCTATCGGTCCCAACTAATTGTTTACTTATTTGCTCAAACGTTTGTGATATTTGTGCAGTTTTGTTTTTTGCTTTATCAATTTCATCTTTGACACTTAGTAAATCAAATTCAAGTCACTAGACTCCGGTTACAGATTTCTGTAATACAAATATTGCCTTATTAAACTGTTAGTGACAAGATGTACTCCTTAGATTTGTAATAATTTATTTTAAAAGTTGTGACGTCTCTCCTCTAGAAGATAAAGAGACACTACAGTAGTCCGGTATCTCAGAACCAGACTGAAACTGCGTTGAAAATCCTGTGCCCAAAGTTATCGAGATTTAATATATAAGTAAATGAACATTGTTTCTTGTTAAAAGTACTTGAAAAGGTATTAAACCTATTTAACAACTTATAGGCCTGCATATTGTAAGAGAAAGCAAATGTATCATGATGTTATTGAGTTTAATGAATTATTGAACGCCGCAAAAAAAATTAATAGTCGCAATTTTTAGTAACACTTCATTAAAACAATGATACTTGTAAATCATCATTTAATCTCCTAGGCTCTGCAAGTTTTCAATGACACATTATTTCCAACAACTAACTTTTACTAGGCCTAATTCAGATTGCCTAGGACGTAATAGAGACCAGAAGTTGCCAAATTCTTCCACGACATTTGGATGTGTCAGAAATTTGGGAGCGATTGGTGCCCTTTTCTAGACAGTTGCATAACAGGCTCCACCCATTTATAACCAGTACTACTTGCAAATACCATAATCAACAAGGGTCGTCTTACAATATATACTGTCCCATTTACAATCATGTTATAATATCATAACAGTAACTGCTTCACGGTCACCAACATAGTGTCAAAGTAAAATTTTAATGAAACTTACAAAATACATTTAAACTACATGTGTATACGTCACTGTTATTTACAAATTACAAATCGTTTATCCATAAATTATTTTCTAAAGTGTTAAGAAAATAGTAAAGAAAATAATGAGTAAAATAAAATGTATTTAAAAATTATAAAACACTACCATTAAACAGTTAGCGTCTAAACAACTGACATATAACTGCCTTACTGGCTATATCACTTCACTATTTAACTTGAGTCATCAACACAAGTACATTTTGTGTACTCATTATTCGTAGCTGAAAACCGGTGAAAACGCTTTTCTTTAAAAGTTGGTTCTGATAAGAGAGCTCAACATAGGGATGCAGAGACTTGCTACTCTCTTCTTCCAAGTAATCGTTAGAATTTACTCATTCCAGCTGTCATTGTCGTTGACTTAATGTTGCTTTTTGTATTTTAATTTTTCATTTTTTACTTTAAATTTGGAGTTTATTGAAACGACGATAGGTACACATTGTGTTTAATACAGTGAACAGTCTTATGGAAAGTTACGAGAGAGTCAAAGAGGTTTAGTAGCATGCGTGTGTATAAGACTCAGGCTGGAATCCCGAATCTGTATTATTTTCTTAATAAATATATTTCTTAATAATATATATATATATAAATTTATTTTCTTAATAAATATTTCTTAAAAGTAAATATATAAATAAATTATTCAGTTTTAATGAATTTGTTAATGACCAGTTCACATGGGATGTGTTGGTCTGTGAAGTCTCAGTTAACTCGCATTACACACATACACACGCTCTCTCTCTCTCTCTCTCTCTCTCTCTCTCTCTCTCTCTCTCTCTCTCTCTCTCTCTCACACACATTGCGCGCACGCGTGTGTGTGTGTGTGTGTGTGGTTGAAATATTAGCAAATGTGTGTATATATATTATAGCAGTAACACAGCAGTTCCGTTACCACCAAAACAAAAGAAAGTCACCCGTATTCGGAAGGGGACACGTCAAGTCCCAGGAAACTGAGTTCTTGCCAAAGGATTTTTTAACCTAATGTTTCTATGTTTCTAAGTGTGTGTGCTTCGGGGGGGGGGGGTACGACTAAATTACAGACTATTTATACAGTGTAACACAATTTTATTTCCTATATCCAATTTTCTAAAATTACAAATTTATAAGTTTCCGTATATACAGTGTAACGTAACAGCTTTCCTCACTATACATATTTTTATACTGTGCATCTACATAGGCTATAAAAAAAAGGTTTTCTTAAGCTTGAAACATCTCGTCTCCTGTCTGGTCGCCAATTTGTGGTTTTTCAGGAAAAAGAAGTTTATATCCAAAGAAGAAACTCAGATATCTTATTGGAATTTAATAGACATGTTTACATAATGTTCTTTAATAAATAAAAAACATGGTTATTTTTTGATCACAAATTTGAAAATTGCGGCCATTTTAATAGTATATGACAATAGTAGCTTAACTCTGTCAACTTTATTTTGTCAAATTATGGTTCATTAAGGAAAATATTAAAATTTTATTTTGGACACAATGCTACGTTGTTTGTCAAATTCGATAACAAATAACTGTTATTCCTCCAGTATAGGAAAATTGTTATTAAATTTATTTAAACTTATTAATTTTTTCAAATTAACTTTTTTGAGTGATTTATAACAAGTTAAAGGTTGTTTTCCAGTGAAATTAATAACTTTTAGCAAATTTAATTACAGCTTTTTACACATCATAATTTGAGTCACAAGACTCAAACGTTCCTTAAAGGACGTTTTTAAATTAATTTCCTTTAGTTTCTTTAGTTACTTTAGTTGTCGAGAACTGCTAATTACAGTTTTTCCGAAATATCAGATATATGGCAGACATATTATGTTTCTCACCTATGAACATTCAAACTGCGCATTTAAGAACGCGCGGTAACTTTAGACAGGACTTTTCAGTGAATGGTTAGTGAGGATCGGTCAAAGATAAGACAAATTTTAACTTATTTGTGTCGACGTTTCGACAATATAGTTCGACGTTTAATCATTACATAGTTGACCATCCCTCAATCTGTTTTTAGTTATAATATATTTTACTACGTTATATGTTGACTGCAATAAACGTTTTCTGTACCAATCTAATATCTGATTGTTGATTATTGCTTTTATAATTAATTAAAAATATCATTACATATAACAATTTAAATTGTAATAGTTTACAAATTACGTTCTGTGATATTATAATTTTCTCGTTTTCTTAAAGAAAACATTTGAAGATGTAAACAATTGCACATATACAATGATACATACATACGCACACACATTCACATACACGAACACGTTCACCCAAATAATTGTCCTGTTGCGTTTGACATTTCTTTTGTATTCACACACAGGTCCTGATGATGACAATAAACGTTCTAAAAACGTCGACACAAATAAGTTAAAATTTGTGTTATTTTTGACCGATCCTCACAAACCCTTCACTGATAACGTCATTGATATTGACGGTCACTGCAAATTTAAGAATTTAGACAGAACGCTTTTCTGAAGAAAACATTCTGGGTGAGAAATGTAATTATGCAATTAGGTTGCATAATCGGCTAAAAGAATCTATTCTTCCTCAATCTGTTGATCGATGTAAACTTTTACAAGAAGAAGGAAACAGTACTGAACAGAAGTGGAGAGAACCTTGAAGTGAGTACAAGGCAAATTGCTATGGTTGAATGTGTAGATCACTATATTAAGCTTTTTTACAAGCCAACAATTATATCCCTTGAAGCCAAAATTTATACTATTACAGGTCAACAAAGAGTACAATCCCTTGAAGATATTGACTGTGAGCAGAGATAGGCATTTTGTTTACTTTCCTACACACAATTTCAATTTAACCACACTTATTTGGTATCTTTTATCTTCCCTGATGAAACGAGTTCTATACAAAACGAGTGTCTGTCACAATCACTACTGGATAGACGCAAACACTCACCACACACTCCAGTCTACACGCCAGCAGTGGTTGTTTGGTCAGGTATTATAGGTGAGTTCTTGAATGGTCCCAATAATTAACGGCCAGAAATATCTTGAATATCCCCAAACAATTTTACCAAAAAATAAATTTTATACACAATGTTGCCTAAGCACATTTTAGTCGCATTGGTAAATTTTTAGGTAAACATTATTTTTATTTTTGGTCACTGGTCATGCCCTACATGATCACCTGATCTAAACGCTTTAGGTTTTTCCTGTGGGAAGCACCTCAAAACTACAGTGTAGTCAATTATATTTTAAAATATTGAGGATTTACAGCAAATTTTATTGAAGTTTGTCAGCAAATCTGAAATACGTCAGGAGTTTTCGAGCAGGTGAGAAGACAATGGAGGACACTCTGAATATTTATTATGAACGCTTATGTGGTAAAACAGATGTTTTCATTTTAGTGCTAACAATTATGATTAGCTCTTATTCACGGTAAGCACTTTTTCTCTGTTCTAACAAAGTCAGCTGTTTTCTGATATAATTCAATTACTTGTTATTGGATGTAAATTCAGAATAAACTTTTTAATAAATTAATTGATAAGTTTGATAAAATTAAAATTTATAGAGCTATTAGTGGATCAAAAAATTAAAGTGGGTGACTTTTGAAATATGAGATCACAAGGTAACTATGATATTTTTTCTTATATTGAAGATTATTAATATAAATAGGTGTATCAGATTTTATATAGCTGTTTCAAACCCCGCTTGAGATGTAAGTGTTTCCTTAAACAACACAAAATGTAGTTATTTCCAGACCTATATTGATAAGAACTTTTTTCTTTTATTTATGCTTAGTATCCGAATATGTATATTGGTGACAACTTCTGCGTTACACGCTGTTCTTGTCAATGTACTGTTACTGCAACTATGTGCATGTTATAAATATCACTATTGCATTAACGACTCGGAACACTAGGTTTTTTGTAAGTAAAAGCATAAAGTTTTACCTTACAGCCTAAACCGGTTTTCTCCTTTATAAGGCTTCTTCAGAGGCTGCCGTTGGTAGCGCTGTCCGTCTTGTTGTAGGCGACGGAATCGAGTTTCGAAAAATCGATGCTGTGTGTGTGGGATGAGATATGTTCGAATAATGCGTGCGATTTGAAATGTGTCTGTTCGTTTAGGATGTCGTTTTTATTTGTTTTTGTGTGTTTGTATATTTCCAATTGTTCTAGAGTGTCTAGTTTTCGGCCTTTTGTGTGTACGTGTAGAATGTTCATGTTAATTTCGATATTTTTATATGTGTGGTTTGCTTCAATGAGGTGGTTTGCAAAGGTGGATTCTGTAGTGGAGTGGAGTGCTTTTGTGTGTTCAACGTATCTCTGTGTGAAGCTACGTCCTGTCTGGCCTATGTAGAATTTATTGCAATTTGAGCAATTTAGCTTGTAAGCACCGGGTAGATCGAATTTGTTTTGTGCTTTGTGTGTGTGTTTTGATAGTGTGTGTTCTGTTTTGTTAGTAGTTTTGTAAGCGATAATAATAGTGCATGTTATTATGTTGATTAATAAAAATCAAAGTAGATATAAACGTTACATGCAGAACCAAACTGATTTACATCAATTGTTGGTCTACCTACAACTTTAGTATGGTATTTAGTATGGTACAAAATTTTGTATACGAGGTAAGTTACTGATGTTACAAAGAATTAAAACGTTTTTCCTTATATTTCGTTGCTGTATGTGCAGACTCAAGAGCATTTGCCATGAATAACAATTTATTTAAATCACACCAAACCTTTTTATATTAAACAGGATAAAATATTATGATTAAGTGTAGAGAAACAATGTGCAATCCAAGAATCATGCAAGACGTCATACACGCGCTATGATGACCACCGTGCGTGTGTATGTGTGTTGACTAACGTGTAACCAACTAATGAATGGCACACTTCTATTGTATGGTGTTACCTGTAACAGCACTAAGCAGTACATTCATCAAAATGGCTAAAATAAATATCCCTAATGGTGAGCATTCTCCATAATGTTCGAAACATGTTCAAAATTGAAAAAAAACACCTTAATTGTATAACTGTGTAGTAATTAGTAATTTACGTATAAAAAGATATAAAGAACTATATTGTAAGCGAAACATTCAATTACAATTGAAACAAACCTCTGAAGATACAGAATAATATCTGTGAAACGTGCGTCAGGTGAAAACAAACCTATTCCCAAGATATTAAATGGGAGACCTACAGGAAACGTAACGAGTTACGTACAAAGGAATAATAAAAAAGATAACTATAGAAACAATTATTTGAATTATTAAATCATACAAGATAATTACTGTTAATAAAGCAACATGAACAAAGACAAGAAAAGGAGGGTTATAAACAAACAGCGTAATATGCAATAATAATGCGGTGAAAGTAACACAAATACTTAGCCGCTAATTTAATACTTCAAATACTTCACACGTAAGAAATTTAACACTACCAACTTTACACGCTCAATTAAGTAATCATAACAAGTTATGGAAAGTTATAAACCAACAGTGCAATGCAGAATAAAAAAACAAATAATAATACAGTTGAAATGGACAAATAGTTTACCATAAACACATAAAATAATTGTCATCAAACAAATAGAGTTTTAACATGCATTAAAGTAATATAACTCCACGTTCAGGAAATCGAATGACCAAATTATTTAACATGTTTTAAATGCGCAAAAACGATTAGTAAACACTAGCCTCAGTACACATTTTGTCCAGTCAGGACTAAGACATACTTCAAGAACGGATTCTACAGGCTAAAGTAAAAATGAAATTTCTATAGACATAGGTCCGAAAAAGCTTCGTTTCTGATTTATGGCTTCCAAAAACTTTCACCTTGATTTCTGTTCCAAGACTACTATTAAGCCCTACTAAAATTCTTGGACTGAAATTAAAGGGTACATTCGATAGTATTACGTGTTTTGTGGCCTGAAAAATTAAAAAAAGAGGGTCTCAGAACTGTATCTTGAGTATTTTTGTAGAAACGTTTCGTAAATCTAAAATATTTGTGTCAAAAAACACACTTTTACAGGTTTGATGTAAGTTTACTTGTTTAAATTCCCAATAAAGAAATGTAAATTCGTAATACAATTTATAAAATATTTAATTCTGTGAAATTTAATATATATAAATTCAACAAAAACTTAATGAACATTATAACAAATCAAATTAGATGTATGACCTGTCTAACTTCGTATGAATAATAAGGTGGTGCATCATCATGCTGCAAGAATATTTGCAGCCTCTTTTGAAGATGTATGTCTTCTAATAAAATTGGCAAGTGATTTTGTAAAAGGTCTTTGTACGCGGTACCAGTATATAGTTATAATATAGAGTATATAATTATACAATTATATAGAGTATATATTATAGAATATATAATATAATTATAGAGTTTTCCTTATAAAACGCAAAACACCGGATAGACGAAAAATGAACAGTTCGAATCTATTTTTATAGGAAAACGAACCTTGCATCATATCAGAATATATATGTCAAGGAAACCTTTTACCTTACAATTTGTATAAATTACATTCAGAAATAACAACTTTTAAAAGCTCCATTTTTTTATTTAATTGGTTTTTAGTATCGGGGGCTCGGCAACTAAGGCCTTTAGCCCAATGACATCAGCCTGGAGTGTTGCACGAATGTATATTTCTTCTCCCCTACATTCCAGTTAACTCAACGAAAGTAGAAATTCGTACACACTAAGACAAAAAGCAATTTTATCAGAGCCGATAGAGTTATCTTGCTGCTTTTAGGAAGGAGAAAGTTAGGTCTGTCGCTGACTGTTCGTTTCCGAGATCTTCTTTTAGGTTACCTTTTACACTGTGCCTTCGCCTGAGTTCTGCAAGTACAGTCTTTAATTATGTTTTCCACTGTTAGTGCTCCGCCACAAGTACAGACTGGTCTTTCCTGTCTTGTAAAAGGTAAGAAGAGTCAATTTCGTTTGCCCAATTCCCAGTCAGATATTGCAGATTTGTTCAAGATCTGCTACTTGCCATTTACGAACTCTTTGCTTCACGGCAGAAATTTTTCTGTGCCGTCCAATCCACACCTGCTGCCACATATTAATAATGACGGTTGTGGCAGCTAGGTGCGCTTCGTCAGCTCGTATGGCAATCGCATCAACTCGTGGCTCGTCCGCAGAGATTCTCGCTGCAGCGTTAGCTTGTTCGTTACCTTCAATACCTACATGACCCAGATACCAAACCAAAGTAAAAGGTATTCAAAGGTCTTGGTACGCATGGCATAACGCCATTATCTGCAGTAACAACGGATCCTCTGTTCCTGGATTGTTCAAGGCAGCTAAAAACTCAGTGAATCCGTAGAGATAACAAATTGCCTTTTACCTCGGTGTTCACAGAAACGAAGAGCCCGCCACACCGTGTACAGTTCGGCGGTGTATACATTTGCCGCCGCAGGGTGTATACATTTTCTCCACCAAAGTGGGAGAAAACTGGGTGACAAACGCATTACCCACTCCGCTCTGTCTCCGTCTTCAATCCATCAGTGTACACAATGGTATAATCTTCGAAGTACAGTTCCTCAAAACTGACCTAAAAAGAAGTTTTAGTTCAGTACGATTTTAGTGCTTGTACTGGCGGTATCCAGCCGGTAATTTCGTTTGCAAAGCAGCCACGATACAAGTACAAGCGCAGTAAACTTTTTCTGTCTCCTCTCAACGTTATGTCGGAGATGCGCTTGATAGCATCTAGCGAGGATTTGAACCTCGCACCCAAATATTCCACATACGCATTCTATGTTAAGTGTCTGTTGAAATAGAGGCCCAGAAATGTGATTTCGGATCAATAGTGTAACCGGACATGGTTTATGATTAATGTCGGGTCTTTCTCGCTTTCGACAGAAGTAAACACAGGTCGTCTTTCTTACCGAAAAAGAAAAGCCTATGTTGTTAGCATTTTCTACCAACGTGTCTACAGGGCTATGAATTTTATGCTTGATCGCTGTTGCTTTGGCCGAGTAGAGCAGCAAAACATCGTCAACGAACAAGCAGTTTCCACCTGACGTTCCTATACCCTCAAACATCCCTTTTTATGACTATAATAAAGCGTGTCGCAGAACATCGTCATCCTCTCCAATAATTTTCTTAAACAGCTCATCAGCGATACCGGACGATAGTTTTCTGTTTAAGGGGATCCTTTCCGGCTTTCAGAAGGAGGATGACGATTTCCTGTTCCATCGTTTCGGGCACTTCCCTTGGGTCCATATGGCGTTCTAGAGTGCCAGTAGTGTAGAGATAGCTACATCCCGCAGTTAACGTAGGCCTATATACTGTTAGGAATAACATCGAGTTCTGCCGCAGTGTCAACGGCAGCACGGATAGGGACTGCAATTCCCACATCGTGCAAGGGACGTTGTATGTTCTATACCCTTTAGTTCTGAAATCAAGGTCGTGTTCGTCTTCAGCTTTTCGTGCGAGCTTATCGAGAGGATACGTTTCAGTAATACTGACCTCGCCATATTTCGCAGCCAAGGTGTCAACAATTTCACCGGGGTACCAAGTTAATTCACCATCCTGCGACATGTATGCAATAGTCTTAAACACTGATGTGCCAGCGATTGCTCTGACTTTCTTCCACACTTCTGTAAATTGGGTTGACCATGTTATTGTCGAGACATATTTTTTCTAGCTTGATGTGTTTTGCAGCGAGTATTATTCTGCGATGGTTGGCTAGAAGTCGCTTAAAAGCAATGTTATTATCTTCCGTCGGCGCTCGTTTATACATGTTTAAGACTTGTCGTCACTTCTCTCTTATTGCGTCATTTACAGAGCGGTGTTTCACCACGCTACTAGTGTTCTGATTAAACGACCACCAGTCCGCGGGATATTATCCGTAGCTGCTGAAGTGACAGCAGCTGCAAAATTATGTACGTCGTTTTCTACATTTCCATTTACGTCTATAGGTGTGCGAGCAGCTTTGAAGGCCGTCCAGTTAGCACGCACAACACGCCTTCTTTTCGGCGTGCCTATAACGCTCTTAGGCGTTCGCGTTATCAGCACTGGGAAATGGTCGCTCCTGTGAAGGTCTGGAAGCACTCTGTAGGACAGATGTGGAGCAAGGCTCGGGCTACAGATTTTAAGGTCAACAGCCGAGAAAGTATCACTTCCAACACTGAAACGTGTGCTCGCCCCCTATGTTAAAAATACAATCACGTTGTTAAGCAATAGATCCTGAGCCCAGAGCTGTTCGTCCTATGACAACCGCAAGTGGGACTATGGGCGTTGAAGTAACCAACAAAGATTAATAAAGATGGTATCTCCTCGACGAGATCCTGTAGATCTTTTGCTTACCACTTAGAATCTGGTAAATGTATGCAACAGATCATCATCTTCAGTGGCTGTAATAAGCTGATGGCTACAGCTTGTAGAGGCGTAGAGGGCGTACGTTTCGCGAGATATATGTTGCTAAGAAATATAGCAACCCCTCTCCTACCTCTAATGTGGCGTCACACCACAGCAGAAGGACTCATATCCCCTCGTCTTAATAAGTTCTTGTGGAGTCATTTGTGTTTACTGCAGTGAAGCGCACATAGATGTATGCCTGGTCATTAGCATTTTTAGTTTGCAATAATGCAAAGTGCAACCTTTAATATTTCACTTTAGGATACTCTCCATGATGGATGTTGAAAAATCAGTCGCTACGGACCGTGCTTACTTCCTTGCCTTCCCTTCTGGTCATCCTTTCTTATTCTTTTTCTGTAGATTGCCGAGTTGCGGAGTTCAATGAGATCACTGGCACCGGCAATCGAGCTGAACTCTGATCCTGAGCTCATCCCCTGGTCTTCAGAGACGTTTCTTGTCTTCGGTTTCTGTTTTGAAAAGTCCTCTCTAGTCTAGTGTATTTGGGAGGACGGGACGATGGACGGTGGTATCCCTTCGCCATTTTGCCCCCCCCCTCCGAGATTGTGCAGCCATTGCAGTCGCAGCCAAAATGCATGATTCCGCCGTTCTTGGTGAGTTGACTGTGGGTCTCGTAATACTCCCACTGTTATTTTTTGGATTTACGCTAGATGCTACTGCACATACTTGTGATGTCGACTGCGTTTCTGCTAACTATCGCTTCATGAAGCGTGTAACTACCTGCTTTATTTCTTTGCGAAGAAATTGACGTTATTGCTGAAGTGAACTTAACAGCCTATGCACAGCAACAACTTGCCCTGGTTCGTCTGGCAAACAACTTTTTTGCTTCAAAGTAGCTGATTTTCTTTAATGTTTTCACTTCTTGAAGTCACCTCTTGCTTATACACAGGGGACCTGCGTGACATAGAAGAGTGTGTGTCACTGCAGTTAATGCACATCATCAGCTTGGCACAAGGTTCATTGCCATTGGCCGACTTCCTGCAGACTATGAGCATATACACAGGAAATATATGGGCTGAGGGATAAAAGTTTCATGCTCAGCCGACTTCATAGTATCGGTTTTGGTAATGGAGGAATTATCCTCTTTCCTGGTAGTTCCATATAAATGGAATATATATATGGTATATTATAGTATTTTATTATTAATGCATAATTTTTTTTATTTTCAAAGACGTGTGAACACTTACCATGTCGTCGGGTACTTCCACTTTTTCCACATTTGCTTTTACTAGTCTTAATTTTTTGGGTTTTTGGACTTGCTTCAGCATTTTCTAGCCACTTTTCCTTTTATTTAAAACAATTTCATAGGAAACAACAAAATTACCAAAGGCATTACTGTGAATTTATTTCTATTATTTCTGCCATACTCATGTCTTATTTCATACTTGTTTCTTGCCTGTGATTAATTCGCGAAATGTATCTACATCCTTGGCAAATTCCACTAACAAAACTGATATTAATTTTTCCTAACTAAATCGTTTCTTTACACAAATGACGTTTTTGTTCTCTCACGTTTAAATATAATTATTTCCAAAAATCTTCAGTGATAGAATAATGTTTACAGCCGTTATAGTAACGCAATTGCCAGTTCTGTTTTATTATTTTTATTATTATCCAAGAAACGGTACATTTAAAAATTCTACATTTTTTATTCTATAAAATAAATAATGCAGTGTCTTATATTCACAATTAATAATGTTATGTATCAATAAAAGACATTGAATTATTAAGTTACTGCAGCTACAACATTAACAGTATTATCACACCCTGAGACAGTCAAACTGCGGCTCGCGCAACCCGTCATCCATACGATAAAAGATTATTAAATTTTTGTAAGTCCATCATTTCTATTTTTCTGTAGGAAATAACAGTTTGTGATTGAACGCATTCAATATTCTTTAGATTTGTTATTTAGAACAATCCGTTTATCGGCATTATGGGAAACTGGAAAAGATGTTCTATGCGATCCATGAAAGGTCTTTCTTTTCAATAGTTTTAAATGAATTCATTTCTTTGTGAGGTCCAGTGGCAATATTTTATATAGGTTCGTATACCAAAGTTATTAGTTAATTAGCAAGAGAAACCACTTTGTTGTTTATTATATAAACCCGTTACTAATGGTTCATTTCCTTTCAATAGGTTATTAAATGTAGTTATATATCGACAATTTAAGATATTAGATTCAACTGTAGATAAACGCACTTCCTTAAATGGAAAAAAGTGGGGAATAGATTCCTTTTTGTGAGTTTAACTTGAAGGTTAAATTACACAATCACTCGGAGTTTTCCTCCGAAAAGACTTGTCTTGAGGGGAACATTCCCATTAATAATGCACGAAGTGCTCAACCAACAGTACTTCAGCGGTGGCAAAAGTTTTTAACACTTTTGCCTTTTTATTTTGTTGCCTAAAGTTTACGAAAGCTGTAACCAAGTAACGAAACATCGTTTAGTACTTTTGAAGTTTAAAAATGTACTATTCATTACACTTGTACTATGCATAATTACACGCGTGGAATACACTGAAAAAATATAGGAATTTAATTTTAAATTAACTAGTACTTCACGTTACTCAATTATATACGTATATTATATAATACACATTTAACCACTTAATATAGTATAACTTACTTTTGTAATGCACGTAGTGTATAGTAAATAAAATATTTAAGAAACAATTTCTCAAACATATTAAGGTATTAAACATATTTCTCATTTGCTTAAACAACACATTTAATAATATAAATATTTTAATATTTATTTTAGTATACCGTAGGTAATATCTAAATTTAACGGAGCGATATAATGACAATAAATATTGAAGTACAGTGCGCTCATAAATGTATATGTTATATATATCAGTCCGTCTGAGTTTGCATGAAGGGAATAACTGGAAAAAGAGGAAATAAGGGGTTTTGAGGCCTGGTGCTGAAGAAGAATGCAAAGGATTTCCAACAGGAACACAGGAAGCAATAAAGAAGTGTGTAGAAGGATAAATGATAAAATATTATCTGCAAGGGTGTAATTATTTCATCAGAGTGCGGTATCATAGTCTGTGTACATAATTAGGCAGCAGACCTGTAGTATCAGACAGTAAGGCTGATGTGTGTGTGTGAGAGAGAGAGAGAGAGAGTGAGAAAGAGAGAGAGACGCAGAGAGAATTATGGGCGATTTTGGATCACAAATAAGCAGACATAATTTGAATGGCTGCAGGTATTTTAAATAAGAAATGATAAGCAGAACTACTAATATTAATATGATTGCGATTTTCTAAAAACTAATCATAGCACGGTTTCTACGTAATAACTTATTTGGTTCTGTACTAACTGAACACTGACAAAAATAATGTTTATCAAAAACTAAAGTAATATGATATTTTACACTGATCAAATGGTTGTTCGGCACTTGGCAGAACAGTTTTTTTTTTTTTATCTGTAACGGCCATCTGAAGACCACATGCCAATTTCAATTCTTTATTCCTTGTTCTTTTCTTTTTCTCCAATATTCTTTCATCTTTTCACTATATCTCTTCTTCCTGTCTTCAGTCCACTTTGAACCAGCGTTTTTCTCTCTCCTACCCTAGATTCCTTCCATTTTTAACATTTTTGTCCGAAAAACGTCTCTTTCAATTGCTTCTCCGTTTATATTATTTTTTCTAAATCTTTTTGACTTCTTTAATCCAACTTGATGTTGACTTCTTTCCCCACAGATATTTAAAGATCTGTTTTGCTAACGTATTATTGTCCGTTCTATATAAATATCTAAAAAATAAATAAATGTTGTGCAAGTGTGCATTAATAGAAAATTCTGTATACAATTCAATATTTTAAGTAATCCATTAAACTAACGGTAGTGTCTACCGACGAATCGACACTGTCAATGAATCAAGGGTAACGTAGAGTATAATATTTTGTATTAACATATTGGAACATGTAACCTGTCAAGGTTTTCAATCAAGTAAAGAGTTATTCTTTAACCGAATAAACTCAATGCTAGTAATCTCAGCCTCAAACTCAGACAACCTATTTGTTTAAACTAACATAAACTTTACATCTGACAAAGTGCAATGAGAGGACATGTTTGCCTCAGTACCTGATGCTATAAAGCTTGTCTGACCGCTAAGTGAAAAACAGTTCCACTAGAACATTTTATAAATGAATTGTAAGATAGTAAAGTATTGACTTTGATTTAATTATCTACATTAAAGTTTGAGAGTCTATCAAAACTTTTACTATGGCACAGTTTTACGTTTTCAAAAATAAACACTAAATTCATATTGTGGATAAAGTTTCTTTAATTTAATATCACATTTTAAATTTTGCTATTCTTTATCAATATTGACTCCCTCTGAATTTTAACTCTTGATTCCTATTTTTGAAGAGGTAGGTCTCGAAAACAATAGGGTCCCGTAGTGTAAAAGTATGGTCACTCGTGGCAAGTCTTGCGAAAATCGCGTGTTACATTGAAAAGTTATAGTGATGCGTACGCGAAACAGAGATAGAGAGACATAAACAAATACCAAACGGTCGAGTTAAAGGTGATAACTTGCTCAATAGTGGGCGAGCCGGCACAATGGTAGCGTCTCTGACTGTGCTGCCGATGTGGTGAGATCGAGTTGTGGGCGAGCCGGCACACTGGTAGCGTCTCTGACTGTGCTGCCGATGTGGTGAGATCGAGTTGTGGGCGAGCCGGCACAGTGGTAGCGTCTCTGACTGTGCTGCCGATGTGGTGAGATCGAGTTGTGGGCGAGCCGGCACAGTGGTAGCGTCTCTGACTGGACAGTAATGGTGGTATTTAATATGGGAATTGTATAATTGAAAGGTTGGCTAATCTGATCATAGTCCAACTATGCACGCTTCGGCAAACATGACGTTACAGTGCTCCGAGCGTCCGAACGCAGCAGACGTGATTTACGCTTGTTGCTTCGGCTATCATCTTAATTCCTTAATGTCGCGACTTATTATGTAGGCCTTAAGCCCTAAATCATTTCATTTATCTAGCTTCAAGTGTTGAATAATTGCGCCTCACTTCTATAATGCATAACGTTTTTTGACCTAATGTGATTTCCCAGACTTCATGATGCGTACAAGGCTTAGCGAACCTTTCAAATTCTGAATTAAATTGTAACATTTATGCACAATAAATGTATTAAATTACAGTCCGCTTACTCATCATTATTTTCTCCATTCTGGAAAATTTAATTCCACTACAATATTAAGGTTTCAAACACTAATACTTAACATTTTTTTGGTCACTCCGCGCCTGGATTCATCATTTTAACCTTCTTTCACAACTTAAACCTTACCGAGCGGCTTCTCATCATTTTTTCACTCCAATTTCTTGCCATCACGGGCGATTCAGTATGTTCACTGATCCGACCGTGTCGGGATTTACTCAACATTTCTTTCGTCGTCGTCATTGAGCTTCATTGACAACACCAGTACATACAAATCCGCGTGTTAACGCCTACACGCCAGATTTTGAGCAATTCCAAGTTGAGAGCAGTCATCCATCCAGTCCGTGCGTGTCTACCATCTGCTCCACGGCCTCAACGCTGCAAGACATCTCACCGAAGGTACGACATCAACGCCATCAGTAAAAGGTGCGTAAAATGACGGAAGAAGGCTTAAGAGTGTTGGTTAAAAAGAGAGGCGGCTTAAAGTCTGCCATAGTGAGAATCAATTCCGCAGTACTTAATTTTGATAAAAATAGTAATACCAAACATTTTCTAACTGTGAGACTAGAAAGTTTAAAGAGTTTATCAATAAAATATGATGAGGTCCAGTCTGAGATCGAATTAATTTCTAAAGACATAAATGCTGCCCAATAGGACAGAGTCGAGGTTGAAGAGCTTTTATATTCAACCGAGGCTAACATCTTAAAACTAATAGACACTTTCAACATCCAGACTGAATCTCAAACATTAAGCAGTAACATTCAATTAAAACCTATAAGTTTGCCCTGCTTCACAGGCAACATTCTTGAATGGCAGCACTTTTACTCGATATTTTTAGACTTGGTACATGCTAGATCTGACTTAACTTCAGTGCAAAAATTACATTACTTATATTCATCTCTCAAAAATGAACCACTAGATTTAATCAAGGCTTTACCTATTTGTAATGAAAATTATTCAATAGCGTTAAGTTTGCTGTCCGCTAGATATGACAATAAATTCATATTAGCTAAATATTACATTCAAAATTGATTAGAAGTGAAGTCTACAACCAAGGACTCTGTACAGAGCTTAGCAGAATTTATAAATACAATAACGTCTTCTGTCAATTCTCTGACAGCCATGCAATTGTCAGTGGATTCATTTGAACTTATTGTGATACAGCTATTGTCAACAAAACTTGATCATTCCACATTTAAATTATGGAAAGAATCTATAGATTCTGAAAATCTTCGTAATTTTCAGAGTTTTATACAGTTTCTAAATGCCCGTAGACAATTATTAGAAAACACGTTACCGATAAAAGCTGGACAGCAGCTTGACAAACCAATTTTAAAATTTAATAATAAGTCTGAAAAACCTAAGTTACGATACTCTGCTGGCAGCACTGCATTTAAAAGTTATCATTCTATTTCAAATAATTATTCATGCCCATGCTGCAAGGCAAGTCACCCAATTTATATGTGTGACAAATTTCGCGATTTGAGCGTATCCGAACGAGGGCAATTTATATTAAAGCATAAATGCTGCACTAATTGTTTGAGACCAGATCATTTTTCACCTAATTGCAAGGTCAAACAATCATGTAAGATCTATTCCAGACGACACCATACATTGCTTCATACAAATAATGGGTTGAAACAGAGTTCTGCCAGCAGTAGTAATTACTGTTCATTTAAACTGCAATCAGCAAACAATGTTATCTTATCTACAGCCGTCGTGTTCGTCATCGACCGCGCTGGTAACAGGCAACTTGTACGAGTTTTGTTAGATGCAGGATCTCAAGTTAATTTTTGTACTGCATCATTTGCAAAAAAATTGCAACTTAACTTAACTAAATCTAATATACCAATCTCAGGTATTAATAATGCAACATGTTGCGCTACTAATTTGGTATCAGTTCGTATTGTTTCTCGTTATCAAAGGTTTACTTTTAATGCTCTAATGGTCTTATCTACGTTGACCCACAAACTTCCAGCACAATCTTTTGACGTAAAACATTTTAATATCCCAGATAATATTTTCCTTGCTGACCCACATTTTAATGTATCAGCTGACATAGACATACTGTTGGGAGCGCAGTATTATTTAGACTTGATTCAAGCTAACAAATATGTTCGTGGTCCTAACTTTCCTGTTATACAAGATACTAAGTTAGGCTATATTCTAGCAGGCAATTTGCCTAAGCATTGTCATTCAAAGGTTCCTGCTGTTTCGTTCTTGGCAAGAAACAACGATGATCAAATTATAGCGTCTCTTGAGACGTTTTGTGAGACTGAAACCGTCCTTGATAATGCACCCATTATTAACGATTCAGTTTGCGAAGAACATTTTGTTAAGTCTACTCATCGTAATAATGAAGGTAGATTTGTCGTCTCACTGCCATTCGTGTCTGATAATGCCCAGCTGGGTGAGTCGTATGCTACCGCTGAAGCGAGATTTTTTAAGTTTAGAACGCAGGTTCAAGCGTGATTCTGAGCTTGCGCGTGAATATGCAAATTTTATTCAGGAATATAGGGATCTTGGCCACATGACGCTGGTTGACGATTGTTCTGTTGATTCCAAGGTTTCAAATACCTACTATTTGCCTCATCATGCCGTTTTTAAACATTCTAGTTCCACGACGAAGCTTCGCGTCGTTTTTGATGGCTCGGCTAAAACTACCAACGGTCTATCTCTCCACGATATTTTGTTAGTGGGCCCAAATGTCCAACAAGATTTTTTCTCTATTCTTTTGCGATTTCGTATACACAATTATGTTCTAATCGCTGACATCGAGAAGATGTATCGACAAATTCTAGTGTCTGATAACGATTGTCATTACCAACGTATTCTGTGGCGTGATTCTTCGCTTGAACAATTTAAACATTTCGTGCTGCGAACTGTAACATATGGTACTGCTAGCGCTTCATTCTTGGCAACTCGCTGCCTTATTCAGATTGGTAAGGATAATGAAGCTTCCTTTCCTGACGCTGCTTCAGCTATAATTAATGATTTTTATGTCGATGATTTGTTGACCGGTGCAGACACCATTTCTAATCTGATCAAGTTAAAATCTGACTTAAGTACGTTATTGAGTCAATATGGCTTTACTCTACATAAATGGGCATCAAATGAACCAAATGTGGTCACTGAGCATAGTAATTTATCACTTCCATTAAACAAACAAGGCAATGTGCGTACCTTGGGCATTCTTTGGAACAACTCTGCAGATTCATTCTTGCTTGACATCAAGTCATTTCCAGTTGAGTCAAGTATTTGTAAGAGGAGAATCCTGTCAATTATAGCGGGTACCTACGACCCATTGGGACTCATTGGTCCAATTGTTTTCCTTTATAAACAGTTTAAGCAGCAACGTGGTTGTGCAATCTTGGTTGGGATGAGCCAATTTCTGAGCAATTATATTCGTATTGGCGTTCATTATGCGATAAGATGTATTTAATTGGTGAAATTATTGTTCCACGCTCTATACGCAGCAAGTCTGAGGCCAAGCTAGTTGAATTACATGGTTTCGCGGATGCCTCTGAAAAGGGTTATGGATGTTGCATTTACATTAGAGTTATTTATCAAGATTTAATGGCCTCTTGTCACCTTTTGTGTTCTAAATCTCGTGTGGCTCCACTACGACAGGTGTCATTACCCGCAATGAGCTCTGTGCTTGTTTGTTGTTATCGCGACTTCTATTCAAGGTCACCCCTGCTCTCCATTCCTTTGTCAATAGCGTACACCTATACTCCGACTCCATGGTATCTCTCTACTGGATTCATGCTCAGTCTTCTAGGTGGAAGACTTACGTCGCTAATCGTGTTGCTGACATTCAGCGTCTCACTGAAACCCACACATGGCATCATATTGATTCGCAACATAATCCTGCTGACATTATTTCTAAAGGATGTCACCCTGACGTTTTGCGCGATTGTTCGCTTTGGTGGCATGGTCCCGCTTGTCTGTCTCAATCTTCTGAACCCAATGTTTTTTCACCTTTTTCACCTTCTAATGTGCCACTTCCTAACTCCTCCGTTGAGGAGAAACAAACCCCCTAAGCTTTCTCTAATTTCTACCTTACCTATTGATATCTCTAAGGATTTTTCCTCGTTGCACCGACTGACCCGCGTGTACACTTATTGCTTTCGATTTATCAAAAATGCTAGACCCTCAAAGGCAGAGAAAATTTCGGGAGTTCTTACCCCTACCGAAATTCATTCTACCCTTAACTTTTTCATAAAGCAATCCCAGTCGATCCATTTCGCTACAGAGCTTAATTGCCTTCGAAATGGGGCTTCTGTCTCTATTAGGAGTAAACTGTCTTCTCTGGACCCATTTCTTGATGAGTTTGGCATCATACGTGTCGGTGGACGTCTACAGCAGTCGCAATTACCCTATGATAATAAGCATCCTACTGTCTTGCATCCATCGGCTCACATCACTCGTCTTATAATCGAGAGTGAGCATATTCGACTTCTCCACGCTGGTGCTCAGCTTGTCCATCATTCACTTTGTCAACGCTGGTGGATCATTAACGCCAAGATAGTGATTCGTTCCATCATTCGTAGATGCGTCAAATGTCTCAGATTTAACACCAAATATCAAGCTCAAAGGCTTGGTGTTTTGTCATCTCCCAGGGTTACTCCTTCCAGGCCGTTTTTATTCTGCGCAGTGGATTATGGTGGTCCTTTCATGATCCGTCATGGCGGGCAGAGGTCTAGGACTCTGTCCAAGTCATATGTGTCTTTATTCATTTGCTTAGCCACTAGGGCCATTCATTTGGAATTGGTTTCCGACCTCACGGCCAATGCGTTTATAGCTGCCTTACGTCACTTCATGGCCCGTAGGGGCATACCTAGCCAGTTATATTCTGACAATGGCACGAACTTTAGGAAGGCCCGCAACGTCTTGCATGACCTTTACAATCTCTGGCATAAAAAGGATGCCACCTTAACAATTCAATCATTTGCTACTTCTCATGGTATTAAGTGGTCATTCATTCCTCCATCGTCACCTCATTTTGGTGGTCTAGGGACAGCGGTATAAAAAGTTTGAAGTATCATTTGCGCCGCGTTGTCGGCAAGTCCATACTCACGTTCGAGGAGTTTACTACAGTTTTGTCACAGGTAGAGGCGTGTCTAAACTCACGTCCATTGTTTACCGTTTCATCGGATGTAAACGATCCAGTGCCACTTATCCCTGGCCATTTTTTAATCTGTGCACCATTAACGGCAATACCTGATCCTGACTTGTCACACGTTCCCATCTCTCGTCTCGGCCGTTGGCAGCTTCTCCAGAAGTTTGTCCAAGCTATTTGGAAAGCATGGTCGCACGACTACCTACACCAATTGCAACAGCGTCACAAATGGAAGTTCGCTAAAGAAAACGTTTCCATTGGTGACCTGGTCCTGCTAATCGAGGATAACTTGCCTCCATTAGCATGGAAATTTGGGGTAATCACAGCCACATTCCCCGGACCAGACAATTTAATCAGAGTAGTTGACGTTCGTACTCCTGCTGGCACCTTTCGCAGACCAATTCACAAGTTATGTTTGGTGCCAGCGAGGGACGGGCAGTAAACACTACATCAATGTAGCTACTTAACACAAGTATTAAGTGTTGTGTTAAGTAATTATATCAATACTATGCAGTCAATACTATACATGTACATTATTATGTTCTTTCTTTATTGTATTTACTATTATGTCTCTATCATTGTATTACTATATTGAGTCAGTTTTAGAGGATATTTTCTTTATATAAATTAAAGGATGTCGTTTATTTTCTTTAAAATTAAATGTATGTATTTATCAAACACATGTTAATGATTCAAGAAGATTACGTTAGTTATATAAGCACTTTTATTTTTACCATGAACTTTAGTTTTGTATCTTTTCAATTCAGAAATTGCTTTGTTCTACTTAAGCAAGAGTCAATTTATTTAATATGTAAAGCTTCAATTATATTTTGTATTTTCTTGTATACAACATTTGATTTATGTATTATGTCTATTGGTGTTATTGGTTCTTATGTTAAATATTTTGTTATATAATATTCACATGGATTTGGAACTATACAAACCATGTATGCATATTTGATGCACATTTTTTATTGATATTTGTGCATTGCTATTTCACTATTCTATGAATTTTATGTGATACTTGTAATTGCTCCACACATGCATCACATTTGTGTATGAACACATTTACTGTATTTGTCACTTATACTATTATATTGTATTTTATGCCTTGTATTCATGTATTTTGTAATTATGCAACACACATATTTCTATTGTATCTTATCATGTATTTTGTATCTATGTAAAACATATTATTGTACCCGCATCTATTGTCTATCATTATGCACCACGCATATATTTTTACACATATTTTGTATTTGTATTTTACGATCATGTATTGCACATATATTATCATTCATGTTTGTGATTATGACATACATGTTATTACGTTTATATACTTGTAACTATTCAACAATGTACAATCTATTTTCGCATGTCAATTTATTTGTGCATTCTTGCAGTTGTTTGTTATAGCATGCACTATTTAATTATTATACTACAGCGTTATGCTAAATCTATGTTTTTATATGCATATAACCTTTGTAATAATCTTGTCTATTCATTTTATATTCAATACTATTATGTATAAATCAGCTGGCCTTGACTGGTTTGGACTGTAAATCATGACTTGCATAAAATATTTTCAATTTGTATCTGACCCATCAAGGAATGAGTCACCGATTATTCATTATCAAGCATTATCAGATTATTCATTATTCATGTTTTGTATTGTACACATCTCTGCTAATTCATGCACATTTATACTCATGTATAAATCAGTTTGCAAGCCAACTGTGGCCTGTTTAACCTTATCATTATTATTAAGGTTTTATTTCTGAGCAGTTTAATGTTATAATATTGTTATCTAACATTTCAATGTCGATGATCAAAACAACTTACTGATGGTTGATATCTATTAGTAAGAACGTACATATTTGTGTTTTCTTTATAATGTAAATTGTTAAAAATGTATTACAAAAAATCGTTCGATTTTTGCGGGCAGTTATGGACAGTAATGGTGGTATTTAATATGGGAATTTTATAACTGAAAGGTTGGCTAATCTGATCATAGTCCAACTATGCACGCTTCGGCAAATATGACGTTACAGTGCTCCGAGCGTCCGAACGCCGCAGACGTGATTTACGCTTGTTGCTTCGGCTGTCATCTTAATTCCTTAATGTCGCGACTTATTATGTAGGCCTTAGGCCCTAAATCATTTCATTTATCTAACTTCAAGTGTTGAATAATTGCGCCTCACTTCTATAATGCATAACGTTTTTTGACCTAATGTGATTTTCCAGACTTCATGATACGTACAAGGCTTAGCTAACCTTTCAAATTCTAAATTAAATTGTAACATTTATGCACAATAAATGTATTTAATTACAGTCCGCTTACTCATCATTATTTTCTCCATCCTGGAAAATTTAATTCCACTACAATATTAAGGTTTCAAACACTAATACTTAACTCTGACTGTGCTGCCGATGTGGTGAGATCGAGTTGTGGGCGAGCCGGTACAGTGGTAGCGTCTCTGACTGTGCTGCCCATGTGGTGAGATCGAGTTGTGGGCGAGCCGGCACAGTGGTAGCGTCTCTGACTCATAATCAGAGCGTTGCTGTGCTGCCGATGTGGTGAGATCACGGCTCGATTTGCTCCTCCACCCGCACGTACGCGGACAAATAATACGTACGTTTTCTCTGGGATACCCGGGCAAGATAAGTAGCAACTACACACAATATATACTACACACATAAACAACACTCTTCCCCCCCCCGCACGGCTTGACCCCGGGCGTGGGTTAAAAGTTTGCTAATATCTCTCTGGTTGGTGTGGGGCGTGAGTTCTATCACGGTCGGAGGGGGCAACAGGTCTATGACCTTATGCCTGAAGTGGAGAAGAAGAAGAACTTGCTCAATTCGTGCTCGACCAAAGCCAAGAGTGTGCTCGTACAATTATCACAGTTAGCTGGATTTTCAGAACATTTAGAAGTCATTAATATTATCAGAATTATTATTTGTTAAAAGTATTATTAGTGAAAATTGATTTTCAAATTTAGAACCAAGTTCGCTGAAGCCCTGAGAGGATATGTGGTAATAATTAAAAGAGGTAATATGAATTGATAAATTGGTGAATATAATTATAAAATCATTGAATATGTAAAAAATAATTTTATATTTAGACAAATTAACATATTTTACCAATATGAAAAATCTTACAATTTTTAACTAACAATAGACCTGTCTTGCAAAATCTCGTAATATGGATTGTTTTCCAGCATTTTATTAGGCCTACGTAGGTACTAAAATATTGCATTTCTATATATAATCTCATTAATTAGTAAATGGATGTTCAAATATACGCACAAAACGCTATTAATCAATAAAAGTTAAGACGGTACTCAGAGTTCCTAGAAATCACTGCAATCTACCGTAGCAGTACTTGGTTAAGACGGAACGACTACAGTACAGCTGTGAATGGTATTTGGGTTAATGCTTTTGTATGCAGATCGTTCTGTGTTGCAGAATTTAAGCTCTGTGTAATAAACAATTCCAACATAGCTACATCGAATTTGACCCGAATGTATTTTATATAGGCTTTACAGTACATGTTGTGCAATTACGCAAGAGATGATCACAGCTAAGAAATTATACATTTAAAAGCACCTGTATTGGGATAGTCAGGCAAAATTATAAATAGGATATGAATGTATAAAAAAGAAATTGTAATAAAACGTAAAGGGAAGAAGATAAAATTCTGGAACGTTTGTGAAGTAGCTTAGTGTTACGAAATGTAATTTTGCGCGCTGCTTAGTAGAAACATTCGGAAGTAGTTCCAGGGTTTCCCTTGAACCACTGGGAAAATGGGATGCATAGAGACAAAATTATACACTTTGGAACCTGACAGGAACAACAAATAAAACAACTTGACACTTCCTTTGTGCCTTAAAATGACTAAACCAAAAAAATGTTAACTTGTTTATAGTATGTTTCTACTTGAAACACATGTTATAAGTGTTTTTAAAGAATGACTATCATAGTGAGTTCACTTCTATTGGCGTCAAGTGACTGCGTGAATTACTACGGTACCAATGAAGTTGCAGGATTGGGGACGCTGTGATACGTGAGATGTGATGTTCAGTGTTATTTGTTACAATTAGTTCTTATTACTAATAACGGCAAATAGCGTGTTTTGGATATTTGTAATGCCAAAGAAGATGCGATGGGTTAAATATTTGCCTGCTTATGTTGTTTAATTTATTTGGCGATTCATTTCAAATGTCTGCTTTTGGTGTTCTTTATTGCCTGTAAATACCTATAACTCATATTAATCCTATGTTGGAACCGTTGTCAGAATGGGTTGTTTAGCTTTCAAAACCATAGAAAGAACATTTCATGTACTTCTAGTTACACTGAGCCATTTAAATCTGAATTTAAATTTACAGTATTAGGAGGTTGTGGAAAACCACAAAGAGTAGAAGGGAACTGGTGAAAGTACAATGTAGAACGACGAAGAACAGTGTTACAGAGAATCGAAGGGACGCTACAAATCTTAAAACACGTGGTTTAAAAACAATCATTCTTCACTATGTTGACAAACAAAGAAAAATAGTAAAAAGATATCACTATAGTTAGGTATACTGCTTGGAGAACTGAGTTTATATTTCAGATATTAGATAATGTCTAACATAATATAATTTTGGACATGTTCAAAATAACTCTTGACCACTATGAAACGTTGTTTCACTTATGATGTAGTCAACTGCGAATGTTAAATTAGAATTTTAATATTTAGAATATTACAAATTAATATTTAGATTTAAGTACAGATATTAGAATGCGAATATTAAATTAGAAAACAAAGCAATTAAAGAATCATCAACCTTATAAAAATTATGTTCAATGTGATTCTGGAATTATCAGAAGAAGAATGTTTACAGTTTACCAGATTATGTTGCGATACCTGTTTACTATAAAGCCACAAGATTTGAGAGAAGCTCTCACAAACCAAATTCTTTCCTCGATATTTATCTCTTATTTCTGCGTGATGTAATAGTGTTTGCGGCACCCACCTCTATTGTAGCACTCCAGAAGGTGTATGCTCGAACAGTTCCTAAACTGAATTAAACACGCCCTCTTTGGGTCCCCTCATCCATTAGTAATATTATTACGATGGTCTAACTGATCGTCGTTTGGTACAGTGGTTACGTTGGTAAGCACACAAACGTTACAGGTAGGCTCTGCTGGGATAGCAGAGAAACATATAGAACGTTCTGTAATAGTCCACCTTGATAATCCCTATAATTCAGCATCTAACTAATTACCTTCCATCTTACGAAACCAGTCCGTGCTCCCGTGTTTCGCTACCTTTATTGCAATCCTGTTCTCAGCCGCGGGAACTCGTAATAACCTATTTATTGCCCAGGCCATTGATACAGAAGTGATTACTTAAGTAGTGCAGCGACGAAAGCTGTAACTCTTTTTTCATGAACGTCCTTGTAGGTACCGCGCAAAACCGTAAAATGTTACAGTCAAAATCGTTCTGCTGTTCTGGTTAAGACCATGCAAAACCAATTCTGTCCTAAGTCATACCGTCACAGTGTCTGACTAGGGCATGTCTGAACATCTTATCACCGGAAATTTGTAGCTGTATGTCAATATACAAGCAGCTGTGTACCAGCTTCTTCAGTAATTAAAAAAACACGATCGGGTCAGATCTAACTGAATCTTGTTGCTACATAACTTAGGCCTACTTCAGAACTATTACATAACGTGGATACTGAAAGTCACAATATTGCGCGATCCGGACAACGTGCAGCTAATAACTTAGCAAGAGCACTCTGGGGCACGCTTTCGGCAGTTTGAGAAAAATACAAATGATGAGTAAATTGTTATTTTGTATAACTGACGTTTATATTGTGACAAAGATCTCATGGGACACGTTACAACAGTTGAATAACTATTGAACACCAGTGAAGTCGATACTCGTGTTTAAAGAAAACAACTCAAAGTGTGTATGGGTGTGTGGTTTGTTTATTTTGTGATATGTATAATCATTTGAGAGGAGACAGTCTACTTTTTTACCTGAAAATCGTCTTAAAATTAACGTTCATAATTTTATATCTTACTCCTCCTTTTTTGCCGTAATTTATTATGTGATGTAATTTATACTATTTTGAACAAGGGCTAGACTACTCAGTTTGCCTGTTACAAAAGTTAGTTAATTATTTATTAATGTTGCTAGTGGAGATTAAGAATATAAAGCCTTAAATGGTTATAATAAGGTTAACAGTATATGAACTATTTACAAAATAGTTGGTATAAACTACGGATATGTTGATCTCTAAAAGAGTAAAGAAAAAATGTAATGACAATATCAAAAGTGACACTCTAAAATCCTTCGAAGTAAATACATTATGTATGTATACTTTTGTATTAAGCTCGAGCAATGATTGAAATAAATTCTTAAGAATAATTTATATAGAATACAACGTACAATAGAATATCGCAACAATTAATGAAAGAGAACATAGACAATAGGCCTAAATTTTTCACATAGGTGAATGCAACAGTTTTAGGTTCCCACCAGACGCAAATTGTTCACACACGAATAAATCATCTGATACGCTTTACAGGACGAGGTATAACTCTGAGGCCTGCCCATAATTCTGAGCAAACCCCCTTGCCTACAGCTTTCGTAGATTACTAACTCTGTTATTCTGGCACAATAATAATTTACATACCCTAATATTACATATTTCAACCTGTTTCTGCAATGACGAACGTCTACTTTCACATTTCGTTACCAAATATTAGGCCTTTAGAAGACTACTATATCCCATTTATACCTTGAATTATATTGATATACGTAAATTCATTTTTAATTTTGTTGAAATTTTTAAATTAATTATCACCAAAGTAGCAATAACAAAATAGCAAAATTACGTGGCACGGCTTAAAATTAGTTCAGTAATATTTTGTCATGTATTAAATTTCATAACAATTCTGAAAGAGTGTTAATTAGATTCATTAATGGTAACATTCTAGGAAAGCCAATTGTTTTATAAAGAACTCATAAATAGGATCCGTGAAAATCGATTTCGGTCAACTAGGTTTTCAATTTATTGTATTATTGATGCTATTTGCTTTGATTAACAGCACTTCTACAGGCAGAAAGTGAGATCGTTATTAACGAACACCTGTTTATGTGTAAAACTAAAAATGAATCTGTATACGTTATTATAAACAGACGTTCTAAAAAGTATAAAATTTAAATATTGTCATATAGCTAATAAAGAATAAGGTAAGTGAGGAATATAGGATATGTAGAACAGTAGGTGTATATCAGGAACCTAGGCTACGATAAACGCTTGTAAGTGTAACACTTCCTTGAAACTTGAGGTAACTTTAAAGATACATTCTCGAGTTACGTAAAGGGAGTATCACCATACAAGGAACTACATGACAATAAGGAGACGCGTATCGGGATATGGGACGCTGAAGAAGAGACCAGAGATAATCTCAAGATTAACGTCAAAATTTCTAAGTGGGACCACCGACAGCTGTCAAGTAGTATATACATTACAGATTTTTTTATGTTTAACTACAACATTACAAGTTTTTTAGATTTATATGACATAAAAAGCGTAGCGGTCGTGGCGTAGTGGCTAGCGTGTGGCGCTGCTACGCTGTCGGCGCGGGTTCAATTCCCGCCGGGGGCCATCTGATTTAGATACGACCGTTCCCCCTCGCAAGGCAATGGCAAACCAGCGAGAGGTATCCTGCTTAGTATAAACCTTCCCCAACTATGCCGTTCGGATCCGGCGTTAAACTGTAGGTCCCATATACCTGTGAGAGACTCAGTACCACACGCACCACGGGTATATGCGGGGAGGGTACTAACCAGTCGAAAGGCTGAAGGACTACGAATGACATAAAAGTTTTTAAGCAACTTGAGACTCATAAATCTCAGTATTACAATGACTGTAAATTGAACATTCAATATAGCACAATGAAGCAGTAAAAGGAATATTTATAAATTTTGCAATATTAACAAAAAGACCACGTTATTATATGTATATGATAAGCATTGTTAGCGTAACGAGTAAAAAAGCAGTTCATAAAAAGTATAATTTACAAACACATGTTAAATGTAAATGATATTAAGCACATAGTGTAATAATACGCATGTGTTATGTCTTTAAAGTGTAGATGGATCTCTGAGCACGTTAGTACTTTATGTAAGTCTGTAAACGTGTCGTCTCAATGAGACCAGACGCATTCGTTTAGCGTAACAACTCTCATTGGAACTGGAATGTTGAAAACAGTTACGTACTTTGAAACACCGGATAACTGTCGTAGAGATACTTTCTAATATCACAAATGTTACAAGCGTTACAGCTTTTGTTGATGAACCTGTTTATATTCAGCTTCGTTAGAGTTTAACGTTGCATGTTTCTGTACGTTATCCTTTGTCTAATTAAGGAAAGAATTTATTCCCCAATATTAGACAGCTGAAGGAGAACATTTTAAAGAATAATAAACGGCGAAAAACGAGCTCTTAATAATTCTGTGTCAGATAATTTTAATAAATAAATATTAAATTCCTTTCAACAGTGTGGGAGTTGCATGATTATATATCTTGAACACCATAGGAAACGCTAACGAATAATAAGAATTCTAATATTCACTTGAGCACACCTAATAAACACAAATTTTTACATGAAATGTGTTAATTACACACGCATGCACACGAACACATAAACACACATACGCACGCGCTCGCGTACACATGAACATGCAGTAGCAAAAATATTGTGCAAGTAAACATGTAGTTGCCTTGGATAACGAATAAAAACATCTAGAAATAATATTATGCAAATGACATTATTATTAGGGGTTCAAGGATTTTTGATGGGATTATAAGGTTTCTGATGAAATAAACCTCTTGGCCTCCCCACTCCAGCTCCACTCTCACCTCCACGAGGTAGACCCTGCTAAGTCAAGCAACCCTTGCCAAGGCAACCAATCCCTTTCGCGGCAGAGGTTGACAAGCAAACGAGAGACCGGGGTTCTGGCAAGTAGTCATAATGGCGGTAACGGCCAAATAGAGCGTCTTGAACGGTTCAAATAACGGTCTACGTGTTATAACGCATGTCCGGGGTAACAGGGCGAAGTTTCTAACGACGACTGAGGACGTATGCTACGAGTGACTAGCTACGAGGAAAATGCATATTGATATTGAATAGTGATAGGTCTTAAGACAGTAGCCCTGTCAATCACCTTAGTCCACAAGACGCTGGTGACGCCTTGGAGGAAATATATTTTACTCAGAAAACTCATGGTAATAGCCAGTTGGATAACAGGGATATCCCTGTTTCTATAACTGAAAAGAAGAAGAAACTTAAAGAGAATAATGGATTTATACAAGCACATTGTGATTTATAGTGGGCTGCCTCAGACAGAGCGAAGGCTGGAGTAGCTATATTCCTCCATAAAAATAGAAGAAGGTAATATAGCCTATACACTTATATTCCTGGAGCAATGAGAGACTATTGACGGTCAGATCTAAAATTGACAGGGGATATGTAACAGTCATAGCAGCTTATGGACTCAAAGAAGGAAAGAAACAAGGAACAGACATGTCCTATAACGATTTACTAAAAGTGATAAATAGTATCCAGCAGGATCATCGGTAGTGATTTTAATGGCAGAATTGATGAAATATCACTACAAAATATAATATAAAGAAAAGGAGAAGGGGTATTAAATAACTTTTAATAATTTACATAATTGGACCTCCCTATAATCTGTATTTAGCTATATACGTTTTACTATCCTAAATGTTGACAGGTATATGTAAAAACGTTTTCTGTACCAATTCTAATATAAAATTGTTGATTACTGCTTTTATAATTAATTACAAATACTATTGCGATATCGTTGTTGAGGTTAGCTGCTTTCATAAGGAGGGAAACGGCTTTAACAGTTTTATGCACCTTAATGTTGACCGCTTCGAATGCTCAAATATAACGGATCTCTATCTTGCCTAGGAGTTTATACTGCGGAGCAAGAGACCATTCGTTGGTGTAGGCACGAGGTCACGACTGTCAGTCGTTTCAGGTGAGATTCGGTGACGGAAGACGACTGCTATCACTTCTTAGCGAAAGATTCAGTTTCGTACGATACATCCGGGTGGCTCCATCAAATATAGGAGGTGCTGTGTAACGATCAACGTGAGAACCAGACCTGACTTTCTTGCAGAGGAGTACAAGCTTAGCTAGTAAAATCGATTTCTTAAGCGTCATTGTCAAGCTGAGGAAGCGGAGAGTGTGGTTTGAATTACTTCAGTTTGCATTTCGTGGGGACCTAAACAAGAAACCATATAGCAGCTGCCGCTGTCTCTTATTAGTGATTATTGTAGAAGCAAAAAGTAGACAAATGTTGAATTAAGTCAAAATTTTTGTATAAGATAATTTGGCTTAAAATGTTTAATAAGTTTTAGATTGCACAACGTTAGAATTAAATTGACCATTTACATAGAATTAGACTAAACATAAATAGCTATGTGGTTACATAAATAACTTTATTCTGATTACATAAAGATGTTTTTATGTGAACCTAAAGTCGGAAATATTTATCTTGCACATTTCAAATAACTTATAAGTCTCTAGACTTACAAAACCTAATTATGTAGTAAATCCATTGATGTAGTAAGTATTAGGAGAAAGAAGTTTATAGAGGCTTAAATTGGAAGCAATAATTATATGTTTGTTAAATGGAATAGAAACCTATTAGAGCAATTAAATTTTTACAAGGTTTATCACCTCCGGCAAATTTATTGTAAGCAACTTAAAATATTTGTGTCAGAATTTGAATTTAATTTTGTTGTTTATTCTCTTTATGGTCGACACTATAACGACTCATATTTGTTTAGTTGCGTTGTCCCACGTTCCATCGAAATTTATTTTGTTTCTTAAACATGTGTGTTTTAACATTTACAATATGGAAATTCTTCGTTCTACCACCAGTCTGTGTTCTCGGACGCTTTAACAACGCATGATCAGCACAGTCTCCTCAGGGAATTTCCTATATATCTTGTTCTTGGACGTGGATTACGTTCTTGGAGCTTCTTATAAATAATCTGATATTACTGTGTCTTCTTCAGGACTGCATAATGTTATAATTAAAATTTTTTTTTACCTTAATCCATCACTGTGACCGCTTGGTTTTCGTCTTCTAACGCGTTTCGGATTAGATTTAATCCATCATCAGAGTAAAAATTTTTACTCTGATGATGGATTAAATCTAATCCGAAACGCGTTAGAAGACGAAAACCAAGCGGTCACCGTGACGGATTAAGGTAAAAATTTTAATTATAATAATTGTGACGCGGATACCAGTACAATGACTTTAAAACTGCATAATGTTATTTTTCGTTAAGTACGCTCAAGTTATCCAAAAGAGTCATGTTATCTGCAAATATATAAATTAGTATATGAACACAATATTGTTATTTATTCAATTAATAATTTGAACGTTATTCAAAATTTAATAATTATATTATGTAAAATAAATGTTAGTCCGTAACTGTAGGTTAGCAAAGTAACATTTAAACTAGACGTTCCTACCTACATAAAGTAGAAGACAGAGGAAAGAAATGAAGGGAAGGAAAAGAAACTCCCGCCTTGAATATTCAACTGCACACCTGAGTCTACAACATTTTGGCCTCCTCGGAAATCAGCAACAGTTGTTACTGTCAGCTGCTTAACAGGTAATAGACAAGTGTCAAGGATGTGTGATTCGTTGAAAAACACCGTCATCCACGGTGAGAACGATTGTGCAAATTGGCGGATGGCTCAATTAAAAAAAAAAAAGATTATAAGCTCAGATACGTCCAAACGAACGAATAGAAGATATAACAACAGAACAGCTTACAAGCAAACAAGTACAGGCTCCAGTGGAACAACACACAAATTCTGCACGCCTAATCCCAAAGACTACCGCTCCTCATCAGCCCCCCCCCCGGGATGATTTTTAAAGGATATATCGGGAAGGCGGAAAGGCCCTCGAGCTTCTGAGAACAGCACTGTACCTCTCCTTGTTTTCTAGAGCTAGTGATCTCATCGATCTTGAGGACCTGGCAGAACTGGCAGAGACCTGCAGAGAAAATGATGTTCGGCAAAGGCACACCCACAAAATCGACCTTAAACATTAACAGTCTCTTTATATGTAGCATGAAAAAACATTATTCAGTGAAATATAACCAGATGTCTCTCCATTGCTAACTAACAATGCACAAGTGTGTGTGTGTGTGTGCATCTAGGAGACACAGTTAAAATCGGCAAAGCTTTCACCATCACAGGGTACGAGAGCTTCCGCTCTGATATCGAGCCAACCATAAGTGTCAGATATGGAACGAAGGAGCGGTTGTAAACTGGACAACTTACTCTATTCAGCAATCCATTGGTGTTTTTAAACGTTGGGTATATCATATATTGCAGCAGCCGGAGTGACGCTTCCGCGGCTATTGATTTTCCATCTCTATCCTGATTCCCCCTCTGCACCTGTCATGGAGAATACTTCTGAACCTTTACGGAAGTTATTAATTTCATTTGCTGATAACAATCAGAGCCAAAAAAAAAAAAGCAATGCACTTGTCGAGAAGGTGGGACACAGTCATTGCTAAATGGACATCTTGCAGATGAGTTAAGAACTGTCAAATTCGTTGGACACGTGAAGCAGGACATCTGATGATTTGCAACCAAGATCGCAGAAGGTCTCTGCTGAAACCTTACCATAGTGCTATGATAAAATACAGAACTTAAATAAGAGACTAGAACGACTTGCGAAGAGGCTTGAACAGAGTCAAGATTGAGATAGGTCAAAAGTGGTTCAATCATGTTCGTGTTATTAATTGCCCTTGAGCCATTCAGTTGAGTGGTGTGTAACGAAAATAAACTTGTGGAAGTGGCTCCACATTATGCCACGGCCAATTTAGTATTTCAATTAACGATAATAATATGATAATTATAACACCGGTAATTGAATAAAATTTAGGTTGTTTAACACACAGCATTCCTACTTATGTAACTTGAACAAAGCATTATCCAAGAATTCAATGTGTTTGCACATTGATGCTCTTCGCGCGCATTGATGCCAATTTAAACAGTCTGCGAATATACAAATATTTAAATAAAAACATAAATGTTGATACTTCGTCACAGGATAGCTTTAAACCGTAGTACTAAACAAAAGGGAAAGGTACATTTCTAAAAATTACATACAATATTTGTATACATTATTGTTTAATGTGTTTATTATTCCCTATTTTATAAAGATTATTTTCTTTCTTAAAACTTTAGGATACTACTCAGAATTATTTTAAATTTTTAATAAATGTTAGAAGACAGTGTTACTCTGAGGAGATAGCTAACAATCGTAGCTACTTGACGTTTTGCGCGCGTTGTGTGAGCAGCAGGATAACCAATGATCTTGAAAGTTCCAGTCGTTTCTGTGCCTTCCAGCCGTTAGCCGATTATTTTATCACCAACCAGATCAACCTTGACACGTGCTACGCTACACAGGTTAATGCTAAAAGTGATAACTCGGAAGCGACTACCAAGTTGTAGCAGTCAGTGGCGCAGTTACTTTATACGAACGTCTATATTATTAATTATGTCAGTGTGTTGGTCAATCGTAAACGTTAGGAATGTTTACTGTTGCCTTTTGCCTATGGAAAGTAGTATTTACGTTTACAGTAACACATATATGGCATTCAGTTTTTGACTATATAAACACGACGATCCGAGCGATTGCCGTAGCAATAGGAGTTACTCTTTCTTAGGATTGTCTTATAAATTATAATAAATAGGAGAAGTGAAATATTAGAAATAACTTTTCCCATACTTGAGACAAATAATGTGACTGCAATAACAATCCCTATGTGCGTCTGCGTGTAAGTTGAGTTCTTGAGTCTTACCGAGGGGTAGTTTGACATTACACAGAATAATGGCGGAATAGCGCTGGAGTCTCTATAAATCAAGTTAGAGTAATAAAGTTTTAATTCAGACGGATTTTCAGTCTACAGGATGCCTTTTAAACAAAAGTGAACTTATTTTTTTATCTTCTACATCATAAATTGATTCGGATTATAAAACGTGAAACGTTCAACAATTTTAAGAAACAATTTTATTAAAAAAGTTGTGCAAAATACCAGTGTATTAATCAAGGTTATAATTTTTTTAGCTTTTACAAATTCTGAAATCAAAGAGTCACGAGTAGGAATGAGTATGCTCCTCTACAAAATTGTCTTTAATTTTAATCTGGAAATGCAACAATTCGCTTTACACACTACTAGAACACTAAATGGTATAATTAGCTTTCTACAAATATGACTAGTCGGTTTACAAGATGTAGTATACATTTTATAAACTATAGACTTTTAGTTACGTTAATGAATTTACATCTTTACGTCTCTACAATTAATAAAAATGTCTTTATACATTTTTATTTATCTTTAAAATATTTTTTTATAAATATTTATGAAAATTGTTTAAAACTCTTGTGTCTTTAATCCGGCCTCGACATCACCTCCTTCGTGTTAAATTTCACGTCGAAGTCGAATCCCTATGTTCGAAAATCTCAACTCTGTGTTCTGCATCCTCGTGTGTTGTCCAGGGTTGTTCTTGGCGTGCCCTACGTCAATCTTGCATCTGCCTTCGGTTTCTTAGACAACACACTGGTCCTAGCACCTCTGACATAGCAACGATTTTCACCCACAATAAATCAGGTCTGGTTTTATTAAATAGTCATTAAATGTTTTTAAAATTTCCACACACACGCGCGCGCGCGCACGCACGCACGCACACACACTTTATACTAGTCGGAGATTTCAGAAAAATATTCTGAATGGAGAAGGGAAAAGGTACAATATTTCAACCAAAACTTAATGACTGGAAGAAGAAAAACTTCAATTTATCTTCCATAATATAATACAGTTAGAGAGTGTATAACAATTACAAATGTGCCATACATGAAGAACACTTAATTAAAAATGCAATATACATAATAAAATAATAAAAGTATCTGACACCATTGTTAACTGTGTCAGATAATTTTTGTTGTTCCTACCTTGAAAGATTATTATCTGTAAAATAGTCGTACATAAATTGTGCACACAAAATAATTCTATATTACACATCAGTTTTCCTACATAACATTATGTTAGTAATATGCCTAGAAATATAGAGGAGTAGTAACTCGTATAAAGATTATATGTACGAACACAGCAAAACTCGACGCAGATATAACGCACGTTGACATAGTATCAATACAATACTGAGTGTACACACGTTCAATTGCCAAAATGCAGCAAAATTACAAAATGTTATTGAGGAAAGCCGACTCCGTAATGTATACTCTTGCTAAGAGACCTGCAAACAAGAAACTTATCCATCCAGTGAATTACGTGTAAGGGGTGCAGAAAGCGTAAAACCTAAAACGCTGTGGAAGCACTAAATCAAGACGGTCAAGCTAAATGACCCATTGTAGCCAACAACCACAGGAAACAAACCACTATAAATTGTGAAGATAAAAAGCACAACATGTCATTCCATAGGAAGTGGTTGCTGAAATATCACTTTCACTCAGTTATTAAACATTAATAATTACAAAATTACGTAAATAAAAATTTAAATGAATGAGGGGTGAGCGATGTTATCACATATACATTAGCTGAAACACGTGATAGTGTATGTCTGTTTAGTATATTTAAAGTGGGTCTTTTTGAACAGAATGTAAGCGTGAGGTGTACATCCCTCACACGTACACTATCTTTCTCACCCCCAAGCACACACACACACACACACACACACACACACACACACACACACACACACACACACACACACACACACACACACACACACACACACACCAGATGTATATAGATAAAAATCTCTTAATTCCTGTTATTTTGTCTGTACACATAATTATGCGAATGGTGGTTCTGCTGTCGGTAGAAACCGACAATGTCATTAAGTGGTATGAATTGGTTGTATTGTTGTAACGTTTTTGGTGGATATTTTTGTGCTTTAATAATTGTATTGTAGTTTTACTGCTGAGAGTTTATTACAATTTACAGGAAGTAATTAATCTTCCTCTGTTGACCTTTGTAACAAAAACTAAAATTTACTTTCTATACCATGAAATAAACTAATGTGTAAAAGTTCTTTTTGACTTAGGCTTAGTGACAAAGTTTTTGACAAATTTCTTTTTACAATAGTCTCAACTGATGTGATGTTACAACAGTTTTTATTTTAAATAACTTATATAAATGTACATAAATAAACGTTAATGTTGACTGCAGTTTTTTCGGACGACGGATTGTTCCTACCTGGAACAATAAGTGGATCGATTTACTCTGTTCGGCTTCGGGGTAGCTTTCGGCCGTGTAGATATTTCTCGCGGGCAAAGATGCATACACTTTCACAGGAAACCGATACTGTTACTGCTTCTGGTGTATTGAGCTCTCACCGTTCCAGTAAACTTAGAGTATATGTCCGTAATTGGAATATCTTTAACTTTTGCGGATTAGCACAATTATAATAATTCTCGCAGTAACTCTAGGAAATTTCTAACCTGCGTTCGTCGCGAGAGGCAGACGATCATCTGTAATCAGTACCAGCACAGCGTTATCGATTTCGAAGAGAAACAGATCTATCTGTTCAATGTTACTTTCATCAACTGACTTTCTTGTAATGTTACTGGTTCTTCGGTAACCCCTTCTATGATTTTCTTACAGATAATAAATGTTACTCTATAAGAAGGATTCAGAAAAGAATGATTCTTGTTCAAAAATTTTAAGATTTTCACGAGCAAATTTATGGGCCATAAAACCTTTTTACTTAAAAAATCCATACATTTAGTTACCGATATTTATAGTAACTATTGTCACCAGGTAGGTCATTTATTATGAGTATTCTGATATAACTCCTATCTAAAAAATTTCTATATTCAAAATGTTATTTAAATTAACGTGATTTTTATGTATATCCCGTAATGTTTGTAAATGTTATGAATGTTAAAAATATTATATACTGATTGAATTGTAAAATAATTTCGTACTCTTGCACACGCGCACTACACATGCGGCTAAGCATCCTTACGCACCACTTCAAAGCACTAAAGTTCTTTTATTAATTTAAAAATATTTCAAACTAATATTTTTCGCATTGTTCCTTATCAACTAATTTACAATGTTCAAACCTGTAACCTCAAGTTATACTGCGACTTTATAGCTATCATATGCTTTATTCTGTGCTTGAAATATGAAGGTCTTCGCAGTGACAAACGCAAACGTATTTTATTTGATCACGAAAATAAAAATAGTAAATATAGTTTTAAACCTTACAGTACGCCATTTGACAGATTGAGCTCGTGATTACTTATTACCATTTGATACTCCTAGCGCTACGTCTGTCTCCGGCCGAGAACTTTTAGAACCACCTTTATAATAGCCATATGTGAAAACAAAGAACTTATTTTTTTAAACTAAGAATAAAATTATTGTATAGTATTTTGTCGTAAATTTATGTAATTAAATGGTTAAAACGTTTTAATAATTTTAAATAAGTATGCATTATTTATTAAAATCTCTTAAGAAACTTACAGAGATATACTTCCTGAGATATGATCTCTCAATCGGTATTTTTCTTTTCTACCCTTTTCTACAATAATTGGTATTATAATAAAAAACGATCTCGAACAAACGAATGTGTGTAAGTCCGCAATGGTAAAGAGTATAGAAAAAATTTATGAGATTTTTTCTACATTTATCATTTCAGACACACATCTTTCATTTCAACATTTCCTGAGGACTGATTTTAAACTACATCAGTATTAATCGAATGATTTTAAGCTCTTTTATTGGACACGTGCTTTAAGAAATTTCGGTTTAGACATATAAATTTTAGGATCGAATTTATTTTGTACTTACAATGGATAAGAACTTTTTTTACAAAAATACTCATACATATGTAGATATGTATGTTCTTTCAGCATACTCACACATAGGCTATGTAGATGTTTCAGCAGGTTCTTTCTCTTGACGGAAAATCACTTTCTCCTTTAGCTGACGTTTTACCTTAATACACTCGTTAAATTATGTGCTGAATAGTACTCTCCTCTGACGATTTCGCCTCTTTCTAAATAATAGTCTAGAGGTACCATACTTTGCTAATATCCAAAACCAGACGCCATCATTTTTTCCCATTAATGGAACAGTTTTCGTTTTCTGTGGAGCACTCCCGCCCGCTTCTATTCATTGTTTAGACTACTGTTCAGTCTCTAGTCCGTAATCGTAAATCCATGTTTTGTCAACAGTGAAAAGTTGTACAACAGAAACCCGGTTGGACAGTATTTAAATATATTCAAGCTCGGTTAACAAACTTCTTTTTAATGCGTTCCTGATCGACCGTTAGCGAATGCGGCACCCATCATGCTGAATGCTTTTTCAGATGCAAAACGTCGTGTGTGTGTGTGTGTGTGTGTGTGTGTGTGTGTGTGTGTGTGTGTGTGTGTGTGTGTGTGTGTGTGAACAGTACGTGTTAAAATGTTTAAAATGACAGTAAGCTAACGCATTTTCATGAGTAGATAATGCTCACCCGGCATTGTGTATTTTTTTATACGTTTTAGTCAGTTGCAGCAGTTTTTGGGAGACCTGAAGTTCACAATCGACAACGTTTTGCGACCCTTTCTTTATTGTTTCAAACGATATTGAAAAGTCTTCAAACGTGAAATCCAACACGTTTTCATTTCCGTTGTAGCTTTTATAATGAAGTGTTTTATTGCTGCGCAACATTCAATTTCATCCATTTTTAGAAAAACACCAAGCTTTCATTTTATTTGATGAAAAATGTCAACCTATAATTCAGCTTTTTTGAACGTTATTATAGTACGCCATCTGATGCATCGAAAAACTCGGGCACTTACACCAATTTGAAACTCCTGCCGCTAACTTTTTGTCAGACTGAGAACTTTTCGAACCACCTTAGCATTCAGGTAGAAGTATGCAATTTCATGTAAATTTATTATTGGCAGAAAGTACATCTTCACTTATTTTATTTATTTCAATATACTAACTTGTGTTTAGTTTTATGGGTAAACCTTAAAATTATTATCTCCAGTCTTACACATCGTTATATTAGAGGTTGTCTGTACCGCTTCACGTTAAACAGAATTTCTAGACTACATATGCATATAACAAAAATTTGTTGTTGTTAAAAAACAATAGATTATCCGTGTGTTCCCAACAGTTATTTTTAGTTTATACTCTATTTTATGTAAACGACATGGGTGGTAGCCTGTGTTTTAAACATTTTATTAAGTTCTTCATAGGTCTCTTGTTTTATTAATGTCGGATCTTGTGAAACCTACTGTTACATGTTTAGTTAGTAATAAGTAATTCTGTACAGAATTACTTATTATAAAAGTAAGTAAAACAACCCCAGTACTTATAATTGAACAGTAATTTAGTTCTAGAATTTATATGAAGTCGTTCTTAACTTAAAAAGTTTTGAAATAATGTCTCGTAGATTATCGATTAGTCAGCAGTCTTCAATATATACTTGACTTCTTAATTAACTTTCACAGAAAATAACTAATCTGTAACTAACGGTACAGTGATCAATAAGTTATCTGAAAGCATAGGTCAAATTTTGTTCAGAGCGAATCAAAAATTGTGAATGGGGAAACTTTTAAGAGACAATAGTCAGTAAACCCTCCTGCAATATGGGGATTTTATTTTTATCCACCATACAAAAATAAATAAATTTCAAATTTTTCTTCAGTTTTCTCCATCAAAATAAAGGGTACTTCTTTTGTCTTCAACAAGTACCGTTGTTAACTCTTGTATATGTAGAAATAACATTTGATATATGAATAAAGTAAAATGTTTATTTTAATACGTTTAAGATAAATCAATTTCCAAAATCCATACGTATTGTATCAACATAAATTGTGCAATCTCTGACACCTGGATCAAAGTTGTAGTTAAAAAGCAAAATCTTCAAACATTAGAAGCTGCCCCTAATGTTTAACCTAAAATTACCCATCTATAACATGCTTCACGTTGGCATTGCGGAATGTGTGTCATCCAAAGATAACTCTCGGATTACGAGGTTGCAGTGATCGTAAAAGAAGCAAACTAAAATTGATTGAAATTTCAATGAACAAAATCTCAGAAAAAAATATACAGTGAATAATCACGTAGACAATCATTTTATATTGACCAACTTATTATATGCCAGAGAAAATAAATTAAAAAGTTAATAATATATAGACAACATTTAATAGCAGAGTATCTATAATCAACTTTGAGTACATTTCGCAACCACGTAGGACGTGTGCTTTCAGATATTTTCATTCGTTTTGTTGACTTTCATTAATACACAAGGGAGGTAATCTAGTTAATTCACAAAGATATTTTCACATTTTTATGCTTCTTACTTCCTTCTTTTTGCTCCACCTCGACAGCGTTCAGAACAGAATAAGCAACAGTGATCATGTATCAAAAAATTATATTACTTCCATGTTTCGTAATGAAATGGAAGTATGGTGATCGAGAAAAAATCGTGTTCGAGATAAGGGCTGATTCTCCTTCTACTACCCTCAAAACATGAAGAAACGTTATTTTCCAAAAAGTGTCTGTGTGAGGGTCTGTACCGGTATGTCTATATGTACAATTTTTTCTATGGCCAACGATAACAGCCGAAAATTTAAACAGAATGAAATAATAATGTTTTGTATGTGTGCCCGATCTGTAGAGGACTCAAGGCCTATTGATTTTGGTGAAGATCGGTTAAAGGAGAGGGGAAGTTTGCCTGCAACATTTTACGTTTTAACAAGAGTAAAGTACTTAATTTTGATAAATAAAGTATACTGAAAAGAAGGCCATAATAATCCATTGTAGAAAGGTAGACGAAATATCTTTAAACGAAAAGAGTAGTTGAAGGGGGATAGGGTAATTTAATATAAACAAAAATGGTAGTTGAAGGGGGAGGTGGTAATTTTTTGAAAATGACTTTTCTGATGTCGAATAAACTACTTCATTTTTAAGGAAAGGCTATCTTAGTAATTACATGTAATGAAACTATGACCAATAAAAGTGTAAATATTAAAAATGGGGTTGTTCGGTTAAGGGGGAGGAGTAGTTTACCTGCATTGTTTTATGTTTTAATAACAGTAAATTATTTAATTTTGATAAAAAAGTGCTCCAAAAACAAACGAATAGAAATAATAAAGACATAAAATATTATAACGCTCCAATCCTACAAACAAACAGTAGCCATTCTTGAATTACATATTCATATGATCTTTACAAATCTATGCTTTACATTGATTTACGTAGTAAACTGTAAATGTTTATGAAGTAATGTGTAAATACCGTTTTTAAAGTGAAGAATTCACCAACATTTTTGTACGCTATATTAAAATTAAATAAGTGTATTTTGTATTTACATATTGCGAAATAATTAAATATGTGTTGGCTCTCCAGCCTGATTTGGCAGGTAACAGCTGATTATGTGCCTGAAATAAAAGTACAGAAAAATTTGTAACACCAGGAATTTTGTCATCTCCAATTACTGCATAAAATTGAACATTGGCCTTAGACAAATTGTTGTACGCAAGATGACCTTAAGTTGAAGTACAAATAGTACTAAATGTTAAATTCAAAATGTTACCCAATCCAAAATCAAATGCTACCATTGATAGTTAATGTGTATATGGGTTAGAATAAACTAAAATTTGATCGGCTCCTGATGTCAACATATATATTGCTATTTTGTTTACGTATTTTCGCCGGTGGTTTTATCTACGTAAACCTTTCTAATCTTCATATTGTTTGGGCGCCGTAATCTTGTTTCGTACTGCTGAGTCAGCAAGCAGACACTATGTCTAGAAAAGTGCAGCAGTAGCTCTAAAATTTCTGACATCCAAAGTGACATGGGACAATTTGGCTTCTTGTGTAGATTACGCCCCAGGTTATCTACAGTAGACCTACATGGCGGCGGTCGTTATGTTTTAGGAATAGTGGGATACTGGAAACCTGTAACGTCTAGGAGAACAAATGGTATACGGTGTCACTGTTTTAAAGAAATATTACTAAAACTGTGACTCTCGACTTTAGTAATTTATTCAATCACGATACATACGTTTCTCGGAACAATATGTAGGCCTATAAGTTGTTAGATGAGTTTAATATTCCTTTAAGTACTTTTTAATAAGAAATAATGTTCATTTAGTTATATATTACATTTCGATGTATGGAGTAGAGCCTATAATTTCATCTTTGGACACAGGATTTTGAAGTGGAGTCAGCATGTGCGTTGAGCAGGGCTTCGAAATATCAAACTTTATCTTCAGATGTCACTATTTATTAAAAAAAAATGCATTATGAATCTGCGAAGTACACCTTTCCATTAACTGTTTAACAAGAAAATGATTGTACAAAAATCTGTAATAGGAGTATCACTTGACAAAGGTCAAAGATCATCATCATCATCTTCAGCAAGGATTACATCCAAAATGGTCTCTTCCGTTCCCAAGCAGATACAGTAGACTAGAGCTGGTCACCTTAAAGCTTTCTCGGACGTCACATACCTCTTCGTTCATTTGGCTTATAAGTCAACAGATGCTTAGGTATGCAACAGTCACATTGGGCGATCCTGTCGAGTGTAGTTATAATATTCAGTTGCTGTCTTACATCTACTTTTCTTCTGCGATCTTTAAGAGTATATTCTGCCACATATCCTGAGGAAACGTACAGGCCGCTTGAACACGAGTAGCCTGTGATTTTGGTAAAGTCTAATTTTCAGACCCATAGACAAGTATGTGAAGAGCATCGCCTAGTTGAACTTCTACACCACGTTGAACTCCTACACCTCGTTCATTTACTCGTCGATTTGTAGAGTTCTCCTGATAATTCCACCCATATGGTTGAACTTATGTAGCTTCTTCACCACGTCATTGTGTGCAATGCAAGACACGTTACAACCCAGATATTCAAAATTACTTATCTGTTTCAGAACAGTGCCACGTACAACAATTTTCGCTCGTGCGGGGTCAGCTCCATGCATAGCCATCAGGTTGGTTTTCAGTGTAGAGGTCTGTAACCCCAAATGCTTGCAGATTCGACGCAATGTGTGTGTGTAAAATCATATGCTAGTCAGTCACTTTCCGAGCCTGGTCAACAGTAAACAGTAACGTGTCAACTGCCACCAAACAGCGTGTCACCAATCGTAACATAACGCTCCAGATGATTTATCTGCCATCTGTATGACATCGTCTACATACAAGTTATACAACAAGGTGATATTGGGCGTCCTTGTCGTACTCCACAAATTATCAAACCTACAATAGTTGTGCTTGGTTTTCGTGTCTAAATTACGATTTTGTCCACATAAAAACTTTGTATGGCTCTAATGATGAGTTACGGCCTTCCTATGCCATTATTGCCCATAGCCAGTCCCTATTCAGTCTATCGAAAGCCTTTCTAAAGTTGATGAATGATATGTATCTGGACAACTGATATTTTCTGTGCTTTTCAGTGACCTGAGCTATTGTGAAGATGCAATCTAAACATGATCTGCCCTTCCTGAAACCACACTGCGACTCCGAGAGAATAGTCTCTGTTATTGTATTCCGTCGTTTTGCTAGGAGAGATGCATAGTATACACAATTTGTAAGACGTATTAAACAGGCTGACATCTCTATAGTCATCACAGTTCCTTTCTTGAATATGTGTACTACCATTGCCATCTGCCAGTCTTCAAGAATATGACCAGTGGCCCACCAGAGATTGATAAAAAAAAATGCAGCAGACCCGGCTCTCACTTTATAAGCTCAAAATTCAGCTCATCAGTTCCCGGCGTTTTTTATTTTTACAGCATTCTGGAACAGCTAAGAATTCATCCATTGCTATTAGAAATTATATAATTAATATTGCTGTTTATAATCTTTAGTAATTCTAGTTTACTACACAAGAAGTTTTAAGTCTATAGATCAATATTTATGGTTGCATTCCAAATTTGTAATTGTTAATTTAATTTTTATTGTTTAAATCTATGTCACTTAACAGTAAATGTTACAGTAAATGTCACTGAACCTGGTTGTTATAATATTAAATTTTGACAATGTAGCAATACAGACTTAAGAAAAAATGTTTACTTTACAATAAAAATTATACATAAAGTACGTAAAATGTAAATAGATTAGTAATATTTAGTGTCGAGACAGTAAACTCGGTAGTGCTGCTAGGAGAATACGGTACTTTATTCAGGACAGGTACGTGAAACACGTCAACATTGACACATACCCTCTGTATGTTAATTAATCATTAATGCAGATATTACATCACAACACAATAGTAAAACAATAATAGCAATGTCGTACTATCTGTTAGTGTGACAATTATTATGACAATCGCGATAATTTGTAATGATGACATAATAATAATAATAATAATAATAATGAGTTAACATTTTAAATTTTAATTAAGTCTAGTAGGCCTATACAACAAGAACGTATTGCTTGGTCAGTAATATTCAAATATTTGAAGCGTTATATACTTTTTTATATGATAGCCCATCACGCACATAAGACATTTCAATTTACTTACGGGACGCATACCGTTTATTTTCAGTTTCACAGTCTGTTTACAAAGAAATATGATAGCAGTCTGCTTTAACAAAGTAGCTGTTTCTACTAATGGTTATTGTTAGCATGCGAGAATGAGTAACACGTACGTCACCCCGAACAGTGTCAGCAAGATATTTAGTGGGTAGAATTTTTATATTAAAATTGTTATCATTGCCATCATTATCAGAATTAACTTCGCCATCGCCATCGGTGCACTGCTTATTGCACAGTAAATATCCTTATTTTTTCTCGAATTTTCTTCATTCGGACAATCCAAACTTCGTTAAATTTTCCATCAGTACAAGCTTGTTTTTTGACCAGATATTCCTTCCATTACTAATTCATAATGTACTCAAATGTTGAATATTTGCTTTCTCATTTTTAAAATCCAGTTTACTGCAAGTGTTGCATACTAATTTTGAGACAATTCTTTGTATTTTGATTAAAGGAAGTTTGCAAAGTCAACATCTGAGTCTGCAGATTATATATTTATTCTTCCTTTCATGTAGTACAATCACACGTCAACTCTACTGCATATATTTTAAATTAATTGAGTGAGGCAACTGCTTTACAAAAGTTAGCATAACTAAGTAGTCTTACTAAAGTCCGTTCAACTAAAGAAGATCGCTGATTTTCAAAGCCTGCCGTTTCCAAATTTTCAAAGACAAAAAATAAATAAGCATATTGTTGGAATCGGCATTCCTTTCTGCGTTACTCGTGTACATTTCATATTTTTTTGATTATTCGTTTTCATAACGTTAAGAGATATATTAAAAAAGTCACTGTTTTTTAGCCCTTCTACAACGATTGTCAACTTTGATAATTCATTAAAAAAAATGTACAGCATCAACAAATTTTTCCTGTTCAACGATTATTTTCACATTCATCCTACATCACATATTCCCATTTGAACTCTCTGGGATTATTTTTATAGGCGTTATTAATTTTTTTGTTGACCTCGAACAACTCGTAAACGGGAGCACTGTTAGAGTTGAAATTTGTGCCAATACTGAGAAGACAACGCTAACGAAAGTTCAAGTTGAGTGGAAACAAGCTTAAACAGCTACTATATTTTACATCAACTTATATTTGAAGCGCTCTTTCCCTAAAATGTAAAGCGACGGACAAAGCGTGGAGTACACTCAGTTCCGTACTGGGTCCATTTTATCCGCGCGCCGACGACAACACGAACCATAATGTTAATACTGTAATAACTTGTGTGTCGAAATCTAATAAATCGAAATAAATATTGTTTTTATTTATTTGTCTTTACGGAGATGTATTACTGCTTTGTATATATTTGTTTTTGTGCTGTACGGTATTATAATAATGAAACGTTTTCCATTAATGAAACAGCTAAAATTAAAAAAAAAAATTAAGACATTTCTTTTGAATTATGCTAACCTTTACTCGTCGTTGGACATTACCGAGATCCCTAATTCAATTCAATTGTGCCACAATGTTAACATTAATAAGATGATTTCATTATTGTCAAGTGTTGGTTATCGCATTTCAACAGAAATATCTTAATTATGTCAAAATTGCAGTAGTTTCATTTCTAGTACAATGGCCGCTTTCTGTGCGGCGGCGGCCGTTACTTCTTAGAACTAAACGTCACCAAGTAATTGTTATAGGCGTTAAGTGAATGTTAATTACGGTTGTATATAGCTACACTTTGTAATATATTAATTAAAAAATGTTATTAAAGATTGAAAGCACATTTATGCTTGCCCTCTGATTATGTAGGCCGAATTGCTTACCGCGCGCCACAACCTGATGAGTCAACCGTCTATAACCTGATAAGGTCACCGCTATCACACACCCCACCACATACACAAAATACCAACATACTTTAGTTTGGTGGAGTGTTCTGTTTTGTAAAGTGTTGTCGTCTGAGATAGCTGAAGTGTTTTGTTCAATTATATTTTTTAATCTTAGAGATGGCGAGTGACGAAGAAAGTTTACCATCAACAACTGCCGGGAAGACTGTTTTTCGGAAAGGAAGTACGACAAAGAGTCAAGGAAGAGAAATGATCGTGAGTGTCCGGGAGTTTTTTGAAAAAGAAAATTATACCTTGAAAAAACTGGTGAACCTGTAATACCTTTTTCAAAATTAGCGGAGAGGACCGCACGAGATTTACAAATTGGAACTGCAACAGTGACACGAGTGTGTCGTGAAAAATCAGCAGCAGTTAAAGCTGGCCAAAGCTCCGTCTCGATGCCTGGGAAAGAGAGAAAACATGCGGCGAAAGTTACCGAACTAGACCGGTTTCAACAGGATGCGCTTAGACGGCACGTCTACGGGTGTTACAAACGTCGTGAACACCCCACACTGGATAAAATGCTGGTATCAGTGACAAATACAGGATTGTTTAGCGGTGCAAAAACTTCTCTCTGGACAGTTCTTCGCGATCTGGGATTCCATTATTCCGAAGTAAACGGTAGAAAAGTTTTGATGGAAAGGGAAGACATCGTTGCTTGGCGTTGCCGTTATCTGAGCAGTGTTAAACAAAAGGATTTTACACAAATTATATGGCTTGATGAAACATGAGTGAATGCTAGTCATAGCGAAAGTAAGGGATGGACTGACAACACTCTCGAAGGAACAATGATCGTTCCAATCGGCAAAGGAGGCAGGCGCATTGTCCTGCATGCCGGCACATCAAAAGGTTTTGTTCCCAATGCTTTACTTATGTTCCGGTCTAAGAAGACAGGAGACTACCATGAAGAAATGGACCATAACAGATTTTATAAGTGGTTTGAAGAGCAACTATTGCCGAACATTGACCCAAACTCAGTAATAGTTATGTACAATGCTCCATACCACACAGTGCAAATAGACAAAGCGCCTACAATGTCGTCAAAAAAATCTGCGATGATTGAGTGGTTGGAGAGACACGCAGTGCAAGCAGGGCCAGAACTCAAAAAAGGCGAATTATTAGACATGGTTTTGGCTCATAAGCCAAGATTTCCAATTTACAAAATTGACGAGCTGGCAAAAAGTCATGGCCACGAAATAATTCGACTGCCTCCTTATCATTGCCATTTCAATTGTATTGAAATAATATGGGCACAGTTAAAAGGACACGTGGCAAGGAACAACAAAAAGTTTACTTTGACGGAAGTGGAGCGTGTGATAAATGAAGGGTTTGGGCTAATCGGCGAAAAGGAGTGGGCAGACGTCGTCCGACACGTGGAGAAGCTGACCAAGGAAGCCTGGGAAGCAAAGGGAATCGTTGACGAAGTAGTAGAGCGGTTCGTCATAAACATAACGGGAAATACTTCCTCAGAGTCAGAAGAGGATGACATGGACATTGGCGATGACTCAATTCTGGAGGGGATCGCATCTTTGCCACTATCACCTTAACTACCCTTCATTGTGTTGTGGTATGTAGCCTATATAATTATGTAATTAATATTGTAGTACAATTTTTCTAATGTTTAAGAAATTTTATTTTGCCTGAATTGTTTTATAACGCATACAATACGTTGAAATTTTAATTGTTATAAAATATAAAATGTTAAAAATTCTTAACAATAATTTAAAATATTATTGAGGACATTAACAAAACTATAAACGTTTATGTAGCCGTAGGTCTCAAAATAAATAAATTCTGGTCACTTCAATGGTTTGGGACACATAATTCAGACACCAGAACATACGAACAGACAGACATCTGGTTAATCACTACTTTCTTTAATAATTCATAATGCACTTCACGGGTAATTAAAGTTGGAAAAATATTTAAAGCCCATCATAAAAAAAATGTCGGCAGTTTATTCATATCTCCGACAGGGAGGCTGAAAAGCGTCGTTTGTCAGGTTAATATAGGCTTACCGCAAACAGATTACAAACGCATTCCCTACTTACTGAAGGCCCCTGCATTCAGCACACCTAACTGGCGCTATGAGGCCGACCTGCTGCGCTGTGGTCTACTACGCCACGCCTGTTACTGTATGCGTCGCTTGACCTTTCGCTCTAAACTTATCTCACACTTAAAATTCAGCAAAGCATCTTAAACTAATTTCAATAATTTAATCAACATGTTGGGATTATAAGCTTCAAAACGATATACACTTGATTGTTAAACGTTTCTAGATTACGAGAAAACATGATCTTAGAAAAAAATTAATAACTAGTAAAAAAAGAAAAATATGAACTTGGAATGTTTACATGTTGTGTAGAATGAGTGGGTCAACAATCCTTGAACAAGAAAATTTTTTCAAGGCATTACTTACTAAGAAATAAATTCATAAATTTGGCAGTTACGGTAAAACAATGAAAAAACCGTAACTTTTTCTAAATATTGCTTTACCGTGAAAAAACACTTAGCTGTAAAATTATGAAATATAAATCACTTAAAGAAAAGCGATTGACGATTATAACTATGTGTTTCTTTAATTTTTGGCTCTACTTTTGTGGAAATGGCAGGCTTTGAAAGTCAGCGATCTTCTTTAGTTGAATGGACTATAAGGGTACACATGAGCACTATTAATAATTCTGTAGCTTCATATATAACTTTAACCCAGTAACAACTTTATTACTTTTATTTATAGATATGTCTATTGTTGTTTATAGCACGTGGTAAACACTGTAAACGACACTTAGGCGTTTACAAATATGTTCAGCTATATGTATCACATTTGCTCCAGGGCTGAGTATTCTTGACTTCCGTTTACAGTTAGTCACTCCACGTTTTCTCGGCTTACACGTTTCAAAGACAATAAAAAAATAAGACTCTTGAATTCTAAGTAGTCATGACTATTCCCAGAGTCATACAAATAGAATGGTTGATTTGTTAAGACTAATCGGAGGAAAATAGTTAAGCTAAAACTTTTAACACTGTAAACATTGTATTTTTAATATTTTAAAGATGTTGCTTGCAAAATAAAGTAATTTTCCAACTGTAACTGACGTTGTAGCAACACTGGAAATGCGCTTGTGGTTAACTCTAACAAATGAGTTTTTCTGTGAGGAAGAGTCACCATGGAAACGTCTCTGGCTGCGGACACCATGTGGCTAATGATGAAACGTGAATACTGAGGACGCTGTGTACATTCATGTCACGTATGCTTCGAGCAGTTGTGTTGACACCTGACAAGAGGAATAAACATTACCAACAGATTGTTGACCAAAGATGACATACCTGTTTATGAATACTTAAGAAGGTAACGACTACGTATTTTCTCATACGCAGGATTTATAACAAAAACAATCAATACTTGTACGTTAGACTGTGGTAAACGTACATTAATATATCACACCCAAACTAGCACTGATATTTACCGGATGTTTATATTTCAACAAGTACTAAGATCTACAACAGAACGCTAGTAAGAAAAAAAGAGTATGACTTTTTTATTACAAATTGCAACAACGTAATTATAAAACAAACAACAAGATCGATGTTTTTAATTCATTTCAGTAACTACTTTTATAAGTATTTCTTCAGTTACACTGACATTTCAAACGGACCAGAGGTATGTCAACAAAAATAATGGTACAGGAGGTCCTCGACTGTCGAACGTAATGGGTTCCCGAAAACGTGTTCGAATCTTGAATTGTCCGAAAGTCGAGTACTATACAATGCATACAGTAGACATACAGTGCACGTAAGTTAGTAATATCGGTTTGATGAACTGTAATACACTGTACTATATTGAAATATCGGATACTATTCTGGCTTAATTTTATATCATATGACCATTCTTAGTGCAAGAAATACATAATATACAAGAGGGTAACATGATAAGTTAATCATTTTTGCACATTAGTAAAGTTTATAAGGAGTATTTGTGGAATAGCTTTCAGCACAAATAAATCAATCACTTTAACACTTTGTATTCTTTACAGTAGTAGAATAATATCAATTATAAAAAAATATGATAGCAGGAATAATAACGACTATTTGCCCTTAGCTTAACGCTTATTCACTTCGTCTCACCTTCGTAAATGTTCGAAAGTCCGAAGTTGTAGTACGAATACTGAGTAAAAGTTATCAATTTTGATTGTCCGAAAGAGGGATATGTGCGAAAGTCACATGTCCAAAAGTAGAAGATCTGCTGTACACTGTACAGTGTACAGGCATGCTTAATTTTGTCTGTCATAGTGTCAGTATTTTAAGGCAAATTAATTTTTGTAATTTGTACTTTTCCATCAGGCGAATAACTTTTGAAACGACAATGACTGATATGCAAGATCCATAGCATTTCAAATGTGGTTCTCCAGCAATCGCAAAGCGCAGCAGCGCGCATGCTCTAAGCTACAGTGATGCTTTCACTACACTTCCAACAGTTGGGGGGAGGGGGAGGTAAAATGTCCATCTTTTTGTGCAGGGATCCCTGTATAAGCAAAGCACTGTATATCCAATGTGTTGACGGGTTGTTTTACACAATTACAAAAGTGAATGAATAATCAAATGATATATTATTTATTCAGAAATGGCATTATCATATTCTTCCGCAGATACTTTGTTACTTAATTGGCTTTATTTATTGTGCTATTATCGTGTTGCTATTTATAATATTGAAAAGTCTAACGTAACTATTACATACATGACTGGCCTTTTATGTGCATTACATGATTTATTTATGCAGAAACATACTTTCATCACTGGTTACTGGAATTTACATTGCGGTGCGGGGGGAGAAGTCGTGAGTATATTCAGATTATGCCCTGCTTGCAACCGCTCTCCGCCAATATATTTTAAAGATACTTGGCGGGTCTTATGACAAGGTATCCCTGGCCCCAATTTGAAATTTATATCTTTGCTTCACTACATGTTGGGTACCTCGATTCTCATCTTTTCACTTCTCCTGTGTTTAATCTAAAGTTCTCTTTCTGCTTTTCTGAATTTCATCAAAGTTTGAAGCATGAACTATATTTTACGTTAATCAAATACTTTCATGGGCACCCTAATTTTGATAACTGTCAAAGCTCTAAGTTTGACACCTCTGAATTTCAGACTGTCAGTGTAGCTGACAAAATTATTATTAGAGTTACTATACTGTAATGAATTATAAGCGTTTATAACAACTTCTTATCAATTTTTACGTAGAAACGATAATACAAAATCTTATCAGCTAATGATAACAGCCTTACAAGTTAGGCTATCTGCGGCAACAAAATACATACCTGACACAACAGATCATGAACTTACAGCAAATTATAGAAAACCAGCAAGCATCAATAAAGGAGTTAATTAAAAAAATCAGACAATTTTAAGACTAAATGCGACAAATCAGAAAAATACAAAAATAATTGTCTCAGAGATTCAAAATTACTATCTGGAATGCAATGTCATCTTAAACGATAAGCGTAAAGTGGAGTCATTTTACCTTAAAGTAAAATAGAGATAATACTAATCTCTGAATCACACTTGGCGCCTGGATTCAGCTTCAAAATAGCTCTTTACTAATTATTTCTGGATAGAGAAAGAAAAATCAAGTAGGAGCACCCATATTTTAGTCCCTCATAGCACCCCTCAGGGCCTGAAACATCATGGACTGAGAAAAATGGAGCAAGCCAACCTTTACGCTCTAAGTATAGAAGTAGTAGCTTCGTTTGGATCAGTAACTTTATCTGCAGTCTTTAATCCACAAAATTGTCTAAAAAATAAGGAATTATTTGTTAATTACTGTAACGAACTTGGAAACAGGTTCCTAGCAGATGGAGAATTTACTGCGAAACACAAATTGAGGATCAAGACTATCGCCATCCGGACCAGGCAGGCAGGCAGAATATAAGTCCGGACTGCCTAGACTTATTTTACAAAAGGATTATGTTGAAGATACGTAAGCATGGAAACAAATCGGGACGTTACTAGGAAGCCTAATAGATACAATAAAATTAAAACATTACAGACAAAATGAAACCTGACAGACTGTGCAAATGACTGACTGAGACGTTTTTTCAGAGTTATACTTACCAACACAACAGATCTAACAATCGGCCTCAAAAAAAAAAATAGATCTTAAAAATATAAAGAAATACGTCGTATCATTATTACGGGATGCTGTCTGGGAAGCAACTTAAATATTTACACAAAAAATAAGAAAAATCTCGTTTTCTCATAGTATCGGGGACAGGAGAGTTTAAAAAATTTCAGGAGAAAATCGGTTTAATATACATAAAACTCAGAAAATTTTATGAAGCATCAAAGCATTTAACAGAATTGTTAAAACTGGAGAACGACTATTTTGCAGAATACCTAATAAATCAATTTTTGGTGAATTAGGCAAACTTCAATATTTGTACTCTGAATAACCAAAGATTTAAATGGAAAACATTACTTTTTCTTGGAGGCATTTCATTTGACGCTTATGAATGTAAACAAAATTATAATTTTCCAAAAAATACTTTTACACGACATATAAGAATGACTAAACTACTTTAAAATGTTATTGTCACTCCTCAAAACTTTGAAAATATTAATTCTCAGACAAAAATTGAAAAGAATAAAAACTTCTGGAGTGTTTACGTTACTTTTAGAAATTTGTTTTTATAATAGCAGTTCCTCGCAAAGGAAGTCTCATGGGCAGTTCCTCGCAATAATTGTGTAATTTGTTCTTTGGTTGTATTAAAAGTGTTCCTACAACACTTATTTTTATTACATTAAAAGTAACGACTAAGACATTTTGATTACGAAACTACTATTTAAATATACCGGCTAACTTAGTTCTGTTGAGCTCCCGGAAAATACATTAAAGATAAATGTTATAAAATTGAAGTGAATTAATGGCTAAATAAATAAATTACCTTGACTTAAGTACCAAAAATGTTATGGTGGTTTGGCGACGGATCTTGAGATCCGTCAGAAAGGTATAAAATTATGAATTAGTCTCTCGTTTAACTCATTTAAATTTCCTTAAAGATATCCTTAAAATTGGCGGAGTATACGTCATAGCCATATGTACGAGTGTTTCGTATATTAGAGTTCTCTGAAACAGTCAAATTTTAATATCTGATCAAAATGGTAAAAGTAACATTTGAGCATTTTCGAGTATAGCAATTCATTTAAAATTTAATTTATATTTTACAAACATAGGAAATGAAAAAGAGTGAGAGGACGAGAGATGGTGATGATGATGATGATGATGATGAGCGACATCTTCTCATAATCCTAATTTTGTTTGTGCCTTGTTAGGAAACTTGTGACTACCTTTGTGGCTTTTGACTCATGTCTTAGCAACTATCGAAATTTTATGCTTCTGAGATTCACAACTTTCCGAAAATATTCTAAGAATTGATATATTCCATTATTGTTATTCCACATTATTTTCCATTTCGTTGCGGTATGAAATTTCTTTTTAAGGATATCTGCTGATTTCCTAAGAGATTTCTTTAGCATTTCTTACTGCCTCTTCATAAACCTTTTCACATGTTAAGTATTATGAAAGCTTAGTTTTGTACTAGCTTACTGGAAAAATGTGAAGATTAAAGAAGTATGACTTAATCTTTGTATTTGAGTATAATAAATCAATCTCAGTCATTAATGCAGTTCCTGATTAGATTATGAATATTTTGTTGAAGACTTAAATCTTAATATTTTATACAGTACAAATACAGTTCTAGGATATGTACTGCCCGAGTTAGTTTTACAAATCACTTCACAGCAAACTACTTTTGCGATTTTGTAACCTACGAATTAGTCTATGCAAAACATGTAACAGTTGAAGTAACGAAAAGAAAATTAACTCTCAGTTAAGTCAAAGGAACCCTGAAATGTATTGACTTAGAATAAATTTAGAATTTACCTAGAAAGTATGCATTGTTTGTCAGTCGAACGCAAATGTGGTTCTAGAAGTTTGAAAGGACGACATTCGTATGTGTGACAGTCTGCTTAATTATCACACTAAAAATTTCGACACACTCGCTGTTGTGACTGCATAATGTTATTATGTCTTAACATAGAATAAGGTCTACATCTAAATCACCTGAATTTGTTCATAACTATAAATAGCTTTAGTATTAGAACAAATGTGAATAAAACAAGTATAGGTTATCTCCAACTGCTGAGGATAATTATCCAATTCAATGAACAGATTTCTGGTAGTCGTCATTCTTCACACCACTTATGTAAATAATTCAGTGTTTATAAATAGGTCAATTCTTGCTTCTCAGTTCGCTTTGCACATTTTTCAACGCAATTGTAACACATATGACTACATTATCGTGTGTAGATTTTCTGTTAATTGTATGGGATATAAAAAAGAATGTGAATTTCTGTTTTGTCACTTATAATTTGAAAATACTAGTAGAACTTAAAAGTTACAAGATGTAATTAATTATACTTTATGGCCATTAATTTATAATTTATAAGTAAAACTTAAGTAACAGGGAGAAACAAGTTAACAGTGTAAATATCCCGAGAGGGCACATATGAAAAGTTATAAAAGCTGGGAGATCTGCACGTCAATTATGTCCATGGTTTATTTGCGATATTTCTTTAATCGTTTACTGTTGTGATTTCAGATTTCTTTAACAGGAAGTGTACATAACTGCTACGGTTTCTGAAACATTATATTACCTATTTATTTATTTTTTTAATTTATTGTAAGCTAGAACAATAATAACCTGCTGATGTCATAAATATACGCATTATGACATCAGCAGGTTATTATTGTTTTAGTTTATTATATTACGCGTACAAACCTATGCTATATAATGAAGTTAAACAAAATCTGAACATTGTGAAATCTGAGACACAAGTGATTCAGCATCGATGAACTAACATAAAACATTTACCGTAATAATATATTTACAAAAAAAGAATATTAGATTAATAAGTGTATATTAATAAGGGTATCTAGAAAACAAAAATCTATTGTAGAAGACAAAAAAGAAGGAAAAATTAGTAATAAAACATTAAGAATTTAAGACTTTTTAATAACCGTTACTGCGTGTATCGGGTTTGTAATCGTCTCGACATTTATACACAGATAAGCTATATCCCCGATCAACAGGACAAGTAAGTCGTAATAACTAAAAGCTCTGATATCAAAATCTAACGCAAAGGTTACCATGCTATTTTATGAAAGCTCATTATTATAACACAATGAAATTGTTATAATAATAATTGAATCACCAATATTAACCGTGTCTACCGCTAGCTTCCAGTAGGCTACATCACTTCTCCGGCTATTAGTACCAGTATATATACCCTAAACTTTAAATAAAAATAACACAACGTGACTGCCTACTCAAAAAAGTAATCAACACTAATTATATGATGTGGCAAATGATATTAAAAAAAAAAAAAAACAGTACGCACATTACGCAGTACGCTATATAGGCCTACGTCGTATGTTTCCACCTCACATCTCATTCACCACGTGCGTTCTACGCGTATTTAATAAGCTGTTTGTATATAATTACTCACATGATTCTTTTAATGTTTCTTTAATTGAAATACGCATATGATTTCTAGGTTTTTGTATTGTGTCACCAGTTAGAGAATTTCTAAATTATTTTTTACATCACAGTTTACTTATTTGAATATAATATGTCACTTGCATGAATCCATAACAAAAAACATGCTGTTATGAAATGAGTGCGATTATCGCTGTGGTCAAAGCAGCAACATGTGCGCTTTACTATGACGGTCGGGTAGTTTACGGTCACTAACAGAAATTGCGGTAATGATTACAGTAATACATTCCATATTGTATTATTGAAGTATTTAGGGAGAGCCAAAGTAGGCGGTCTACGTGTACCATATGGCATACAAAGGTAGGATAACCTTCCCTTCAGGCCCCTTTCCCACTACTATCCGAGAATACTATCCCAGGTAATAATTTTTGCACGCTGAGTAGACTTTGAAGAGCAAAAATTTATACAGTCTCCTTGGTTATGACACCGCATGAGGAAAGAAACCGAGGAATTTTAGACTGGAAGCCAAGTACCAAACGAGCTGGAATATAAAGCCTTTATATTTATAGTTAACGAGTCCTCTTTATTTCAAGTAAATTTAAAAGTTGTTCTAGCTCAAACCTTTATATATTTTATAAATATATATTTTATTCTTAAGATGTAGCTGACACAATATAAAGGCAAAGTCGATCGAATTACTAAACGTGTTCAATTTTTACAGAGCAATAAAGGAACGTTTTCTAATACAAAACATGTACATTACATTATTTAATATTTTATCAATATCATTTTGATAAATAATAAATGTAACAATATTCGTGTTAGCTTAGTAACACAGTGAAAAACTGAGAAACCTAGGTTTTGGGTTAACACTGTTTCCTCGGTTAGCTATCGAAGACAACTGTCAGCGACAGAATTACCGTTTAGATATATAGATATATCTGAAACTGTAAAAACTTCTTGTTTCTAAACGACTCCACTTGATATCAGCTTTCTCGCTAATTCGCAGAATACTGCTCTCTCTCTCTCTTTAAGAGGAAAATTGATGCTTCTCTTGCCCCTCAGTATCCGCATTATTGTTTCTCATAACCCACAACTTGAAACTCCCTCCTACTATTGATAATATCCAACTTGTAATACAAACAACCTGTTATACTTTCTTAATTCAGAAATACCAAAATTTAATTTTTTTATAAAAAAATTAGTTACACATTTCACGTTTCCAAACTTCTAAACTTTGTTTCTACACGAATTATAGTGATTTTGGTTAGAAGAAATCAGTTTTATCAATAAGAAATAAATCAATTTTTATGAAATTAAGAAATAGAAAATTTTAGTTATAAAATAGTCACATCTGTGGCATATTTAAGCAGAATATATTTAACCAAAATAGACCAGCTCTATTGTCAGACTTTTCACAATATCACATGAAAAGAAAGCGTATTTCTTTATAGTTAATATTACCTCGTATATCCGGGTACACTGGTGTTCCTCCTTACAACTTCAATGTTTTTTAACAACTACGCGTTTCGGGACTCATGGTCCCATCATCATGGACACCATGAGTCCCGAAACGCGTAGTTGTTAAAAAACATTGAAGTTGCAAGGAGGAGCACCAGTGTACGCGGATACACGAGGTAATATTAACTATAATTAGTTATATGCAACTTGGAGACGACAACACAATACGTATTTCTTTGTTATTGCACACTTTGTGGCTGTACAAACTTTCATTAATTTGGTAGTGTCCGGATTACTTAGTCTTCTCTCAGAAACTGGATAAGAAAAATTAGACCAGTCAGGTAACTGTTCTGTGAATTATATCCAACTTCACTGCCAATGTCATTGATTTGTTTTATTAAAAATTACTAAATGCTTCTTTCTGCCAAAAAATTGTTTCTTTCTGCTAATGAAATAATCTTAAACCATTCATAGATTTTACAGCCAGTCGGGATCAGCCTCAAGTGTTGTAGTCTGAAGCTTTTTCAATACATCTTTTATTCTACAAGATTATTTACGTTTCACAGTTGACTTAAGTCTCTGGCACAGACATTTTCATCACTACCATTACCATATAACTCGTGAAATTACTCATCAGTCACTTTATATACAAACGTAACCCCCCACAAACATTAAAACATTAAGTAGCAAACGGACACGTGCAGACAGCACACCAAACTAGACAGATTAGAGCGCATGCACTAGCTGCTGACTGTGATGTTTACTCCCTTGAATCAACTTGACTCAATCGTTTTTCCCCTGCAGTACGCTTGGTTTAGATACTCATGACTCTGTTAGTGTTTCTCTTCATATTTTGTTATCTTAAAATACCTACTGAATAAGAGCTATTATCCCTATATTATCCCTTTAAAAAGTCAATTTTGTGTTTTTTTACTCTGTTGGTGTTTCCCATGACGCCTTCAGTTTCTTCTTTTTTCTAGAAGTTATGATAATTTTCAGCCCATCTCTTTTTCACTTGCAAACATGCCTAATCTTTTAAGGGTTTAAAATAAACGTCTAATAGTATTTTAGTAGAAATTCTTTTAGCTATAATTTGAAAATTCCTTAGTTTCAAAAAACAGCCAAGAAACAATTGTTTTATAAAATTTTGTAAACAAACAATTCAGCCACTATTTACAGAAGCGTGCTGTACTTACATAAATTATAATAATACACAAGTCGCTGCATAAATAAAATTAAAGCAGCAGCAAAAATGGGAAAACGGAATTACTGTCAACGAATAATTTTGTTGGCTTCACTCATAAGTGGCAGATGGTGTTTAGTAGCAGTGACAATAAGACACTCAAATAATTTAACCCGATTTACGAAAAGAAAGTAACATCATATGAAGAGATTAGGAAATCCTTGCGATATTTTCTACCGTCTGTATGTGGATAGTGTGGAAGAATGTATTTGCGGTAGTCTGAATCTTTGAAGGAAACCTTTATTTAATTTTCTGACTTTTTGTCGTCTTATAGGCATGAATATTTGCACATATTATTGAAAAACACCCGAAAGTTGCAAATACATTTAAACCACATTGTAAACATAATAATGCATACTGTAAATGTATTTTTAAAACATACAATTACATGACAAACAATTACATTAACATTTACACATTTTCTAGCGTTATAGCTCATAAATTTACTTTTTTTGTGCACAGTGCATAAGAACATCAAAAAGAACCCTTACGGGAATACATGAAGAACATAAGGTCGTACAGTAACAAACAAATTCAACGGTAATCACTTGTATATTACTTTTCTTCTGGACTCTTTACTAAAAGTCGTATTGTCTTCCAAGTGTGCTCACTATACTCAAATATATAACATAAGGTTGTCACAAAAACAGTTGTTCCTGGTTTGGTCAGTTTAGTAGATTAGTTGTTTAATTGTTCTTTGAAACCTTAATGCGTATTAACCAAACAAGATACTATTAATATAGTTACGTCTCGTTAAAACAGTTCTGTTCCTGATGTACGAAAAATTGGTGAGTGTGTGTGCGCTCGCGCGCGTGTTTGAAGCGTAAGAAAATGCATTTTGGATTAAATTAATTCTAAAATTAGCACAACAAATCTGGAATAAGCCATAGTGAAATGCTTTTCTTAGTATGTGTTGATAAGGTCATAAAATTCGCGTTCGCTCAGCGATCCATTGAATTTTGGAACAAATTGGCTCTTCTAAAAAGAAAAGTAAATACACTTTCTCTACTGTCCGTCTGTTCGACGTTGACCCTGTTAGTCACAAAATTATAGGTTTCTGCTTGTGACGTACTTAACTTGTTATGTAGTCCCGTTTAATAAACATTTTTAGGTTATTGATTTTCGGCATTGCTATAATCTAAAATATTGTAATGTATATTTACATGCAATTCGTTATGAGTGTTTGGTTTTTGGTTTTAAAAATTATGTAAAATTTACTTTGCTCTTTGATCGAACAGAAAATTTCTTAATTTGATTCAAAAATTATTCACTGTAATTATGAGCACGAAAACGCAACTTCCATTTTTCATTCTTTGTTCCTGAGAGTTGCCCTTCTTTTACATTGTATATTATGCCTGACACGACAGTGCTTTAACATGGTCGAATTTTTCTGCGCTTCACCAGCGTGCCACAAAACCTATGCGGTTTGTAGTAAGAAGTCCGCTAATAGGCCCTTCTTCATTAGTTACTAAGAATTTACTGTCTTATGTTGTTTCAGAGAATATTTGTCGTTGCGTTTTCGTGAAGTACCTAGAATCAATTTCAGCGGTGTGGCTCAATATTTGAATTATGATGGTAGAGACAAGTCTCGCTTCATACAGTTATTTTTACGTATTTTAATCAATAATAATTTCATTTACGTGATCATTACCCATTTCACAAACATGTAGTCAGTATAGACTACTGTCATTAAACAAACAACCTTAGGCCTACAGGCCTAAATTAAAACGTACCAAAATTAGAAAGTAATTATTATTATTAAGCCATCGTTAAGAAGTGTCATTTCCATTGTCAACAAGACATAGGTTTGTGTATGTTGATTCATAATATGTTTTTAGTTATATGTTTATCAGTGTGTGCCGGGTTTTGATGACCCGGCGTTTGTATAAAATTAAAAATTCGATATTTAGCTGTAAGTAATTAATGTCTGCCGCGAAAATGTTGCGCGGTGCCGATCGGTTATCGTCTTGCCCTTATGCTTGCTGGCGCCGCCTATTGGGGGAACTCGTAATTAGCTTGGCTGAGGGGACTAACGAGCATGTCGGATTCAGTCCGCTGCCCGCTACAGATCTGAAAGCAGTCTATCTCTCTTCCAGTCGGCAGAGCTTTTTAATTGTGGTTTTTTCTCCTCTTTAATGGCCAAGTAAACGTCCTAAGACCTACCGGGTTCCCGTGGTAGACGGAGACGTGACCAACGCATGATGTACATACATCTTCATCATGCCCTGAACCTCTGAAACTTTAGTTCTGCCGCGGCGGAGAGAGACACTACTGCAAGCTGTAACCATGTGACCGCCTGGATTTAATGAGGTGATGTTCAAACATTTTCTTTTATTCAAAGCTGGCCTGCAGGAAACACTATGTGCCGTGAATGTAACATACAGTCAGATTAACTTTATACCGTTAGACCGTTTAATCGGGTGTGTGTCGGCGGGACAGTTTCGATGTAACATAAGTTAATAATACAGTTAGTACAAGTGTAATTGTAGACCTGCCCGCGGGAGGGTTCCAGCGTGCATTCATTTTATGCTGTATAATGGGTGTAAAGGTTGTAGGGGATAGTTTTAAATTAAATCGATGTGTATTGTTTGTAAGATGTGCTGAACTGGCGGGTTATTTCATTTTCATTTTTATCATGGGGTTTTTTTTATTCTGCTTCAGGGGTTGTTACTTTCATAAATTTCCCCAATCAGGAGGTAGGCACCTGTAGGTGCCATCTCATGCAGGTTGCGGACTGGTTAGCCTATGTCAGGTCAGGCATGTTCTGGAACACTCCTGCGGCCGGGTCAATTCAGCATCTCTTTAGATTTTATATATATTGATAAAATTGTAAATTGATAAAACTCTTATGGTTTTATATTTTATATTTCAAACAGAATTGAAATTTTACTATTTTTTATAAAATTGTACAGGCCGTACTGACATTTCAATGTATAAGTGTATTTTTCTTTTTGGCTGTTCAGTTCCAATCGGATTCCCTTTAAAATTTTATATCTTAATAAAAATTAAAGCTTCTCCTATTTTTATGAAATTTATACAGGCTGTTAACTGGTACTTATATTTTGTAACTTGTATTTTCTGGCCATTATGGGTCAAACCAGACTTTCTTAGAATTATCAATTTTCCATTTTTTTGTAAAATTATGCAGGCTGTGCTGAGATTTAATTTGCAATTATATTTTCTTTTATTATGGTCAAGTCATTATAATTAAACCTTTTAAGTATTATTGAACTCTTATGGCCAATTCTGTTTTTCTTAATGATCTATACTTTATAAAAATCAAGAAGTTTTACATTTTTGCAGAATTATACAAATTGTACTAACACTTTTACTTGTAATTATATTTTGCTATTATGGGCCATTCAGATTTTATCCTTCAAATTTATAAATGTATATTTGATAAATAAATATAGAATTGTTACAGCCTTTTTAAAATTATGATTGGTGATATTCTGAGTAAGCTATATGCTGCCTATAGGCATTTTAAAAATTTATACTGTGTATCTCTTAACAAATAATATCAGTTCTCAATTAATGAAAACTAGCGGGTTACAGCCATTTGACATTTTTATATATGATGGGGCGATAAAAAAAAAAATAAAAAAAATAAAATAATATACAGGCGGGCCGCAATTTTATGGGTATAATGTGGTTGGAATTATAATTGTTATCTTGGTAAATTATATGTGATTTTAATGTTCTGTTATGTGTTAGGTGAATGAGTAAGATATATATACATATTTTTACAATGTCGAAGTTTAATATATTTGTGATATTAAAAGAATTGGTTGAATTATGATGGTTAATTTAAACTGTAATTAATATATATATATATATATATATATATATATATATATGTATATACACAAGATGATTTAAGAGAGTTTACTATAATTATGCAAAAAAAAATTAACAAAAATAAAAGTTGTTATTGTTGGTTAATAGAGAGTTTTAATTTCAAGTCCCGTCTCACTGGACCCAGCGCATTTTATGCTTCTTCTAGGCCTTCTGCCTAGTTCTAAATATCTAGTAGCCTCTCCTAAAAAAAAGAGGTTACAAGGGGTGCAAAATTTGTGATACAGGTCGTAAATTTAAAATTATTTTTATAGCAACTTAGCCCATTACTTCACAATATAATAAATTCCCAATTTTGTTAGGACAGTTTGGAAAAAGTTAAGTAGGCCAAGAGGGTAACACACGAGATTCGGACAGTTTTCAAATAACCAATACACAGTAAACTTTAAACTTCAAGTGGGTTTATTGACACAAAATTACACCTTAATACACCTTACACACGGGCCAACATCTCCTGAGGGATGGCAGAAATTTCTGGAACGAACTGGCATGCATTTTCCAACTCATTCAAATCGTGGGGTTCGTTAGCGTACACCGCTTTTGAGGTACCCCCACAGGAAAATGTAAAACATTGACAAGTCGGGAGATCTTGGAGGCCACGGAACATCGCCAAAACGTGAAATGAGGCGTCCACGAAACATACGTCGAAAAAACGTCATTGAATTGTTTGCGGTATGTGCTGTAGCGCCATTTTGCTGAAACCAGACATTTTTCAAGGAAATTCGTCGTTTTCGCAGTTCTGGCATGAAGAACGTTTGAAGCATGTGAATGTAACGAGCCGAATTGACAGTGACTGTGACACCCTTTTTCCTCAAACAAATACGGCCCAATAATTTCAAAAGAGGCATCAGCACACCACACTGTGACTCAATGAGAGTGTAGAGGGCGCTGGTGAATAAGACGTGGTTCTTCAGGTTCCCAATAACGCAAGTTATGCTTCTTTACGGTCCCGTCCAGATAAAAATGAGCTTCATCACTCATTAACAATAGCACATTTTCACACAAACATCACTTGCATTTTCACAGCAAAGTCCTCACGTTGTCCGTAATCTACTATAACATTATTATCTCCTTGATGAGCCACTCTGTTGAGTAGCACAAATATCTATAACGTTAAAAATTTTCAATGGGTGTAATCGTAATAATAACAACAACGTAACATTGATTAAAATAATTAAAACATTTATTAATTAAAATTTCAAAATAAATTTCGAATTAAAAGTTCATTATTATTGCATGTGTATGGGTAGTCGTAGTACCCATACTTGTTGATTACATACACGTAATATCGCATATTCCATACATACATAAAATACTCTTATAATTATAAATACATTTGATATTATATAACATGGATCTCTACTTGCTCAGTATATTATGAGTAATTTATTATATTCTGAAATATTTCTTTTTTAAAAATAAATCTTATTGTTGTTGCATATGCATTTGTCATTTATATTAATTACTTTAGCATCTTTCTATTCTTTCAAAATTTTTTTAAATATTTTCAATTAATTATCAATCCAAGAATTATGCTTTCATAATTCAACAATTTAAATTTAAATCTTTTCAATAAATTATCAATTCAAAAATTCTGCTATAATTGCTATACAAGAACATTTACATTTACAATTTATAAATTACACTTTTAGAAATTATTGTCTTTCTTTTTACAATGTTTATTCGTCTTTGGTTAAGTCTTTTGTTATGAGGAATACATGGCTTTCTTTCATCTTAATTGTAGCGCTTCCTCAGCGTACACTCTTCTGGTCCTGAGTCCTTGATGTTGTGAATCCTGCGTAGTCGTGAAGTCCTGGATCCTTTCCTCGTCCTCCGGATCCTCTCGGAAGTCCGATGACTCGTCCTCTATGTCTGGAATTTATGCCATGTAGTGTCCTGCTCCCTCGTCCTCCGTAATAGTCTCTGGCTGCAGCGGTGGTGTCACGAAAGTGATGATGTTGTCAAGCATCACCTCCAGCTGCCGCTGTAATCGAAAAAGAGTTGTTGTTGTTGTTGGGCAGAGCCTCCGGCTGCCACTGTGGTCTTACAAGAAAAGAGTTGAAGTCGCCGGGCATAGCTGCCTCTGTAGTTGAACGAGAAAGAGAACAAGGCTGATGTGCCTCGCGTATTTATATAGTCTAGGGCGCAACATTCATGTTTCGACAATTCTCTGCAGGAATAGGTTTGTCGTGGCGTCCTTTTACAAACACGATTATTCACACACTTCTTTCACTTGTCTTCGCAACATGCGAAGTCTTTTGCAAATTACCCAGTATTCATCTGGTCGGTAATTTTTATGTGTATAACTATGTTTAAACCGTTTCTCGTTATCTTAATTATTGTGGGTTTTATTTATATTTATTTTCACTGTATTCGCACTTTTTATTATTTTCGCACCATCTTTCATACACACGTGCGCCTTTATATTATACACACTGTGGCGTATTTGATTTTGTGATATTTCATATACACTTATCACCACTTAAATAATTCATATATTTATTAGCGTTTATTTAGGGGTGACGCTTTTCAGGAATCAACAGGCCTCACACACACACACACGTAAGATACACATGTACACACAGACGCAGCTGTGTGGCGTGACCCACCTGTTCGAGCATGCTATTTTGTTGTTCACTTTACAGCTTTCAAACTGAATTATTATTATTATTAATAACAATATGGATTATTTATATAATTATATTAATTATCTTAACTAATTGTGCAATGCACAGTACCCTATACATTTGTACTCTTGCATTATTTCCCTGCTTAATAAAAAAAATGTAATAAACTTGTTTATTAAATTTGTGCCTTTTTACATTAGAAAAATTGTACAGTACATTTTACCAATACAATATTTTATTACATTAATTATGCTCATAATAATGAATAATGCTTTTACCATTAGCCTTGTGTGAGGTGGGCTGAAAAAATATTCCCCTCCCATACATGTTGACTTGCTGCGTCGCTTCGCAGTATCCACTTTAATGCGTGCTCACCTTTAACTGTCACAGTGACCTAGTTATTCACTCGTAGAACGTCCTTAAAGAGCTCGCATGGTACTTGCCAATTTCTTTCTGTCTTGTGTCATCATAGGTATACAATGAAAGTTTGTTTGCTAACTTGTCTTAGCAAAGTGTAAGGTCCATCATACAATCTGAAGAATTTTTTAGCAGTATTGTCAATACGTTTTCCAACTGGATTTGTTTTTAATAATACTTTCTCGCCAACATTAAATTTCTGCAACGTGTGAGTTCTGTTGAATCTTTGTATTCTCTTATTACCTTTTTTGAATTATTCTTCTTTTAGCATGTTTAATCTTAATGCTTAAAGGTATCGGTAAGTTCTGATTAGCAGGTTTGTGAACATACCGCTTCCAAAATCTGTCGGGTTGACAATCTTGTTCAATCTCTGTCGGTGTGTAGCTCGTTGCTTCTCTATGATTATCATTAATGGCTTTTTCAGAGAATGGTAAATATTCTGCCCATTTATTGTGTTGGTTATGGCAGTAAATACGTAGGTACTTACCCAATTCTTTATTCACTCTCTCGGCTAAATTTCCCTGTGGATGTTTGATGGATGTGAGTATGAGTTGGATTCCATTTTCTCTTAATATTCTATTCCATACTTCACGTGTCTATTCCATACTTCAAAGAAAGTCTTTGACCGCGTGTGGCACGAGGGTGTCCTTTACAAGCTCACGGAAGTCCTTCTTCCAGATTGCTACGTACACTTGATCGGCAGGTTTCTGCGAGACCGTAGCTTCCGAGTGAGAATAGACCACGCTCTCCCTTCGGAGAGGCGTATTACCGCTGGTGACCTTCAGGGAAGTGTCCTTGGGCCTCTCCTGTTTTCGATGTTTGTCAACGACACGCCCCGAGTTCCTGCAGTTAAATTGTCGCTGTTCGCGGACGACACTGCGGCTTTTGCCTCAGAGCCGAACGCAAGTTATGCGGCAATCAAGCTCCAGCGTCAACTCGACGCGTATGTCGGGTAGACCGATGACTGGAGAGTTGCCGTCAACGCTTCCAAGAGCGCCGCGATAATATTCTCGCGTAAACGTAAGCGGCCTCGGCCGCTTAAAGTAGGCCCCGTCGAGGTACTCTGGACCAACAGCGTCAAGTACCTCGGGCTCCACGTGGACTCCCGACTCACCTGGCGAACCCATACACAATACATCAGGCAACGCGCTTCGGCGCAACTCAGTAGACTCTGGCCCGTGCTATCTAATCCGGCAATGACCCCCCGGCTAGGTAAGCTCATAGTCAACTCGTACGTGTTGCTCGTGATTACCTACGCCTGTCCTGTTTGGGGCTACCTGGCTCGTGGTCATAGAACAACGCTCCAGCGCGTAACCGACCGGGGACTCAAGCTTGCGTGTAAAGTCCCCCGGAGGTACTCTTCTCGTCTTTTGAGGAGAGCACACAGTGTCCGCTCTCTTGATGACACCGTGAGACGCCTGGCGCGTAGATTCTATGTACGTTCCGACAGAGTGACCCACAATTCCCTCATTGCCGGACTTGGTAAATACACCCCGCGACCAGGCGAGTCCTGGAAGCGAGCTCGTTTGTTAGTCCCGGTGGTATAATCCACCAATCGCAGGTCGCTTCAGACCCCTCCATAATTAGATAAAAAGTATATAAAGAACTCAAACAGACCCAGTGGCAGGAGTCCTTTCTGAGACTCGGGACACTGCACTAGTCGCGACCCCCAGTCGTGTGCCTCCGTGCCGTCACAGTATGCAGACTTTTGCAGTTCTTAACAACTTCTTTGATGTTACTATAGCTCATTGCTTCTCCTCATCTGTTTACTTTGCTTAGCTTTGCCTTATTCTTCTATTCTTTCTCACAATTATGAGCTAAACGTGCACTAAACTCCGTTATTACTCTATGTGTATTCACTTAGAAGTTGCTTCTCTTTTTTAAGCATCTTGAATTCTTAATAAATAAACATTAATGCTTAATTAATTAAAAAATAAATTTTCGTCGCCTGTTATAATATTTTTATATGAAGGTTAAGTAAAATTATAACGTTAGCTTTGTACGTACTGATTTTAGCTTAATTTACTGTCTATTAACTTTATACACTTGTTAACTTCACGTATTGTTAATATTATGTAAATAATTCTTCCTAATTCATTGCAAAACTGCTTTTTTTTAAGCAGGGCTAGTTCTTAAAACACGATTTTAAAATTTTATGAAAGCAAGAAACCTACTTATTATGTGCCATTAAATTTGACTTCATTCATTACCTAGGGTATAATCTAAGTATAGTCTGACCTATATCAGATTACCGAAACTACCACAACACGCACGCCCCCCACACTCACATACACACAAGGCGTAAAAAACGAAAACTTGAATAATTAAGGTAATTACTTCAAAAAGTCTTATATCAAGTTGTAATTGGACCCTGTTGTAATATGAATACCTTATTTCCCGTATATGTCTTTTTTCTTATATGTCTCTTTGTTCTTGGGAGCATAATTTTAAGAAAAGTTGTATGTTACATGAAAATATATTTATTAATGAAAAGCAAAAAAATGTTATATTTATTTTATAATAATTTTTGAAATTAAACGTCAAAAATTTTTAATATGTGTAAAGTTAAATTTAAGGAAATATTAAGACAGAAATAAGGAATGTTAATTTAGACTTTATAGTTTGTGATGTAGCCGAGGTTTTTTTAATTATTGGAAGAACCAGTTTGTTTTAGAATTTCATTAAGCACAATGCAATAAATAAAAAATATTTTTCTAAAAGGTTTTATTTTTATCTAGTATTCCTATAATATACCTATAAACATGATATTTATAGCCCATCAACATGATAATCATAAGCGCTGTTCACCATATCCTTGTAATAAACCCTATCCTTAATAATTTAATTACCTTGTATCCGTCAGTGACTTTGTTCTAGCGTTTTTTATATAGACGCGTTTCGTGACATGTGTCACATCATCAGTAATCCTCGTCAAATGTTAAAATTCACATAAAACACATAAAAACACATTTTCACATATTTACTAAATCACAATAACGACACACACATAACACTATGTAACTTCGGCTCCGTTGGACCGGTCCGACCGCGCGTGTAGTTGCCGAGCCTTCCCTATCCTTAAGGTGATTAGGGAAAACAACGGATTATACTGAGTTGTTAAAATAGGCATGGAAACATGTTAAACAATCCAAAACATCCAAAATTATTGAGTTTCTTACAATAAAAAGTAACAAAGGCGGATGCTAGTTAATATGATACTAATTGATTTACAAAAGGAATACAATGAGGCCGTAATGTGTTATCAGAATTATATAAATGTTATATTGACAGTCCTTTGAAAAAGAAAAATTGGAAGAAATACATACATACTCCCTGAAACAGCTCTTATAAAAAAGAACTTAAAAACGCTTTTCGGAAAAGTAATCAAGTCTAACAAAATAAACTTACTTTAAACCCCAAGTTATAAGGAATATCAAATCGTATACAGTAAGTAGGTATCCATAATCCATTCCGCGTAACACAACCATTATGTTACCACAATACGAAATTCCAACGATACGAAAGTATTAAAACAAATAGGTCGTTTCAATTACTGGGCAATTATATTGTAAGGCCTCCAGCAGAAAGTAAAACGCATAAATTTTGAAAAATACAATTTCGAATGAAGTTAATAAAAAAATGTTTAATAATACTTAGCATGCACGTTTTCAGTGGTATCTAAGTCACTTGTTTGAATAGACAGACTAATCTTTTTCAGTCCGCATTTTTGTTACTTCTTTTGATCGACCAAACGTAAAATAGATGCTCTCCGATTGACGTGTATACAGTGCAAATTTTATTAGAATTTTAACACCGATGACGACCTTCTACGAGGGATATTTTAAGATCTGATGATGAATCATATGCTTCGAAACGCGTCATCGGTATAAGAAAGAAATCACAAGGCGCACTGAAAAAGGTTAGTTTGTCTATCTGAATGATATGCAACAATTCTGGTTAAGAACTACAGGGACAAAAGGCTGAGAAAATGTATTATCTAACCGCTTCTGTAGCACACATGTAAAAATAAATTTAGAGATTTTCAAGAAAGAATAAGCAATCTTGATAGAATGTTCATAGCCAATACTACTGCAGGTTTGGTACTGTGTGATGCATAAGTTGATACCGATATTTTAAGGGTACGTATTTACATCATTTAACTTATGAAAAAATCATTTAGAATATTAAGGTAGTTCTTTACTCTCTTTACCTCATCTGTCTTTAGGTAAACTCAGTGAACATTTTTAAAGAACAAGTGGTAGGAAAGGACATTTTCAGATTTATGTAAATACGTAAAAGCTCAACAGTTCAATTCATAAACAGGTATCATGAAACAAAATATCAAATAAAAAGTAGTGCAGTCGTGATGAAGCCTAAACAAAAGTTTTCATAACTTTTTAATGATGTGTTGAACAAATTATAATGGGAAAACAGAAGAAATGAAACTAACATAGATGTGTTTGTAGTATTACAAGTTCAAGATTTTCATATTTATTGTTTAGTAAAACTGGAGAAGAAATAAAGACAGCCACGAAAATGTAAAGTTTTAACATTAAATTAAAAACGAATACAATGGTAATATCCGTCACCTATGAATGAAGGGGGACAGTAGGATAAAATAGAACAAACCGTGTATACTGCATGTTATCAACAGAATAAATTTAGGATGGATTGCCTTTGAAATATGTCTAATATTACGAAATATAACAGACTACCTTTGTGTTTGGAAATGAAATTCTTTAATACTATTAAAATGACTTATGGGTCAAAAGCATAAGGTATCAACACGAAAGTTAATACAAAAACCACATCTACACAGGGAAACGTGGGAAGGAAAAACAAGGAAAGAACATGTAAGGTAGAATTGATTACATTTACAGAATTAAGAGGATAACATGTTGTTGAAAAGAACATTTGGTTAGGTGAAAAGATGCCAAATGTTAACAGTGATCAATTACGGGATGTGGATAATGAGCCTACAGACTCACATACGCAAAACCGAATCATTAAGTATCTACTTCGAGAAAATATGCTTGATTACTTGGATTTGTTTTACTGAAAAAGTGGTTGCGTTTACAACTATAATTAGAGAATAGTTTTGTAGTAATGTGTTAATATATTAATACAAAATTAAAGCAATATCCGAAATATCTTTATTATAATTCAATGAAACAATGTTATAATATCCAAAATAAATGTACAGTTTAACATTAACAAGTTTTAACTTAAAATTAAATAAGTAAACTGTCCTTATTTTTAAATAAAAAGTAACAGTTATAATAAATTAAAATCACTGGTATAGATTTCTGGAGCATGCTAGAATACTATACACAAATTAATGCAGACACTGGATAGTGCAAAATCACCTAATTATTAGATATTGCATCTATGAAAATTGAATGAACACAGACTATTGTGATACGATAATTTATAGAAAAATAAGGAAACTTGTAAGCCGAAATGGGATGCGGAGAGGGCATTCACTTCAAAGCGGTCCGATGTGGGCTATAGTGGTTGTCTATCCCGGCGTCGAGCCGGACTCCGATTCCATCCAACCGTATGGCCATTACTACCCGTAGGCCTGCTGCCATGGTCATGTACCGCACAGTCCAACTTAATGTGCCTATCATTAGCCCTACACCCTGTGAAAGATAAAAAGTGAGAATCTGGCATTAAATTTAACAAGAAAATGAACATGAATTACAGTAACTGTGACTGTTGTTACATTATTATATATTTGGTTTCATAAAAAACATTGTCGTATAAGTACTTTCAAACGTTTGTATTGCTCGACATTCCTTAGTTACAAATGATGCCATTTATAACGATTGGCGAAGGTATACTTGTTAGCTATGGAAGATTTAATTCCCTTGTCAATAAGTCACATACTAAGTGCGTAGAAGGGATGCTTTCCGTCTAGATGTAATTTTTGTAAATTTATTTTTAAAATATAAATTGCACCAAAGTCCCTTTTTAATAAAATCTTCGAATACATGCTCTAGCTACTTCCTTTTATTACTTATTGCTATTTCCTGCTATTTCTGTGATAACTTTGTTGTAAGTACACGGCAGATGAAGCATTTAATCTCTGAATATAATAACTTCCTTCCTAAACTTACAATGTGAAAAATGTTATTAGACAGGAAGCATATTACTCTTTGCTCATTGCACATTACTTACAGGAAGCAATTAATTTACAGTATTAAATTCGCGTACAGATATACAGATTGCGTACTCTCATAAAGATTTTTAACTTTTAAAAGACATAATATTAAATAGGGCCCACTGAACATCAAAACTGAATCTTGTCGTTTTCGTGATGTTAAATACAAGTTTTGAGAATTAATTAGGTTGAAAAAATAAGTACGTAATTAAAAGTTGTAGAAAGACATTTAGGAAAACATTTACTGAAAAATATGACTAAGTGAAGAACTGGACTTGTTGGGTGCATTTAAAGACGGATAAGGTTGTTCAGTGACTGAGTAACAGAAAGGAAAATAAACTGTAGAGTAAGAGAGTGAGCGAGAGAGAGAGAGAGGGAGGGAGGGAAAATAAATGTCAGTAAAAAGAAAAGAAAAATTGTGGAGGCATCTTTTTTCTCAGTTCATATTAATTGTATTAGTCAGACGAGTAAAAATATTTTTACAATTTGGCATAAGAATATTCAAAGATATTTGGAAAGGCACAAAAAGTGAGTGTGGGGAATCTGGTCGTTTCTTTCTTCTGTAACCAGAGGTAAAATCCTCCTGAGACTGCTTTCTTGGTAACTAAAAAATGTGTTGTTTCTAATGCTTAAAAACCTTTTGTTGGTAAGTTGTGACGGTACTTATTTATCATTGATAGATATGATGTAAAAATTATTTTTCACCTGAAGACGATCACAGATTTTTAGAGGTCGAAACGTTGTGTTTACAATTGTTTATAAAATTGTAATATGTAATAACAATAATAATAATTGATTATTATCTCACAGGAATAGGAAATATGATACTTACAAAATTGTCTCTCGGTAACTGTCGTTTTAGAGCGTCTATAAAAGAACCAGTTTAACTGAAAACTTTTCAGTTGTATCGTATAGTTGTACACGTTTAGTTGTAAACAAGAAAAACTTCTCGATTATTCGTTATTACATGAATAGTTTTTTATTTCACAAAACTAGATTTTCACACGTCAGTCCCTTGTTCATCCTCCATTTCCTCTTTTTCACCCCAAAACGTATGCAAGACTTGTTAAGCTGTAAACTTTTTTCATCTTGTTCTTGTCACTGGAAAGTCGCTGTCTCAATGCGCAGTGAGTTTCCTTTGATTCCGAAACAAAAATATGTCTGGTTTGGATAATTGGTATTGTGCCGGGGTTTGAATTTTCCCGGCGTGACTTCAACGTGCATAGCCGCCAAAGAGCGTAGCAGCTGGGCAGCACGGCTAAGTCGATTATTAAGGCTGTGTCTGCGCCACGGTGACGCGATCTAGTAAGCCAGTCAACCTTGTCAGCTGGTTACTGGACGCAGCTGTTAGAAAACAGCTTGCCAAGTGTTATGGGCAGCAATTCCCAACATGTTGAGTTTCTGTGGCATGATGGGTTCGAAGAATACGTGCTGCTGCCTCATTTTGTCTCCAACCTTCCAATAGGGTGTTGCTAGTCTGACGGACCAGGGTGAAGTACTTAGTTGATATCTTTAATATGACTTCGTAGTCTAGTAAAGCGTTTCAGGGTCCCCGTACAGCCGGGAGAAAGGGGTATGCGGAGAAAGTGACACCAACACCAGTCACCATCTGCAGAGCAGTACAGCAGGATGCTCCCCGAAGCCGTCAGGCCCAGTAATACTCCTCCTCCAGAACATCAAAGACATCTGCCCTGAATGACACTAGCTGGAACTTTTGCACCCTTCAAGCATCACCACCAACACTCATCGCACACGGGTCTACATGGTATCATTTGAGTTCTTCAAAAGTACAGGTGGGAGCTTTCCAATTACTAAACCAGTCAACTACAACTCCACCGGTTTTAAATCAAGTGTAACTGACATTTTATACCTGCTCTTAAACAAAAGCGGGCCAGAAGTCCAGCCGTTTCAAATAAAATATTGTAACTAAACTTTGGCATAACTTAAATTAATGTTGTAATGTAAATCAGACTAAAATTCAATTGTTTGAAGGCTTTTAACTAAACATGTTATGATAACGAAAATAGCACTAATAAAAATTGTTACTGGTTGTACGAGTATTTTATTCCAAGTCCTGTCACTCTGGGCTCCAGCACACTTTTCGCTTCCGCTAGGCCAATTGGTCTAGTTTTTAAATTTTACGTAACGGTCTACGTGGCCGTTACAGTATTCTCCAGTATTGTCCATTTATTTACCTTTGACTCGTTACCTTTATTTTTATGCATCCTTTTCTTTCCGTTTTTCCACTCCTTTAGTGTAAAATGCGATACCTGTGTTTTATTTTAGTGCGTAATATTTTGTAATTTGTTTTGCCTTCACCTTGGTCTACTATTATTTTTGCTTATCGCTTCATTATCCCTCTGATTGTTTCAGTCTGTGCACTCTCACTTCTTGCCATGGCGTCCTATGATTTTTTTTCTTTTAAAAGGTCATTTCAAGTGACAGTAGTAAATGTGTTCAGTCCCTCGCTGGTAACACATGAATAAATTGTGCGAAGAAGAACTACGTTTGGTGGTATTTGATAATATTATTACTATTAAGAAAATTTACAGGCCCAACAACTCATCCTTTTACACTTCTTAGGACTGTATTCCTTCTTAATGGTATCAACTTGCTATGACTGTCAAAATAAAATATTATATTTGGAGACATCAGTATGTTTTCTAATTAATTGTCAAAGTTTCTTGTATTTGTGTGAGGTTGATTAATATTTCTAGATTAACAAATACTTAATGTTGAGCAACATTATCTATATTTTTTAACACAGTTTTTCATTTAGCGTGGCTATAATCATGATAACCGAAAGCAGCGCATCTAAATAAGTACAACTATGCACAAACAGAAATACACACCTATTTACAACTGTGTAAGATCTACGTTCTAAAATATTCAAAAACAGAAAATATTTTTCCAAGGTAGATTAGAAATTTCGTGTTACGCAATACGTGTACAGCCTAAAAGACAACTCCGTAGCTCTGAATGCAACAAATGTTTAATATACAAGTGTCTATAATTCGCCTGCGAAAATTCATCTATTTGATATTACAACGTAACACCTTCTCTGAATATTTAATATCATTTTTTGTAAATATTTTATATTCAGTCAATTATCATATCTGCTGTAGAACATTTTTTTATGTATAATCACGAATAAGATTATGTAATGCTTCGTTTGTCACGTAACAGAAGTCTTTTTTATTTGATATATTTTACGAATTATTTTATACATACAGTAAATGAAAACTCCAAATACTTGAAGGTGTGTGTGATATTTTACATAAACACATTGATCAATATGTTTTCTAGTGAGGTTATTTCTAGTAGGGTTAGACATTACATTAGGCTATTTCATTAAGACATTTCATTTAATTCAATTCGGGGAATTCATGTTACGACTGGATTCTATAATTTAGATATGACATTCATAAATGTGAGTTAATTGCATTACGGTGTGTTAGAGAGACTTTGGTAATTAGTGTGAACTAGAAAATTGATACTAACTTGCCTATAACTTCCTTTAATTAGCCCAGAGAAATAATTTGTTCTCATATGTCTAATGAAACGTAATATAGACGAAATAAACGTAGGCCTACGTGTTTGTTCACTGGTGTCATTGAAATCAACGCGTCATCAGCAGGAATTGCTAGTGTAAATACAATGTATTACACGTATTAGGCCTATATCTAAAACGTGTTACATTTTATGAATCTGCGTGAACTTCAATCAAATGTCACACTTCAAAACGCGGAATATTTTAATAATATTGTACAATCCGGTTGCCTTAAGTTTAATGCTTTTGACTCTATAGTTCGGAAATACTAAAAAAACATCACCGTTAAATCAGAGTCTTTAAGCTGTGTCAGATGCAAGGAATGCAGTACTTGAATCTTTCTAAATTTAAGCATAAATAGGCTGGAAACAGTAGGTAGTAAAGTGATATAAGTTAATCATACTCTCTAGGCTAAGATACGTGTATAGGTTACAAATGCTTCGATTTGTTAACGATTAGTAGTGTCTCACTTTAACAGCTTACTTCAGTTTCTTTATTCGTTATAAATTCCAGCCTCCAAGGAACTCTTTAAGCGGTAAGAAATTCCGTCCCATTTAATAAAAATTAACAAGAAAGGTTTCATCAGTTTTCTTATTAATATATAAGCCCATTCTTGGCTGTATTGACATTACTAACGAATTAGAATTTTACAATTGTATCATTTCTGAAAAAATATGTCGATATTTGTATATTACGCTGTAACAACAAGTATACCAACAGGTAGTATGATGTTTCTTGTTGGAAAAATTGTCTTTAATACGTCACCACATAGTACACAAAGAAAGAGCGTCAAAATGAATAGGATTATTAGGAACATTTACCTATTAGTAGGCTAGTCAGTACAAGTATATATTTTGAAAATAATAATTTATGGAAGTATTTTTGGTGGGAACTGAAGTATTGTTACGTGAAAGCGGTAGTAAACTAGTCGACTCTAGGACAGTTCAAAATCAACACCACCGATAGTAAAACATAATTTATTAAAAATTATTTAACAATTTTTCTTAAAACATATATTACTTTGCAACTTTTACAAAAGAAAATACGAGTGATCCAACTTGTTAAATTTACTAATTAGGAGTAAACAATAAATAACTGCTACAAAGCAAGTAATCCAACGCACAAATCAGTCTGTTTAGAAACAATGGCTGGCGGTGGCCGCGTTTGGTTTAAACAAGTCATAGTAAAAAATCGTTGATGACGCACAAAATATCTCGGCGTGACTAGAGTTGTCAGAAAGATGTTACAACATTTGAGTGATAGTCAAGTTTATTACCGACTATGTTATTAACTGTTGAGTCATCACACACGCAGGAACGCACGCGCACGCACATCGCGAACACGTTCGATGTTACTACAGTTAAATTCTTACAGGAGAGGGATTGGCGTTTGTCTGGAAGTGAGTGTAGAGTGGCCAAAACTATACAGCGCAGTGTTGTCAATTCGTACTTGTTCCGCTGTTTATGCTTTACCACGTGCACATAGTAAATTAAATAGTAGGCCTAGTGCGTTTAGTTTTGTTTAATGTGATTTAAATTTAACAGTTTAAAATTTTTAAATATTGTCATATTTTAGTGCGTTTTGCATGATTATTGATATTTTTAAATTTAGTGATTATAATATTCAGAAGTGATTTTGTGGTAAAATTCAAGTATTTAGTGTATTAAGTGATAGCGAAAGGTAATACTAGGAGTGTCACTAACACAAATGGGCGGAGGATTTGATATTCGTAATAATTTATTTATCAATAATTTTACAATCAACCGTCTTTGATCCTTTAGATAAATTAAATCGTAATAATTTATTTATCAATATTCTTACAATCAACAAAATATATACACTTTTATGATACACACTTTTTATTGAATACACTACATTATGGTACAATATACAGTAATTGTCATTAGACATATTCCACATCCTTTGCAACTCATCTCTACGATCAACCATTGATGGACTTCTATTAATTTTTACCAGTCTATCAAAATTAAACGCCGGTTTTAATAATAATCTTGCTAATGTTTTCACCCTTGAAGAGCAACATACGTTAATCCAACCTGAAATTCATTGTCTCCCAAATTAACAATTGCCTTATCTAATGTTATCCCTTGCGATCTATGTATACTAACAGCATATGCTAACATTACCGGAAATTGTTTGCGAGTACAAGAAATTTAATTTTTCTTGAATGATGCCACTACTGGTACAATGGGTATTGAATTCTCGTACAGAACTGGTCCTGTATATTTTTCGAAAGATACAAGTATAGGCCTAAATATTGGCATTTGGTTGTTATAATTTTTGCATTCAACTGCTAGGTCATAAATAATATCAGTTACTGTCCCAACTGAATCGTTGGCTAGTCCTTTTGTGACCCAAAGATTTCTTCTAAGGACAACTCGAGCACCTTAACATAAACGTAGTTGGATAACCTGAGCATCGTCAGATTTTGCTAGAGAGGCTTCTGGGCAATTATGGATTGCATTGATTAGAGCTACGGGTGCTTTATTTGCTTTCTTGTTTTCCATAATTAAAGCGTTCGATTTCAGCATTTTTCGACATTATACAGGTAATATCTTTGAAATTGTCCCCATATTGTTTACATAAAATCTTTTAGATAAGAGCTGATAATCTTGTTTAGTGATTGTTCCATTTGCGACTCTATTTAATGTCTCTCTGACATTTTTTTTATCATCACCTTGCTGTCTCATAATTTCCGTTAAAAAGAAAACTTGTTTGAACTGTTTATATAAAAGATTCGGTTGAACGGTCTGAACATTATTATCAATATTGTAAAGACTCCTATCACAAACCGATGGAAGTTGGGACCAATCACCGACTAAATACAAGCAAAGGCCACCAAAAGGAACAGCTGAAGAACGCTGCTTTGCTTGTTTGAGTCGCATATCCACTTTGGAAAACAAATTCAAACCAACATACTGGCTTCATCAATAATTACGAACCTCACATCTTTCAATTGTTTTTCAAAAGTAATTTTGGATTCATCTTCTAAACCTTTGAAAGTTAGATTTTCTAAATCTAAAAACGTAAATACTTCTCTTTGAAGTATTTATTCTTAGAGCTGAATGAATAGTTTGTCCAGCAATATTGTTAGCTGCCACACCAGTAGGAGCCATTAAAAGAGTTGCATCGCAGCCAAAGGGGGCAAGGAACTAACAATCTCCGTTATATTTTAACCAATATTTATAATAGTTCCCTTATAAGCATACTGACCGGGAAAGCCTCTCGATTTCACCCTATACACACGCAGCACTGGTTGTACTCTTGCTATCTTATGAGTTGTTCTACATAAGTGAGATCCATCAGTTCTATAGGTAGGCCTACATCTTTAGGATCCATACGATTAACTGCAATAAACTTATTTGGGTTTCGCTTACACTGCGGACACATATCAAAAAATGTTTGCTGCATCAACACTTAAGAAAAATTTACACATTCATAGATTTCTAGTGAGCATAAATTATATTCAAATTCATTCTGAAGATTCCTATATCCTGTGTTGTTTTGATCATATAACACATGATTCATGTTATGTTCTGAAGGGCCTTCAACAGTTGCTGCAGCAACATTTTGTCGCTGTCCCATCAGTCTTTGGTTTGTAGTTAAACGGCCAATATTTGGACCTCTTCTCCGTCGAGGCATACTATAAATAATACGTATATATAAATTGATGAATAAGAATTTATAGAATATGCGTATAACAAAAAAGTACTTAAATAAAATGTACAAAATTGAATAAGAAGTATAAAATATTAATTTTAATAGAATTTGGAAAATTGAATAAAGAAGTGTAAGAATAATAATTTAAATAGAATTTGGATTAAATTTACCTGAACTGTGATTCGTTGCAAAATGTAATGGAAAGTTGCAGTTGCATCAGCGACTACATAGATTCTCGTCTAAAAATTGACATTTGTTCAACACTTAAGTCCAATCCGTACATCTGGCTACACCATATAACAATACTCTACTAATGTTTGAATTAAACACGTGTGAGACATGAATACAATGTGTATACAGGAAAAACTTATCGAGCGATAACCAGCGCGGGCGGCGGGAGCCGCACACACGCACAAGCACCGGCATTTGTGATGTGTGCATTTGTGTACAGCAAAATCTTATCTTATCGGGCGACAGCCAGCTGGGCCAGATATATCTATCTATCTTCCTATCACACGTTTAAGCTAATATTTTTAACAAATCGTAATATCTTTTGAACCAAATAATTTAGAGAAATAAAAAGTAAAGTACATGTGTGCACTTTACAATATAGTCTGGATATGTATGCAAAATTTTATAACATTCAGTGGGGTAGTTTCAGAGGAGTTGGCGGTCTAATTTGTGCATCGAGTCATGAATAGAGGGCTATGCCAGATTTCGCTATGCTCATCAGGCTCCGCCCAGTTATCCATTCAGCTATGTCCGACACCAGTACGAGTGCTTCAGCTATACGCAAGACAAGAAAACGGAAGTATTTAATGGTTTGGCAAGATAGCTTATCTGTTCAGTACGTGAATATTTTGAAAAAGAACAAGCAAACGGGGGGGCCGGTAATTTCCGTGAATAAAGTTTTAGAGCTTACAGCTGCCGCATGCGAAGTAGGGAAGGACCTTATAGTACGTATAGGAAAAGAGAAAGACGATCTTCTCACTGATTTTAGTGATACAGAGCTCAATTTTCAAACCCCTAATAAAAAAAGAAATGTAGACAAAAGAGTTACAAAGTTAGATTCTTTGCAAGGAAATGCAATTCGACAGCCCATTTATAGCTACTATTGTAGAAAAGAGCACCCAACAATAAATAAACTTTATAAGTCGTTGGCAGCAGCTGATCTTTTTAACCGTAGTTAATCATCTGTTAGGAAAGTAATGCAAAATATTGCTTTTAAATTTACAAACATTTCGGGCATAAAAGTTTTAATGGAAAGTGAAAGTGTAGTTGTTTTACGTTGTAGATTTTAACGAAAAATTCAAACTAAATCTATTCTAAACATAGTCTTGTTTGGTGAAACATGGGTAAATATAGGTCACAGTTTACGAAAAGGCTGGCCAAATGATACTGTGGAAATGATATTGTGTGTGTGTCAATGAGAGTACCTTCAGGACGAGGGAGTAGATATATTTTGTACATGCTGGGACATCAAAATGTTTCATATCTATCGGGTTTTATGCCTTTAAATAAAAGAAAATGAGTGACTTCCACGAAGAAATGAACTCTGAAAACTTTACCAAGTGGTTCACAGACTCGTTATTAAAACACCTCGCAGTGCTGTCAACTATTGTAATGGATAACGCCCCTTATCACTCGGTTATATACGACAAAGCGCTGACATTAGCTACTCGTAAAAAATAAATTATTCACAGGCTTTACAAGCATACAATTTTTACCACTGGTAGCATGAAAAAAGCAGAGAGCTGTTGGAGCTGGTGTCAGGTTGTAAACCCCGATTTCCGGTGTAACGTCACAAAACGTTCCATAAAAGGAAATCATTTATATAGTACGTTAGCATAAGAGGAAAGTGAGGTGAACAGTATCGAACCCAAGTAGTCCCAAAAAATTGTGTAATTTTGTATAATAATTATTTCTATCAACTTGAAAAAAAAACGACCAAACTATGACTAAGACAAAACCCCATATATATTAAAGTGAATAAGAGTGAAAAAACCATAAGACACCATAAGAGAGAGAAATAATGTCAGAATCAACCAAAATGTAGTCAATAATTATCAAGTTTTATAACTATGAATAGAGTATTAAAAACTATTTTTTGTGGATAAATGGACATGATCCATTATTATATTATGTGATGTAAATAAAATAAATGTATTAAATGATTTAAATACATTATTAGAAAGAATCTAAGTTAAAATAAAAATTGTATATTTGCAATGACAAAAAATATTAATGTGTTGGATTTGAGACCATACACCAAGATTTCATGAAAAAATTAATTATTATCAGATTTAAATAAAAACTATATTTAATTGTCAAGCAGACAATAGTGAACAATTTATCTTAAATAAAGGAAGCTGTCAAATGAATAAAAAGCAGTCAAAATAGCCAAAAACCGTGTTAACAAAAAACATGTAATAGGCATCTAATATTGTATAATTTATGAATTTAATGTTGCCAAAATGCAACCAAACTGTATTAGAAAGCTGTAATATGATATAAAGCAACTATACTAATATACCTGACCAACTTTAACATTGTAATAGTCAAGTCAGCAAAATATTTACTTATACCATGTATGGCTGAAGCCAATTATCCAGTACAAAAATAATCATATCTGGCTAAATACTTACATAATACTAACAAAAATAAGATAGAAAGGTACAATACATCAGTATACCTTAATAAGAAACAAACTCAGTTGAAAGTAAAGTCAATTCTAAAAGAATTTAACTAATTAGAGTGAGATTTGTCACACCATAAAAAATGACATCTCAAGACCAATCAATGATGCTATGTCATCTTGTGATAAATATAATATATGTACAGAGTAACCAGGTATCACAAAAGATAGACAAAATAATAAACTCTGTGTGTACAGTGGTGAAATAATACATATATTAAAGAAAAAGACTAATCATTGTATTAGAAAACTGACAAGAATCTAGGCCATGAGCAGAGGCCATATAAAATTGTATTTATTTGTGTTTTATTTATGTTAAAATTCGTTTATTTTGTTGTAGGAAAGTAGTAGTACTAGATGTTCAGCTTGTGGAAGGAACTTAGTAACTCCACAACAATTTTTGTTATAAAAATTGAGTTTTCAATGACAACAACTCAAGGTGAGGGTTGTATATTGTATTGTTTATTAGACTTAAGTTAATTAGAAACCAATCATATTTAGTATCGCTAGATTCAGTTAAAAACAGGGAATCTAAATGTATTAATGGCATACAAATTGTGAGTACTAATGTAAAACTGTTTGATAAATACCAGAGTAAATTTTAAAATATCCTTTGTATGAAGAATAAGAAATTCATTCTAAAAGCTTCTACGAAAGTGAAAATTGTTCTATGACATTCCATTTCGTTTATTCTCGAACAATCTAGAAAGAATTTTTACACAAATATACCGGAAGTCGATGAAAACAGTCATCCTGAATTAGTATAAAAGCGAGACCAAATTCGACCCAAAAACACTTGAAACTTGAACTCCAGAACTGATGCATCTCACACAACACTGATCAACGCAGCTAAGGCGAAACCGAAGAGGCGAGAAATCGACAAGACACGGCAGGAAGGCTTTTCCCGTACATAGACATAACCGACTGACTTAACCTCAACGAGAATTTTCGCCAAATGTATCGCTGAAATAGAGCAGCGATACGGCAAATTTTAATAGAAATCACGCAGCCAGAACATCAACGGCCCAGGAGGGACCAAACATTTAAATAGAGAACGAATTCTGCTGTGTTCGCATTGACTGACTAACGTGACAATAATTTCCCCGAACGTAAACATACAATACACAAAGCCTTCCTCAACACTGCATGGGAATCAGCGCTGCGGTGGCAGATTTCTGAATCAACGCTAAACAGATGATTCGTAGCGGCGGCGTTTGAACGAGATTCTACTGCCAAACGTTTTTACAAAAGTGCGGAAAAAGTAATGATCGCAAAATTTGACTTTAAATAGATTCAGTGTACACCCGAAGAGGCGAGATTGAGAAACTACCCGAAGGAAGTGTCAGGCGAGAATAAACGACCATTGGAACGTGAGTTACCAAAATTAAAGTCATTTGTTACCTGGTTACATTTTATCACACAGTTGTACTTTACACGCCACACATACACCTTCAAATCACTTAGTTTTTTCTTGTAAGGCATCTAATTGATATGTCTTGGTAGTTCAAAGGAGTCACGTCCTGAGAGTAAAGATTTTTCACATGTTAAACTCATGCTTTTCAACTGAGTCAGAATCTGAAATATACTAGCCGATACTTGATTGGATATATAAAAAATTGTCAATAATAATAACTTGTAAAATTTTTTCTCTGCAATTTTATAATTTTTTTCTATGAATGTTAGTCCTTCAGACGATTTGTTTGTTTTTAAAGAACCATTAAACTTAACTGATTTTTCCAAGCTAAACTGACTTGTTTAAATTTTTTCGTAGATTTAAAAATTTTTTATCAATCACATATTTTTCTTGGAACAAACGTTTCCAAGTGGCGCCCACAAAAAGCATAGTATTAAGTTGTGTTACAGGACTACATCACTGCAGAGGATCCAGTTAACAGAGTAAGTAACAAAAGTGCGCGGAGGTAACGCCCGACAGTTTACAACACAAACGTTTAAACACCCACTACATTCTTTTTGTTATAAATTGGCTTCCATCGCGGGGCTTGAAGAAGGACGTACTCACTCATATTCACACTACTTCTTTTGTTATAAATTGGCAGCCCAACTAGTGAGGCTTGAAAAAGACGGAACAAGCCCGGCAACTACCAACATATTAAAATGCCGCAACCAAAGGGAAAAAAGGTGAAGAAGACTGTGGAACCCGAGTTAAGTGTGGAAGACGGAGAGGCAGTACAAATGGAGGAAACGGAATTAGAACCGCCCACACTAGAAGTGGAAAGACCGGTACAAACGGCAGACGAAATAGAGGAGCAAACGGGAGAAGAACCCATACAAATGGTAGAACAAACAGAGAAACCCGAACCAGAAAAATAGCGAACGTCGACATGAATACAATAATGGTGATGCTCCTAGGAATGAAGGAGGATATGAACAAAAATGACAAAAATAGACAGGAAGACAAGGAGGAAATAATAAAATCCCTGAAGGAGGATAATAATAAAAACAGGCTGGAAGATAAGGAGAAATTAGACAAAAACATAGAATCTTTAAAGAAGGATATAACCGAGAAAATAGATGACAATGGGAAAAAACTGGAAATATTTCAGGAGGAGAATAAAAAATGCATAGAGTCCCTGAAAAAAGAAATTAGCATAAAGTACCAAACAGTAAACAAAACGATCAATGATAATAAAATCGATAGTGACAGGAAGGTCGAGAATATGGAGAAACAGTTGGAAAGGTTACGGGAGGGAAACAATACACGTTTCGAAAAAATAGAGGAACAGACAGTAGAGACCAAACAAGATGTTAGAAATCTCGAAAACAAGGTAAGGCAGGACCAAGACGCCATCATGCAGGAGGTGGGAGAAGTCCAGAAAGACGTTAGCGACACCGCTAACAGGCTGGATGAACAGATAAAAATTAACAAAAATAGTATAATGGAAATAGACCAGAGAGAGAAAAACCTGCAGGAAAGATTAGAGGCGCTGAGAGACACACCAATACTAAACACTCATACGTGTCATGGTGAAAACAGGGAAGTAATCAACTTCCAGGACTATCGACGAAACCCAATGGAATTTTTGGAAAGAATGGAGGAGGTTATTGGGAGAAGTAGAGAAACAAGGTGGGACAGGATAAGAGAGATGCTTGACGAGACGTTTAAAAATACTAAGGATAACTGGTGGATAGCGGTACGACCCGAAATAACGAATTTAGCAGAGTTTAAACGCCAGTTTAAGGAAAAGTATTGGTCAGAGACTGCACAAAACAGGGTAAGAATGGACATTTTCTATGGCAAATACGACGCGTCCTATGGACAGTCCCCGACGTCTTATTTCCTGGGAAAGGTATGTTTAGCACGGAAGTTGATACCGCCGATCCCAGAAGAATGTTTGGTAAGGCAGTTAGCTGGACATTACAGCTATGGTATCAAGGATGCCCAATTATACCAACAGATTAGCAAAATAGCCGATCTGGCCAAATTATTGGAAAATTGCGAATCCACAGGAAGGTTCCAGGATTACCAACCCCCCAATCGTAAGGTAGAGTACAACAACAATAATAACGGACCAAACCGGAATGGAGGTGGGAACGGTAATAATCTAAACACCAATAATCAGAGTAATAATATCCCACCAAATGGCCGAAATGATAACACTCAGGGCCCAATTAACCGCAACTATCCGGGACCAAACAGAGGTAATTACACCGGGAATAACTACGGTAGGAACTTCCACCAGGGAAACGGTTATCGCGGGAATAATTATAGAGGAAGTAATTATGGTCAACGTAATGGTTATCGCAACGGGGGAAACCAAGGAGGAGGCGATAGGAGAAACCAAAATGAATATAGGCCCCAGGTAAATTATACAATGGCCAATAACCGACGGCCATATCCACCTAATGTACCCACTTACATGTTTTACCCACAACAGGCGCCAGGTAGCCAGGGTAACACGGCGAATAGCCAACCTATTAACGGTAATCCCGAGGTCAGGCAGGAAACACAGACGGGTCAGCAACCCAATGTTCCGGGAGACCGGGCCAATGAGACAGTGGCTCATTTAAACTAAACGCGGCAGTGAAAAAGGAAAACCGCCCTTCACTGAACCAATATTATGGGGTGACAAACGACGAACATAGACAGGACAAAGACGGGACTAGGATAAGAATAAATAATTATCTAAAAGATATTAGAGAGGAGTTATTAGAAGAAGGTGACGATATCATTAAAAATAGTAACCAAGGGAATAATAGTATCGTGCAGGTTAAAGCATATATCAATGGCATAGAAGCGATACTACTCATTGACACGGGGTCAAATGTGTCACTTATCGATAGCATTGAGTTAGAGCGGATTAAACAAAATAGTAATTTACCAATACCCACTCTACCGATAAATAACATTATTTTAGTCTGAGCAACGGGGAGGCAAAATAAATCAATAAAGAAACAGGTGTCATTAGAGATGACTAGTAATGGGGTAACAATACCAATAGGGTTATTAGTGGCGAGTAATTTACCCATGAGTATACTAATAGGCTGCGATATACTTAGGCCATACAATGCTGTAATAGATTTGGAAAGTAAGGTGATAACTTTTAAGACTAACAAGGGGATTTGGACCAATAATTTAATCGATGTCCAAGGAAGTGGTACAGACAATACACCTTATCAAGCGATAGTGAACCATTATTATTGTACCGATCGTCCAATCAATATGCCATTATATCAGGAGGAAAACCCAGAGTTGTGGTTAGAAAAGTTAGAAGAAATACGGGATTTCCAAAGGACGAAAGCAAGGGGTCTGATCAGCGAAAAACAGGCGGAACAATTAATCGAGGTATACAACCATTATAAACACATATTCTCGAACGCTCCAGGTAAAGCCAGAGATTATCAGTGCACCATAAAATTCAAAACTCCGGTGGAATTTAACAGGAAATCGTACCCGATCGCATACTCGCTAAAGAACGAAGTCAGGGAAGAATTGAACAGGATGATAGAGGACGACATAATCGAGTATAGTCATTCGCCCTTTACCAGCCCAATCATAGCGGTGCCAAAAAAGAACGGAAAGGTACGTATATGTCTCGATGCTAGGGAGATTAACAAAATGATTGTTAACGACCGCACATCACCTGGGGAGATAGAGGAGATATTAAAAAAGTTCCACGGAATCAGATATATAAGCTCATGGGATACGGTATGCGGATACTGGCAGATAGAACTCCACCCTGATAGTAGGAAATATATGGCCTTCATATTCGAGGGCAGAAACTATCAGTTTAAGCGGTTACCTTTTGGATTAATAAATTCTGTGGCGGTGTTTGTAAAGATAATGGACAGAATATTGGGGCAGGAAGTACTGAAGTTTACGACAGTGTACGTCGACGACCTACTGGTGACTTCAGCGAATTGGGACGACCATTGTAATAGGGTTGAACAGGTGCTAGAGAAATTATCAGAGAATAATATCACCCTCAAATTAGACAAGTCCCAATTCATTGCAAATGAGGTGAAATTTTTAGGATTTAATTTAACAGAACAAGGGATTACTCCATCCAAAGAAAAGGTAGAGGCCATACAGAAGTTCCCCACCCCAAAGAATAGGAAACAGCTGCAGTCATTTTTAGGAATCTGCAACTATTACAGAAAGTTTCGGTCCAATTACTCAGAACTAACTGCCAGGTTCCAAAAGCAGTTATCAGCTAAAGGCAAATGGACTTGGGGACCAGAGCAAGATGGAGTGCTCAATATCATAAAGGAAAAGTTTTTAGAAACCGTAATGTTGCATCATCCCGACTTTACAAAACCATTTTTTCTAAACTGCGATGCCAGTAACGTGAGTTTAGGTGCAGCCCTCTATCAGGAAGATCAGGACGGTAACCATTTAGTAATTAGCTTTGCTAGCCGCGTGCTGAACAGTTGCGAACGAAACTACAATACTACCGAAAAAGAACTGTTGAGTGTAGTTTTCGCATGCGGTAAATTTAGGACATATATATTAGGGTACCCCATAACAGTTAGAAGCGACCACAAATCTATATCATTTTTAAAGCATTGTAAACTGAACCACGGAAGGCTGACTAGATGGGTTTTGGCCTTGCAAGAGTACAATATCACATGGGAATATATACCCGGCAAACAGAACGTAGCGGCCGACGTCTTATCTCGCGTCAATATACCAGACCAAACCTTTGACGGCGAAAAGGAACAATTAGCCAAGGTTTATCACATTATTAAGAGCAGGGAGGATTTAAAAGATATTTTACACGAAATAAAGTCACAACAAGAGGCCGATCCGAAATTAGGAGATATTAGAAAAAGGGTACAGGAAGGCGATGAGGTCATAAACAGATTTTATTGTATACACGACGACACTTTGTTTATTAGGAATACCCCGCAACAAGAGAATTGGAAATTAGTGATTCCACCAGCGATAGAGAGACCGCTAATAATCGACTATCACGATAGGTACGGACATATGGGTGCCCTCAAAGTGAGGAAGGCATTGGAAGAGCAAACATACATCAAGGGGATGAATAAGAAGGTGCAACTGGCGATACGGTCGTGCGATATTTGTCAAAAAGTAAAGTGTGATAACGAGAGGAAGGAAGGGGTCATGATACCCATATTATCTACCGAAAAATTGGAAAAGGTATTTCTCGATATCTGCGGACCCTTTCCACGCAGCGCTGGGAGACACCGATATAAATTTATCGTAATCATTTTCGACCACTTTAGCAAGTATACAAAGCTATACCCAATAACTAGGGCAACGACCAGGAAAATAATAGACATAATAATCAAGCGTTATATAATGGAAGTGGGCCGACCGTATTCTATAATTACGGACCACGGTACTCAGTTTAGGGGAAAACTTTGGAAGGAAAGCTTGGGAGAACACGGAATAAAAACGTACACGACGTCCATATATCACCCGAATAGTAACCCAGCCGAGAGAGTGTTAAGGGAGGTAGGACGGTTACTAAGAACATACTGCCATAACGAGCAGAAAAGATGGCATGAATATGTAGCCTCTACCGAGGATTTTCTCAATTTCTCGCATCACAATACCATCGAGATGTCGCCATACACGGTTATGTTCGAAAGACCCCCACCACGAGAGATAAAAGAAATTATTAATTTTCCCGACGAACCCGCATACCAATTTGAAGGGGCGAAATTTTATAATAAGGTGTTAGAAAAAACGGAACAGCAGCGGAAAAAATATATCAAATCACAGCCTAAGGCGATTAAATATGAGGTAGGTGAAAAGGTGTTAGTTAAAAATAGAGAATTGCCCAGTGCTATACAAGGCATAACGAGGAAATTGCTACTCTTATATACAGGGCCTTTCACGATAACCAGAGACAATAAAAACAATACCTACGAGGTAACTGACACAATTAGGAACAAGGTAAAAGGTACGTATAACCAGACTTCATTAAAAAAGTACCATGATTAAAAAAAATCGCAAGTCGAATGCTCAATCAGTGACCAAGTACCATGACCAAAGACCCAAGTCAAATACAGCATCGTAGAGAAGGTACCTTGACTAAACATGTTAACGTGAATTTTTTAACTTAGCCATAATTAGAAAGGAGATAGAGATTTAAAAAAAAAATATATATATATATATAAATATTATTGTATAGAGATTATTAATAATAAATATTACGAGATGGACACATTCCACCATAGGCAAGATTTATTTCCAATAGCCATGTCAACGTATATTTACCAGCTTACCCGTACTTAGAGAAGGAGAGAGATTATTATAAATAAATATTACGAGACGGACACTTAGTAAAGGAGAAAAGAAGGAGAAATACTGTCATATATTTGATACTAAATGGAAATAATAAATGAAAAATAAAAGAAAAAAAAGGGAAAACAGTGTGTTACATAAGGAGGTAATGATGAATATAAATATAGCTATTAACATTGAATGATTTTAAACGATAATTTTAACCTGCGGAGAACGATATATTAATATAATTGTGAATTAATCAGAAGAGTTTAAGAAAGGGAATTTATGTGTAGGAGCCTATGATCTTTGAATATTGTATTTTTATTATTATTATTATAGGGAATTATATCAAAGATTAATTAAATAACATCAAGGTAAAAAGGAAAGGAATAGGTGATACGACAAAGAACGAACTAGGAATATTGAGTTGGATTAATATATTAAAGGAGTAGTACAGGAATTTAATTAGAAGATAAAAGAATGAGATATAAGGAAGCTAATATAGAGATGATAATTTCATCAAAACCAAAGATATGTTTTTCCAAAATTATCAACTTTAACGGAGAGGCATATGTAACGTCACAAAACGTTCCATAAAAGGAAATCATTTATATAGTAAGTTAGCATAAGAGGAAAGTGAGGTGAACAGTATCGAACCCAAGTAGTCCCAAAAAATTGTGTAATTTTGTATAATAATTATTTCTATCAACTTGAAAAAAAAACGACCAAACTATGACTAAGACAAAACCCCATATATATTAAAGTGAATAAGAGTGAAAAAACCATAAGACACTATAAGAGAGAGAAATAATGTCAGAATCAACCAAAATGTAGTCAATAATTATCAAGTTTTATAACTATGAATAGAGTATTAAAAACTATTTTTTGTGTGTGTCAATGAGAGTACCTTCAGGACGAGGGAGTAGATATATTTTGTACATGCTGGGACATCAAAATGTTTCATATCTATCGGGTTTTATGCCTTTAAATAAAAGAAAATGAGTGACTTCCACGAAGAAATGAACTCTGAAAACTTTACCAAGTGGTTCACAGACTCGTTATTAAAACACCTCGCAGTGCTGTCAACTATTGTAATGGATAACGCCCCTTATCACTCGGTTATATACGACAAAGCGCTGACATTAGCTACTCGTAAAAAATAAATTATTCACAGGCTTTACAAGCATACAATTTTTACCACTGGTAGCATGAAAAAAGCAGAGAGCTGTTGGAGCTGGTGTCAGGTTGTAAACCCCGATTTCCGGTGTAACGTCACAAAACGTTCCATAAAAGGAAATCATTTATATAGTACGTTAGCATAAGAGGAAAGTGAGGTGAACAGTATCGAACCCAAGTAGTCCCAAAAAATTGTGTAATTTTGTATAATAATTATTTCTATCAACTTGAAAAAAAAACGACCAAACTATGACTAAGACAAAACCCCATATATATTAAAGTGAATAAGAGTGAAAAAACCATAAGACACCATAAGAGAGAGAAATAATGTCAGAATCAACCAAAATGTAGTCAATAATTATCAAGTTTTATAACTATGAATAGAGTATTAAAAACTATTTTTTGTGGATAAATGGACATGATCCATTATTATATTATGTGATGTAAATAAAATAAATGTATTAAATGATTTAAATACATTATTAGAAAGAATCTAAGTTAAAATAAAAATTGTATATTTGCAATGACAAAAAATATTAATGTGTTGGATTTGAGACCATACACCAAGATTTCATGAAAAAATTAATTATTATCAGATTTAAATAAAAACTATATTTAATTGTCAAGCAGACAATAGTGAACAATTTATCTTAAATAAAGGAAGCTGTCAAATGAATAAAAAGCAGTCAAAATAGCCAAAAACCGTGTTAACAAAAAACATGTAATAGGCATCTAATATTGTATAATTTATGAATTTAATGTTGCCAAAATGCAACCAAACTGTATTAGAAAGCTGTAATATGATATAAAGCAACTATACTAATATACCTGACCAACTTTAACATTGTAATAGTCAAGTCAGCAAAATATTTACTTATACCATGTATGGCTGAAGCCAATTATCCAGTACAAAAATAATCATATCTGGCTAAATACTTACATAATACTAACAAAAATAAGATAGAAAGGTACAATACATCAGTATACCTTAATAAGAAACAAACTCAGTTGAAAGTAAAGTCAATTCTAAAAGAATTTAACTAATTAGAGTGAGATTTGTCACACCATAAAAAATGACATCTCAAGACCAATCAATGATGCTATGTCATCTTGTGATAAATATAATATATGTACAGAGTAACCAGGTATCACAAAAGATAGACAAAATAATAAACTCTGTGTGTACAGTGGTGAAATAATACATATATTAAAGAAAAAGACTAATCATTGTATTAGAAAACTGACAAGAATCTAGGCCATGAGCAGAGGCCATATAAAATTGTATTTATTTGTGTTTTATTTATGTTAAAATTCGTTTATTTTGTTGTAGGAAAGTAGTAGTACTAGATGTTCAGCTTGTGGAAGGAACTTAGTAACTCCACAACAATTTTTGTTATAAAAATTGAGTTTTCAATGACAACAACTCAAGGTGAGGGTTGTATATTGTATTGTTTATTAGACTTAAGTTAATTAGAAACCAATCATATTTAGTATCGCTAGATTCAGTTAAAAACAGGGAATCTAAATGTATTAATGGCATACAAATTGTGAGTACTAATGTAAAACTGTTTGATAAATACAAGAGTAAATTTTAAAATATCCTTTGTATGAAGAATAAGAAATTCATTCTAAAAGCTTCTACGGAAGTGAAAATTGTTCTATGACATTCCATTTCGTTTATTCTCGAACAATCTAGAAAGAATTTTTACACAAATATACCGGAAGTCGATGAAAACAGTCATCCTGAATTAGTATAAAAGCGAGACCAAATTCGACCCAAAAACACTTGAAACTTGAACTCCAGAACTGATGCATCTCACACAACACTGATCAACGCAGCTAAGGCGAAACCGAAGAGGCGAGAAATCGACAAGACACGGCAGGAAGGCTTTTCCCGTACATAGACATAACCGACTGACTTAACCTCAACGAGAATTTTCGCCAAATGTATCGCTGAAATAGAGCAGCGATACGGCAAATTTTAATAGAAATCACGCAGCCAGAACATCAACGGCCCAGGAGGGACCAAACATTTAAATAGAGAACGAATTCTGCTGTGTTCGCATTGACTGACTAACGTGACAATAATTTCCCCGAACGTAAACATACAATACACAAAGCCTTCCTCAACACTGCATGGGAATCAGCGCTGCGGTGGCAGATTTCTGAATCAACGCTAAACAGATGATTCGTAGCGGCGGCGTTTGAACGAGATTCTACTGCCAAACGTTTTTACAAAAGTGCGGAAAAAGTAATGATCGCAAAATTTGACTTTAAATAGATTCAGTGTACACCCGAAGAGGCGAGATTGAGAAACTACCCGAAGGAAATGTCCAGTGCGAGAATAAACGACCATTGGAACGTGAGTTACCAAAATTAAAGTCATTTGTTACCTGGTTACATTTTATCACACAGTTGTACTTTACACGCCACACATACACCTTCAAATCACTTAGTTTTTTCTTGTAAGGCATCTAATTGATATGTCTTGGTAGTTCAAAGGAGTCACGTCCTGAGAGTAAAGATTTTTCACATATTAAACTCATGCTTTTCAACTGAGTCAGAATCTGAAATATACTAGCCGATACTTGATTGGATATATAAAAAATTGTCAATAATAATAACTTGTAAAATTTTTTCTCTGCAATTTTATAATTTTTTTCTATGAATGTTAGTCCTTCAGACGATTTGTTTGTTTTTAAAGAACCATTAAACTTAACTGATTTTTCCAAGCTAAACTGACTTGTTTAAATTTTTTCGTAGATTTAAAAATTTTTTATCAATCACATATTTTTCTTGGAACAAACGTTTCCAAGTGGCGCCCACAAAAAGCATAGTATTAAGTTGTGTTACAGGACTACATCACTGCAGAGGATCCAGTTAACAGAGTAAGTAACAAAAGTGCGCGGAGGTAACGCCCGACAGTTTACAACACAAACGTTTAAACACCCACTACATTCTTTTTGTTATAAATTGGCTTCCATCGCGGGGCTTGAAGAAGGACGTACTCACTCATATTCACACTACTTCTTTTGTTATACCGGAATACGTAATTTACAAAGTAGCAGAAGCACATGGCCATAAAGTAATAAGATTACCACCGTATTATTGTCATTTTAACCCCATTGAGTTAATTTGGATAGAAGTAAAGGGGTATGTAGCAAGAAATATTAAGACTTTTACAGGAACAGAAGTAAAAAATTTGATACGCGAAGGCATTATGAATGTTACTGTAAACGACTGGGGAAAAGCAGTGATACATACAAAGAAAGTGATTGACTAATCACGGTGCAACGAAGGAATGTTAGAAGATGCCATGGCACAACCGCTAATACATTTGGGCACAGAATCCAGTAACTCTGGTAGCGACATAAGTTAATCTTTAGATTAACGGCACACGCGGAAAACTACAGACAGGTAATAATAATATTATTTTTAGTTTTGTTTTTGTGGTAAAAGTAACAAAAACAAAATATTGACTCTTATTTTGTTGTCTTATGTTTTTTGTTATTGTTAATTTTAATTTTATTTACAGATATTTATGCACTAATTGATGATTGCACATTGTCACATTTATCGTTAAATCTGAAAATTAAGATACTGAACATTTGAAGTTAATTTAAAAAACACTGAAGTTAGTTAAGTTCTAGTTTATTATTCTTGAAAGAATTCACATTTTTGGTTTATGAATTATCTGTATTTACAACAGGATAAATATTTATTTTTAAATAGGCCAATACATATAAAGTCTGCGCGTACTGGATGTGTTTTGTCTGAGCGAAGTATGTTTTGAGCGAATGCAGTAACGAAACATTCAACATTCAAGAGTGGTTACGAAGTGGCAACATAGTGATAACATCATAGCAAATGTCAATCCCTCTCCCGTAAAAATTCCAGTATAGTTGCTTTCTTACAATCAAGTAATTTTCTTTATATTGTTTCCTGGACCAACGCCAACGATTCAAGTACTGTTAACGGATTTCAGGAAATAATAGTTATAAATAAATAAATCGTAATTTATATTATAAATTCGCTTTTATTCAGCCTTGACTGTCAAAAATAATGTTATAAATGATTCTGCGTAAGGGCAGAATTTAAATTAGGCCCTATTTCATTAATTTTAACTTGTCATGTGTAAACAAGAGTATGCTGCTGTTTGTTTGAGGCTTTCAGGAATGAAAAATTATTATTATCACTGAAGTAGACAATTATAACTTTGTCTACACCCACATTGAACCAACATCAGCCCACCAGTACGGAATTTGTTGCCTTAGTTACAGAAAGCAATAATTCATAATTAATTTGAAAAAATGTTTAGTTTCAAAATAAATAAAATTTTAAAATATTTGAAAATTTTAACGGTATTAAATTTTTAAGTATAACAAAATTTATAACTTGAGGTGTGCTTTACATTAAACGTAAAAAATGTTATTTTCAAGTTAAACTGTCAGTTCTGTACTTCATAGTAAACTCTGTTGGCAAGTTTGTGACGTTTCATATTTGTAATAATAATTACATTTTATGGCATTTAAGAAACAAACAACTTTATTACAAACAACTCTAAACTTCTGTACACCTTCTGTTATAACAAAACTTAAAATTTTCGAACAGTTGTATAGAAAAATGAACGCAAATTAATAATATCAGGTCTAAAATAATTATCTTATAAGGACTCGTTTTTAAAATTTATAAAATTTATCACTCTCACTAATTTATAAGGCTGGCTATTCTGACTGACTAATGTAATAAGGAAATACGTTGCTGTTAAAATATTACTCGTTCTTTAATTTGCAATATGTAGGCTACTTATGTGGTTTTAAAGGATACCCGGTTATCCGCAGAGTGTGAAAAGTATGTGGTATTCAACATTCCAGCCTGCTGTGTTTTTCATGTTAACCGTTTCTAGTTTCCTTTCTCCGTCCATACTGTGTACTCTGAGACGCTATGTTTGAGTTTTCCAAGCCCGTTGCAGGTATTCGACAATGACAGACACATGCACAAGGAACACAACAAAGTAGGCTTGTCGTATATCGTACCAGGGAGGTTCTTAGACCTACACCATTTTCGAGTTAACTCTAGAATTTTAACTTCTATAACAGTGGACATTTTGGCATATGTAAAATTTTTTTTTAATGTTTATATATGCCAAGTAGGTAAACTTAGCCACGAAAGTAACAATAACAAAATCATTTGAACTCTAGGACAGCCTCAATGACTGTTACACTTATGAATACATAACTATGCATACAGAAATATACTTATAACTATATACTTATAACATAACTATGCATATTCTTATATACTATACTAGAAATATAGAAAATACTCGTATATACTGTGTGTATAGAAATATACGATACTTATCTGTGAATACTATAATAGAAAGTATTATACTAAACTAAATTTAATAATCAGAATGATCACTGTTGCACACCACTATATAAAAATTATTCCGATTAGCGCTTTCAAGCTTCACAGCCCATCGTCAGATCGAAATAGATCCCTATTTCGATCTGACGATGGGCTGTGAAGCTTGAAAGCGCTAATCGGAATAATTTTTATATAGTGGTGTGCAACAGTGATCATTCTGATTGTGATTTCAACCACTAACACAAATTTCTTCATTAAATTTAATAAATGTAAGAAAAAAACATGATATAAAATGAAAAGGATACCATACAGGTACAAAAATTATATCGTACGTATGTATTAGCATTTAACAACTATAAAAGGGGTATCATAAGGGGTAAAGTTTATTATGCTGCACTCATTTGTTAAGTTATTGCTAACGCTGTGGCGTTTATAGACTTTGTTGTAACGCGGTCAGCAATATTAATTAACATGTTCTATGATAGGTAAATAGTGTTGTGCTTAAAAAGTGGGTAAATATGACCACAGTGTAAGGGAAACAATAAACAAGTACTAATATGCAATAAACATCAGTTAAAAGTTCCAGATACGGAGATAACATTTTGCCAAATTAGACTGTCTGTGTCCAGTGTGTTAAATGGTAGATATTTTTTTGTCCTGAACAAAAGCGACAAGAAGGTTGTACGTGTATGTACAGTGAAAATAAGATTCCATCTGGGGGCGAAGGGTTGTAAACTTGCAGATACACTATCTTTACCATACGTAACAGAAAAAGAGAAAATAAAAGAAACTGGATTGTTCGTCTGAATCTAAGTTTACGTTGGATCTCCAGTACATAAACTCGAAAACCACAGAAAATTAGAGTGATCAAATAGTAGGCTACGTAAACTGTGAACTATAGGAGAAGGAGATGATGACTCATGAATTAATGTGGGATGTTACGATATACCCGTACACGCAGGCCTACCGGACGTTCGATAAACTATCACGCAAACAGACCAATCTGCTAGAAGTAACAAACAAGAGAGTTTCCAATTCTAAAATATGTTCACTGTGATTAACATATTTTAGACTTAACTTTGTTACTTCATGTTTTAAATATGTTACTTTTATAACCATCAATTACACAGGCCTATAATGATTTCGCTGTTTAATGTTTTGAAGTCTTTTTTTATTAATTTCCGTGTGGTGATTATGTAAATGAAGTACATTTTATTGCATTACATGACGTTTCTTTGGAATTTCATAATATATATGTGCGTGAATATATATTGCAACAAAACACAGGATGATAAGCTATGTTAACCGTATCTAAGCATGGATGACGAACATTGACATGTTTAAAATGATTTTATGCAAATTTTTTCTTTGAGCTGTAAGTTTTGTATTTAGCGATGGTTAAGGACGTAGGTTATATCAAAGTCTTTATAAAAATGTGTTCTTTTATGTCATGTACTTTGTTTGTGAAATTGTGCGCGGGTGATAAACCTTATTCGCTATATCTTCCGCGGTAATCAACCCATCGACGTGAAATTTTGACAGTGGATTGTTTATGTAAATGGCTACAGTTTTTATATACTCTGAGGTTTCCAAATATTTTATAAATGTAGTTTTTTTTAATAGGGAAAACTCAACTTTTAACTCTTATCAATGATAGAGTAATAAAATTCATAGATAAAATCAATGCAAGCTCTTGCTGATTTATACAAAGTTTTGCATGTAACTCAGATATCTTTTGCTAATATCAACCATGTGACTTCGGATTGACCAATCAGAAGACACTAATGTCATTAATATTCGTACTCTGTGAGGTACGCATCGACACAGTTCTTCGATAGCATTTGCCGTGTGAAGTTGTGCCCGTCGTCGAGAGTTATTCTCGTATGAACGTATAGAAATATAAAATTACAATAAAACTTGGAATTCTTTGCGAGCTTTGCGTAAAGAACCGAGAGGGTAAACAACCGAAATAAAATGTATTATTATATTTAAGTGCTTTTCGCGTGAGTCAAGATTATCCTCATAAGGATTACTGAACACTTCAAGTTTTCACGGAAGGTGTAACTCAATACACCGTTTTAAAATAGTTACCCATATCACCCTGAGATCTAAAACAATTAACGTTATAAATTTATAAATTAATAATAACTTTTGCTAGCGAGAACGTTAATTATTGTGAGAGTGACAACTAGTGTGTAAAGTCTATTTGGTGTTAGCAGTTCGACGGAATCGTCAGAGAGACGAGCAAGTGGAATCGCCGCTAGAGCAACCCGCCGACGAAGAGGACGCCAGGACGAAGAGCGACGCCGAGAGAAGGATACGTACATCCGGAGGACGGATAATCTAGTGTTTTGGATATTCATCTAACAAGTAAAATCGAGCTAATCGAAGAATATAAACTTTATTCAATATGTATCAATGCATGACACTTATGTAAATTAATATACAGGATATAAACTATTATTCTTGTAGGTAATAAATAATTCTTCATTACCTCCAATATAGACTTGTGTGTAACTTTTTTACACACACATATTATACTATGCGAGAATTATAAACGGTGTTGTTGCAATATATTATATAAATAAATATATATATATATACATTACTATAATACTTATAACTATTTTACCTCAAGATGTATTTTTTCTTTAGGTAAAGAAAGCAAGATGGCGAAGGTTGAAGATGGGAGAACAGGATCTCCCGAAACATGTCCCTAAAGAAAAAATACATCTTGAGGTAAAATAGTTATAAGTATTATAGTATTATATACATCAAGAAACGGACTGTAGCAGAAAGTGATTGAAATATATATATTTATACCTATGAGTATACGATCATGCCATGTGTTGGAGTGAACCTGTTTTAAAGGAGAAATAAAATAGAGTGAACCTGTTTTAAAGGAGAAATAAAATAGTTTTAGACAACACTGACAATGTTGTTTGAATGTGAATTCAGTTACATGAGTTATTAAATATTTAGTTGTTTAAAGGAAGACATGTGCTTTTAATTCTGTATCATATTGTTAATTTCCAGTGCCATTTAGTTGAAAACAATTGAAAGAAAGAGTTTTTTAAATAATCCAAGTATGTTTTGTTATTTTTGATAGTTTTGTGATGAAACAGCAAATGCAGAACGTAACCTCAGTTGTGGCAAAAGCATATAAACATACTTTGGAATGAAATCAGCAGATCAAGATAAATCTTGGACTCCTCATACAGTTTGCAGTGTTCGTGTTGAAGACCTGAGAAATTGGATAAAGGGAAATAAGAAAGCTCTGTGTTTTGGAATTCCTGTGGTTTGGCGTGAACCTAGAGACTACAGTAATGACTGCTAATTTTTTCCAGTCAATGTGAAGGGTTTTATGCCAAGAATAAGAAAGGAATTACATATCCAGATCTACCATCTGCTGTTCGACCAGTACCCTATGGTCCTGGGGTTCCAGTGCCTATGCTACCTAATTTGTTTTAAATGTTTATATGATTCAGATACAACCAGCAGTAATGAATCGCCATTAGAGTCAGATGAGTTCACGCCTGAAACACCTGATGCGCCAGAGCTATTCACACAGAGACAGCTGAACGATTTAGTAAGAGATATTAACCTTTCTAAAGATGCATCTGAGCTTTTAGGTTCAAGACTAAACGAAAAAACGTACTTGCTACTGGCACCTCTATGATTTCTTACAGCACAGAGAAAAAGATTTTGTACAATACTTTAGTGAAGAAGAAAATCTGGTAATTGTAAAAACATTCCACAGCTATTAAACAAACTTGGTTGTGTCAAATATGACTTAAATGATTGAGGCTATTTATAGACTGTAGTAAAAGAAGCCTCAAGGGTGTGCTGTTGCACAATGTCAATGAGGTAGCCTCGGTTTCAGTTACTCACACAGAGTATTTAAAGGAAAATTATGATACCATGATGAATATCTTGGAGACAATGCAATACAATAACCACCAATGTTGGTGTGTAGGGATCTCAAAATGCTGTACATTTTACTGAGTCTGCAGCATGGATTCACAAAATATCCATGCTATCTGTGCGAGTGGGATAGTCAGGCAAGGGAAAAACATTGGAAGCAAAAAGAGTGGCCTAAAAAAACACAGTCTGACACGAGGACAGAAGAACGTACTTAGGGCTACCTTTACACGTAAAGATTCTGATACCCCCTCTTCACATCAAGCTCGGCTTGATGAAACAGTTTATAAAAGCTCTAGACAATGATGGAGATTGTTTCAAATAACAGAGTTCACTGCTCTTTCGTACGGAAAAATTAAAGAAGGGTTTTTTGTAGAATAACAGATCACAGAACCCTCATAAAAGACAAGCAGTTTCAAAATAGCATAACTACTGCTGAAAATGATGGTTGGAATGCATTAAAAGATGTGTTTGGGTACTTTCTAGGAAACAACAAACATCCAGAGAAAATTCAGAGACTTGGGATGTAATATGAGTCTTAAATTCCAGTTCATCTTTATCTGAATTTCCTAAAAACCTTGGTGCAGTGAGTGGGGAGAAGGGTGAAAGATTCCACTAAGATATTCGAGAAATGGAACGCAGATTCCAAGGACGTTAGAGGACATCAATGATACCTGATAACTGCAGGATACTCTAAAGAGAGGAGTCTGCGGCAACACACAAGAAAAAGCGGGATAAGAAGGTTCCAGAGCAAACAAACAAGATTTTATTAATGTGTTAGACTTACATAGAAACTACTATGTGCATTGTGGGATAAAACAAGCAATATTTAAACTTGTACCTGTATACATTTCCTAATATCTATACTGTCCGACTGAAAATATATGATTTTTCGTACATTTAATGTAATATATAATTATAATAGTATGTAATATATGTAATAATAATGTATAAATAATATAATAATTATTTTCCTCTTCTTTCTTTCTCTTCCTTCGATGTTTGCCGACCATGGACCATATGAAATAACTTCTTCATGATGTTTCTTTCCTTCTCGCTTTTCTGTAATTCCAGTCTTTTTTCATTCTTTCACTGTGTTCCGTTTTCCTTTCTGCCTTGCAAATAATGTTAGTTGTTGCTACTCATTTTCCTGAAAACCTCCATATATTTGAACTATATCCTAAATAAGTCTCTGTCCAAAGTGTCGTCTTTGTAAACTTCATTTGTGTGATATCCCTTTTAATTCTGAAAAACCAACGGATTTGTCTTTTGGGATTTTTAGTACTTTCATTTTATGTTTTCTTAACTCCTTGTCTTCTCCATTCTTGTTGACAGTTAAATATTCTGATGCGTATAGACATTCTGGTATTACATCAGTATACGAGGGGGTACCCAAAAATAACCGGAATAGCGCTGCGACTGGCGGAGCTTACGTAGTACGTATTTCTCCCGCTAGGCGAGTGTAGCGCAACTAGTTCCGAGTTCAATCCGTCATTGTTGTCGCCTGAGAAGGTTATGTCCGGTCACAGTAATTTGTTTTGTAAAAGCAGTTTCGCTTGCTCCTCGTTTTTTGTCATGGCGGATTTAAGTGAACAGCGTGCTGCTGTGAAATTTTGTTTCCTGCTTGGGAAAAACGCCGCAGAAACTGTTGTGATGTTGAAAACAGCTTACAAGGATAGTGCTATGGGAAAAACTCAAGTGTACCAATGGTTTTCTCGTTTCAATGAAAGTGAAATGTCAATTGATCACAAACCTTGTTCTGGACGTCCGTCAACTTCCAGAATTGACGAAAATGTTAAAAAAGTTCATGCAATCGTGCTTGAAGACCGACGACGGACCATTGAGGAGATTAGTAAGTTATCTGGAATAACTTGGAGCTCAGTTCAGCGAATTTTGTCAGAAGATTTGGGGATGAGAAGGGTCACTGCAAAATTTGTGCCTCGGGTCCTGACTGAACAGCAAAAAGAGAATCGAGTTGAAACATGCCGTGCATTGAAAGACCAGCTCCGAACCGACCCAGATTTTTCTCCAAAGTCATTACTGGTGACGAGTCATGGTGCTATGGTTATGACCCCGAAACTAAACAACAGTCAAGCCAGTGGAAAACTTCATTGTCGCCTCGCCCAAAAAAAGCTCGTCACGTGAAATCAAACATCAAGACGATGCTCATTTGTTTTTTCGATGTGAGAGGGGTAGTGCATTCTGAATTCGTCCCATCAGGTCAGACTGTTAATCAGGCTTTCTATTTGGAAGTTTTAAAAAGATTGCGTAACAATGTGCGACAAAAAAGGCCCGATTTGTGGCAGACGAGGGACTGGTTTTTTCACCATGACAATGCACCTGCTCACGCAGCCATTTCAGTGCGCCAGTTTTTAGCAAAAAACAACATGACTCCCTTGCCCCACGCCCCTTACTCACCCGACCTCGCTCCGTGCGATTTCTTCTTGTTTCCGCGAATGAAGCGGGACATGAAAGGACAACGTTTTGACGACGTGGAAGCGGTAAAGAAAAAAAACGAGGCAGGAGCTGTCGGCCATCACAACAGACGAGTTTGGAAAATGTTTCCAGAAATGGGATCGCAGATTGGACAAATGTATTAAGTGTAATGGAGAGTACTTTGAAGGTGATAAGGTTGTTTTGTAAAAAAAATTAAATACATAGCTTTAAAAAAAAAATTCCGGTTATTTTTGGGTACCCCCTCGTAGATATGATGGAGTTTTGCTTTTATCGAGACTGATTTTTGTTGCAAACATCTGTAGTTAACTAATAAGCTAATTCCATTTTTCGAGATCCTGCTTTATTGGTTCGTTTGTTTAGACCATTTGGCTGGATTATTTCTCCAAGTTACTTGAATTTGTTAATTTTGTTATATTTTCTTAAAGTTGTTTTCAGGAACTTTGGAGCATCTTTAAGTATGCCATAAATTCTTTTTTTTTCAAATGAAATTCGTAATCCTTCCTTTCATGCGGTGCAATTTAAAAGATTCCTGCAAACAACGCTGTTTTTAAGTTTAGCCAACGTCGTTTTATTTCTCTGAAAACCAAACGTTTCGCTCATACTACTAATATGCATCCTTAGTGGGCTCAGTCAAGTATATGGATATTTCTGTGATTAGTACTGTTCGGGAAGGAATGATTTTTCATCTGCAAACGCTACACAGTTCAGCCTGAGGTTTGAATACTTATATCCCAGCCTAATTACTTGAACCCTTATTCTTTAAAATTAAGCTTCCATTTTCCTACCACCTTTTCCAAAACACAGGTCGTCATAAATTATTTTATTTACTCTGAATTATTTGCTTACAATGAATTTACAGCCATAACGCACATTTTCTCTATAGTTTATATACTTCTCTACACTTCTCAATATGTCTACGGTGAGAAACATGTTAGATATTTTTAGTAATTTCTTTCAGGCTCTTTCTGTATTTTCTGTACACATCAAATACGCTAATAACATATAACATCTCAAGTGCTTCATTCGCCAATAACATTGCGATTATCACATCCCGTAGTGGCCGCTTATAGAATCAAAATTCGTCTGGTTTACTAACTGACGATTTTATTACAAGTAAGTTAATTCCGTTTAGGTCACGTTCGTCTAACAACGTTTGTACCCCTACCACTCTTACAGCTTATTAAAGTGCGTCCATACCTGAATGATCGGAACCCAACCCGAATATATCTTGCTATGCATCTCGAATGGAGCCTGACCTTGTATCAATATATCCAAGCCAAGCGAAAGCAACATAATTTCAATTTTACAGAAAAATACTGACTTCTTGGGCGTAAATCAAGACTGTCCATCAAAAAGAACGTTCTTGTCTACATAAACTTTCTGAAACCTATTTGACGTATTTGACCTAAACATCCCGTCTGTTGTTGACGAAATCCACCCGTAAACTGCAGCGCAAAGGCGAGATGTTAGGGTTGCGCGCTACTACCTATCTGCGCTCATCAACCCAAAAATCTGTTCCAAATAACTTTGTATATCGAACTGTTACCATTTCAGCTCTGAAATAGCAGGTGACAGAAATTTTTAACGGTATTGTGAGCCTGAAATTTTGTTTAAAACTTAATATGTTTAATACGTTGATACTAGTTTTAGAATTTAGAATATTATATGTACGAAGCTCTAGCGTGATGTCTCCAAGCTTGGCCAATACACAAGAAGTGGGCAAAGTGTGTAGAACTGCTTTCTGAGCAACGCTCAGTCTACGCTGCAGAGGAAGATTGTTGACTTTTTAAAGTTATAAAGAGGTAGCGAATCCCTGGGACTAGTCAATCTCTGAAAAACATTGGAGCCTAGATATAACTGAGGATCAACGTCATCATTAATATAAATTAATATATCTCAAAATTTATTATTAATTGGAGAATTTGCAGATGTAGAAGATCCACACAGTTTACGAAAATAAGTTTTAATTTAAAACTGTTCTACATTACCTTACATATAAAAGTAATTATATGTTGAATACTACAAAAATAGATAAAAATGACACATCAGAAAGTGTATCCTTTTTAAAAAGTTGATTCTTCACTTATTGAAAATTATCCATTTAAAAATGTGTGTGTGTGTGTGTGTGTGTATGTGTAACTTGATTTTAAAATTGTCTGTATGTAATCATTACTAAAAAAATTTTACGGTAATCATACTAAATATTTATTTTGTTTTAATTGACAATTCACTGACTCACTAATTTGATTATATTTCTTCTACTTCATATCCCCGTCCCTCCTAATACCTACCATTTCTCTCTACTCCTTTACATTTACATATCCACTAATGTCTTCTATCATCTGTAGCCTTTCCTGCCTTTGTCTGTCTTGACTACCGCTTGGCCTTTCCTCCCTTGGCCTCCTTTGCTCTGTCGTGCCTACCTATTTCTTTGTTACTCTGTGTCGATTACGGTCTTGACCAACATATTTTATTCCATCCTGGTGGCACTAACATTCAAGTTGCACATTTTTTTTTAATTATAAAATACAGATTCCTCATTAATCACAGTCCTGACGCCTTCGTTCAAGACATGATTCTATTTTGTTCTCCATGTATTATGTTCTAGGTTCCTAACACATTTATTTTATTTTCGTTAGAATTCATTTGGTCTCTTGACTACATTTTAAAGTTTAGATATTGCTCCCTTTCAGCAAAGCACGTACCATGGTGTATCCGTGTTTAAATACTAAGTGATGTACTTTTATGACTTGGGAAGCTAGTATAAAAGATGAATTTTTATAAACGAAAGATAGTTTCAGATCAGGTAGAATACAATTAAATTTCAATTATAATTTTGGTATTCTATAATCAGGAACGTCTATTACGTACACATATTTGAAGTATCTAATTAGACTTAGATAATATTGTCTATACGCCTATTTGCGTGAAAAATTATGTGTTGGCCTGGCCCAGTTTTTTTTGGGGGGGAGGGTGAATTTCAAATATTCTATTATGTTAGGAGGTGGTAGTATTAGAGGCCTATATGCCATAGAGGAGTTTAAAATAAATACATATTATGACAAATTAAAAATTAAAAATGTTTAATTGTAGTTAATTCTCATGGTAGTTGTTTCAACTGAAATCGCATGATTATCAATGAATTATTTCATAATAGCAGCCGACAAACTACAGATCATTTTGCCCATGATTACAATTAAAGTTAGTAAATCTACTATTTTTATTTTGTTATAACGGAGATTTATTAAATAAAGTTATATGATTAGAAAGCGTTAAAAGTATTATTGATAAGTAGCCCTAAGCAACTAACAAGTTAGTAGCCGTAACAACTTTTTCGAATAAATAGTATATATTACGAACTGTTCATGTAAAGGCCGGTACTGTTGTATTGGTAATATCAATGATGACACAGGTATCAGGTAGTTATTAGCAAATTAAAGTAATTACACATGTAAGTATCCTTATATAGTGAAATTAAAAAATTATTTTAATCCTATCCCGGACATATCTGATGACGTCAACAATCGACACCTTCTGATTTGAAGGCAGTAAATACTGTTCATATCGTGATTTTAAAATAGTTACTTGCCTAAGCTGGAGCCTTAATAAAATCATTAGTAATTATAAATATTAGATGTAAAAAATTAAATTTCCTTAGAATTTACTTTAATTGTGTAATGAATTTTTCTCTGATTTTGTAAACAAAATTTGGGTTAAATTTTATGTACTGCATAGCAATCTATACTTTATACTTCATACTTTAAATGTTATATAATAGATAAAAGTATGTATAGGGTATTATTTAATTGTTATTTTGTTTTGTAAATAATTTGCTTTATTATAATACAATGTCGAACTTATAACTATAAATAATATACCCGTAAAAAGGACAAATCAATAAGCAATCAAATAAGATTTAGACATACAAGTGAATTTAAAGCTCCTTTATTAAATACATCCACGGTCCCACCGCATATATCCCCTCCCATGCACAGAGTGAGCTTCAAACCTTTCTTTAGATTGGATAATTTAAACATCTCTCAGAATTAATACCTTTTGGGATTAAGCTATAACCATTCCTATTCATGGAATGACCTTTCCATTTGCATTAGCCTGTACATTGTGCGGGCTCAGCTTGCTTATTCAATATTGTAGAGGACCTGAAAACGTCTTTACCAAACAGAGCACCGCTAATAGGCTGGTCGAATAGAAACTGTGATGGATTTACTAAATACCTCCCTCCCTAATGAAGTCATAGTAATTACTGAACTACTACTGTAGTAACTACAAGTTACTGTTAGCTTCACTACTAGTTAACTATTAGATAAGATATAGCAACTACTGAGGACCTAGTAAAAAATGTTTACGGAAAATGATGCAACCTATTGTTAACTCACAGTACTAAGCAAAAACCGTACAGTCTCAATCGTTTAAATTAAAAATAAATTACTTAAGCTTCATAGATTCCAGGACGACTCTCCGATAATGAGAGGATTACAGTTGGTGGATCAGGGAAGTTCAGTCAGTTATGAGGGACAACTCTGATATGAATAATTTAAATACTAATTCCGGAAAGGAAGTGAACATTACAGATTACCCATTGATCTTAACTTTATACCGATTGATAGGCTCACTAACTACTTTAGTGGCTTAGTAGAGAGCTTGGAGTCCAGACGTACTACCGGTCTCAATATTTATCTTTGTCCGGACTATTCCAAGGTTTCTTAAAAAGAAATCGTTAAAACGGGTAGTTCAAGTTGCCTCCATTTCAGGTTTGCATATGACAGGAATTGTCGTACATTTTTTTATTCTACTGGATGGGAAGATTAAGGTAAGAGAGTGTAGAACAGATTGCAAGAATAATCCAATAAAATTGTTGGGAGCTGATGCTGTTGAACCTGTCATAGAGTATATTCACATACTCAGTATGCGCTACCGGAGGCGATGACATAGCAAGCTCCTATACCTTATTCATGAAGGCTCCGTGAAACGTAAAAGAGAATAGTGAGTTGACTAAGGCTTATTTTGTACTGCTGGCTAATTTAGATACATGTGTAGATAATTTATTGTGGCAAGTAGCAAATGTGTTATAAGAAAAATTAATATATTATGACAATATTATTCGAGAAATTACTTTCACTTAAAACTTCTACACCATACGTTTGGGTCTCAATTGATCTATGTTTTACTTTTATTTGATTAAAATAACAGAAATGTAATTATGTTCTTGCACAGCTGAGATTATTGTTTTGTATCTTCAGACTCTTTACTATGAATTTGCGAAAGTTTTGTTAATTAGGTCAGCGGTTTATTTATCATAGTTTTAACAGATTTGTAAGAAACAGAATTATTGAACTATCGTTTCCAAGCTTTTTCTTTAACGTTAAGAATAGATTTCGAGTTCAACTTATTTAATATTTTCCAAATACAAGTAAAATCGATATTATATATTTAGTTGAATATAATTGTTAACGATACCACTTTAAGTTTTCTAAACATTAAATGACATAATATTGACTTCCAAGTAGTTTAACAAGTTGCATAACAAGGGTTTGTCGGACATTGCAGTGCTGACGACTTACGGTACAACGTCTAGTTGGAGATCGTACTTGTGCTGGAGAAATAGGTATCAGTCTACTACAGATTATAACCGTTTTATCCAACTTTAATGCTCGAATTGTGCAATTGAAGTAAGTGCACAGAAAGCAATAATTAAAGAAATTATTTAACAGTTAAATGGGAGATTTCGAATTTTTGCCTGAACCGTAAGTGGAAGGATTTGTACCACCTAATGGATGTCAATACCGCTTGAATGTTCCTCTTATCCAACTCAGCTTACCATTTTTCATTTTGAAATTGCTTGCCTTGATCGGATAGGATCTTCTTGACTTAGGGATGTACTTTCTCAAATTATTTTAAGTACAGCATCTGTCGTGGGTCTACCTATAGCATAAAGACTTACATTCTTACAAACTTTATTTCGGAATTCCCAAACTCGCACTTTTCATAGTTGAGCACCAAGTTGGCCTGACGGAGTTTGCTGAATACTATGTCGAGATGTTTCAAGTGCTCGTCAAATGGTTTGGATATAACTAAGATGTCGTCGACAAATACACTCACAAAATCCTCAACCTCGGGGCCAAATGCTAACTCCAAACATTTTACCATCGCCGAGAGGCTGGTTAATAAACCAAATGGAACTACCTTGAAATGATAGCATTTGTTATTATATAAGAATGCAGTAAATTTTCTGCTATCTTCAGCTAAGGGTATTTGCTAAAATCCACTCTTTAGATTTAACGAGACATATACTTTACACCTTGGCATTTAGTAAACAAATTCACGGCATTAAGCGCACAGTCAAAACATTTTTTGTGATGCTATTTAAATTTCGCATATCTAAACATATCCTTATTTGGTTATTTTTTTCTTAACAATTACCATCTGATTAAGAAAATTACTGTTGAAACGTTCAATAATGTTATCATCCAAAATTTTTTTAATTTCCTCATCCAAAAGTTTCTGGTAATCAAGTGGGATTGGATATGTTTTACGCACGAATTAATTTTCGTCAGTAACTTCGATTTCATGTGTGTATACATGCGTTGTAGTGTGTTTGTTTTGAAATGTTGCCGTATGTTTATTTATCAGCTGGTTTAGTTTGTCCCGTTGTATTGAGGTTAACTGATCTGTATTATTATTATTATTATTATTATTATTGTTTTTGTTGACAACTAGCTTGACCGCCGGTTTGGTTATGTGGATGTATTTCGCCTCCGACTGATTATCAATGTCAACATTACCTAACACTACACTATGCTCCTTATTATTAACAGTACATATTAGTTTATTATTTCTAAAATCAATAATTGTATTTATTTTTTAAGAGTGTCCGTCCCTATAATAACATCATAAATTAAATTCTTAACAATTAATAGGGGTGTTTCAATTTCCATACCTTGAGATGAAATGTTTATGTATGCCTGTTTATTTACCTTTTGTACCTCATCAGTGGCTGTTTTAATAGTTGTATTGCTTACAGGTAAGGTTGGTACCTTTTTAAATTCCACTATGTTTTTGTTTATAAAAATCTCACTAATTAACCACTGTCGCACCACTGTCTATTAATATATTCCTCATATAATTATTTATTCTCGCTCTTAACACATTACACCTACTAGCTACCGTATCACTATCTCTAGGTTTATTATTTATATCGTCATTACTGTCATTCACAAGTTCACTGCGTATATCATCTGGGTATACACTGGATACGCAGTAGGTCATAATCATGTTGTTACTTTCTATGCTTTCATTGGATTTCTGATTCTGACTGGTACTTTTTTATTATTATTTTTGTTTGTTTTGCACGGCCTCTCACCGTGCAACCTTACGCGTTTTTTTGGACCGTTTTTCATTATCTTGGTTATCTTCGGCTATGGATGCGACTTTATGATTACCTAACTTGGAAGAATTGTGTTCGCGATCAGGCTTTTTCTATTGTTTACTTTTGTATTCATTTTGTTTTTGTGTGTTATTGACGTTTACTCGTGTATGTGCACTGTAAGTTTCAACATGGCCATCGACATTTTCCCATTTTGTAAGCAGCAGCAGCAGCTCTTCTAAAGTTTTAATTCCCTGTGTAATTACAGCTACTTGTAATCCTCTGTTAAAATGATGGGCTAGCTTGTTGACAATTTCAGCTTCCGACATCTCAGGCTCCAGGTGTTTTGCCTTAGCTACAAGTTGAATCAAGTATTTCTCCTTGGTCCCTTTACTTGGAGTATACTTACCGAACTCCAGCTGCACGCGTACATTACGCTGGATTTCGTCGTTCCAATATCGTGCCTTAAAGTGGTTAACAAGATCTTCATACGCAATTATTTTGTCTTGCACGATCGGAAACCATTCAGCAGCTGTACCCTTTAGATGTCGCACCACCCAGTTTATTTTGTCATCATCGCTACGACTGTCAGTAACATTTTCCATATTACGTTGGCATTGCTTAATGAACTGTACAGGATTCTCATGTTCAAAGCCATAAAATTTCATGTGTGTGTTGATGTCGTCCTGAGTTTTGAATACATAAGTAACCTGGTTTGCGAGTGGAGAAGTTTGCTGTATTTTTTCATTTGTTGTTCTAAAATTTCTAACTTATTTTCGTAAGTATTTATGCAATCATTTATCGCGGACGTCTGCGATTGCATACGCTCTTCTACTGCTAGCACACGCGTTTCACATTCCGTTATACGTGAGTTATTTAATTCTAGTGCGGCCTCAAAATCAACGCGGGTAGACTCAACCTTTTCAGTTATTTTCTTCTCGGCCGCTTCGACGATAGCTTTATTTTGTTTGACTTGCTCGTGTATGGCAGCGAATATTCTGATTTTTATTGTCATCACGTACAGATTTTAAGTTTTCTTGTAATATTTTATTATCTTCGCGTAACTGTTTATTTTTGTCGCGTACGGACTGTATACTTGATAAAATCGCACTTAGCTTGGACTGCAAATCAGCTGATGATAGTGATTCCGCCATAATTATTAACGATTACAGATCACAACAAAGTTTATCTTAAAGTCTTGACTTACGTACGGGCACACTTATTCTTATTGGAAACGTTTAATGTTCAATTGTTCTTAAATACTATCGAAATGCACAGTAAGCAGTCAAAATTGATACAAATAAAATGTCCACACAAATACTTAACCTAACATGCACATATTAAATAATTCACTCCAGACAATTTCCCTATATTATGCTACAATTCTAACCTAAAACACAGTCTTTCAGAGTATATGCAATATATCAAGTAATAGACACTGTAAAGACAAATTTAACAGTCCAAATAATACAAAAGTTTTATAATATAATATTTACTCGTGCCAAGCACGTTGGGCGCCATTAAATACTATGCGACAAAACAATTATTAGGCATAGAATTTTTAACATAATAATAATAGAGTCTGCTATCTGGAGTAAGGTTGTATATTTAAACAAATTTAAATATGGTTTGTGGATTAACAAAATTATTTATTTTAGATTATTAAAGTCTATTAATGGTTTGAGACTTTCTTGCCTTAAATGTCTATGTTTACTTGTTCGTTGACTTCCCTTTTGATACCGTTTATCCGTCACACTGCTCCTGTCGCGGTCCGTTGAATCTGCCACCTCGCTACCTGCTGATATCTGCAACACTGACGACACGTGGACACTCAGCTCACACGCACGCACGCCGACACACCAATAGCAGTTATCTCTTAACTCAGGGCTCGATACTGGGTTATACTTTAAATTAATATGGATTCGGTGTATTGAACGTACACCTTCCCGCGTCTTGAGGTGTCCTCGCGTTTACACAGGTGTATCACGGTAGATATATCTTCCCTAAGCGGATATCTTGGCTTTCGCGAGACTAGCACTAATTAAATTAATTATTTTAGTTTTATTTATCTGAGTTCTTGTACCAATAGGATATTAGCAAACGGGCAACTCGTCCCTATGATTCCCTACTCTTAACCTTTATATATAAGAACGTATTCTGCTACGAAAAACTCGCACAGGGAGAACGTCTGTTTAGGTCGAGCTGGTAGATGGAACTGCATGAATCTTCCTTGACGGAGACCCAATCTTAATGAAAATTGGGGCCGCTGATTGGTCGAAACCCCTAATACGTGATTGATGGGTTAAACTGATAGATACAAGTCCTGAACAAATTGGCACAAAGCTGCAGAAGCAGGTATAGATTTTATCTAGAAATCTTATTACTTTTAGAAGATAAGGAATCTATAGAAAGATGAATTTTGCTAAAAAATACATATAAAATAATCTGTTTTGAGTCTTTGACAAAAGAGAAATATAGGGCTAAGTTAGATGCATGCGCTGCCCAAGTCTCAATTCAATACGTCAATTTTAACCAGAGTTATTCACATAAATACGAATAACACGCGCACCCGCGCAATTGCACACTAAATTCGCACTTGACATGACAGAAAATAAATTTATGGGTATTTTGACACATAACAGTTAATTACCCATTTCTTAATTCAAAACTTGTAGCTACTTTACACAATTTAAACAAAATCAATTTTCAACAAGTCTACAACGTCATAAATTGGTATAAAAGCATGTAGTCCTGGCTACAGATACCCATTCTGCGATGTTCCATTACAGAAATATCCCCTCCACGTATAAAAAAATGTGTTTACATGACCACCTTTTTTTTTTTTACATTAAATAATATTACCTCAAATTTTATAACAATATAATAGAAAAAAAAAAAATAAATATTACTTGTTAAACTAAAAAAAAACTCTCTTCTCCAATAATTTTGACATCTGTCATTTTGAATGTAAACAAACACAAACACGTGGTTGATATATCTGTTATTCTTTAACCCAGATAGATTAGCTAATATAAACAGTCCATGACGTCTTACTATCTACTCCCCAGTCGATCAATGCTTAACACATTTACTAACATTTTACAATCATACATGAATTTACACATTTTTATTTAATTTAACAATTAAATTATGACATTCATTTTTATATACCCAGGTATATGTGAACACATTAACATTTGACATAACATTTTCGTAATGACGACGCATGAAACTTCCCAATAGTTTTGCTTGTATTTGTATTCGTAACAATATAAGTATGTTTTCCCACCTGTTCAGATAACATGAATGGATCACTATAAAATCTATGGAATTTAGCTGTTGTATTTTCAATACTACTACTCACATCCAAAGCTTTGAGTAAAATTAATTCGCCTACTCTGAAAGATTGCAGCTTATGCTCAGTATTTAATTTTCCTGTACGCTGTTCTGCAAACTTCCTATCCGCTCCTTCGCATCCAAACGCTTAAACTCGTTCGGCACAGTCAAATTCTGACTGGCTATTCTTTTTATACATTCACTCCAAACACGTTTCGGTTGAACATCCGATTGCAGCTCTAACGGTGAATATCCAGTAGTGGTATTGTAACTACCATTTATGGCGTTCTCGAAAAACTCAAGAAACTCCGGTCACTTGCTTTGGTTTGTGTTACAATACGTTCTGAATAAACTACCGAGCTCCCTATTGACTCTCTCGGTAAGATTTCCTTGAGGTCTCCTAATGGATGACAATACCGCTTGAATGTTCCTCTTATCCAACTCAGCTTACCATTTTTGATTTTGAAATTGCTTGCCTTGATCGGATAGGATCTTCTTGACTTAGGGATGTACTTTTTAAATTATTTTAAGTACAGCATCTGTCGTGGGTCTACCTATAGCATAAAGACTTATATTCTTTGTGAAGGCATCAGTACACACAACCAGATTTTTCATACCCCGAGACGCACGTGGTAATGGACCAAAAATCGATACACAGTAATTCATTTTTCCCATGCATCACGATGTTTCCCATTTCTACGTATGTGTGTTGGTTTGGGTATTTGGCTCTCTGGCAGGTGTGGCAGGTACGAAGGACTGATTTGACTTTGCTGGCCATGTTCATCCATATAAAATCCTCACGCAGCGTTAAGTAGCATTTGTAAGCTCCTGCATGAGCAAGACTTTCGTGGCATGCCCAGGTTAGGTCCTCCACGAGATGGTACGGAACCACTATTTTCCATTGTCCGTATATAAGCTTGTAAAAAACATTGTTAGCAATTTGAAATTTGGGATTTTCTTTTACTTGGATTTCATTTATGATTTTTTAAATTTTATCGTCACATTGTTGCTCAATATTTATGTTTTTCAATAAAAATTTGAGCTCGTTAGGTAACGCATATTTTATAGCTAATATTTGAATTTCATTTTTGTCCGACGTATAAGTTTCCTGCTGCACAGATGGATAACGACTTAGAGTATCCGCCATCTTGTTGTCACTGGCTTTACAATACTTAATACTGAAATCATACTCTTGCATAGCCATTACCCAGCGTGACATACGGGCATTAGCAAGTTTACATTTTAACAAAAACGACAAAGCTTGGTTATCAGAAAAAATTTCAAAATGCTTACCTACTAAATAATATCTAAATTTACTAACGCAATACACAATAGCTAAAATTTCTTTTTCTGATGTAAAATAATTTTGTTCGGCACCTTTTAACGAACGATTGACATGCGCGATAACTTTAAGCTCACTGTTATCATTCCTCTGATAATGAATTCCACCAATAGCATAATCAGATGCATCGCAGTTCAGTACATTTGTTCCTTCCTTCTCGGGGTGAAACACGTGTAGATTTTCCTTAAATAATTCCTTTACTGCGTTAAATGCCTCTTCGTGTCTTACCTCCCATCGTCATTTGGTATTTTTCCTAAGTACTTCCAACAGTGGTTCAATTGTTTTAGCATACGCAGGTGGGACCCGACGGTAATATCTGGTAAGTCCTAGAAAAGCTCTGATATCCTTTGTCTTTTTAGGTGTTGGAAATCCCGTGATGGACTGTATCATTTCAGGGTCCGTACTAATACCCAGCGCTGATATAATTTGACCTAAAAACTTTATTTCGGAATTCCCAAACTCGCACTTTTCGTAGTTGAGCACCAAGTTGGCCTGACGGAGTTTGCTGAATACTATGTCGAGATGTTTCAAGTGCTCGTCAAATGGTTTGGATATAACTAAGATGTCGTCGACAAATACACTCACAAAATCCTCAACCTCGGGACCAAATGCTAACTCCAAACATTTTACCATCGCCGCGAGGCTGGTTAATAAACCAAATGGAACTACCTTGAATTGATAGCATTTATTATTATATAAGAATGCAGTAAATTTTCTGCTATCTTCAGCTAAGGGTATTTGCTAAAATCCACTCTTCAGATCTAAACGAGACATATACTTTACACCTTGGCATTTAGTAAACAAATTCTCGGCATTAAGCGCACAGTCAAAACATTTTTTGTGATGCTATTTAAATTTCGCATATCTAAACATATCCTTATTTGGTTATTTTTTTCTTAACAATTACCATCTGATTAAGAAAATTACTGTTGAAACGTTCAATAATGTTATCATCCAAAATTTTTTTAATTTCCTCATCCAAAAGTTTCTGGTAATCAAGTGGGATTGGATATGTTTTACGCACGAATTAATTTTCGTCAGTAACTTCGATTTCATGTGTGTATACATGCGTTGTAGTGTGTTTGTTTTGAAATGTTGCCGTATGTTTATTTATCAGCTGGTTTAGTTTGTCCCGTTGTATTGAGGTTAACTGATCTGTATTATTATTATTATTATTATTATTATTATTATTGTTTTTGTTGACAACTAGCTTGGACGCCGGTTTGGTTATGTGGATGTATTTCGCCTCCGACTGATTATCAATGTCAACATTACCTAACACTACACTATGCTCCTTATTATTAACAGTACATATTAGTTTATTATTTCTAAAATCAATAATTGTATTTACTTTTTAAGAGTGTCCGTTCCTATAATAACATCATAAATTAAATTCTTAACAATTAATACGGGTGTTTCAATTTCCATACCTTGAGATGAAATGTTTATGTATGCCTGTTTATTTACCTTTTGTACCTCATCAGTGGCTGTTTTAATAGTTGTATTGCTTACAGGTAAGGTTGGTACCTTTTTAAATTCCACTATGTTTATGTTTATAAAAATCTCACTAATTAACCACTGTCGCACCACTGTCTATTAATATATTCCTCATATAATTATTTATTCTCGCTCTTAACACATTACACCTAGTAGCTACCGTATCACTATCTCTAGGTTTATTATTTACATCGTCATTACTGTCATTCACAAGTTCACTGCGTATATCATCTGGGTATACACTGGATACGCAGTAGGTCATAATCATGTTGTTACTTTCTTTGCTTTTATTGGATTTGTGATTCTGACTGGTACTTTTTTATTATTATTTTTGTTTGTTTTGCACGGCCTCACACCGTGCAACCTTACGCGTTTTTTTGGACCGTTTTTCATTATCTTGGTTATCTTCGGCTATGGATGCGACTTTATGATTACCTAACTTGGAAGAATTGTGTTCGCGATCAGGCTTTTTCTATTGTTTACTTTTGTATTCATTTTGTTTTTGTGTGTTATTGACGTTTACTCGTGTATGTGCACTGTAAGTTTCAACATGGCCATCGACATTTTCCCATTTTGTAAGCAGCAGCAGCAGCTCTTCTAAAATTTTAATTCCCTGTGTAATTACAGCTACTTGTAATCCTCTGTTAAAATGATGGGCTAGCTTGTTGACAATTTCAGCTTCCGACATCTCAGGCTCCAGGTGTTTTGCCTTAGCTACAGTCAAATTTATGGGTATTTTGACACATAACAGTTAATTACCCATTTTGTAATTCAAAACTTGTAGCTACTTTACACAATTTAAACAAATTTCAATTTTCAATATGCCTACAACGTCATAAATTGGTATAAAAGCTTGTAGTCCTGGCTACAGATACCCTTTCTGTGATGTTCCATTGCAGTTAGTTATGCTACTATTGGCGCTACTGCTGATTGAATGCAAACAAAATGCTCTATTAATAATTATTTTTTTATTTTAAATCATATAATCTGCGGTACTATAAACAGTACACTTAGAAATTGAAGAAGATAAGACGCCGAGATAAAATTCTGTAAAGTTTTGGCAACACCTGTTTTTACTTACGGAAGTGAAACTTGGACGATGACGAGAAATGAGAAAAAAATACAAACAAGTAAAATGGAGTTATTGAGAAAAACCAAAGGTAGGACTCTAAGAGATCAAATACAGAATGAGGATATAAGAACTGTGTTAAATGTACATTCTATGGGCAGCAGAATAAGGGAAGGACAAAACATTTGAGGCAGCATATTGATAGAATGAAAGATATGAGACTACCTAGACAAGTAATAAGATACAGATCTCAAGGAAGGCGAGATATGAGTAGACCAAGGAAGAGATGGCTTCAGTGAAGGAGGAACAGGCTGCAAACCTATACCTTGACGTGTAGTAGAAGAAGAAGATTTTAAATCATGCGCAATAGGTCTCAATCTCACAGCATGTAATACGTATAATTCAAAACAAAATTCAAGCATGAAAATAGCACTACTTAATTAATTTTTTATTTGACCTTACTACAACAATTTACCAATGTTCACTTTGTTTCAGAATGTTTTTAAAAGTTGCCAGGCAGAGCCATCATCTTGTTAGCGTAAAGGCCATGCCAGAAAAGACGCTAAGCCATGGTCGTTCTGTGTTCCTCCATCAGTCGTGGTGTATTGCAGATAATGGTGATGCTTATGATGGTGTTCAACACACGGACGTAGTGACGGCGTTTGAAACGTTCTTGAGTCTGACTTCGCCCAAAATTGCCGAAGGTATTTATAGTAGACGGCAAACTGGCATGTCAGATACTGTTTTTGACATGTTAAATTTTGTCAATTTGAGTGTAGTGTCTTTTTTTTTTACTGATAAGTTTTTAGATCGTTTTCGCGATCACGTAAACTTTATCTTTAGGAGAGTAGTTGCATTGTCTTCGTAGTTATTCACTCGTCATTTACATAAAACACACTTGTTAATTACTATTTAATTATGTTAGTAATTATCTTTATTTTCCATGACGTCTTTATGATTGCACTTTTCTGCGATAATTTTGCATCACCATACGCGTTTAAGTGTCCTTATTCTAATGGTGGTTTTAAAATTCTGAAATGTTTTGGTAACAGGTAAAAAACATATTTATTAATTTATTTTAATATGTCAGTACCTGACTTAGTAATAAAAACCAGCAATTCATACGTCTCCCCCTCTGGTAGTACAATGCATGTCCGTGCTGCTTCACATACACACAGACACACAAAGAATGACTTACAGGTGTACAATTTCAACAGGCGACAGGCGTGTCGGTGCCTGTACTCTCACGCACAAAATTGTTAAAACTACTCGACATATGATCCTTATATTAATTATTTACAAAATACTGCCTTGGCTAAATAAGCAAATATATGTATTGTTCCAATATATTCATAAATGCTCATATTCATAACACATATATTTTATATTATTATTATTAATAATAACAAAACTTTTGACACGAGTATGTTTTATTATTTTTTTGTGGATTGCAATGTTTCAATATTATTAAACTATCATTATCACACATACAAAAATGTACATAAATATCTGATGATGATAGTTGAATACTACTGAAACACTGTAATTCACAACAAAAATAAAAATATATTCTTGTAAAATCTTGTGTTATTATTAATAGTAACACACACACACACACACACACACACACACACACACACACACACACACACACACACACACACACACACACACACATTAACTTTCCCTTTCACAATTATGTAATTGTCAATTATGTAATAATCAAATAAATTAAATCCTGTATTGGGTTATTCTCGAGTTGTGAGTGCCAAATATTTAATTCAAAAATAAAAAATAAAAAGTCGATAAATGTTTAAATTTAATGTTGTAATAGGTAGTGTATTTAAATTCTTCCTACAACCCCTCTTGTTGTAAGCACTAATTTTCGTAACGTTCTAATTGATTTACGTTTTTTAATTTACCTTTAATTACTTTATTTTATTTTTCAATATAAAATAATTTATCAAGTATTTGTTTGTAGAATGTATTATTACTTTAGTAATTGATTGAAATAAATAATAATTTAAAATCTGGTTTTTATCGAGGCTCAGTTGCAGTGGCTGCTCGTGAGTAATGAAATGGGAGGGGCACACAGTGGGCAGGATCTAAGGTGGGGCCACCATTCGCGGTAATTAGTACTTAGGTAAAAAAATATAGAATGTCTTACCTGGTATTTCACTTTTTGTATAACAATTCCATTCTCCTGTTTTTAGATGTAGCGAATTCCTCTGTCACTTGTTTGTTGAAATCTTGAATTCCATGAATAATTTTTTTTTCTGTGTATAGCGTACCCAATGCATTCAGTCTATCAGTGTCCATGCAATTTCTTAAAAATGTTTTTATTCTTTTCACTGTAGAAAAACACCTTTCACTTTCAACAGTTGTCATCGGTATGGTAACAATTATCTTTAAAATAGTCACACACTCTGAGAAGGTACGAAACATGTTATTATCAAGGAAAAACTGTAATAAGGGTGTTACACCAGAAGCAATACGTAAATCTTCACGACTGTATAACAGTTCTAGTTCGGTTCTCAGTTTCGGACCATTTATTGTGGGATAAAATTTAATTGTAGTCTGAAAATCCTTTTCCGGAAACTCAACACAGTACTGTGGGAACTTTTCAACTAAAAACTATTTGGAAACACAAATGATCTGAAAATTGAAATCTTTCATTAAGATTGTTCACAATCATATCACATACTTCCAAATCGGCCACACGGTTGCTCCTATTACTTAATTGTTCAACACACTGTCTCTTAGTCACAGGCTCACTTACAGGCACTTCACTGTCTTCATAGGTCTTACGAATATTAACCGCTGCACTCACAAATTTTTTAACAAATGCTCTCATTTTTATTGCATCAATGTTTCTTTCTTGAATGCAATCAAAGAAAATCGCCACATGGGGCATAATTTTGTTGAAAAAAGTCAACCAGAAAATGAACTGAGTATCCCTCAAAGTTCGTACAAATCCTGCAGCCTGGCTAGAAGCACTTTTGTCAGAAATCTCTGTGTCCCTAATGTGTTCAAAACATTTTATTACATTATATTTATGTTCAAACACAGTATTAACAGCCCTGTGTTGAAAGTACCATCTTGTAGGAGGCACAGACACAATTTTGTTTTTACAATTTCTACTAAATAATCCATCCTCTTTGGAGATCTTGAAAAAAATGGTCCTATTCCTTGCAGACTTTGAAAAAATATTCTACTCTGGGAGGAAGACGATGTTGAGTTTTGAAGAATCAGATTCCCTTGATGGGCATAACAATGAATAAAATTTGCATTTGGATACTTCTCTTTAACCAAACACTGGCCCCCTCCTTTCTAACCACTCATAACAGATGCACCATCGTAAGTCTGACAAATTAGTTTTTCTGGGGACTTGTCTATTCCTATTTCTTCCAACTGTCCTAAAATTGTTGAGGCTAAACTTCGAGCACTTTTATCAAAAGGGACTTCAAAAAAACTCCAAAACGTTTCAATTATTCTCCATTCAATGAGATATCTCAAAATCAGTGCCATCTGTGTTTTGCACGAACTGTCAGTTGTTTCATCAGCCTGAAGTGATATGAAGTCTACCGTAGAAATTTCAGTCACAATATTTTTTCGACACACTGACAAAATGACATCTAAAAGTTCGTTCTGAATTGTTTTCGAGGTTCCTTCAAACACTGTTGAATTTTCTAAATGCTCTTTCAAAACACTGTCAAGTGCTGCAGTATAATTGATTAGTCCTTTAAATATCCATGGGTTGTTGTCTGCTTCTTCCGTTTCATCATGGCCACGTAAAGCTAATTCAAATTCCCCACAAAATTTAATCGAATCATTTATTCGAGACAAGATGTATCTGTTCTTGTCTACAAGTTCGTTATGTTTACGAACAGAAATTCTGTAACCATCATCTCGAGTTGCAACCTAATATTTACAAGACCTAGCACGGCTAAACTCATTTCATTGTCTAAATGACATTTAGACAGAGGATGCTTCTTACTCTTATCTGGTAAATATTTCAGATCTTTAACGCCCGACTTAGTCCACGTGTCTTCACCGCCAAACAGAAGACAAGCAAGCAAAATAAAGCATTGATTGTGGTGCATCCGCACATCCATTCCCATTTTTCGTACACTGCGGTACTGAAAGTTCTATTATAAGTTCTGTTTTTGTCCTTAAACACTTGGATGATGGACAACTGCGGTCTCGGTGGACCCAATTGTTTTGCTATTAACCTATTTTCATAGCACAATGTTTTACTCTCTAAATACTTGACATCATTTACTTTGTCTCAGAGATTTACACAAGCACACAAAATACCGACACTTGAATATTTTCAACACCGTTTTTTACACGCGTGTGTAACACTGATTACTGAAAACCACTTGTAACACTACAATTTACGCAATTACTATAAGCACTGCCACCACAATTATCGTGTAGCACATAACATAACCGCTCTAGGTACACATTCTATTTTAATATTTCCTTCAATGAGAATATAATTTAAAATTATATAAAATAGCAAAAATGATTATAATCATATTCACGATAGAAACATTATAATAACATTATTTCGTAACAATATCAGTATTATAGTACAGCTCAGATGGTGGTAAAATGTAATAGTCTACTAAATAGCTCCGATTCATATCCGTTAGTTGCAGTAATGTGGCGCACCTACAGGATTCAGAGTTGTACTCTTAATTTCTGATCACATAGTCTTGTGTCACCGAACGCTATGGGAATTAAGCATTACGCTCTCCCACCACAAGAGAGTTAAGAAAGTGGAAGGGAGTAGTGCTACCTGGGTCACAATGGTCGCTGTGACCGTCGCTATGTTGCCACGTTTGTTTTCGCGTTGCCACATTTCTCAAGACGGGAGATGCGGAAAAACGACAGGATGAAAAACGTAAGCAGGAAGCAGATGACATCAAAGTCTTAATTCATGAGCAAAAGCAGATGCAAGAACATACTACAGCATAATTGGGTCTCCTACGTGTTGACGTAGGTGAATTACTAGGTGAGCTTAATAATTAGATTACCAGAATATCTGACGTAGAAGAATCCATGTCAAATAAAATAGCTGAAGTAGAAAAATCTGTCTTGAGTGTGGAAAAAGCTATGTCAAGAAAAATAAAAGACTCGATTACAAATATAAACGAGCAGATTAAAAATGAAGTCGAGCAGTGCTTGAAGTTACAACCAAAACAACTTTGTGAACAGAGTGTACCAATGATAAAGACAGAGAAAGACACAGAAAATAAGTCAATAGAAGGTCACCTCGCTTGCGGTTTGGGACAGTTTATGTCAAGGCCCAAACCTTTGATGGAAGCACGCATTGGGCGACGTATTTACGCCAATTCGAAGCTGCTGCATACGCAAATAATTGGACAGAGAAAGACAAGGCAGTCTCACTCGTTCTCGCATTAAAAGGACCTGCGGCAGAATTACTACAGAAAGTCCCACCTGACAGCAAGAACTTCTATGCCGAGTTGATAAAAGCTCTAGAATTACGGTATGGTGATAAACATTTCCGAAAGGTGTACTACGCTCAGTTTAGAACAAGACGACAACGTTCCGGGGAGAGTCTTCAAGAGTTTGAAGAAAGTATCGACAGATTGATTAGATTAGCCAATCTTGAAGCACCAGAAGACTTCCGAATAAGGTTTGCGGTGCACATATTTATTGATGGCATCGGAGATTGTGAACTTCAGCAAGTGTTACGAATGGCAAGACACCGAAATAGCTCAGAAACTCTTGTTCACGCCCTAGAGTTTGAAGCTGCAAAGTCAGCGTCCCGCTAGATTAATGGGTTTGTGCCATCACATTGCCGTTACGATGGGTGCAGGAAAACAATTCAAAAGTTCAAGAGAGTCTCAACGATTTGAAAAAGACAGAAGACCGAAAGGTTACAAATGTGGAAAACGTGGTCATCTACAGGTAGACTGCTGGCAGAAGAAGATACCGAGAGAAGAGAATGATCGCACCAATTGGAGAAGTAAAGCCCGAGAACAGCACACAGTTTCCACGCTACACAAGACCAGTGGAAATTTGATCGTTAATGGATTTGCGGAAAGTAAACCAACATCATTTACAGTTGACACGGGCGCAACGGGGTCCACTGTGCGCCCTGACTTAGTCAGCAACCGCCAGCCTCTAATTAGCTCTTGTACAATACAGATTGTGACTGGAAGCCCCGTCAAAGTGCTAGGAAATGTAGACGTACGTGTACGCCTGGGTCTTCTCGAGTTTAGCCACGAAATGCGCGTTGCAGACATTGTCCATGAAGTGATTCTTGGCACGGACATTATGAATACCTACGGATTCGTTGTGGACTTAAGAGAGAATGTCCTAAAAGTTGGCCAAGAGAAGATAAAGCTTTGCATGGCTAAAATGACAGGGTCTACCAACCATTCGATTAAGCGAGTGGCATTAGTCGGAGAAAAATTCAACAGTTATGGGCAAGAGGAACCCTCCCTATTGCAAGCGGAAACGGAGAAAGAACTAGCAGAGGAAATACAAATAAGTGTAACGACAAAAGAAGTGATTGGAAAGCCAACTATGGGTGTCGGGACAAAACTCTTGCTTTTATTCCTGAGCTGATAGAAGCGCCCGAGTGCAAAGTGGCTGAAGATGATGTTACGCAAGAGGTTGTTGACGATAAGCAAACAAACTTGGATCAGCCAGTGGTGTTTAGGTCATCAGTACATGACGCAACGGGAGTGATTCCAGCAAAACTAGTGGTTGAGCGGAAGACTCGCATTCCTGTGAACGTGATGTTCGGATCACACGAGACTGAATTCGAAGAACGGGAGAATTATCTCTCTCAAGGACGTCCACCTAGATCGCCTGGTCAAGTATTACTTCAGAGACGGTTTGCCAGTTCGGGACGAACAGGCTTAAGGAGGGGGATGTGTTACGACATTACAGAACAATCTACGTGTTTGTCGAATGTGCCAGAAGAATCTCGATGTATCGCGTGTAGCGTACGTGCTTGTCGACGCATTTTCGAGAGGTTTCTCGAAGGCGCCAGCCGCGCGTTCTGTGTCAAGGACGCAGTTAATTACGTAGTTCACACGAGGGCTAAGACGCAATTAGGAACATTCTGGTCTGTGAGCGCAGGTATAAATACATGGCGGCAGCGGCCTTAAGTTTCAGTATAGTGGCGATATATTATTTACAGAGCCGTTCGAGCTATTACTGTGCGCGTTCAAGTGGTTATTAGTTAAGTGTTGTGTTTTATAATCAGACGGTATAATTTTAATACAATTGTGTTTAATATTAGTGACATTTTATTGCATTTGAACAATTTTTATTTGATTTGTTGTAGTAGACTGTGTTGTTAATTACGAATCGTTTAACTGTAAAAATTAAAGCTGGTGATAGTGACATAATCGGTGTCTTGTACTTATTTTGTTTCCACTGTACCTACGACGATCAGTAGACCGTCGTAAGAATATCATAAAAGTAATAATTTGGTTAATAATATCACAAATATTTCCATGTAAATTGTAACCTTCCGTTTCAGGCAGTGCGCCACTGCACGCAGTTGAAAATCTGAATACGAAATTTAATTAATCACAATTTGATTATAGTCGCACCACTCTGTAATTTCCTACTGAAAGCTATATGAAATGTTGTGCATTACCAACCGTGTCTGAAATGTGAATCTCTTCTCATCGTGTTACTACACAGAAATGTCCATCTTCTATTCTGATGACGTTTTACGTTTCACAAAACTGTAGACCTGCTTCACAAATTCAGTCAACTAGATTTAATAACTTAATGGAGAATGGGTTTCTTGTTAGGATAATGGCTCTTAAACCCTTTAAATCTATTAGAAGTGATAAGTCTATAATAAAACATTGACTTTATTACTTCCTGTTACACATATGCAGACTCAAGAGATAACAAAAAATCGGGTAACTTGCTAACGTACTAAAGATTTGTTTTAGTAAGTCACCATTAAGTAAACGCTTGAACTGCATTCAGAATGGCACAAAAAGTCCAATATTTAAAACGGAAGAGCATGTATTATTCCAATACTCACATCGAAACTGCCTAGCCTAGATTAAAGTAAAACCAGTATCACACAGACGTTGGTCTCGCACGCTGAGATACCCAATGAAGACGCACATCGTAAAGTCGAGACATAGTTTTAAGGATACTAGTACAGACCAGCTGTTGCTGTTGAGTTTCCCATTTGTGATGGTAGGATGTGAAATTGATATGCTAATTGATAAACAACATTTTTTAATCAGCTATGGTAAAGGGTATTAGTTATACGGAAAATTTTAATCTTTTACGGTAGTTACTTATGTTTATTATATATTCTAAGTTACAGTTGTTGAGTTCAATCTTTTATATCTGGTTTCAGTTTATAAATAGTGGTGACCTTGTAAGTAAAAAAGTAAATCCTCGTTAACAAACATTTTATAATGGATAGGAAAAATGACACGACTGCAACAGAGTTCCTGGAGGAGAGACTAATAACTCCATCAGGAGACAGACTGTACTCACTGCAGAGTCGATACCGCTGACCTAGCAGCGATTTGGCTGTTAACTAAACTAACTATTACATAGAAAAATACTCGGTCCAAGCAAACAACCATAAGCATCTATTTAAAACGCATTGGTGAATAAGTAACAAACATACAACGATTAAGCAACTTTTACTTTAAAAATCATTATTTCACTATAGTAAATATCGGTACGTACTTACCAAAATTACTGACCAATGACATGGATGAAATATATAATTTGTAATATGTAACACGGATGAGATATTTTCAGTTTTGACTACGTTCTCCGAACAAAGCCGCAAGCTATGTAGGTATGCCTTGTGCTTTTGAATGTAAACATTTTGAATGTTGCAAGATTCGGATTGTGTTGTATACCGCACACTAAATTCTTCGTTAGTTATTCTGCAATACGTACGTAAGAAACGCAGGCTTTTGTGTAAGCAACGATATGAAATTTAAAAAGAGTAGTATGAAATTGCAATACCTTTACATGTATCCTTTGCAAAATCGCTTATTGAACATCGAGGCGCACGAGAAGATATTGTTCTCCGATTGAAAACGTAAACACCATCTTCAGGTGTAGAGAGTACCAACATTTTGAACCAGTTATATCGTAATAGGTATTTGTATATTATTGTATTTTAATTGCGTTATGGAAAATAGGACCTTGTGGCAGTTACTATCGCTTTCCTTAATATTTTACTAGCAAGCAAACTTAGTTTGATTCTGAATCTGAAAGGCTTCAAAACGAGACCATAGGTCTAAGTGTTTACAGGTACAGTAAGCGTACGAAATTGGTTGTTCCTCCGCATTATGCTTCATCTTAGTAGAAGTATAAGGTTTATACTCAACCTGTCTGTAAAATGCAGTGTTTAGAGAATTTTGAATCTAACAGAATTCTACAAGCTTATATGTATTGTTGTAGAAAAATTAATGTTCACGTATATATTACTTCTGTTTATATAATTAATTAAAACTTCCGGGTTGAAAGGCCGTGGTTGAATGCTTGATGTAATATCGCTACGATATTACAACAAGCATTCGACCACGGCCTTTCAACCCGGAAGTTTTAATTAATTATAGTGACACCGGGCGAGAAAGCCTACGTACTAAAATTACTTCTGTTTCTTTATTCTACAATACGAAATCAAATTATCCCTTTAAATTGTGGTAAATTAAGCTGCAGTAAAGCCCATAATGTAACGAATTAAGATAACGGCAGCGTTCTGTAATTTAATAAATGAGTTGTAGGCTTGCTGCAGTTGTCTGAGTTATGTTAGGACAATCGTTATCATGGTTCCACTTTTACAATAGCCAAAGATATGTGTTACATTATTTATGTCCGTACAGATATTACGGTACACATTATAGCTATTTTGTTTCAGCAGTTCTGTGGCAAACATTTGTCATGTGTGTTATGACACGGTCGTAACAGATAGTGACGTTTACCGTTAATAACGCTTATAGTTATTCACCTCAACGGAGAACTGTTTCATCCCCAATTTGTGCCTATTCTATTTATTCACTTAGTTATAAATATACTGGTGATTATTACATAGTTACAATATATTTTATAGAAGCAGCAGCTCAAAAAGTAATGTTTATACTTAAATTTACCTTATTTTCATATTAATGTCTACGTTATAATTAAATATATGCTGTTTGTAAGGAGTGATTATTTCATGAAAACTAGAGTATACTCCCAGAATATTACTACGTACGTACTTACTCGTCCGAGTTAAAGTGGCGAAGAGTGCGTGCGTCGGCGCGCTTGTGTGTGTGTATGTGTATGTTTGTGTGTTAGTGAGTGAGTTTGTGAGTCTGTATCGTACAGCGTAGTTTGTTTATCTACCGCTACAGTTTACCTCTGTTAAGTAGCCACCGGTAGATTTCCAATTAACAGTGTAGGCCTATAGGCTACCTCATGTCAGTTTGGCACAAGACACCAAGCAACAATTCAAAGCCAATACTTGCATACACAAACACGAACTATACGATGTACGGTAATTCCGGGTGCACATTATCAGATTCTACAACAACAAATTATACAATCGTCTTCTAATTAAGTATATACTCCTCGGCGTACGCATGTGATGACTGGTCAAAATATGTTAAAAATTCGAACAACAATACAAGCGATTAAGGTGTTATTGTGGCAGAACCAAAAACAAAAAGTGCCAAGGCTAATGCATATTGGTTGAGTAGTATGCCTATTTCCGTAGATAATAACAGATAGTATCTGTTATACCCGACACGTGTTGAGCTTGACCTTGCAGACGATGAGGCGCACAACACGAACGGTTACCAGAACCGTGGTTATTAAATAGCACAAATTTTTGTTGCCAGTGATGAAATTATACAGCCCATTTATGATTTATTGAACGACTTAGTGGACGACGAAACTATTGTAACTATAAAGTCTCTCCCCAATAATCAAATTAAAATCCGACCTAAAGAAAGCGTACTTTATACAGAAATCGTTTAGAAATTATACGAACGACACAACACCACACCCCGCAACGAAATGTCAACGTATTTTCCGCGTAGTACTAAAATATCTGCACTATGCCACGGACTTTAACGGGATTAAAGCAAGTCTAACCTACTAACAAATGGAACATTAAACAAACAAATACTATAATACCCTAACCTATGTTCTTTCTACACTTAAAACAAGCGGAGAATAATAAGGACACATGTAATATAAAACTTCTTATGAATGTTGTGATATTTGAGACAATCATGATAAGTACCGTGTCCCACGGTGTATGCGCTGTCAAAGATATGGCACACTAAAAACTCTTGCCATCAACTCACACGGTTTGTAACGTGCGCCGAAAATCTGTTTACTAAAGACTGTCCGCGTAAAGTGAGAGACAACCAAGCTAAATATGTCAAACGTAAGTAAGGTTACCATGAAAAATATCGAGGAGGTCGTATGTATCAGCACATTATTCAAAAGGAATGTTATAAATAATTACCTCTGCATTCAGGTGGTATCAACCAGCGCTAAGTACAACAGTGGGTCTCATACGCCCAAAAAGTCAAAATAATGCAGACGTCAACTACCCCCACTGCCGTCATGAATAGTAATTACACATACGTTTTGTGCACAGAAGGCCATCAGGTGTGTAGAAAGCAAGGACATCAAGAAACTGATATGCAGGAGCGCAAAGTCATGATGAAAACTCCCATGAAACAGATGAGCACTATGTTCAACCTGGTGACAATGCTAGCCTCCAAAGAGTCGTAATGGCAAAATGGCGGTATGGAATGTTAAGGGCGTTTCCAAGCACAAGCTGGACTTGGAGACGTCCCTTATCTGTCAGAAAAAAGTATTACGATGATATCGTAATATTGTCCAAGTGGCTGAAATGATATTTTTCATTTCACCAACGTGGCAGGGTAGCCTATACTCTCCATGATCATAGAAGAAACACAGTTATACGGTAGGAACTGAATAGTATGAGTACACTGGACAGTCTTGTCCAGTATCGGCTGAATTGGTGGGAACATCTTTGCCGAATGGATGACTCCTGCATCCCCAAACAACTGTGGAACTATAAGCCGAGGGGATGGAGAAGTGTGGAAGTCCGAGGAAGCGCTGGAGTGACCAGCTCTAACCTTTGCCTGTTTGAAACAGGAACAAGCCCTTCGCAAAGCAGGAAGTTCAAAACACCATTAAATACTTCGTCAACCTCCAAGGGTACGTCCTTATTACCGGAAAGCACCTTTAAGAATTGACCGAAGCTGGAATACCATAGCTCAAACGGCTCTTCAACTCAGTCTTAAGATCAAGCTCAGTCCCACACCTGCGGAAGTGGCTCAGAGTTGTTATCCTCAAACCAGGGAAGAAACAAGAAACTGTAAAATTGCATCGCCCAAGCAGCTTACTTTAGAATGATAAATAACCGTTTGGTTTTGTGAGTTCAGAGATATCGCGTGTAGTTCAACTAAATAATATCGTCAGTTACTTTCTTTAAACACAATTCTTTAATTTCCTTTGCTTGTTTTTAGCCATAGTTTTTCATGTATTTGTAGAGAGTGGCTAACTACTATTTTTATGAAATATCAAACATGTGTCTCGCATTTGAACTTTCAAACTACAAAGAAACATGCATTATCATTTTCTATTAATTTAAATAATGTTAATTCTAGTGATTCAAATTACGATGTGTAAGTAGTTGTAGTTAAGTTTGTTAAGTAATTGATTTAATTAAAAATCAACCCTTGATTGTGTTATAAATTATTGTTACTGAGTTACTTTCAAACAGATATTAATTAATTTAAACAAATGTTTCCTATAATGGACGAATCAAAGTCAGGTACAAACAAGTCAAATAGTCAGAATATATAGATAGGCTTTTACCCGCCATATCTTGGTTATTTGTTAGCAGATATAAACAAACAAAATGTTGTTGTGTTTGTTATAAAAGGCTCAACATTTTATGTAATATACCATAATTTGGTAAAGTTAAGATTTTCAGAGCTACTAGTGATCAGAAAATTAAAGAAGCCTTCATTTAAAATTTGAAATCGAAATTTTATGTTTATTAAAGAACGTTAATTTAAACATGTGTACCAAATTTTATTAAGATATATTAATTGCTCCTTCAGGTATGAAATTTACCTTAAAAATCACAAAACAGCGAGCCAGATGGAAAACGTAATGCATTACCTACATACAAATACACATAAAATGTTCATTTTAATTTGCACTGTGTGATTGATTATATAGTTGGATATGGAATACTTATAATAAATATGCTGAATAAGTACATACGGGAAACACTTTGACATACGACAGTGCGACGATGAACCCATGTGCTCCCTACTGACTCCTATTGTAGCCACCCTGTGCATGAGTTAATTTGTTCTCATGAGTTCATGAGATCAAGTACGGCGATAAGCCAAATCGAAACCTACTCAGTGACAAAAGCGTTGGATAAAGTTGCTCAAAGAAAGCTGTGGCAAACAATGATGAAACAAGGTTAACCAAAACACCTAACAAATTTCATTAGAATCCTTTATACCGACTTTAGAATTTTGTATGTGTGTGTGTGTTTGTGTGATTTGATTAAAAAATAGAGATATGTTTTTCCTCTCTCTAAACTTGGGATAAACTTGTGAATCAAAGGTTGTTTCTGTGAATACTGTGCCTTTCGCAGAAGAAAACGTTCTGCAAGAAACAGGAGATGAAGTACAATGTCACCGAATTTCAACAGTATTTCAACTTCACCGAATGAGCCAGGAATATAACACAAGAAATTCCCTGCCGAAAACCAAATTATAGCATTCCGTGGGTCCTATCCAGTATGGACGAAAATAGTGGTAAACGACAACTGTTTGGAGCAGGTATGAAACTTTTAGTATTTGAGATGTAATATTTCGTGTGGTTTTGTGTGTGACAGAGATGTGCAAAACAAGTTGAGTAAATTTAAATCTATCTACAATACTATTCAAAGAACATTGAAAAGTACAATTAGACCATACACCAAAATTAAATTTTATGAAGTTTATGGCGGTACCTACTCTGCTATACTGTGATGAGTCAGGGACTCTGCCAAAGGCGGATTTCAATAAAACCAATGGGGCAGAAATGAGGTTTTTACAAATCGTCAAAGCATGTTCACGCTTAGATGTGCTTCGCAAAGAGGATATACGGAGTCCCCTTGACTGAACAAGTTGGTTAATACAAGAATAAAGAGAGGGACATGCCTTTTGCATAGAAAAGACTCTATGCCAGAGGCCGCATTTAGTAATGTACCAGAGGCTCCACACGGTAGTAATGTAGTAAGGCCCAGAAAATGATAGTCTGACTTTCAGTTAACTTAAAATATTTCTAAATTAACAATTTAAAGAATTCTGAACCCGGAACATGTGTTTACATCTACTTCAGGATGGAAGAAGAAAAAGGAAAAGACGCCTTGGACACCCAGTTCCGTCGGCACAACAGTCTCAGGTTTAAATTCTTGAATATAACATCATCCCTTCTACGATGAAGTAGTTTCCAAACGTTTTGTAATTTCACACAGATCACATTCGATTTTGCCATCACCTCCCGATACCGCATTTCTTATCAACCTTAATTTCGAAACCGTTAGTCGACTTACCTCCCATTAGTCTGCTCAGTACTGGTAGGCCTAACCCTTGCCACGCTACACAAGCATAAGTTGCAACAGCCACTCGAAACTTACTTCATACCTAATCCCTTCTTAACACAGTTTCTAAATTACCATTATAACTTTCTTTATGTGTAGTCTTGTTCAGAATTACTTTATGTTAAGCCACTCATTTTCCATTCCATCTCTTGGATCAGCCGTACACGACTGTCAGTACACGTAAACAAGGCAGTGAAAGTCCGCCAATTTCAGCAGCTTCCACTATCCTCATCAGCAACACACACTTTAGGCGCCCCTAACCTTCCTGTCACGTAGTCTGTCTTAGCACGACTATAATTCTTCAAAATAAATGTTGAATCGTGTTGAATGTTAGAGGGGCAATTAAAATTTTTTCATTATACCTGAACCAGAAGAATAGAAGAAGTAATGCAGATGGACTACTTAGGAACAAGGCTTACAAGTAACAATAGGACAGATGAAGAAATAAAACTTAAATTGAAAGCAAAAAGAATTGCTAGATCCATGAATAACCTTATTTGGGATTATAAATACCCCACACAAGACGCAAAAACTAGGGCTTACAAAATCACAATAAGTACAGTAATATTCTATGCATTAGGAACCAAGGCAGTTACAGCAAGAACTCTAAGAAAACGACAAACTGTTGACTATATTACGGAGGTACTAGGAAAGACAAAGTACAATAGTTGCCAAACAATAGTATAAGAGAAGCGTGTAATATAACATATATTAACTCTTGGATTGCGGTAAGAAGAAGGATATGGAATGAACACATATCAAGAATGGTTGACACAAGACTAGTGAGAAAGGCAAGAGATAGCCAACCAAACTTCAAGAGGAGCATTGGTTGGCCAAGGAAGAGGTGGAGTGACAGCAAGTAGGACCGTTGTTATAGAACAGGACAGACAAGGAAGTTAAAGAGGACGAAGAAGAAGATTATACCTGAACAAATACTTTTGTCAAAGATAAGTGTGCTTAACTTCAACTATATACCACCACAAATATTTTTAAAAGTGGAGAATAGGCTACAGGTATTGATTGCAAGTTGTAATATATCTTGGAAGTAGGATTGCATGTTTATAAAAATGTTAAAGGAAAACTTGATTTTGGTGAATGTTATACAATATAATTAGAGTAGAGTGTCTCTTGAAAAATAATCAGAAGTTTTCTTTAAAAAGCATCTGAAATTATCTGGAATATGCTCAATACTATAAGCCATTAACTATCCAATTTCACAATCAATTTTAATTTTACAACCAGAAACAACACGCTAATCTCAATAAACTAGAAATTTTAAGTTACTAAAATACAGAACTCCAATTATTACTGCAAATAATTGCAGATCTCTTAATGTTTATACTGTAGGCCTGTATAATCCATTACCTATTTCAACTTCCTCGTCTGCACCATTTATAAGAAAATTATAAGCTTTTGTTATTCTCTTAATTTAATACATATCTACACTTGCCATTTTCATTCTATTTGAGGTGCAGTGTACTCTGGTTTTAGTTTCAGACATCTCTCTCTTTTCCTAAAACTTTGATTCTTCCACTGGATACTAATTTATATTCTTCAATTTATCTTTCAACTTTCTGAGATTATTTGAAGTCTCCAAACATTTTGACAAAAAGACAAAAAGACTCGAGTGGGTACTAATGGTATTTAGTGAAAGTATCAAAGCTTTAGAAGAAAAATAAAAATATCTAAAACTAAAATCAGAGAACACTGCACCCCATTGTACACCAGCAAATGAACTAATCAATTTTTACTTAACTTGATGACTCGTTATTTCTTGTGTATAATGCATATTAGGTATCTGTATAAAGTCGAAAACAATTGTAATACGTGTGTGATTGTTTCCAAAAAGTCGGAATAAAAATTGTGACTATTTATTACTCTAGCTTTCGACAATTTATTTCACTGTTTCGTTATAATAGATTGTACGATTCTTGCCAGGGTTTTACAATAGTAAGAAGAGAGTAGACACAGTATAACAGATTTCACCAAAAACTGAAAAACTTGGTCAAGGTTGAGCTATGTCTCTAATAAGAAAATCGCATTAGGCCTGTTAGTACAACTAATTACAGCATGTATTCACACACCAAAGAAACTGTACCAATTTAATATATAAATGTAAATATATAAATAAACACACTCATTGAGCGCGCGCCCACATACACACACACAAATATATTTGTTTGGTTAGTGGGTAACGGTATAAATTATATGAACAATGTAACAATGTACTGCGATGCATATGTAAATTATAGCAAATATAAAGTAGGGAAAGTTTACTGAACATCCTGTACGGTGTTAAAATATGGCTCATCTATATCTTGATGTAATGTCAAGAGGAGTAAGGTCTCTGTGTGCACATTGTTAAACGCTCTCAGGTATTAGTGTATATGATGCCAGTACGGATATGAAAACTAGACGCACACAAAACTATACGTTTTGTACAATTGTGCAAAATTTTATTGTTTTTTTTCTAGTGGTTCCAAACAATATAAAATAAAAGAAAAAAACAGCATCTTGTATTTTCATGAATTTTAATGATGACGTTGTGTCCTGTAGTCTATTATATGTTACATTACTTCAGATATAACTGTTATAAATATCTCTAACATTTTCAACAAAATAACGATCAATTGGCCGTAGAAAATTAACTTAAAAACATGCACATAAATAAACTTTTAAAATAAAAATAGAGATTGTTGATAAAATTGCAATAGATAATGTTCAAATTTGTAAAAATTGTATCCGCAATTTCATCATTTGCAACCAGTTAAAAAATTTGAAACTAGTTCTTAAAAATAATCCAGATTATTCCATTATACTTAGCAAAACTCACATATTTGTCTTAACCAGATTCGGACGTAACATTTTCACGCAACAGATCGTGCACCTGCCGAATATTTCTTTTTGTGCTATAACTCACAAGTTTCCATTTACATAATTGTTTCAGTATATTTTCCTTCGACATGCAAAGGCCCAGTAGATTTTCCAGAATTATGTTATAGATTTTAATAGAAAATAAAAGTAGATGAATGAAACTAAAATAATCTGGAATCCAGAAAATTAAGTAAGAGAATCATTAATCTTTACATTACAAACGAACGAATATTGGTAAATTTCTGTAAGAAAATTTTCAAGCATAAGTTTCCCTAGCTTTTGTGTAAACGCAAAAATCTAAATCAAGTGTGTTAGAGTACAGTACACTTCATGTACTTTGGACTATGCATTTGCCTTAGAAGTGCCTCCTATAAAATGTCGAATCTTGTTGTTATTAAGGCCATGCCGATATGAAATTGTAGGTTCATGAATGAAAAACATACCAGAACTTCGCAAATATTATTTTTTATTAGGTTGAATTTAAAAAAAAAACTTCTTTTTTTATCTGTACAAAAAATCATTTGAGATAAAGAGTCCTGCAAAAAAATATTTATAGAAATGACATTTTTTGTGATTAAACCACTATAGTGATAAAAAACCGTTTAATGCAAAAATAAATATATGCATCGGTTAGAGAAAGTGTTTACTTCAATCAGAACGGGCTTAGCTAGTTGCTTTGTCTGGTGTAGGCAGATTTAAAAATAAATATTTCTTATTGCGTTTTTGCAAAACATAAGACATAAATTATTTGTGTTTTTTAAAGTTTGGACCTTACTCGACAGAAAGGTATATAATTATACAAATACACACTTAAACACGACAAATACATTTTTATAACATATAGAATAGTACTACTTAATCTCTACAAGACAAATACAAACATAGCTCACGGAACGACGACGATGATAACACAGCTTCATTGAAAAATTGAAGAAAATATACTGGAAATAATAAATTGACAAATGCGTTTGCTTATGAAATGTTTACGTTCATAAGTTAATGTTCAATTCAATTTATTCGGTCGTTTATTAACACCATGTTTGTGAAACACGCGTTACAATAAGTTTACTGATTTGATGTAAACAGTATATTTCCTATTACTTTTAAAATTAATTAAATAAATTTTTACATTGATTCATGTTTCTGTGATTTTTTTTCATGTAAATGTGTTTATCCATAGGTTTTTGATTTTTCATTAAGTTATACAACAACACTTCTCAAAGATTCATAAAATTTCTTTCGTATAGACGCACTGAATACAGTTTATCGATCCACCACGAAATACAAAAGCGTATAACGGATAAAACCTCAGGAAGATTGCTGGGTGTTAATTAAAATACTGTACGCGGTAAGCAGCTTAAAGCTGCTTGAAGTCTGTGCTGCACAGTGAACGCTTACTTCAGTTCAACACGAATGCTTAAAGTACTGTAGTTCTCTACGAATTCTTTAAATAAAAATATATTGACGTAAAAATAACATAGGACTATGTGCGTACATAGGTGCTTTATGTATACATAACTGAAACCGTAAATGACAGTTCAATAAAGTATCAGTAAATCAACAAAGTGTATATATTGTAAGGTATTAAATGTGTGCTTATTTGTATATTTATAATTACTTACTTAGGCCTCTCGTTGTAATCGCCAATTTTTATTAAAATGAAATAGAAAATTAAACTCTTGTTCAGTCTCGTCTTGTCTTCAATAAATTTTATTATTGTTTTCTTTTTACTTCCATGTTCCTTAAGGAAATGGAAGTATGGTGATGGCAAAAAAAATCGTGTTCGAGATTATTGCAAATTCTGATTGTACTACACTTAAAACATGAAAAAAAGTCGTTTTTCGAAAAGCGTCTGTGTGTCTGTCTGTCTATAGATTTTTTCTATGGCAAACGATAACTGCCGCAAATTCAAACAGAATCAAATATATTTTGCATACAGCCCTGATTTGTAGAGTACTCAGGACCTATTGTTTTTGGTGAAGATCGGTTGAGGGAAAGGGGTTGTTTACCAGAAACGGTTTTTTTTATCAAGGGTAATTTTTTTTTTGGCAAACAATAACAGCCGCAAATTCAAACAGAATCAAATAATGTTTCGCATACAGTCCTAAATTATAGAGTTCTCAAGACCTGTTGTTTTTGGTGAAGATCGGTTAAGGGAAAGGGGTAGTTTACCAGCTACGTTTTATGTTTTAACAAGGGTATTTTATATGACAAACGATAACAGCCGCAAATTCAAACAGAATCAAATAATTTTTTCATACATCCCTGAATTGTAGAGTTCTCAAGATCTTTTGGTTTTGGTGAAGATCGGTTAAGGGAATAGGTTAGTTTACCGGCAACATTTTATGTTTTAACAAGGGTAATTTTTTCTATGACGAACGGTAACTGCCGCATATTCAAACAGAATCAAATAAATTTTTGCATACATCCCTGAATTGTAGTGCTCTCAAGGCCTTTTGATTTTGGTGAAGATCGGTTAACGGGGAAGGGGTAGTTTACCTGCAACCTTTTACGTTTTAACAACAGTAAGGTACTTGAAAATTCATTTAAACTTTTTCAAACAATGGTAATTGTTAAAAATTAAAATAATTTTGTTGCCAGGCAAGAAAATTATAATTTTTCCATTTTAATGTAAATCATGTATGAGAGAAAATATATCGTTCCTGGCAGGCAAGCATATCTCAATTATGTAATGTTTACGTTTCTATTTTATTATTATAATTACTGAAATAAAAAGGCAGGGAACACACACACACACACACACACACACAAAATTCGAGTTATTTCTGGCCTCACTCATGTGTATTTTCTTACATTTGCACGCTTTTTAAATGGAAAGTGCCGAAACCGACACCAACATAACGCATGCAAGCCGAAAAATTGTCCAGCGTGGATAGCGATTTGCTTCCTGTGGATCGCTGGGCAGTGTAACTGCACGTGTTTACAGAGGAACGATTCATAGACAAACTTTTCGTCTTTAGGGAATGAACCCTCTGCAAGATGCTGAGGGTCCATGAGTGACTTCGGAGCGCTCCTTCTTTTCCGCGTGTTTGTTCTGTGAAACATACACTGTAGATTCGCAGCTTTATTCTAAGCAACGCTCAATAGGAAATGTTGAAAATTTTTGTCCACGGTGTACCCTCATACACACTAAACCTGCTCTGATGTTTTAATTACGGACACCATAATATTAAAACTTTGGAAACTTGAGCACTACTTAATGGAGATCAAACATTAACTTATACAAGCCATAAATTTTAGGCATATTTTTTATATATATGTGTACAACGTTATCGGCAACAAAGAAGTAGTTTTTGTTAAAATTCCTTCCCGAAATGTTTGGCCGTAGGCCAATGTTTTCTACAAAACCAGACGTTTCGGCAATGCCATCGACTTCCATCATCAGTGAAAATCGAGTGCGATAACGTGAGGTGGTATACGTTAGTGACCACAGTACTGTGGTTAAGGCTGAAGCAGTAAGTAGAAAGAAGTAGATTCTATGGTAATATTTCATTTCGAAAATGATTTTAAATATAAATCTTAGAACATGGAAGTCATGTATGGTTCTCCATACCGATATTTTAACATATATTGAAATTTATTAACATGCAATGCCCTTCTTTTCAGTTAGTAGCTCCTGTACGTTCGATAACATAAAAACTCTTTCTCAGGGTTAATAAAAAAATTAAAGTCGATGTACAGTCAAAGTCATACATATGATAGAAATTATAATAATTATAAATTATAATAATTATAATATAATTAATAATTAATATTAATATTATTAATATTAATATTATAAATATTATATTAATATTATAATTAATATTATATTAATATTATTATTAATTATAATAATAAATTATAAATTGGTTTAAGTAATGTGATGTTGTGTATGTGTGTTGGGTCATGGGTTCTTTGGATTATACAAAAGAAACATCTTAATCAAATCTGAACAACTATTAAAAAAAATACAATGAGGAAATAAGATTAGTATTCATAATGTTTATAGTGTGTTTGTTATATCATTTCACTGTTCTAGTGCTTTAAACTGAATAATGATTGAACAAATGTATGTCTTAGCATAATAGAACAATCTCACCAAATTTTAGTTTAGTTTACAGATTACTTTCTTTTTATAATTCTTCTGGCCTTCAGTATTCCGTGTATTATATTAAGCCATTTTACTTATCATTATTTCCGTGGTTTTCCTTTATTAATTTACTGTGTGAGATTATTATTTTTTTGTAGAAAATGTTCAGCTTCAAATTATATCTGTTCTGGCTTATTTTCAAATTCAACAATAATTAATTTTCTTCCTTTAATCTCTAGATTCATTCAGTAAAGCTCTTGACTTTACGACATTTTTTATGGGTCACAGGGTTGTTTTTATACCCTATAATTAACATGATTCATTTGAATCTTATTTTTGCTCATCCCTGATGAACATAATTAGTTTCTAGGGATATATTCCACTAGTTCTATTTATTTTACACCTTGATTAATTTTATTATATTAGGAATATAGTGGTTTTATATATATATTCTGTAGCGTGACAGAAAATCCACTACATTTTAAGTCATATGAAATCATAAAGTTTAATTACACCAACAAATGTTACAATAATATTGAATGACATTTAAATAAATCAGAGGAATGAACCACAATAAGATAAAAATCCTCACTACATAATATATAAAAACCACTGTTAAAAGAAACCAAAGAAAGTATCGAAGCAACTCATTGTATAATATCAGTAAGTTACCCAGGAAGCTCAGAGCAGTAAACCAGTTATATAAGACCATATCAAAGAAAAAAGAGACTCAATTAAAGAGTGGTGAATACCAAACAATACCCTGAAACCTGTATAGAAGAATAAAGTCAGTTCAGTGAATAAATTAAATACTCCAAACTAAACCTCAGTCGTGATAACACCAAGTACCTTGGTTTACCCAAGAACGGAAGGAAGACCAGAAGAGTGAAGACTAGACGAGGGACAAGAATGAAGACTAGAAGAGGGACAAGATTGAATACCAGAAGGAAGATACAAAGAAGGACAAGAAAGAAGACAGGAGGAGAGGAAGAAATAGTATGAAAGAAACACCGTTATAAAACCTATTATTATATAAACTACTATCAACCCCAAACCCGCAAAAACTATGCAAAAGAAAGTATAACATACCCAAAATCTTATAAAATGTAATTATTGAGAAAACTAAAGTGTTGTATAGCGTTATAAGAAGTGCACCGACTAAAGCTATTGTGTAATAAAGAAAATAAACTAGTCTTAACGGTCCATGATTACTAAAGGTCTGGTCTGAGATAATAAGACTCAAAATATCAGAACCAACAGTGAAAGTGAATTTGTGTAAGTGTTGTTTTTTTTTTTTTTTTTTAAATGCAATAACTTAAAGTTGGTGATACTATAACTTAGTAGTATGCTATATCACAACTTTAAAATCTAATAATAAACAGCATAATAAAATGGAAGGTTTCCAGTATTTTATTATTTTAATGTAAATCTTTATTTACAAGACATTTGTAAAAAATGATAATAAATAGAGTATGGGAGTTAATGTTTACTGATGTAGGGGATCACAATAATAATGGTTTAAACCAGAAAGGACTGGTACTAATATAGTATGAATAAGTGTAACATGTTTAAATAGACTGTTATTTCACAGTCCTAAAATCAATGTGTTAAATAAATGTATTTGTAAGGTTTATTAGAAAATAAGATTTATGTTATGTGTTTTAAAACGAATTATGTTTGATAAATAATAACCTGCATACCAGTAATAATGTTCTAATAGGTATGCTATGTTAGCTTAAAAATAGTTAAAAGATATATGTTCAAACCATATCTGCAATATGTTCAATTGTGCAGATTGCTAAACCATGTTCATAATTATTTATTTTAATAACTGTAGTGTTAATTAACTACTACACAACACAATAAGTTATAAATCATGTTATTTTCATATAATTGTAATTATGTAAAGTCAGAGGAGGAATTAAGTTTAAATTTTTTGAGAAAGAAAGAAATATAAAATTCTAAAATCTAGGCCATTTGGTGAAATCAGAGAACCAATATAAAATAGTATAATTCACTTATAAATCCTGTAAACTACCAAGATTTATATAAGATAACACAATTAACCACTACTAGGAATGATCCTATGAATTAAAATGATAATAAGGAAATATACCTTAACATTTTGTAAATTGTCAAAATATATAAATTAATTAATTTTAAAGAGCAATGTCAAATTTACAGATTAACACAAAAAACCAGTTCAAAGGTGTAATTTATATGTATTTAAGGAAAGAAAGAGGAATGTGAATAATTAAAATTTATTATAATAGTATTAATAATATTTAAAATGGAGGGGATTTTGTATAAAGACGGAAATCCCATTTTGAGCCTATATTTCCATAAAGTAAAGAAATTTGTTAATTTCCACAAAATATCTACAGATATGGACTATAATACATCAATTTAAAGGGAATGAGATGATTAAACCAATAATAAGATTAATAATTCATAAAAGTGAGGAATAAAATAGATAAATTCCATACATAATGTAATATTTTATCATATGTATGGGAAGTCGAAAAATGTTAACAATACTTTTTCAAGGATTAACTGGGCAAGATTTATGACCAAGTTAATTAGTCTTTTGTTGAATATCAAGCTGGACAGTTGTGTGAAGAACGTTTCTTAAAATCGAATTGAAAATGATACTAGTGTTTAGCCATTGAAATCAGTGAAACGAGAGTTAGGCGGTTTAAACACTTTTTAAAGCTAAAGCTGTTAATACATTCACGACAATAGTGAAAACAAACACTTAACTACATAATACGAGTGATAGAAACAAGTAAAACACTATATTTCAACTGATATATTCTGCAATTCCTAACCAATAACTTGAAAACGTAACCGCAGAAGTTGAACACATAGAAAATAAACTAACTAACACCAGTTTACACAGCACACTTCACCAGAATACACCAAATAGATTAACAGACATATTACACCAGTGCGGGGACATTTTAGACCTTGATGAAGGTAATTTTATAGTAATTTTCTGACACGACGCATATGCAGTAACCAAGACCAACTCGAGTAGCGGCCATCTTGAAAACGAAGTCTGCTAACCATATCGCAGTGACGTCAGTCTTCATTGGTTTGACAAACATTTATATTCAAATATTATATACTGAAATTATTTAAATACTATTGAATAGTGATTATTGTATTTATTTTTAATTGTTAATGTTATACTTTCTCGTCACCCTTCTCTGACTATTAATCCATAATCGCTCAAAGAACCTGTCTTTTAATATAATATAACATAAAATTTTGTTCTGTATGACACAATCGATAATTCCCGAGACAGAGTCGATAATTGCTCTCCATCGATAAAATATCGATTATTTATTTAAAATTGTCAATAAATCTTTATATTTCCATTATTTAGTATCTGTACTTATTTCACAGGGTAATTTAAGGGTATTTATAAGGCTGAAGGACTTAAGTGAGAAGAATATATTCTATTTTGAACAAGATATTGGACCAGTCAGAAAAGTCACCAATCGATTATTACCTGAAGTTAATCTATTTAACTCCAGACTTGGTGCAAATCTTCAAGAAGTGCTCGACGGTCAATAAATACCTACCTGTTATTAAAATTTTACAGTAGCTTTTAAAAAACAGATTTATCTCTTTAACATACTTCTATAAACATAAACAAAATTATTTTATTACTTGAAAATTCTATTATTATTGAATTTTCCATTTTATTTTTATTCTTTTGTAACGACCGGCATACAGCGGTCTGGTGACCAAGTGGCTAGCCCAAACAGTGGGACAGATTAGATTATACAGCCAAACAAAGGGTCTTCTTACAATATATATATATGTAGAATTATCACTGTTGCACACCACTATATAAAACTATTCCGATTAGCGCTTTCAAGATTCACAGCTCATCGTCAGATCGGAAATGAACCATTAACTTAAAAATAAACCCTTCACCCCCACCCCACCACACCCTGCTCACACACAACAAGCTATAATTCATTGTCCCTTCCTCCCCTCTGAGCCCTGACCCTACATCTGGACAGTTACATTTTTTCTAGAAAATTCCTTGTGTTTCAGTGTTCTGTGTGTGTGTGTGTGTGTGTGTGTGTGTGCATTCCTTTTAAACCTACCGTCTTTCTCCCCCACATCTGGGCCAGTCACACACCCTTATTTAAAAATATCCAATTAGTCCTCTGCAATTTAATTCTTAATCTTATCTATCTGTCCTCTATCATTTACTTCTTAATTATGTTATAAAATATTTCTTCATTATCAAATTTAATTTTATTATTAATTAAATTGTCTAACTTTTGTTCTCTTTCTTTCAATATTTCTAACTCCTCCCTAAGTTTCCTTTCAACCGTCTTATTTACTAATTTTACAATTTCGTATTCTTCCAAAGGATTAACAAACTTATGGTTGTCTTCTATGAAATGTCTTGCATATAACGAATTCGTTTTTCTATTACCTTCTCCACGTTTGTGGTCAGACAACCTGCATACGAATTTTCGTCCTGTCTCCCCTAGGTACACTTTGTTGCAGTCTTTACATTTTAATTTATAAATTCCGCTTTTCTGTAAAACTGGGATTTTTCTATATTTTTATTCCTTATCTTATCAAATACCGTTTCACATTTTTTAATAGCGATATCTACTCCGTATTTACTAAAACATTTTATAATTTTTCTAGTATGTGAACCTATGTTTGTCAACGAGCCTGCATAATTCTTTTGTTCTGGTTCTATTTTACCTTTTTGTATGTTAACCCTTTTCATAACTTTATCCACTATTTTGGTGTCATAATTATTATTCCTTACAATTCCCTTTATCCTTTTTAACTACCTATCTTTTGATTCGGTCTCTTTTAAACACTTCTGAGCTCTATAACAAAATGAATTGATTGCCGCCATTTTATATCTATATAGGTGGTAGGACTCTCTTGGTATAATTATATCAGAATACGATTCTTTCCTAAATATCCCAAACTGTAGTTTCTCATTATCTTTAATTTTATCATTAATTTCTTAAATTAAAGGTAATGAGAAACTACAGTTTTGGGATATTTAGGAATGAATCGTATTCTGATATAATTATACAAAGAGAGTCCTACCACCTATATAGATATAAAATGGCGGCAATCAATTCATTTTGTTATAGAGCTCAGAAGTGTTTAAAAGAGACCGAATCAAAAATAGGGAGCTAAAAACGATAAAGGGAATTGAAAGGAATAATAATTATGACATCAAAATAATGGATAATGTTATGAAAAGGGTTAACATACAAAAAGCTAAAATAGAACCAGAACAAAAGAATTATGCAGGCTCATTGACAAACATAGGTTCACATACTAGAAAAATTATAAAAGGTTTTAATAAATACGGAGTAGATATAGCTATTAAAAATGTGAAACGGTATTTGATAAGATAAGGAATAAAAATATAGAAAAAATCCCAGTTTTACAGAAAAGTGGAATTTATAAATTAAAATGTAAAGACTACAACAAAGTGTACCAAGGGGTGACAGGACGAAAATTCGTATGCAGGTTGTCTGACCACAAACGTGGAGAAGGTAATAGAACAACGATTTCGTTATATGCAAGACATTTCATAGAAAACAACCATAAGTTTGTTAATCCTTTGGAAGAATACGAAATTGTAAAAGTAGTAAATAACACAGTTGAAAGGAAACTTAGGGAGGAGTTAGAAATACTGAAAGAAAGAGAAAAAGGGTTAGACAATTTAATTAAAAATAAAATTAAATTTGATAATGAAGAAATATTTTATAACATAATTAAGAAGTAAATGATAGAGGACAGATAGATAAGATTAAGAATTAAATTGCAGAGGACTAATTGGATATTTTTAAATAAGGGTGTGTGACTGGCCCAGATGTGGGGGGGAAAGACGGTAGGTTTAAGAGGAATGCACACACACACACACACACACACACACAACACTGAAACACAAGGAATTTTCTAGAAAACTGTGTAACTGTCCAGATGGAGGGTCAGGGCTCAGAGGGGAGGAAGGGACATTGAATTATAGCTTGTTGTGTGTGAGCAAGGTGTGGTGGGGTGGGGGTGAAGGGTTTATTTTTAAGTTAATGGTTCATTTCCGATCTGACGATGAGCTGTGAATTTTGAAAGCGCTAATCGGAATATTTTTATATAGTGGTGTGCAACAGTGATAATTCTGCTTGTGATTTTAACCACTAACACAACTTTCTTCATTAATAAACTATATGTGTTATTCACTGTTTATATTATAACCAGGACTATTTCCTATGCACTTTCACTATACACTGTTTTCTAACGTTAACCACCGTTATTTTCATTATTTCCACTTCCTTACGTTAGGTAGTTTGTGATTATTGTTTAATATTATTTTAATTGTTTTTTAATATCACTTACATTTCGTAGTGCAATTACACAAAATAACTGCTTGAGGTTCGCAGACCTCTCTATAGTTTAATAGGCTTATACAATAACAAAAGTGTTTTTACTTACTTGCTAATTTGTTAACATTTATACGCTACATTTCTATTTATTAACAACTATTTACATTTGTATTATCATTCGATCTTCCCTCCTGGGTGTAGTAGTCATAGTCATGTCGTCTGATAGTCTTGTCATTGTCATTAAACTAATTAAATAATAAGTTTTCATTTCCTATTTCCATTGTATGTACTTATTATATTATTTCCCTTTTGTTTTTTATTACCTTTTACTCTTTGACATTATTATTTATTTTTAAATAGTTACATTATTTTCATTTTTTTATTTGTTAAATTGTTTTATACTTCTTTGTATTTTATTTATAAGAAAGATTGCGTTTAGACTAATTCACAACGAATTTTGATGATCAAATTTTACTTATTCTAGGGCATAATCTTGTCATGTTACATAATGCCCCCCCCCCTTTAAGAATGATTATTTCTGTTGGAATATTTATACGACTGAAGAAATCATCATTCATTCTTGTGTAGGGTCTTCATAATATTTTTTCAGTGCAGCTTGGTTGTATGTTCCCTTAATTTGTTGACTAGTTGGGTCCATTAATTCATATGTGTTATTCATTTTGTCTTTAGTAATTATGTCAGGTCCAGTGTACAAGAGCAGTAATTTCCTAGCAATTCCCTCCAAGGTACTAGGTAACTGTCGATTTTTCAGCAGTACCTTTTCTCCTACTGAATATTTAATAACATTCCGTTGCTGATTTTGATATTTATCCCTCTGTTTGTTTTTTTTCTACTATTTTATTATACAATCTAATTTTATCAAATTTATACTTCTGGGTTTCCGGGAAAACTACCAATTCGGTAACTTCTCTGGGTGGTTGCTTCTCATGCATTACCACATACGGTGTAGTTTCTATGGTCTGATGATACGCTATATTCAAAAACCTTTCTGCAGATGGCAGTTATTCACTCCATTTTCTTTGCAGATCAAAACAGTATGTCCTCAGGGTCCTTCCAACCTCTCGCAACACTCTCGCCGCTGGATTGCTGCTCGGATGATAGACGGATGTCTTGTAGGTCTTTATTCCGTGCCTTAACAAGGTTTCCTTTTATATCTGTCCCTTAAATTGTGTGCCGTTGTCGGTAATAATAGTCCTTGGAGTTCCCAACTCATGTATATAGTTGTTACTGATAATGTTTAAGACTTTTTAGTGGTCGCTCGATTGATAGCATATAATTTAGTATATTTTGAGAAATGGTCCAATGTGATGATGATGAATTTGTACCGATGTCGTCCTCCACTGCGAGGAAGTGGTCCACAAATGTCGAGGAATACCTTTTCCAATTTATGTGTAGAGGTGATGGGTATCATAGTTCCTTTTTTCCTCTCATTATTACATTTTACTAGCTGACATACATGGCATGTTTGTACACACATACGGACCCTTCTATTTATATTTTTGATATATACATGTTCCTCTAATGCTTTAATCACTTTCAGAGGACCCAGTGGCCAGACCGAATATGGTAATCAACAATTAATACTTTTTCTATAGTCCTGGGTATAAACACCTTCCAATTGTTTTGATCTAATTTAGTTCTTATAAATAATACATCTTCATGCACACAATAAAATTGTAATATATTGTCGTAATTGTTATCTAGTCTTTGTCTTAATTGTATTAATTTTGGACCAGTTTTTTGTTGCTGTTTAATTTCGCTGACGATAATCTCTAAGTCTGTACTTCTCTTGATAATATGATAGACCTTTGCAATCTCCTAATTCTCTGCCTCGAAGGTATTCTTTTCCACGTTAATCCTGGATAGTACGTCTGCTACTACATTTTTTCTTCCTGGTACATACTCCAAGTTGATGTGGTACTCTTGTAGCGCTAATATACATCTAGTTAGTCGACCATGGCTTAATTTACATTTCTTTGAAAAGGAGATTGATTTATAATCAGATATAACGGTTACCGGGTATCCCAGGATATAGGTTCTAAATTTATTGCAGGCAAATATCACACTAAGCAATTCCTTTTCTGTGATATTATAATTCCGTTCACAGATATTTAGCACTCTACTTGCAAAACTAACAACCAAGTAGTTCCCTTCTTCATCTTCCTGATACAGTTCTGCTCCAAGACTTATGTTACTCGAGTCACAGTTTATATAAAAGGGTTTGTTAAAATTGGGGTAATGTAATATAACTGACTCTAGAAACTTGACCTTAATTAATTGTAACACTGTGACTTGTTCAGGTCCCCATCTCCATTTTTCCTTGGATGTTAATTGTTGTCGAAACATTGCTGTTAACTCTGAGTAATTTTGCTGGAATTTTCGGTAATAATTGCATAGTCCAAGAAACGATTGTAATTGTCTTCTGTTTTTTGGAGTAGGAAAATTCTGTATGGTATTTATTTTGTCGGGTGATGGAGAGATGCCTGACTCAGAAAAATAAAACCTAAAAATTGGACTTCGTCAGCAATAAGTCTTGACTTGTCGAGCTTCAGAGTAATACTATTTTCTGACAATTTCTGTAATACATGTTCAATTCTGTCACAATGTTCGTTCCAGTCTGATGAAGTAATCAACAAATCGTCGACATATACTGTGGTGAATTTTAGTGCTTCCTGTCCCAGTATCTGATCCATACACTTAACAAAAACAGTCACCGAGTTAATGAGACCAAATGGGAGTCTATTGAATTGGTAATTTCTTCCATCGAATATGAAAGCCATGTACTTCCGACATTCCGGATGAAATTCTACTTGCCAGTACCCGCATACTGTGTCCCAAGTACTGATGAATTTGGTACCATGAAATTTCTTTAATACCTCTTCTATTTCCCCCGGAGACGTTCTATCATTTACAATCATCTTGTTGATTTCTCTGGCGTCAAGGCAAAGCTAAACTTTTCCGTTTTTCTTTGGGATTGCAACTGTAGGGGTGGTGTATGTATTCGATAATATCATCTGCCATCATTTTGTTTATTTCACTTACCGGTTTTTTCAAGGAATGAGCGATGGGATATGATTCCTGCTGAATTCGACTGGTTCTTTGAATTTCTTTGAATTCGCATGTCGGAGAAAATATGTTTATATTTACTATATATTGATATTAGTGTATTCACTTGTTCTTCAGTTAGATCTAACCCCGTTTTTTCTTGCTGGCATCTCTGGATCTCTTCTAGTTCATTCCGCCATATTTCTTCATTTATGTTACGATATTCTATGTTATTTTATAATGAACCATATCCATTATTTTTATCCTCCCTAACGTATTAGCTGGCACGGTGGTTCTGAGGGGCACATTGGCTTCCAATTAACTCAGCCGTCCATACTAAATCGTCTGAGATCAGAGACACCTTCTCTCTGCTCAGGTCATTTATAGCCGAATACTGCCTTAGCATATCGCACCCGACTAACAAATTAAATGGTAGGTCCCTGGCTACCAAGTATATCATAGGAACTGTTAATTCATTACTTTTCACGTCTAGCAATACCTGTTTCTTTACAGACTTGTTTTGGCGTTCAGTAGCTCCAATTAGAGTTACCTTATTAACGAGTAGTGTTTGTATTATTTTCTTGCATTCCCTTTGTATTCTATTTAACTCCGTGTTGTCAATCAGTGAAACGTTCGCCTCGGTATCTATCATTAATTCGGTTGGAATCCCATTTACGTCAGATCTAATGTATGTGGTTTCATTATTGTTACTTTCTACGTGGGCAGATTCTTCGGTTAACAAGTCCTCTGGAATGTTTTTTAAATAATTATTTTTAATTACGTCTTGTTGTGTATGTGGTGTTGTAGTCTCAGTCGGACCCAGAAGATCGGATCAGTGATGGGCCATTATGATTTCTCACTGCCGTCTCTCGTTTAAATTCTGGTTATCGTCATTGTCCCTACTATCGTTTTTATGGTAAATATCGTTGCTATTTACATTACGTCTGTTCTCGCTGGTGTCCCCCATTGAGTTATAATTATTCGTTCTCCTATTATCTTCAATAATTCTGGTCCTTCTTGGGTATCTTCTGTTGTAATTATTATTATATAGTTATTGTCTCTACTATTATTCGTGTATTGGTGATTGAGTTCTAGGCTCCTGCGTCCTTGATAGTATTGTCTTCTAGAACCGCGGTTATTTTCTCGATTGTGTGATCGCACATATTTTATCCGTAATAGATTATCACGGTTGCCATTATTACTCTGATTATTATTGTGAGCAGTATTATTTCTGTCCCTTAGCTGGTTGTCATTTCTGTGTCTACTTCTGCAGTAATAATTTTCATGCTCGTAATTTTCCAATAGTGCTGCCATGGATTGTATCGTTTTGATCTGTCCGCAAAGTCTTGCTCTGGCAATCCCTTCCTCGTAGTGTTAAGAGAGTTTAGTTACCAGACACTCCTCTGGTATCTTGGGTTCCAGGTTTCTAGCTAGGCACGCCTTTCCCAAGAAATATGCCGTTGGTGATCCCATTTCTACTTCATGTGACGGTCAACTCTGCTTTGAAGTAGATGGCATTTCCGGCGTCGGCTTCGTCGGCTTCTGAACAATTGTTTGCACATTCCGGGTATATGGTTTGGTAAATTCTTATTCGAATTCGGCCAGGTGTATCTACCCTTCGTATTACTCCCCTCTGTTTCAATCTCGACCTTGCGCTCTTCTCTTCTAAACTCTCTCCTCCAGAAGTTTTCAGCATGCCTTCTCTCGTCTTGGACATTAGTTTTATTTCTGTAATTTGTGTGAAACATGTGTTATGACTGCGTGAGTAAAATTAATAAATCTTCAACAGTTTTAATTCCTTGTGCGTATATGGCTAATCTTATATCTCTGTGAAAGTGATGTGCTAATTTAAGTACCAATTCGTGTTGCGCAAATGTGGGTCTTAAGTGTTTACTTCTTTCCACGAGTTGTATGACATACTCCTCCACGGTAAGTCTACCATTAGTAATTCAGTAAGTAATACGAAGGGTGGATACACCTGGCCAAATTCGAATAAGAAACTTACCAAACCATATACCCGGGATGTACAGAAGTCGACGAAGCCGACACCGGAAATGCCATCTAGCTCAAAACATAGTTGACCGTCACATGAACTAGAATTGAACAGCCTATTTCCGCCTGATATGTAGGCCGACACCATAGCACCGGATACAACTGCAAGACGTGTGAACGTATGTAATTACTGTCCAAACGTTACTGTACACATCAACAACTGTAAAGTGCAGGCATTGATCGACACAGGAAGCGAAATATCTGTTATTAGTAAGACATGGCTACACAGCAACAAACAATATTTTAAATCCACACCCACTCTACCTGTTAATGAATTTTACATAACCACTGCTAATCGTACCAGGGTACGAGTTAAGCAACAAAAATTTGCGAATATAACATGTGGGAATGTACAATATGAATTAACTATGTTAGTAGTAAGTAAACTAGTCCGTCACTGTATATGAGGAATAAATGCTTTAAATAAAATGAAGGCAGTAATAAATAAAGCAGATCAAACGATGACGTGCACTCTGAATAATGTCACACAAAATATTAAATTGAATGTAACCGAAGAAGATCAGTTGTCAAATATAAGTGAACCGGTAACTATCTTCAGACTTTCAAGTAACCTATGCGAATTATAAACATCGTAACGAAGAAAACAATGGTGAACACCAAGGGGTAGAGCAAATAGACACCTTAATTAAAGAGTATGCAGACATATTTAGCGAACTGCCTACAAAAACAAAAGTATATGAACATCGCATCAAGGTCACAGATCCGTCAAAATTCGTGAGGAGGACGTATCCAATTCCTATGAAGTATGAGGAGCAAGTCGAGAAAGAAATCAAAAGAATGCTCGATAATGACGTCATAGAACGAACCAACAGTAACTTCCTAAACCCACTGGTTGTAGTAAAAAAGAAGACTGATGAAATTCGACTATGTTTGGACATGAGGGATTTGAATAGCGTCGTAGAAAAGGATTTTGACTGTGCACCCACGGCAGATGAGTTGTTCACAAAATGCGAAGGAGCTAAGTATTTAACTAAACTCGATTTAACCTCTAGTTTTTGGCAGATTCCCATTCGAGAAAGCGATATTAAATATACTGCATTTCTGTATAAAAATCAATGCTACCAGCATAAGGTATTACCTTTTGGTCTAAGCAAAAGCCTAGCAGCCATTTTAAAATGTTTAGAAATTGCATTATGCCCGCAAGTAGAACCTTACACCATGATTTTTGTTGATTGGTCATATCGAAAACATTAGAAAAACATATAATCAATTTACGCACTATTTTTGAGAAGTTTCGACCAGCTCGCATCTCATTAAATTTAGATAAATGTGAATTTATACGATCGTCTATAACATTTTTGGGTCATATTGTAACTGAGGAAGGTATACGACCAGATCCATGCAAAATAAGCAGTATCATCGAGTTCCCAATACCGAGAAATGTGAAAGGGTTAAGAGCATTCCTAGGACTAACGTGATACTATAGACGATTTTCACCATTATCTGCAGAAGAAATCAAACCACTATTGGAGCTTACAAAGAAGAAAGTGAAGCGGAAGTGGGAACAACATCACACCAATGCATTCAACAAGGTCAAGGCACTGTTTGTGGAAAATATTATGCTACACCATCCACAACGTGAAGGAACGTACATCATCTACTCGGACGCCAGCGACTATGTAATAGGGAGCGTATTCTACCAAGAAGATTCAAAAGGAGAACTTCGAGTGATCGCCTATGCAAGCAGAGTGTTCAAAGATGCCGAGAAACATTACTGTACTTCGCAGAACGAAATATTGGCCATCTTATATGCATTAAAACAATTCCGATATTACATCTATGGAACGCACTTTGAAATCCACACTTATCACCAAGCTCTATTATTCCTACTGATGTGCTGGATCACAAATGCGAGACTGATGAGATGGGTTCTGGCCATAGAAGAATATTCTTTTACCATTATATACTGCAGAGGAATCGACAAGACACCAGATACACTAAGTCGATATGTCACGGAGAAGAAGGAAGAGACCCATTTCTCCAATGATAAAGATTTGAAATTACTGCATATCCAGTATAAAGCAAACGACGAGGTAAAACAGCTACTCCAGAACTTAGCAAGAGAGCAAGATAAAGATCCAAAGCTTCAGCAATTAAAACAACAACCATCTCACGATAAGTATGCAGTTAAAAATAACATATTCTTTAAATTAATGGACCAAGACTGGAAAGTAATGTTATCACCAGAAATGTTACAACAGTTAATTACACCATGTCACGAAAGTCTAGCCCATGCGTCAGCTAAAATGTTACTGGACTTTGAGAGAAGATTTCACCACCAATAATGTGTTTAGGAGGATTAAAGCCGTCTTAAAAAGGTATCATGATTGCCAGACCGCTAGACATCCATATTTACGTACCTATGTATCTATGCAAAGTATCAGAGCAAAGGAGAAAGTGGAGTTGTTAGCTCTGGACTTCTTGGATCCGCTGCCACGATCAAATCGGGATGTTAGGCACAATCTTGTATGTGTAGATGTGTTTACCAAGGCTGTCCAGTTATACGCTATTATGCGACCCAACACAAAGACTGTTCTGAAGATAATACTGCAAAGGTATGTACCTTTGCACATATGGTCACGTAAAGAAGATAATTACGGATCAAGACAAACAATTTAGGAATAAGCTATGGTCTGAAACGTTAACGCAGTAAGGAACAAAACCCATGCTCAATTAGGCCTAGGCATCCTCAGGGTAACCTTGGCGAACGTGTTAATAAAGAATTGGGCAAGTATATGCGTATATATTTTCATGATCAGCACAACAAATGGGCTGAATACTTGCCGTTCTTTGAACAATCTATTAATTAAAATTATAGTGAAGCTACTGGATACCCACCAATTGAATTGGGAGAAGGGCAGAAACCAACTAGATTTTGGAAGAACTTCGTTAGTAAACCTGAAAATCAGAATCTACCTATACCTATGAGTCAAAAATTAGATAACGCAAGAAATAGGATAAAAGATAAGGGTTGGAATAGGGTAGAGAGATTCAATCGAACACACAAGTTAGTGGAATTTACGGTTGGAGATATGGTATTGATACGAAGTAATCCATTAGGGAAGAGAATACACAACACCGACAAAAAGTTCTTTAGATTATACGAAGGTCCCTATGTTCTGCAAACAAGACGGGGAGCACAAACCTTTATGGTATATGGCACTGAAAGACAAAAAGAAATTGGCAAATATCATGCTTCATCGATGAGGGAATATTTCCAGTAGAAAAAAATAACTGGTGTAGTACAATTGATTCTCTTAATGCAGGAGAGAGGGAAACAGAGTGAGAGAGAAGTAGAAATAACTTCATACCAAGACAGAGAGAGAGAGAGAGAGAGAGAGAGAGAGAGAGAGAGAGAGAGACGAGAAACCCCTCCAACCCGCTACACACGAAAGAAATGTAAAACGCATAACAACAGTACACTAGAGTACAATGATCATTGTTATGTACAGTGAACCAGTGTGTCGATACATATAACAATGGGACACAGGAAAGCAGGATGTGAACAGCTACTATGTTTGTATAGGTAGGGGGAAGGAATTTTATCGCCCACCACAAAGGGGTTTGTTTCTTACATAAATAAAAAATATTTACTTTTATAAGGAGTTTAAAAAAAACAATTGTAATGTAGATAATAAGATGAAATTATATTTATCTAGTGCACATATATATCTGTGTAAATAAAATTTGAACAACAGTCAAATTTTATTTAAACCCACTTTGTATTTACCACGAGTGTATTTACGAAATCGCGAAAATGAACCAAAAAGTGATTTGTAATTAAAAGGACGCTTTGCACGAAGTGGCAATATCTAACAGGTCGAAAACAGTCCTGGGCTTGTCAGATTGGTGTCACGTATAAATACCACCGGCAATCTTGGGGCGGTCTCAGATTCAAGATATCTTCACACAACGTCACGCTGCTGGTCTGCCGATCGAACATCTTTACTACACACACCAAGACGTTTGGAGGAACTCTGGACCATCACAAGCAAAAAACCGTAGGGACAGAGAATACAGCATCATCATCAAATTCTCAGGATTCAGGAAACACACACATACACACCCAACGGTAACGTCGGCAGTTCGCAGGTGATGAATAAACAATTATATTTGTTTGTTTGTGAACTTTTAAAAAGAAACTTAAATATTGTAACGTCACAGAACCACAGAAGGTAAGAATTGTATTTTATGTTAATTTATTAGATTTAGTTTATTCAAAACCAATCGTGAGTGGTATCATTTTATTCAGTTGAAAGCAGAGAATCCAAAAATAATAATGGCATGCAGATTGTAAGTGTTCTATTTGAATATTCTCGAACGTTCCAGAAGAAAATTTTACTCAAAAATACCGGAAGTCATGTATAAAAATTAAAACAATGCACCTTACACAGAGTATAAAAGGAAGACAAAATTTGACACAAAAAACACTTTATGCTTTGAATCCACAAGAGACACTTCACCTATGAATCCAATCATCTAATCCCAGGCGAACTCGAAGAAGAGGAATTCAACCCGAAAACTCATAAAAGCTTTTTCCCGTAACAGACAATAGACAGTGTTAACCTATATCAGGAGTATATCGCTAAACGCTAACGTGTTGTTGAATAGAACAACAACACGCCATATTTAATAGAAACGCACACAGCCAAATATCCAGCGGCCCCGAAAAGGACCGATTTTAATAGAGAGAAATCAATTTTGCTGGTATTTGCGAAAATAAACAAACTTTGACAAACCCCCAAACCAAATTACTAACGCAAGCCTACTACATTGAGTTGGAACTAGCGCTGAGACGGCAGAATAGAGAGGCCAGGCAGTCAGCTGTTTTCTCGCCGCCAAGAATTCAAAGCATAGAAACAGTACGATTTTTATTTCAATTGTACGGAGTTTTAAAACCGTAATTTGACTTATAAATAGTTACCAGTGAGTGAGGAACGTAAACACGAAGAGGCGCAAGATTGCTCTTGTCCCCAAGAACAGTGTCCAGTGAAGGAAATACTTACCCACCGGAACGTGAGTTGTTCAAAAATTAAAATCATTTTTACCTGGTATCCTTGTCACACAGTTGTACTACACATGTCAAACACCTTCAAATCACACAAATTTTGTAAAGCATCCCACTGATTTGTTTTGATAGTTCAAAGGAGTCACGTCCTGAGTATAAAGTTTTTTCAAAGATTAAATTCATGCTATTCAACTGAGCATAAAATTTTCAATGAAAATAAAATTTTTATAAGCCGATGATTAATAAAAAACTTGTCAATAATTTTTTGTAACTCTACAATTTTGCATAATTTGATTGTTAGACCTTCAGACGATTTTTATGAAAAGAAAGATCATTAAACATACGTTATTTGCAATTCAAATTGTCTTGTTCACATTTTATTCTATAATTAATTTAACAACTCAAAAATCAATTTTTAATAATAATAATTTCTTGGACCAAATATCCAAGTGGCGCCCACATACACACATTAGCATAAGTTGTGTTTGCAGGACAACATCGTCGCAGAGAAACCGGCAATTCCTACGTACAAGTGCGCGGAGTGTAACACCCGACAAAAGACTTGAAATACACAATTCATTGGTTATAATATGAACAGTAAAGACTTAAAGTTTTTATTTGTTTGTTTGTGAACTTTAAAAAAGAAACTTATATATGAACAGTAAAGACTTAAAGTTTTAAATATAATCATTGTACATAAAAAATGGTAGTTAAAGAAAATAATTTAATTTAACAAGAAAATTTAAAAAATACTTATCTTCTGTTATATGTTAAAATTTGGGTGTGTCAGTAGAAATATATAATAGCTTGGAAGTAAATGTTATATTTTTTATTTTTGTTTTTAGCAACAATTAGTTTTATTTTTGAAATTTAATATAATTTTTGTTTGTAAATGAGTTACTATTATTATTTAAAATTTGAGTCAAAGTCAGACACACTGAAAAAAAAAGTGTTTAGATAATTTGTTTAACTTGTCTGTTTAACTAGCAAGATTATATGGTTGTTTAATTTTATATGTCATGAACAGCATAGAAGGTTATATTGTATTTTTGTAAACTTATAAAAGAGAATATTTTTTTATTTTCTATAATTCGAAATTTTAATATTTGCATATTTTTGATTAATATTAATAAATCATAGAATGATTATTTTGAAACGGTTTTAATTAATTATTTCATGTCATCAACATCTCACTCCTCAACGAGAATAAAAAAATCCTGCGACCTGGCCAGTGTAATACAATACAAGCGGAACCCGAATTCCTTGAGAGAGTTGATGAGCAGCTGGCAAAGACTCGGGAGAATCGATGGACCATTATCCAAGGATACTTGGACGAATACTTCCGGGACATAAATGATAATTGGTGGAAGGCAACGAGACACGACCTCACGAGTTACGAGGAGTTCAAAGATGTGTTTAAGAGGAAATAGTGGTCGGAGGCAACTCAAAACATCGTCCGAGATAGCATATGTTTCGGCAGGTATGAGGCCAGCAGAGGGACGACTTTCACCGCCTATTTTTTGGGGAAAGTCTGTCTAGCAAGGAACCTGGAGCCGAAAATTACTGAGGAGAGCTTGGTAACAAAACTTGCCTTTCACTATGAAGAGGGTGTCTCCAGAGCGCGATTGGGCAGTCAGATCAAAACAATACAATCGATGGCAGCCCTGTTAGAAGACTATGAAAGGGAGCGATACTATCCCAGGAGTCGACAGCGGGACGACAGGGGTGACAACAAAAGCTTCCAGAACGGCTACCAATTTAATAACAACAATTACCGCTCAAACTATAACGGCCGTAATAATACTAATAACCACCCCAATGAGTCATATAATAAACCAAATAATAACCATCCGGCCAGTCAACCAAACAACGGTTATAATAACAACAATCGGTCAAACAACCAAAATAACCAATACAACCGGCCAAATAATCCACAACATCAACCCTATAGGCCGAATAACTCAAACTACAACCGGCCAAATTTCAATCATAATAACAATGACAATAGAAATCGAAATAACCAAGAGCGTAACTATCGCCAAGTACACTATGTGAGGGCCGAAGATGACGGGAGAGGCAGGTCGTATTATCAAGGACGACGAAGTACCGACCGAAACGCCTACGGACACCGGTACATTAACAGCAACTACGGACGGGATACCAGAACCAATGTAGGCCGAAGTCGTAGCCAAGAAGTATACCGGCGTGAACGCTATGAAGAAGATCATAACCAGCCTGAACCCCGACCGTCAAGCGGAACTCAGCCAACAAGTCAAAAAGACAGGCGTGACGAACAGCCCGAGACGGCTTTAAACTAGGAGCGGCAGTGAAAAATCTACTTGTACCCTCACTGAACCAGTCTATTGGGTTAAATCGCAACGTTGCTCAAGCAAACGATGAACTCACAATTACGATCGTACGAAATAATTATTTAAAGAATATAAGAGAAGAATTGCTCGAGGAAAAAGACGACCAATCTGATAATAACCACAACAGTGAAATTGCTAATATCTCGACGAAAGTTAATGGAGTACCAACGCGAGTAATGATAGACACGGGATCAAACATTTTATTAATCGACACTATCGAAGTTCATAAAATCCAAGAAGCGAGTAAGATGACAATACTTACATTACCCATCAGCAACATTGTCCTTATAGGTGCGACCGGACGACAGAATAGAACCGTCCGAAAACAGATACAACTCGAACTGACGAGCGACGGACAAACCGTAACAATGACATTCTTAGTAGCCAGTGGATTACCATTCCAGATGCTAATTGGTTGCGATATGCTGCGCCAGTACTCAGCCATAATTGACCTAAGTAAATCTAAACTATTCTTGAAGAAGGGTGACTTGCAATGGACAACAGAATTAACCAGTAGTGACGAAATACAGTCGAATAAAACCACATACCATATCCAGAAATACCGTAATACTGGGAAACAAACACCGAATAATGGAATTTGCGACGAGAACGACAATGAACAGCTATGGCACGAAAAAATCGAAGAAATCCGAACTTTCCAGAGAGAAAAGACGAACGCACAATTAACCGTTCAACAAGCGGAACAACTTATAGACGTGTACAATAGATACCTACACGTATTTTCAGATACACCTGGGAAGGTCAGAGATTATCAGTGCGAAATTGAATTCCGAGAGCCTGTCAACTACGATAAAAACATCTTACCCGATCGCATTTTCGTTGAAGAAAGCGGTGAGAAGAGAAATTACCACATTAATCCAATTTCCCAATGAAGCAGAATACCAATTCGATAACGTGCAATTCCACAACAAGATACTCGAGAAGACGGACAAGATAAGACAACGATATGAGCAATTACAACCCAAAACCCTTAAAATATCAGATCGGAGAGCAAATATTAATCAAAAACAGAGAGTTACCAAGTACCATGGAAGGGATAGCCAAGAAGCTATTGCTACTTTACACCGGACCTTATATAGTGAGTAAAGATAATCAGAATAATACATATGAGATCGTAGACCCAAGTACACAAAGAAGAAAGAGAACATATAACCAATCTTCAATGAAAAAATATTATTAAATGCAAGAAAAGCATCCTGAACCCGATTAATAAATAATTAGTGTTGAAAGAGAAGTAATATAAAATAAAAAAATAATAATAATAATATCATGTGCATCGTACCCATCAATAATATCGTATCACTAAGAGCTAAAGAGTATGAGTGGTCAAACTTTGAACCTTGTAAACTTTGTATTCTGAATACCGCATTGCGACACGTGTAGATGACGTCACGTTTTTGTCTGTTATCTACAGCCGGTTTTTAGCAGGCTGACTGTAGTAACAATTACGTTAGTTCTACTCAAGACTCCGAGAAGGCCACTCGTTTCTATTTCCAGCCGCGGCTACAGGATTTTCATTATTTAAAATATTAGCATGTTCAACATGCGCTAAGTCTACTTGGGCGATCTCAGCCTTACTTCTCACGATTATGTTATTCGATATTTAATTCTAATTTAATTAGCGGGGATCATGCCGCGGTAATTACTACACGTGCCAGCAATCGCATCAAATAGATTTCAACAAACAATTATTTATATAAAAAGCATACAGTCCACTTAAAACTTCATTTCTAACCAGCCATCTCCAATTAGCGTTCCTAAGAATAACTCAAGAGTACATCAAGAGCTTCTAAGACGTTACACGTTTAGTTCTCTGGGCCGGATTTCGCATTTTATGGTCCACAAGCGACCGCATTTCTTGGTCCACAAGCGACCGCATTTCTTGGTCCACAGCGACCGCATTTTTGGTCCTCACGGGACGGATTTTACATTTTTGGTCCAACGCGGCAGCATTTTTATCCACCACGATTTCAAAATATTTCACTTCATGGGCCCAAACAATCTGTGGCCCAAACAATATTCAATCCCAAATACTTTCGAATTTAGATTGCTGGCCGTGGCATGCCTTTATTTCTATAAAACCAAACTTCATACGTGACATGCAAGATTCTGCAAAGCGTCAACTATAAGACTACAAGACACTACAAGACATTTGTTCTACGGCAACAAAATTCTACAACTTAAAGTTACACAGATCCACAACGTCAAGCGTCACCCGACCAGCACAAACAGGCGGGGCGCCAACTTCAAAGGATTGCCGGACGGGATCAGCACGGAACCAACAGGACCGAAGCAGTTTTGAACACGTCAGGATTCCACGTGATTTTAAACTTTCATTTTACTTTACAATTTTTCATATATAATGCATGAGTACAACAAACTCAATAATATTTTACATTTAATATGGTATTATTGATACTTTTACGTAAGCAGATATTATTATCATGTGAGCATAAATTTTCAGCTTAACTAGATTCTCATATGTACATTTGTGCATAAATTTCCATTTACATTGATGTGAAGGCGTTAATAAAGAAACGGGGCACGATTAAAGCGTCTATATCCCGTGTGAACACTTTCGCGGATAATTTCGATCCAGACATAAGCGATCATCACGCACTAAAAATTAAGCTTCGCCATTTAATGGAATTGTCCGCTAAATATGACGGTATTCAGACTCAAATTGAGTCTGATGACTCTGATTTCGCATCAGCCAGTGACAGAGTCCAAACCGAGGATGATCTCTGCAATATCGAATGCAAGTTGCACCACTTGTTACAGGAAGTAGAGTAGGTGAACCAGAAACCGTTGGTTCATACCGAAATTACGCCAATTAAACCCCCCCCCATACAGTTGGAACCAATTAAATTGCTTTGCTTCTCAGGTAGCATTATTGATTGGCAACACTACTATAATATATTTCTTGAATTAGTACACGCCAGAACCGACCTGACGGATATTCAAAAGTTACACTACTTGCACTCTTCATTGAGTGACGAGGCATTAAATGTAATAAAATCTCTCCAATTACCCATGAAAATTATGCGGTGGCCATTGACTTATTAAAAAGCAGATATGACAGTAAGTTAATTGTCTCAGCCCATCACATAGGGAATGTCTTGGGTGTGAAATCAGTTCAACAAGGGTCCAGGGTTACAATTTCCAGATTCATTGACGAGGTAACCGCGAATATCAATGCTTTAAACTCATTAAATCTACCCGTAAATACATTTGAAATTATTCTAATTCATTACTTAGCCCAAAAACTCGATAATTACACGTGTCGTCTCTGGAAAGAAAGCTTGTCGAAAGAACGATTTCCTAATTTTAGTAATTTTATAAAATTTTTAAATACCCGTAGACAGTTATTACAAAACCTGGACAGCGAGGCCACTTCAGCAAGCAAGATTAACGTTGGCGATAAGGAGCACTATCGCAAAGCAATTAAACCGGTAAATGTTTCCAAATCAACATTCCACGCTCATATCGGAAATAATATATGTCAGCTGTGCAAGGGTAAACACCGACTTACTGAGTGTCCACAATTTGTAGCGATTACTCCACTGGAGGGAAAAATATTCTAATTAAAAATAAACTTTGCCTAAATTGCATACGCCCAGGACACGATCTTGCACACTGTCCCTCCAAATTTTCTTGCAGAACGTGTGCGAAACGCCATCACACAATGATTCATATATCTAACAAAAGCGATTCGTCAAGGAACAATCAGTGTTCGTTAAAATTGCAAACAAATAAGTCTATACTATTATCCACAGCGGTCTGCATGACAACTGACCATGCAGGTAGAAAGAACCCAGTTAGGATTTTATTAGACTCAGGTTCGCAGGCTAACTTCTGCACTATGAATTTCGCACGCCGCATGGGTCTGAAACTGATTAAATCTCAATTACCCATAACGGGTATAAATAATTCATTGTCTCAAGCTGATTTCAGTACCACAGTAAGGTTGCATTCACGCTATAAGAATTTTAGTTTAAACATACATTGCGCTGTGCTTCCCAGTATCACTAATAATCTCCCTGCGGAATCATTTGATATCGCATCTTTAAATTTACCAAAGGGTATATTATTCTTAGCCGACCCACAACTCAACTTCTCGTCGCAAGTCGATCTATTGCTCGGGGCTCAGTATTACTTGCAATTAATTGAACCTGTCAAATTTATCCGTAGCCCACATTTCCCCATAACACAGGAGACAAAATTGGGATTCATTCTCGCAGGTAACTTGCCATTTAATGTCGACATGACGAAACCGGTTTCATCATTTATGGTATGTGAAAATGATAGTGCCATTTCCTCTCAACTAAAGGACGTTTGGAAGTTAGAGGACGTTGCTATTCGTGATCCCTCCGCTGAGGACTCGGAATGCGAAACTCATTTTTTGCTAATGCTGTCCGTAATAATGATGGCAGATTGGTGGTATCCCTAAGTCGCAAGTCATACAATTCTCATTTAGGCGATTCTCTCTCCGGCGCTAGCTGCAGATCTCAATCTGTGGAAATCAAGTTCAAGCAGAAACGTAAACGTAAACGTAACCGATTTTTACACAGTCACCCACAATGGTGGCATAGTCCGTCCTGGTTGTCCCACGAGTCATCATCATGGCCTATCAGTGCCTTCGATACTCATTCTCCCTGCACTCATCCCGATCTGGAGCAGGAACGACGTAAGCAGGCCCAAACTTCACTAATTGTCGCTTCATCCACATCCAGTTATGTTGAAAACTATTCATCTCTTTCAAAACTCATTCGCGTTTTTTCATATTGCCGCCGATTCATTCGGAACTCTAGGCTCCCCATAGCTGATAGGGACACTTCCTTTTTAACGACCCAGGAGTTGCATGATACACTTTTGGTTTTCATTCGCCAGTCTCAGCAATCGCACTTTAGCATTGAGGTTAAGAAACTTGAGGCTCATCGCTGCATCCCTAATAACAGTAAAATTCTTTCAAATAACCCCTTTCTGGACAAGACAGGTATATTATGCGTGGGTGGACGTCTGCAGCACTCCCAGCTTAACTACGCGAGCAAACATCAAATAATACTACACACGCATTCTCATCTCAGCAATTTAATCATAGAAAACGAACATCTTCGTTTACTACACGCTGGTGTACAATTAACCTAGTTTTCTCTACGGCAGAAATATTGGATCATTAATGATAAATCCTATATACGTTCGGTAATACATAAATGCATCACTTGTTTTCGATTCAGTGCTAGTGGCGCAAACCAATTATTAGGACAAATACCCCCTTCCAGGGTCACGCCTGCTAAGCCATTTTCCCAATCTGCTGTCGACTATGCCGGTCCCGTATTTGTACGTCATGGGGGGCAGCGCTCAAAATCGACGTCAAAGGCGTATATTGCTTTATTTATATACATGACCACTAAGGCCATTCACTTGGAACTTGTCTCAGATCTTACCTCAGACGCCTTCATAGCGGCCTTAAAACGGTTCATCGCGCGCAGAGGTATCCCCGATCAGATATTCTCCGACAATGGTACGAATGTTCGTCGTGATAGCAGCACACTCCACGAATTGTACAGACTTTTCAAGTCTAAAGGATTTGAGCAAACAACCCAGGAGTTTACCAGTGCCCAAGGCACCAAGTGGTCCTTTATTCCACCCTCAGCCCCTCATTTCGGTGGTCTGTGGGAAAGCGGAGTAAAAAGTGTCAAATTTCACTTGCGTCGCGTGATTGGAGGAACCATTCTGACTTTCGAGGAGTATTATAACATCCTAACTCAAAGAGAGTCCTGCCTTAACTCACGCCCTTTATTTGCAATATCCAATGACTTTAGGGACCCCGAACCTTTAACTCTCGCTCATTTCCTGGTTGGTTCTCCGCTCACGGCACTCCCGGAACCCGACTATTCCCAAGTCAATATTAGTCGTTTGGGCAGATGGCAGCTACTCCAAAGATTCACACAATCCATTTGGAGACGGTGGTCAAAAGATTACTTGCACTAGTTGCAACAGCGCAACAAATGGCGCATTACGTCAAAAAATTTGACTCCCGTACAACTCGTCCTCATTCTAGATGATAATTCCCCCCCCCCCAGTGGAAACGCGGGGTAATCACGAATGTTTACTCGGGTCAGGACTCAATAGTGCGCGTTGCTGACGTTCGCACCGCACATGGTGTCCTACGTCGACCCATTCATAAATTATGCCCACTTCCGGTGGCATTAGACTAGTCGCATGAGCATTATGCGACACGTAGCAGTAATGTAACTTTGCCGCATTACCTTGCTTCACGCCCGGGACATTCCCGGGGCGATCATATGATCTATAATTATTATTATTGTAATTATTATTATCATTGTGTAGTTATTATTGTAATAATTACTACGCTATTATTGTATCTATCGTGATATTGTGCATCACCATCATGTTTTATGTAGTTTTAAACTATTTTGGGAATTATTATTATAATATTATTGTATCAATTATTATGTATTTGGCATTGTATTATCCAATGGTTATGTATTGTTGAATTTTTTAGGATTGTTGTTCCAATATCATGCATGCAAATTATTATATCTTGTCATTGTATTGTTACTTGGTACTTATTGTTGAATTTTGTGTGTGATTATTATCCTATTATTATGTGATACAAATTACTATGTCTACCTGATCATTGTATTATCGTGCATCATTACCATGTTATTATGTATTGTGCAATTTTATTATCAGTTTTCTATGACTATATAACGCAAATCATTATGTATTCTGTAATTATCACATGAATTTGGTATGTTAATCATATTGTTACTATTAATTGTCTAGGTGTCATTGCTGTATGTTGGACATGTCAATTGTTATGTTGTTGTATTACCAGGAATTATTTATTATTGAATTTAGTAGCATGTAACGTCAACTACTATATATAAGTAACCTAATAACTTAAATTGCAAAATCGCCCCTATTTTGTGCGGGCAGTATGGTGAAACTTTGAACCTTGTAAACTTTGTATTCTGAATACCGCATTGCGACACGTGTAGATGACGTCACGTTGTTGTCTGTTATCTACAGCCGGTCTTTAGCAGGGCTGACTGTAGTAACAATTACGTTAGTTCTTCTCAAGACTCCGAGAAGGCCACTCGTTTCTCTTTCCAGCCGCGGCTACAGAATTTTCATTATTTAAATTATTAGCATGTTCAACATGCGCTAAGTCTACTTGGGCGATCTCAGCCTTACTTCTCACGATTATGTCATTCGATATTTAATTCTAATTTAATTAGCGGGCATCATGCCGCGGTAATTACTACACGTGCCAGCAATCGCATCAAATAGATTTCAACAAACAATTATTTATATAAAAAGCATACAGTCCACTTAAAACTTCATTTCTAACCAGCCATCTCCAATTAGCGTTCCTAAGAATAACTCAAGAGTACATCAAGTGTTTCTAAGACGTTACAATGAGTCAGAAGAAAAAGAAAGAAGAGAAAACCTATAATTTGAAATAATGTATTGTATAAACTAAATAACAATAATGTGAAGACTCCCATAATGATATTTATTTATAGTCGTACTTAGACTACTTATATAATTTTGTTAGTGATGGACTGTAGATGATCCAGCAATCATATGCCTGGGCAGACGATACGTTCCTCTGTACCCAGATGGTATAATTGACGGCGGAGCAAAAGGAGTCAAAAGTACCCTCCTCCGATCCGATTCAATATAATGTTAGGGAAGAAATGTTAGGGAATTAGATATTATAGGGATAAAAAATATTAAACAAGAATATAATATAGGAAATCAAGGAGAATACTGACACTGAATAAAGCATTAAGAACCAATAGCTCAAAACTAACAAGTGTTTAAGGAAATAAATTAAATAAATGATTGATAATTTTAATCAAACACCTGAACGATATTTGCTGAAATAATCAATTTTAGTGGCAGGGCAATATGTAAGGGTACATATCTTCAACATGCATTAATGAAGCAACATGATAAGAATAATGCACTAAATGATTAACACTATGAATTAAAAGGGGTGAGTCACAGATAAAGAAATGGGTAATTAACATAATTATGCGATCAAACAGATAAACGTAATAATAAAAGTAACCTCTGAGAAGAGAAATGTAGCAAGCAACGGAGCAAACGTTGAAAACAATAGTACAACGCGATTTAACCAAAGTAACCCAATAGATATGGTAAGTGAATAAGTAGAACCAGCCCCAATACCAGTGATAGGATATATCAAAACAAACAAAATAAGTGAGAAGCTAGAACCAGTCCCAACACCAGTGATTGAACAAATAAAATGAAACCAGATGAGAAGGTGAAAACCAAAATATAAATGAAATAAACTGAAAAAGAAATGAAAGGACACAAACAAATAATATAGAATAGAAAAATGAGAAATGTTACACTCAACTAAAGTAGTGAAAAAGAAACCAATGAATGATAAATGTAAATGATAATTATTAGTATCAACCAAATAACAATGATAATTGTTAAAATTCAATAACTTAGAGACAAACATAGTACACTAACCAAATAAATAGAGAGTAACTATTATAAATCACTCTAATATGACATGAATTTGTTAACAGTATAATTAACCATTATAAAGTGAGAGATAGAGAGATAGTGAACATTAGTGTGTGAGAAAGATAATTTGATGTTAGGTAATACCCACTAGTAACAGTTAAATAAAAGGTAAAAAGTGCAAAGTGATAGTGTAAAACCCCAAAATTAAACCCTATTCATAGGTATAAACACCTAATAATCAGTGACAATCACTAAAGATTTATTGGTGAGATGTGTTATTAAATAAGACTTTTGTTATTATTAGTAGTAAGATTAACTATAGATAAAGAATACAATGGTATTCAGGGAAGGAATCCCATGGAGAGTCAAAATGTTGGTGTTACCATGGATAGAATGTAAAGTTTATTTTAGAAAGAATAGGATAAAGAATGTAAAGACAAATTCAATAAACATCCTATGTTTTAAGGGAGAGTTAGTTAAGTAAAGTTAAATGGTGTGATGATGTTTATCACCAAGAAGTAAATAAGAAGTAACAAATGTAAACAAGAGTAGTATAATAACAGTTAAAGGATTGTTTGATTAAGTTTAAGTATAGGAGTATGGCTGAAGAGTTATACAGGCCATAAACCTAAATGTTATGTTATATTTTATAGAGCATAGTAAATAATAAACCAATTATAAACCATGGCAATATAAATAAGAAAAAAGATAAATTAATACAAATCTAATAATACTGAAAAGGCAGTTAGAAAACAATAGACACACCATAATATGGAAACTAAAATAAAAACATTCAATTATAGTAAAACAGACCCAAAACAATTCAACAAGTAAACAAATCATTTATAATACAAAACAAAATATGTATAAGGGTAAAATAATATGTAATCTGTACAAATTAAGAAAAAAAGCTAATTACTACCTAGGCCTATGAAATGCCTAACTGCAAGAAACCAATAACAACAAATTGTAAGAAATTAACTATGATATTAGCAAATCAAAAGCAAGTAACTAGTCAATGATAATTAGTGGATCATATTAAGAGATAAATGTTAAATTAAGGACATAAAATAAGAAAGAAATGTAATTAAATGATAACAACATGAATAACACTAATAAATAAGCAAACTCAGCTTTGTGGGATGTCAAAATGACCTTTAAAAGATAATACGAACAGTGGTGATAATATTTCAGACTTAAATAAGAAGACCGAAGAATAATACTATTTCTTTTATGAATTTGCTAACTGCTATAATTTTTTATTGTTCGACTAAGCTTTTCGTCATTACTGACATCCAGGGTTGTTTAAGACCTGAAGATGTCAGTAATGACGAAAAGCTTAGTCGAACAATAAAAAATTATAGCAGTTAGCAAATTCATAAAAGAAATAGTAAGGATGGCTGCTAATTTAAACAATACGACGAAGAATAATAGCAATCAGAAGATATTTAATAATTTTGAATAAAAATTCAAATATTCTAACAATGGTCTTAAGTCATGCATAGCCAAGCAGAATCAATCAGTTACCATGACAACTGAACGTTAGGTATGAATATTCCGTTAGAAACGGTTAATCCTATAGTGACGCTCACGAGGAAGAGACGCCAAGCCGTAAAGGGTCCAATTTTTTATTTAAAAACAGTCAAAGTAACCAGATTTCTTGAAGTGAAGAACCAAACTACCTGATGAGGGACTAATACATTCAACCCAGGCAACAGGCCAGCTTAATTAACGCCAAATTAATTAAAATCTATCAACTAATACGAAAAAGAAGCAAGGCGTACCTAAATCCCAAGATGATTGAAGATTGAAGACCCAATCGATGAACCCAACCTATTTCAACGGTATGACACTACACCTCAAATCAACTGATTGATAAGTATTGCTGAGTTAACCGAATTTCTGAAATAAATTCTCTTTAAATTTTCTCATAACACTTTGAACTCTCACTATAAACTGACGATATTATTTCTTTCAAAGATTAATTAATAAAACATATTTATAAATACCAAGTAACTGAATTATAACCTACGTATTAAACGAATAACACTGGCACACGCTTTTAACACCACAGAGTTGAATTTAATGTAAACCTCTTTCATAGATGATTACCACAATTGTGGGGTGGTGTACTTTATTTAAATATCTTGTTCTAAACTTTTTTGTCGTTCTTAAAAGAATTCATTGGCACTTTTATTTTGTATAAATAAGAATACGGCGTCCATCATGGCGTCTGATTAACTTGTAATGCCGACCCTGCTTCCTGCTGAGTGAACAATTAATTTATTGCCGAGGCTAAAAGCTATTATATTAATCTCATTTGTAAAAACATTATTGAAAATTAATAAGCTATAAAGCTAAATAAATAAGTGTGAATCGTTACCAGCTCTCCTGTAATTATTTCAAGTGTATTATGTATGTTGTGTTCTGTAGCAGTGAATAGAATTAGCCAACAACATTTTATTTTGGCAACACGTCCCCCCACTCAAGCGAGATCCGAGTTCCCGCCAGTCGGCGAATAATTCGAATCAAACACTACAGTACCGTAAACAACTGAGATAGAATCTTTTAATTGTTTTCTTGCAAAACAATTTGGCGCCTATCGGGAAGAAATAACTAGTGAGTAAGGACAGGTAAGGACACACAGATCACACGAAGCGTTTGTAACACAGTGACGCATTCAACGTGCGACTAATAAACGCACCGACAGATCGAGAGTTATCACAATTTAACACCGACGATCAAGGTTTAATTACAATATATATATATATATATATGTATACATATAGGCCTACACCATATACTTTGTAATGAATAACCTACTGTTTCGATTGATTAATAAGAAATAAGCAGCGAAAATTAATCATTAAAACATGGAGTCACAGGCTTCCGTTTGATTACTAATTCGTTTATGCTCGTATTTTTCGGTTCTCCTATAATCGCGGCTAACTATGTGTTTTATTTTAAATCGATCCTACAATAATCGTTTTCACAGTTCTCACAAATTACTGCCATTGTATACACCACTATCCTAGGTTAATAAATTCTACAGTATTATATTAAGTAAATAATAAGCTTTTCTTTACTGTGTTTCCCTTTGTCTTTATGTGATTACTGGGGAACGGATTTTTATATGCAATTAAATATTTTTCATATTTACGTTAATAATTAAATATCTTCATAAATACGTTATTAGCACACATTATGGATATTTCAATGCAGTGCATTGATTTCTCACTTTATTTATTTTAATTTTTGTGTGCATATTCGAATGCCAAAAGAAGGAATATGGGACAAGTTTTTTCGAAAATAACCTGGGAGTGTTATATATTGCATAATATTCATGTTATATATGTTATATAACATGTTATATTCATGTTGCATAATATTTATGTAACTTGTTTATGATTCATTTTTGCAAGAGAATGAGTCATTATGTTTCAGTTTCTTCAGTGACATGTTTTCGTGCGGTAAAGCGGGCACTTCCTAACGTAATTATGGTGGCACTCTAAACACTTGTTAGGTATACTCGCTATGGCTATTGAAAATTGACACAGTTTCATGCTTAAGTGACCTTAAATATAAACATACAAAAGAATTTGTTTCTCTGTTACAACAGATAAGACGACGAACACAACTGACAACTCAGTAATAGTCCTGGAAATTTTTGTAAACATTGCTGTAGATACAATGTATGGTGGGAGATGTTTGTTCATTTTGAAAGCGCTAAACCAGCTAAGTACCTAATTTGGTGTCTTTGTACATCGGCACTCGTATTACATGATAGTGTTCTTGTCGCATCGCGTACTGTGCTTACCAGAATGCCGAAAGTAAAATGTTGTGAAAGTGTCCGATTACAGCAGTATGTTAAAAATTTAAAAGTATATTCAGCTCAGATGGAAAGACACTATAATACCAGCCTTGTGGAAAATCCATAAAAACGCATCAACGATTGTTTGCGCAGCATCTATTCGGCAACAAACATATCGCTGCGGCTTCACGTCATTAGGTGAAACAGGGCCTTCTCCGTCCTCAAATTCGGAACCTACAAATTACCGTGAATTTTATTCTGATTTGTACACCCCAGCAGACGTTTCCCTACATAAACAAACATTCGCGTGTTTAAATATTTTTTCGAGAAGTACACAAACTTAGATCCTACGAATGATTCTATGTTAAGATAACTCTTCAAGTCTAAGAGTCTACGTTTAAGACTATCTTCCAAACTGCCATGAAGAAAAATTATAATATATCAAAGCTGTGTGTAAAAATGAGAAAAAATGGGTATGCGGTGATGAAACGATGAAACTACGGACTCCACAGAAAGAAAAACGGGGAATTTAGTATTGTGGTACATACTAACGAAATAGTTTCCGAACGTTCATTTTTCATGGCTTTAAAGAAGTGTCAACAGCACATCACATTACAGTCACTCGCTAGGTTGGTCAATGAAAGTATGCATTTTTTGTGACCAAAGCGTGTTAAATACAATAATGTATTGCTTTTTATTATCGCTGAAGCATCGTATATGAAGAAAGCAGAGGAAGCCCTCTGTATCATCTATCTGAAATAGATACAATTTACCTGTTTTGTACATGATCTACACGGAAAGTATTTGTTAAGTCCTCTACGATAATTTCCTCAAAAATCAAAATCCTAACCTTCACCACCTAAAACAACCACCATCGCCCATTATCACTCCCTGTGGGGCTTGGCATTCTGAACTATTAGGCCTATATTATGCAGATCATTTTGACAATCAATTTATGAAATCGAAAAAGGTAATGCTTCGTCAATAGAGATCCTTCAGAATTTGTTAAAAGACAGTAGTGTAAGAAATGAATTGGTATATATTTGCATATAGTTCTGATAATTTTAGTCTCTTGTGCGAATTGATAAAAAACTGGAAATAACAAAAAAACATCTTAATAGAAACTGTCGATGAAATACTTCTTGTTGATAGCAAGATCAGTTCCTTCACAGAGTCTAAAATGAAAATGAAAATATAAATTCACGTTTTTGTTAAAAAAATACTGGATTTTAAATTGCAAATAAAGTTTCCTAAGTTTAGAAGTGAGCAAGAAGACACTTAAAACTAAAGTGCAAATGATGGTTCTCATTTCAAGTATGCCAGTGTAACGTAGAATAGTAGAACATGAAGGATTCATGTGACGTACAACGGCCCTTTTTCCAGTATTGATCTTTATTCTCTGAAATCGGCAGAGGTTTGTAATGGAAAATTTGGAGTTGGCATTTATTGTGAACCAACTGCAATTAATTTTCAAGAAGGAACTGACGAGTTGGAGGGTTTAGGAGGGTCCGTTTTGAGAGTCCTTATAAACATTTTTCGTGTTATTACCTTTTTGATTAAATTAAACTAAAAGAAAATATCTTAAACTTTTAACAATAAAAATATTTTTTCCAGTGTTCTAGCACCAAAAATTCCATTTCTAAATGATTTTCTTATTCTATATAATTAAGAAACAGAGGACCATTCCAGAAAACTTCTATTTCGTCATTGAAAGTAACAGCTTTGTATTAATTAATGAGAATAATCGTATATACGTTCAAATTCTAGGTCAGTTTAAGGTTACACTTTACTTTCTTGACGGTATTAATAGGTCTAATATGAGATCAGATTAAGTAGTAATAAAATTAATTTCACAAAATTATTCACTATAACTTTTAGTGTTATTATGAAATTACAACCATTTATACACACTTCTTGAGGTGAACCTCTTCCTGATTTTCTTTTATGGGTAAGAACCGATTACTAGATTCCGGTAAGCAGTTGCTTACAAACTGTCGTTTCTGGAGAATGCCATTCCACGAAACTCTCTCCTGACGAACTTGCTTATCTGAAATCTGCTGTCCCTAACACAACGACGATGACACCACCACCACCATCACAACAACAACAACAACTATACTATACTATAGCGCTGTGGGGAGGCTCTGTAGTTTTCAAGAAATCCTTTCCTCTCAAGCCCTCCCCGAAGAAATAGTTCTCTAATCCTCTGTACCTGGTGAATCAATTAAATCCGGGCCGATCTGTACAAACAATTCATAATTTCATTTAGTATTTAATTATAAAATCAGTGTAGTAAATTTTTGTTACTTTTACCGTAAGCATTGACATTGCACTCCGTTGTTACAAGTCGTAGTTAAAATTAATTGTTTCAAGCAAACTCGTTGTTATACAATACAATTTTATAATGGCAACTGACTAGAAAACGGTAGAGACGAGTGGCAAGAGACTAGCTTATTAGTATGTCTAAATCAATATTGCATAGCTATGTGGCTGATAGATGGTAGTCAGTGACGAGAATCAGTTTACTATTTGCTATTATGAAATTTTTGAAAAACAAAAATTTTGAGGAAAGAAACTATCTTGAGTGGAGTTTATCTGAATTTTGTCTGTAATTTCTAATTCGTCGTATGTTTTTCTAGTTACATGAGGCAAATTGTTTATTCTATGCCAAAATAAAAGAAAATGACTGTGGTAACTGATAATGGGAAATAAGTATATTAACCATTGTGTAGCATGACAGAAAATCCATCTTATTATAAGACCAAAAAAGAAGCAAATATAGAATATAACATAGATTATTAAAAAACCAAACTGGCAAAAAACAAAAAGTATTATAATAATTAATCAAGAATAAAAGTAAAATGAAATCCGAAATTAAAAGTAGTTAAGTTCATTAAAACCAACTTAAGTGATAATCCAACTTATATTGTATATATACCCAGGTAGAATAGGAGCAGTTAAGAAAAAACCATATATATACCAAAACCACCGAATAAAATTATATAACTAGTAAGCACATAAAAACAAACCCCCAACAAAGTATAACAAAGAACAGTACAATACAGTTGGAAAAAAAGAAACTATGTAAATTAAATATAAATAGAAATATTAGATATATGATGGAAAGTGTACAAAGATAATTTAACTTGATTGTGAAAAAATGACAAACAATAATCCCATTTAAGTGATGTCCTTTATTCTCCAATAACTAGATAAAATGGCTAGAAATCAAATTTGGGAATATAGTGAATAGTGAGGGTAAATCCTTAAATTAAAACAAAAACAGCAAAAGACTGCATAATAATTGATTTTAATAAACTGTTTAAATAAAAACAGATGTGTTTTGTTTATGTTAGCAGTTCATTGAACTCAAAGCATTGAATGCTTGAGAATAAGTTTAATTTTTTTTTAATATAATATCTTTATTATATTTTAATTATGCCAATTAATAATAAACACTGTTGTAATTAAGTAAGGGCAATTTAGTTAAGATTTTATTAGAATTGTATGTCAGAAAGGGTATTAGCAAGCTGAAATAATAGTAAACTTAGTAATTGAAATAACATAAAAAAAATAGGCCAAATGGTACCTCTCACCAACATTATAATTAGTAAATAAGTTAATGAATCTTAATAAATTAATGAAAATTGTTGAATGTAAATCACTAACCATGTATAATAACTGTAACAACACTTAGTGAAAGTAATTAAGGAATGTATAAGATATTATTAGTAAAAATGCAAGTGTAATAACACTGGAGTCTAAAGAAAAGCCTAAATTGAAGATAGTATTCAAATTAGCTAACCAAATCATCAAATTACTGAGAATTAAAGAACCCAAACCATAATACCCCGTAATTCAATCAATGATCTTGTTCAATGATAATTAGAATCTAACATAAATTGTCAACCATTTAATGTGGAAAGAAGTAAAGTAGTTAAGGCCTACAACCAAATATACTGTAAATATGACTTTTTGAGTTAAAAAATACTATAAAATAAATCATGGGTGGTATTAAATGATGCAGAATTAAATAAGGAATTTTATTATGTAATTAGCATTTAATAAGAATAAATAATAAGCAAAATGTAAGTTATAATATAAGGTAAAATTCAATTCTTTAGTACAACATCAAATTTAAGGCTTAAGTGTCAGCTGATTTAAAACAATGAAAATTTACTAATAAATCAGCCAGGACCTTTTGTATGATGAAGAAAAAACGGGACTTGATTGTTAAACGTCGAGGTGAACACATCAGAACGAACGCATTATAAAAGATAGAAAATATAATTTGACATGAACTAAACCTATAAAAAAAAGAGAGAAATTTAAAATATGAGTTACTAACACAAAACTCAAATAAAATAAATTCAACCATTATATTTACGAAGATAGGAAGGTGTAATCAAGATATTAGAACAGTCCAGGCACTAATCAGAAATTATCTAATGTGAATATCAGCACAACGTTCTGGACGAACTAGTTGACGAATACACTATCAACCTACACTTATTGCCGAACCAAACAACAGATCACTAATACAGAATAATTACACTACGATGAAGAAAAATTAATCACTACTACTATGATGAAGGACACATAAAGAATCCATATTTATTTAGAGAAGAATAGACTTGGGAATCTTGGTATAACTTCGTAGCAAGAAGACGGCCGTCTTTATTGAAACACGGACCTGCCCAATCAGCTGTGGTGACGTCAGCCTACGTAGAGCCATTGGTTCGAAAAAATCTAATTTTTATTAACCTTTTTATATTAAATATTATTTCTATTTTGTCATTAAGAACTTGTTAATTGTAAGTATTGTACCTTTTCAGCATTACCCTTTCTCTGACTTTTAATTGCCCGGTCCACGTCTCCGTCATTTCGGAACTGTCCTCGGATCATTGTCCCATCAGTGTGCATCTAGCTACCCAGCACTCTACCGTCCGCGACGAGCGGCGGGTAATCGAGTGGGAACGCTTTGGCCCGGCGTTTAGTCGCCGCTTACCTGAGCGTATACCACTCGACACTACCCAGCATGTCGATGAGGCAGTTGGGACTCACGGACGTCCTTCTCCCAGATTTCTACGTTCACTTTGTCGGCAGCTTTCTGCGAGACCGTAGCTTCCGAGTGAGAGTAGACCACGCTCTCTCTTCGGAGAGGCGTATTACCGCTGGTGTCCCTCAGGGAAATGTACTTGGGCCTCTCCTGTTCTCGCTTTTCGTCAACGACACGCCCCGAGTGCCTGGAGAGTAAGATTGTCGCTGTTCGCGGACGACACTGCGGCTTTTGCCTCAGAGCCGAACGCAAGTTATGCGGCAATCAAGCACCAGCGCCAACTCGACGCGTATGTCGGGTGGACCGATGACTGGACAGTTGCCGTCAACGCTTCCAAGAGCGCCGCGGTAATATTCTTGCGCAAACGTAAGCGGCCTCGGCCGCTTAAAGTAGGCTCCGTCGAGGTGCGCTGGAACAATAGCGTCAAGTACCTCGGGCTCCACGTAGACTCCCCACCCACCTGGCGAACCCATACACAATATATCCGACAACGCGCTTCGGCGGAACTCAGTAAACTTTGGCCCGTGCTTTCTAAGTTCATCGTCAACTCGTACGTGTTGCCCGTGATTACCTATGCCTGTCCTGTTTGCGGATACCTTGCTCGATGTCATATATCAGCGCTCCACCACGTTCTCGACCGGGGACTTAAGCTCGCGTGTAAAGTCCCCCGAAGGTAATCTTCTCGTCTTTTGAGGAGAGGACTCAGTGTCCGCTCTTTTGATGACAGCGTGAGACGCCTGGCGCATAGATTCTATGTCGATCAGCACGTGTGACCCACAATTCCCTCATTGCCGGACTTGGTAAATATTCTCCGAGTCCAGGTGAGTCTTAGAAGCGACCACGTATACTAGCCGCGGTGGTATAATCCACCATCGAGGGTCGCTTCAGGCCCTCCATTAAATAGGAAAAAAATAATATAAATTAACTCAAACCGACCCAGTGGCAGCAGTGCTAACTGAGACTCGGGACACTGCACAACTCGCGCGAGCCGCGCAACACCCAGTCGTGTCGTGTATAGCCTATATGATACATACACGTAAATATCGTGTTAAAGGATTCTGTCATTAACGATAGTAAAACAACTTTCTCTACTGACAAAATTATGGCATAAGATATAAATATTGATTGCAAAAAAAAAAAAAAAAAAAAGTCAGCACCAATAATAATAATAAACAATTAGTTTTACTATTGCTGTCTTATACTCACGTAGTATAACCTTGACGTAGTAGGAATTAATGAATATTAATTACATAAAATCAGGTCTTAATTATTTAACTTTTTAGTCTTTCGTTGTAGATTAGCATTTAGTTAAGCTGTACTATTAAAAGTGATCATTTTGTAATCATTTTCTCGTTTTTTTCACATCAAGTAAAATTCAGAAACAAAACTGACTATAATACCGTTGATACTACTACTGTGGCAACTACTATTGGGGTAATTATACTAAAACTGCTAAAGTTTGTACATCTCACTTTTGACAATGAACCCAATTCCAAAATTTCATATGTGGTATGTTCCCCGAAATCAAATGTGTTATAAGTAAATTGGTCCTTTCTACAACTACAACATGATAGTTATTAATTTCCTCAAAATTCATATTATTCCTTAGTTGAAATATTATGTCACTTGTTATTTCTATTTAACATAACAATTTGCATTTTTACTTTTGTTACAACTTTCTGTTTCTAACGAAAGAAAGAAAACAGTATGTATGGGAGACACAATTCAAATAGCCCGCCAAATATCATAACAGTATGTAGGTATAAAAAGAAGGCTCTAATCTTAGCTTTTTATTTTCTCGCACTTCTATTTCGTAGTCATTGTTTTAAGAAAAATTCAAGATGAGCGAAATCTTTGATTAACCTACTGCTGACAAACAAATCCAATGTTGGTTAGTTTGATATGTGTGTGTGTGTGTGTGTGTGTGTGTGTGTGTGTGTGTCTAATTAAATAAAATATAATATCACTTGCATTCCACCGAATGTGTAATAAAAAGATACGTTATTTTTAAGGACGAAAAGCATATTTATCCTTGACGAAGATTGGAATGAATAATCACATATTGTTAGTAGGTTGAGAACATAGAGTTAGAATAGTAAGAAGACATGCAAAACAGTGAAGTAAAAGTAATGTTTGTGAAAGGTGACTCAAGAATAAAAACTACTTAGTAAAAAATGGTAAAATCATTATAGAATGTCGGGGCGTGTGCAAATAAAATTAATCCAACGACTTTGAATAAATTATGTTTTATCTGTATAAATTATATATCGAAATACAATAATATTTCAAATAGTGTGACAATATTGTAGCGTGACAGAAAATCCACCTTGTTATAATTTAAAAAATAATCAGTTAGAGAATAAAAATAAAATGGCTTAAAGGAAAATTACTATAAAAATTAATCAAGGACCACAGTAAATTGAAATCATAGATTCGAAGAAAAAAAGTGAATTAAAAACAACCATACAATATATAATAACTTATAGGAAAATAATGATAATCCAATATATAGAGTAATTATACCCAGGTAGAATAGGAGCATGTAAGGAAATACCACGGATAAACAAACCTCCATAATAAAAGTATAACTATTGGAAAAAACAACCACATATTATAAAAATAGAAACCCCCAAAAAAGATGAAATGTAAATAAGAAAAGTACAATACAGTAAAATTAGAATAAATGTAAAGTAGGTGTAAGTAAAGTTTCTAGATATATGATTAACAGTGGACCAGTGCAATTTATTTTTATGATGAAAAGCAACTAATGATGATCCCATTTAAGTGATATTCTTTATCTTACAAGACTAGATAAAATGGCTAGAAATAAGATAAGAGAATGCAGTAAATAGTGAAGTGAACAAGGGTAAATCCCTAAACTAAAACAAAAACAGCAAAAGACTGCATACAAATTAATTTTAATAAACTATTTAAATAAAAAACAGATGTGTTTTGTTGATGTTAACAGTTCATTGAACTCAAGGCTTGAATCCTTGAGATTGAGTCTATTTTTTATATAATATCTTTATTATCTTTTAATGATATCATTTAATAATAAACACTATTGTAATTAAGTAAGGGCAATTTAGTTATGATTTTATAAGAATTGTATGTCAGAAAGGGTATTAGCAAGCTGAAATAATAATAAACTTTGTAATTGAACTAACGTAAAATATAGGCCAAATGGTAAATATCACCAACAGTATAATTAGTAAATAAGTTAATGAATTTAATTTAATTAATGAAATTTGTTTAATGTAAATCAATAACTGTGTACAATAACTGTAACAACACTTTGTGAAGGTATTGAAGGAATGTATAGAATATTATTAGAAAAAATGCAAGTGTAATATCACTGGAATCTAAGGAAAAGCCTAAATTGAGGATAATATTCAAATTAGCTAACCAAATCATATAATTACTGAGAATTAAAGAAGACAAACCATAATAATTCAATCAATGATCTTGTTCAATGATAATTAGAATCTAACAGAAATTGTAAACCATTTAAGGTGGAAGTAAGTAAAGTAGCTAAAGCCTACAACCAAATATACTGTAAATATGACTTTTTGAGTTAAAAAATACTATAAAATAAATCATGTGTGGTATTAAATGATGCAGAATTAAATAAGGAAATTGATTATGTAATTAGCATTTAATAAGAATAAATAATAAGCAAAATGTAATTAATAATATAATGTAAAAGTCAATTATTTAGTTCAACATATAATTGAGGCTGAAGTGTCAGCTGATTAAAACAATGTGAATTTAATATTAAATCAGCCAGGACCTTTTGTATGAAGAAGAAAGAGAGTTAGTTGATTGTTAAACGTTGAGATGAACACATCGGAACGATCTCACACAAATTAAAAAATTAAAACAGATAGAAGATATAATTTTGGATACTAACTAAACCTATAAAAATAAAAAAGAGAAATTTAAAAATATGAGTCATCAACACTGAGTTCAAATGAAATAAATCAAATTAGTCTCTTTATGAAGATTGGAAGGCGTAACCCAGATATTAGTACAATATAAACGTTAATTCAGAATTTTATCGATACGAAATTTGCCATTGTAAAACCTTATGAACTATTGGAACAAGAACACATTTGAACACTGGTTGCCAAGCCAAACAACTGATCACTACTCCAGAATAATTACACTGTTATGAAGAGAAATTAATCACTTCTGCTCGGAGGAGGAACACATAAAGAATCAACATTTATTTGAAGGAATTCCGTCGTGAGGACTTCTCGTACATACGCAGCAAGGAAGCGGCCATCTTTGTTTGGAAACGGACCAGTCCGGCCAGCTGTGGTGACGTCAGCCTTCGCCCAGATTGTTAGTTCGAGAAATCTAATTTTATTAACATTTTTATATTAAATATTATTTCTATTTTTATAATTAAGAACTTTTTTATTGTAAGTGTTGTACTTTTCAGCGATACCCTTTCTCTGACTTTTAACAACAGCTAAAAGAACCTGTAATTCAATATTAATAATTTATATAACGAAACCAATTTGCCCTGAGATATGAGTTTTCGAGCTGTGGATTAGCAGGTCCATTCAAAATCGATTAATCGCTATTAGATTAATACATTCATTTAATATTCTAATTTTGAGTTTTATTTCTTGGTAAACATATATAGAAGAATTTCAGATAATATTTGAAACCTGGACTCCAAGCAAGAAGAGAATAACATTGCGAAGGAGTACAATCACGGAATAGTTGAATACCACTAATCGATTATTACATTTCATAATCTATTTTACGCTGGAAACCAATTAATATTATTATAACACCATAAATCAACTAAATTAGTAATAAAAAGAAGTAAGGGCTAATATAATAAATAAATAAATAATAAGTAATTCATAAATTAATAAATAATAAAAATTATTAATAAAAAAAGAAAAAAAATTTTATTTTGAAACAAAATTTTTTACCAAGTTATATTATAATTTTTGTAACTCCGTAACGTCAACGAAACAAAAGGATCGTTACAATATAAAAGAAATATAATGATTTTAATAACTGCATGTAATGAATATATTGTTACGACTATTGCGGAACGCTCTCGAACAGTTGGGAGTGACGATGTACACGATTGTCGGCTAGCCGAGTCAAGGTCTGCAGAAGTACCACTCCAGACCGTTCTAGCACTTGCAAACAAGCAAATTATGCTGGCACGCATTGAGTAAACACCGACTTACAAGAGGCCGACTTAGAAGTTTGTTAGAGTTGGCAATTTGTTCAGTGCGGATCAAGTGGTAGTTTGGAAGTGATTAGTGCATTATTACTGTTTGAGCTCTTAACAGTTGACATTATATTGCGTTTGAACAACTTTAACTTGAAGTACTACGTGAGAGTATCTTGTCGATTTCCAGTTGTTATTTGTGACACATTAAAGCAGGTAATTAGTGATTTCATTGGAGTCTGTATTTTGTTTCCACTGTACCATACGACGGTCCGTGAGAAAGTCATAAAAATATATAAAAAATATACCCGGGCAATTACCTTTTACGAACGGAAGAAATGCAAAATATAAAGAATGTTACATTGCTAAAAACACAATCTCATTTTTAAGATAAAATTCTTTTAAATTGTTCAATTAAACGAACAAACAACAGAATATATCTCTGTCATTTAAGCTATTACAATAAAAAACAACATATCAAAAGGATTAAATATAAAACGAAGACATGAAACTGCAATGTCATAAGGAAAATTAATTTAAACCTTATTAAACTAAATATTATTATTCCTAAAAATGGATTGATATGGATTCGAATTTATTCAGAATTCAAGAAACGTCGTTCGAATGTAGGTCTACTCAAAACGGAAGTAGGACATTTTGCACGTGTTCAATACGTTACTTTAACACGTGTTAAGTCTTCAGTTTTATTAACATTTCTGTTCAAAATTAAAAGGAGCTGTCTTATTTACTAATCATACTTCACTATTTACTTTTTGTACCGGGATTGGTCGTTATTAGAATTATACACATTGAGCTTTGTAATAATTATACTGTTGCTTGAGTTTTGTAACGAAAAGTTCGTAACTGATTTAGACTTGATCGTATTGAAACATAGTTGTATCATCCAGCCACTGCACTAGGACATACAAAACCAGCACAGCTAAAGGAGAGTGTCTGAAACCGTAGCTGCCTTATTTGAATGCGGACGGAGGTGTGATCGACGGATGAGACTCTGGGAGAACAACAGAAACACAAGCGAAAGGAGGTTGATAGCAGGTTGACATGTTGAGATCCACCCGGTTTCATCGTGAACTATCGACACCAAGGAAGCGAAAATTGTATTATTTGCATTGCCATTTGTAAAGGAACATTTTATAGACAGTTAAAAATGTTTAAAGACAGTTTAACCAATTGTAAGGATTTTATAATTATGAACCTTATTGAATGACTGTTATTTTAATATAATTAATGTTCACATCTAGATTTAATAGAAGCACATATTTACTTTATAAATTTGTTTTAATTATGGTCTTATAAAGAACTTTGTTTCAGTTAAAGCTTTTTTTCTGATTTAGTTACATTAATGAAGGCTTTTAACTTTGATATTTAATGAATGTTTAAATGCCTAAATTTTAAATTCAAATTACAACAAAATTTAAAGTTTATGGTAAAACAATAAATAAATTTTAGTTTACAATATTGTATATAGATCATAAGTATGCATAATAAATATGTCAATACGTAAATAAACTTATAAAAATAATATTGGAATAGTCTATTTTCCGTTTATATAGTATGCAATTTTGTCTAAATTGCTCTAAATTTTATATCGATCTGGTGTAAATATTTTCAAAATTCATAATGTTAATTAATAGCGATCCCGGTCAGTGCATTGGTTCCTAGAAAAAATAAATAAAGTAAAGTAAAATTTGGACTTAGTTCTAATGAATTCTTTGACAAAATATAAAACAAAAGGGACATATTGATAAACTTGCGTTTCAGTGAAAAATATGACTGTTTTAAAAAACAAGTTTAAGTTACACACTTCTTGAAAATTTTTTATGTAATGAGTAACTTTTTGATTGAACAGAGTTTAAAGTACTGCACTTAGGTATGTAAAAGTATTTTGTTTTATTTACACTTGATTATGTATTAAGTATTATATTTATACATTATATACACCCAATGAAATTGTAATGTAATAAACAATGTAACGTTCATATTTTAAAACCAGCCTCCCTTTTCACCCCCACGCTAAACAGGTGTTCCCTGTTGATCAATAAAAAATTATGGGAAGCCTATATATGAACCATCGTTTAGGTATTGATTATATTGCGCAAGACATTAGATAGCTTGTAGTCTGTGGTAGTGTTAGAATAGATTCCTAGCGCATATTAATTATTTATTAAACCTTAGAAATAGCTCAAATTTGTTCATTCAAGAAATCGTGTCAATCAGTAGACAGTAATTAACCATTGTTGTTCATGCCGTACAATTTATGCAAATTATGTAATATCCCTTCCCCTTTTGTAGTCATTGTATCTACATCAATGCTTTTATTTTAACGGTGAAAGAGAGAAAACAAAAAAAGAATCTAACTAGTATAATGTTGAAATCGTTGTGGATTGTGTAACATATTCACTCATGTGATAACGCATAGAAAGCTACAAAAACACAGAACATATTGGATCATCTTTAAAAAAATTAGCGTATCGCCATTATTATATCATTGCTCACATTGACGTTATAAGGCACAACGACCATTTAAAAAGGCAAAAAAAATTATGGACACATTGTTGAACACTGTTATTGAGAACTAATATTAAGTATTTGTGTTATCACTTTTTAATTTTGACTTAACTCGTTTTTTATTTTTATATTCATTGAAATATATATATTTTTTATTTATCCGTATTCTCTCAGCTTCAGAGATTATTAATCGTTTTTGTGAAGAATGTATTTCTTTCTAATGTGTTTCTGAAGAACAAATATTAATTAAATACAAGTTGGATAACATCATTTAATAATTTTCTGTAACAATCATAGTTATATTATTGGTACTACAAAAGGTACTGACGTGACATTTCTTATATTTATGTTATTAGATACACCAGGTCACTGTGTACTTATATACAGCAAGCAATTTTGGCGAAATACGAAAAGTCGAACCATTCTTTAATAGTCTACAGTATAAATGATAGGAATGAGTGTAGATAAAAATACAGTGCATTGCGCGTATTATCATCATAGCAAATTGAATAATCTAGAAGTATAAAATCATATACTGTATGTATTTGTCCAATAATTATTCTTTGAATAACATTCACTTACAGTGAATGAGTTTATATCAAAGAAAATTAACATGGTGGTAAGGTACAGTTACAATTTAAAGTAGTTTTAGAGAAAATTTATGAAACTACATAACGTGATATAAATGTCGTATCATATTTACAATCACAAAACGATTCTACAATCACAGTACAATGAAAAACATTTCATCTGATGTGACCATTTGGGGGGCGGAGGATTTCCCCCATCATACCCCGAATCCGCGCCTGCACCAGGTATTTAACACTGCGTATGATTTTGTTTTAGCAATTTTAAATATGATTTGATATACACATAAAGAAATCATAAATAGAGAAACAAACGTAACTAAATATATGTACAAACGTGAGTGCGTGAGTTTGTGTGTGTGTGTGTGTGTGCGCGCGTGTGTGCGTGTACTCGCACGTGAGTTATAGATATATAATCCAATCACTTTCTGCTACAGTCCGTTTCTTGATTTATATAATACATTTAATATTTATAAATAAATTTACTTCAAGATAAACGTTTTTTTTCCTTATTAGGAACATGTTTCGGGTACTATCTTGTACCCATCCTCAGCCTTCCGGTTTTTTTGTCTGGTGAAGTACATATGTGTTGTTGGTTGACTATTATTATTGTGGCTTCCTGTTGGCTTCTGGTATTTCAAATTGGTTTTATTGTGTGTGATTGTGGTGTATGTGTTAGTTTTTTGTGTATTTTCAATGTTGAGTGCTTTGAATATTGTGTCATGTTTTGTATTGAGTTGTATTTGTTCAGGTATTAGTTTGTTTTCTGTTTTATGTTTGTATATTTGTAAATTTTCCCAAATGTTCATTATGGTGCCTTTGTGTGGTATATTTTTTATTAGTGTTACATTGGTTATGTCTGGGAATTCATGTCCTGTGTTTATTGCCTGTGTGGCTAAATTGGATTTATATATTTCTGGTTTTTTGTATGCATTCAGGTGTTCAAAATAACGTTTTTCCAGCTGTTTTTTTGTTTGTCCTATGTAACATTTATTGCAATCTTGGCATTCAATTTTGTATATGCCGTTAGTTGTAGTATTATCTTTGTTGTGTGAGCTATTTAGATTTTGTAATTTATTTTTATTAGTTTTGTATGCTATTTTTATATCTGTGTTTTTAAATAGTTTTGTTAGTTTTGTCATTTTATTATTTATATATGTGAATGTGGCCCATTTTTGTTGTTGTTATTATTTATGTGTTGTTCAGTTTGATTAATTCTTAATTGTTCAGTTTTTATTTTGTATTTGATTTTATTTTCTATTTTGATCATAGTATTTTTATTGTATCCATTTTCATAACCAATTTGGTATATTATATTTCTTTCTTTGTCAGTTTCTTGTCTGTTTAGGGGAATTTTGTACATTCTGTTAAATATCTAATAAAATGCTGCCATTTTATGTTGTGGTGGGTGGTCAGCATGGTTAGGTATAATGATGTTAGTGGAAGTTGGTTTTCTATATATCGCATATTATATGTGGTTGTTGTATCTTGTGATGGTTATGTCTAAATAGTTGATTTTGTTATGTTTTTCTTTTTCTTCTGTGAATTGTATTTTGGGATGTATGTTATTGATTTGTTCCAGTATGTTCTCTGCATTTGTGTTTTTGTTATTTGATACATATAGCCCATCATCTACATATCTTATCCGTATGCCATTTGGGTCATGTGATTTTATGATATTTTGTATTTTGGTGTCTATGTGTTGTAGGAATATTTCTGCTATTATGCTTGATAATGGTGATCCCATTGCTAAACCTTCTTTCTGTTGATAAATTTTGCTATTAAATTCAAAGTAATTTTGTTTTAGTATTAGTTGGAGGTTATTTTTTATTTCGGTTATATATTGTTTGTTTTCACTTTGTTCTTTAAGTTTGTTTATTATTATGTCAATTGTTTCTTCTACTGGGAAGTTGGTGTACATGTTTGTTATGTCATATGATGTGAAAAATGTATTTTCATTTATATTTATTATTTTTAGTTTGTCTATTAATTCGTATGTATTTTTTATGTTATGATGGTTATTTGTTAGATGGTTACTTTTTAGTTTTTGTGCTATTATTTTTGCATTTTGAGTTATGTTAGTTTATGACATATTATTTAAATATTCTGTTTCTTTTTTGTTAAATTGTCCATATAACCACTTTACCAAATTATTAAACAAATTTCAAACACGAAAGAAACAACTAATGAACACAAACATGAACATATACTTCAATAGACAATGCCAAAAACATAAATTAACACCTAAATACATCAACATAAACACAAACAACAAAAATATGACTGCACAAAAAACTATAAAACAAGCACAAAGGCTATGGATACAAAACGAAATTAATCAATTATACAGTAAGAAAAATAGTATAACACTAGACATATACAAACTACACTTAGAGCTAACAAGTTTATTACATCCAATCACTTGGAATAATAAATACAATAACATAGAAAATAAAATAAAATTTGAAAAAAAACAAAAAGACTTATACAATCAACAAAAAACTTAACACATTAAAACAACAAAACAAAAATCAAGAAAAAATAAACAAAAATAAACACACATTTTACCCTCGAACCATTAACCTTAGCAATACAGAATTTAGCAAAAAAGAAACAGAATATTTAAACAATATGTCATAAACTAACATAACTCAAAATGCAAACAAAAATCTAGAACATTTAATAGTAGAAACAGAATTTGCCATTAACCTAATAAAAGACAATATACAAGAAGAAAAAAGAACAGAAGCAACACATATAATTAAAAAAATAATCACTAGCGAAATGAAAAACAAAGATAAACAAAAGAAAAACAATAAAAGAAATTAAAAATAAAGTAAAGAACAATAATTTAATAATAACTAAAGCAGACAAAAGTCAAGCAACAGTAATAATTGACAAAGCAGACTACATAAAAAAAACCGAAGACTTCATCAACAATAATAAATGCGTACAACTAGATAAAAACCCAACAGAAAACTATCTTAAACAAACAATAAAACTAATAAAAACAACTAAAAACATTTTCAACAATAAAAACACAGACATATATATAAATAATAATCCAGAACCACCTAAAATGAATAGCCTAAAAAGTAACCATCTAACAAATAACCATCATAACATAAAAAATACATACGAATTAATAGACAAACTAAAAATAATAAATATAAATGAAAATACATTTTTCACATCATATGACATAACAAACATGTACACCAACTTCCCAGTAGAAGAAACAATTGACATAATAATAAACAAACTTAAAGAACAAAGTGAAAACAAACAATATATAACCGAAATAAAAAATAACCTCCAACTAATACTAAAACAAAATTACTTTGAATTTAATAGCAAAATTTATCAACAGAAAGAAGGTTTAGCAATGGGATCACCATTATCAAGCATAATAGCAGAAATATTCCTACAACACATAGACACCAAAATACAAAATATCATAAAATCACATGACCCAAATGGCATACGGATAAGATATGTAGATGATGGGCTATATGTATCAAATAACAAAAACACAAATGCAGAGAACATACTGGAACAAATCAATAACATACATCCCAAAATACAATTCACAGAAGAAAAAGAAAAACATAACAAAATCAACTATTTAGACATAACCATCACAAGATACAACAACCACATATAATATGCGATATATAGAAAACCAACTTCCACTAACATCATTATACCTAACCATGCTGACCACCCACCACAACATAAAATGGCAGCATTTTATTAGCTATTTAACAGAATGTACAAAATTCCCCTAAACAGACAAGAAACTGACAAAGAAAGAAATATAATATACCAAATTGGTTATGAAAATGGATACAATAAAAATACTATGATCAAAATAGAAAATAAAATCAAATACAAAATAAAAACTGAACAATTAAGAATTAATCAAACTGAACAACACATAAATAATAACAACAACAAAAATGGGCCACATTCACATATATAAATAATAAAATGACAAAACTAACAAAACTATTTAAAAACACAGATATAAAAATAGCATACAAAACTAATAAAAATAAATTACAAAATCTAAATAGCTCACACAACAAAGATAATACTACAACTAACGGCATATACAAAATTGAATGCCAAGATTGCAATAAATGTTACATAGGACAAACAAAAAACAGCTGGAAAAACGTTATTTTGAACACCTAAATGCATACAAAAACCAGAAATATACAAATCCAATTTAGCCACACATGCAATAAACACAGGACATGAATTCCCAGACATAACCAATGTAACACTAATAAAACATATGCCACACAAAGGCACCATAATGAACATTTGGGAAAATTTACAAATATACAAACATAAAACAGAAAACAAACTAATACCTGAACAAATACAAATCAATACAAAACATGAGACAATATTCAATGCACTCAACATTGAAAATACACAAAAAACTAACACATACACCACAATCACACACAATAAAACCAATTTGAAATACCAGAAGCCAACAGGAAGCCACAATAATAATAGCCAACCAACAACACATATGTACTTCACCAGACAAAAAAACCGGAAGGCTGAGGATGGGTACAAGATAGTACCCGAAACATGTTCCTAATAAGGAAAAAAAGGTATACCTTGAAGTAAATTTATTTATAAATATTAAATGTAAGATATATATTCGTGCACGTATAAATTTACATTTTTCAATTATCTGGGTTATATTCGTTTGCAAGTATTTGTACACGCTCATACAGTTAAACGAATATTATTAAACAACAGGTATATTTCGTTAGCTTTTCTTAAGTGTTTAATTGCACCCTTCATTCTCTTTATTACTGAGGAAAAGCCGATCGCTCGTTGGTCTCTCCTTCGAAATTCAGTTGCCCTTTACTTTTTCTTTTCGGAGGGGTGTATTTTACCTCGAGAATGTAAGCGCCATAGTAATTGTGTAATAATATATTTGACATTGCTCCTATTTGCTTGGAAATAATAATGGGCGTTGCTATTCAGTAAAGTGATTTTTGGAAAAACATTTTCTGCAACAAATGGACGAACGGACGAAATTCCGTCTTTATCAAGTATTTTCTGTAACAGAACGGAGGAAATTCCAATGTTTAAAGGCAGGCCACAAAAGCCTGGAAACTGCTAGCACTCTCTATCTGATAAGCTGCGCACGGAAATTCCTATACAGCCGTGTGACATTACCGCCGTGAGTATACCATTAACATACAATGAATCTACTGAGTTTAATACAGCTTTACCCGTATTGTTGGAAAACTACATTGCGGTGTGACTTTCGGTCGGTATGCGCGTAGACCTCGAAGCTTATCGAAATAAACTATTTACACAGAATTCAATTTGTTTAAACTCTTATAACATCACATATAGCTAATAGTTATAAAATTACAGGCATTGCACAAATGCAATGCACAGAGAAGGGCATTGAAAATGCTTCAATAAATCTAAACAATATTGCTACGACAGCACAGAACAATCTACGCGTTTATCGAATGCGCCAGAAAGATCTCGATGTAAGCGTGTGGTGTACGTGCTACAGACGCACTTTGCGAGAATTTTCTCGACTATGCCAGGCTCTGCTCGGGCGCTCGGACTGTGTCAAGGCCGCAGCAATTACGTAGTTCGCGAGAGATAAGACGCAGTTTGGAAGCTTCTGGTGTGTGAGCATAGCTATAAATACATCGCGTCGCGGCCTTAGTTTTCAGTTCAATGCGAGATTTTTGACTGTGCGGTTCGAGAGAATTAGTGCGATATATTTTACAGAGCGGTTCGGGTTATTACGGTGTACGTTCAAGTAGTTATTAGTGAAGTGTTGCGTTTTGTATTCGGACGGTATAATTGTAATACAGTTGAGTTTTAATATTAGTGGACATTTTATTGCGTATGAACAATTTCATTTGATTTGTTGTAGACACTGTGTTGTTAATTACGAACTGTTTTACTATAACAATTAAAGGTGTGATTAGTGACTTAATTGGTGTCTTGTACTTATTTTGTTTCCACTGTACCTACGACGATCGAGTAGACCGTCGTAACAGTGGTGTCAGAACTGGGATAGAACGGTTAACAGTGGAAACAGTGGATACTTTGTACAAGACGAGTGTAATTCGTAATTAATCGAAAAACAATGGATGCCAGTCAGATGATGGAAAATTTCCAGGCGCTGTTGTTGCAGACAGAAGAACGACGACGACAGGATGCAGAGAAAGCGGAAGAGAGACAGAAAACCCTCCTGCTGGAAGCAGAGGAGAAACGCAGACAGGAGGCGGAAGAAGCAGAAAAACGACAGGATGAAAAACGCAGGCAGGAAAGAGAAGAAGCTGAGGAACGTCAGAAAGCACTAATGCTAGAAACAGAAGAAAGACAAAAAGATAAAACGGAAGCTCTCTTTGAAACTATGCAGAAACAGTTGCAAGAGCACAGTACCGTAGAATTGGGTATCCTACGAGGTGAGCTTAATAAACAAGTTACTAAAATATCGGAGGTACAAGAGTCAATGACATTAAAAATTGCTGAAGTAGAAAAATCTGTCTTGACTGTTGAAGAATCGATGTCTACAAAAATATCTGTTATAGAAGAATCTGTGTCAAATAAAATATCTGCAGTAGAAAACTCAATGGCAAACATAAGAGAACAAATTAAAAGTGAAGTCGAACAGTGCATGAAGATTCAACCAAAACAAATTTCTGAACAGACTGTACCAGTGATAAAGACAGAAAAAACACAGAAAATAAGTTAACAGAGAAAGTCACTTTGCCTGCAGTAGGGACAGTTCATGTCAAAGCTCCAACCTTTGACGGAAGCACTCACTGGGCAACGTACCTCCGCCAATTTGAAGCTGCTGCATGCGCAAATAATTGGACAGAAAAAGACAAGGCTGTTTCACTTGTTCTTGCATTAAAAGGACCCGCGGCAGAACTACTACAGAAAGTGCCACCTGACAGCCAGAACACCTATGCCGAGTTGATAAAAGCTCTGGAATTACGGTATGGTGATAAACATTTGCGAGATGTGTACTGCACCCAGTTGAGAGCAAGGCGACAGCATTCCGGGGAAAGTCTTCAAGCGTTTGAAGCAATTATCGACAGACTAATTAGACTGGCCTATCCTGAAGCGCCAGAAGATTTTCGAACGCGTTTTGCGATGCAGACATTTACTGCCGGTGTCCGAGATAACGAACTACAGCAAGTGTTACGAATGGCAAGACACCAGAACAGTGCGGACGCCCTGGTACATGCTTTGCAATTTGAGGCCGCCAAATCAGCGTCTGGTTGGACAAGTCATAAAGTGCGCGAGCTAAAAGATCGCGACGGCACAGACGATGAGGAAGAAGAACAAGGAACAGAGACTCAACGGTCGGCGCCACAGAATAAAATAAGAAAGGATGGAAGACCGAAGTGTTATCGATGTGGGAAACCTGGACATCTACAACGAGATTGTCGGGTTAGAATTCAGCAGCAGGGAAACGAGCAATAGTCGTTGCAACGGGGCGTGTGCTGACTAACTGGAGGAACGAAGCCCCTAGAGAATACGCAATTTCTACGCTTCAGAAAAACACCGGGAGCTTGGTAGTTACCGGATTTGTTCAAGAAAGGCCAACCTCGATTACAGTTGACACAGGCGCAACAGTTTCTATTGTGCGCCCCGACGTGGTGAAAGATCTCAAGCCAATCTGGTGCTCTTGCAGCTTGCGAACAGCTACTGGACGGCCTGCAAAAGTGTATGGGAAAGTGGAGATACACCTACGCCTCGGTAGACTTGAGTTTAATCATCAAGTACTTGTTGCAGACATTGTGGATGAAGCAATTCTTGGTGTGGACGTTATGAACGCATACGGATTTATAGTCGACTTCAAAAACAATTTCTTGAGAATCGGAGGCGAAGAGGTAATGCTATCAACAATGACGACAGCAGAAAAATCGATGGACGTCATAAACCAAGTGGCCGTAACTGTTCCGCCAAACTCCGAAAAGATCATCATGGTTAGAACTGCGGTAGATACTAGGGGCAATCAGTGCTCTATATTCGAACCCCAGGTAGTCAGCACACCGGGCATACTAATTGCCAGAAGTTTAGTAAAACCTGACGAAACCGGAAATGTACCTATTAGAGTGGCGAATATTTTGGATCAAGCTACCACTTTACAAAGCAATACACTCCTAGGCAAATTGACTCCTGTGGCCTGGGTAGCCGGAATAACGCACCGAAGACCCAGTTCTTCGGATACTTCTAAATTACCAGAGGAACTGCAAGAATTATTGAACAGATCTTCTAACGACCTCTCAAGTGGTGAGGTAAAAGAACTCGGACAGTTTTTACACGAATTCAAAGATTGTTTTGCAGTTCGGGGACAGTCACTGGGAAGAACCTCTCTTGTGCAACATCGCATCAATACTGGGGACACAACACCGATACGCCAACCTCCTCGAAGGCCTCCATTATCTAAACAAGAGGAGATGTCTCGGTTAGTACAGGACATGTTGACAGAGGGAGTAATTGAACCTTCGTCAAGTGCTTGGTCTTCCCCTGTAGTGCTGGTAGCGAAGAAGGATTGTGGATTGCGTTTCTGCGTAGACTACCGGAGGTTAAATGATGTTACAAAGAAAGACTGCTATCCATTACCTCGCGTTGACGATACACTCGACACGTTGTCCGGAGCACAGTGGTTTTCCACATTGGACCTAAGAGTGGATATTGGCAAGTGGGTCTTCATCAAGAAGACAAGGAAAAGACCGCTTTCTCGACCCCAAGTGGCTTATTCCAATTTAACGTCATGCCATTTGGACTCTGTAATGCACCGGCAACATTTGAGAGATTGATGGACCTGATACTCCGAGGCCTGACGTGGAAAACTTGCCTTGTTTACTTAGACGATGTCATAGTGATCGGGAAGACTTTCGGAGATCATTTGGAAAACCTTAAGGAAGTTCTAACTAGAATTCACGGTGCACAACTGAAGCTGAGCCCGAAGAAGTGTTCTCTATTCCAGAAGGAAGTACAGTATTTGGGCCATCTGGTTTCGGCAGCGGGCGTTAGCATGGATCCTAATAAAGTAGACACCGTAAGAGACTGGCCAGTTCCGAAGAATAAACACGAAGTTCGGAGTTTCCTGGGGTTATGCTCATATTACCGACGTTTTGTGAAAGGCTTCGCTACTATTGCTAAACCACTACATGAGCTAACGGAAAATAAACAAAACTTCCAATGGTCAAGAGAGTGTGAACAAGCATTTAGAACGCTGAAGATTGCATTATGTTCGCAGCCAATTCTCGCTTTTCCAGCTTCCGAAGGGAAGTACATCGTAGACACAGACGCAAGCAATACTGGTCTAGGAGCAGTTTTGTCTCAAGTGCAGAACGGTGAAGAACGAGTAATAGCGTATTACAGCAAGATGCTTTCTAAACCAGAGAGAAATTATTGTGTTACAAGAAGAGAGTTGTTGGCAATTGTCAGAGCTTTGGAGCACTTCCATAAATATCTCTATGGGAGAGAGTTTTCACTACGTACCGACCATGCTGCACTTGCATGGCTCTTGAGATTTAAAAATCCGGAAGGACAGTTGGCAAGGTGGCTCGAACGTCTGCAAGAGTACAACTTCAAGGTACAACATCGGCGGGGGCGCCTGCACGGTAACACAGATGGCTTATCACGAAGACCATGCCCGGAAGACTGCCGACATTGCCACAGAAAGGAAGAACAAAACTCAAGTGAACATGTTCAAGCCATCACTGTAGATTTCCTGGCTGATGGCTGGACAACACAAGACTGTCGACAAGAACAGATGACTGATGAAGACATTGGACCGATCTTGACAGCAAAAGAGGAAGGTCACCGCCCGGATTGGCACGATATCTGCCATGGTTCCGAAGTGCTGAAGGGCTACTGGGCACAATGGGAATCTCTCACCTTAGAAAACGGATTGCTGAAAAGGGCTTGGGAAAGTGCAGATGGACGAGACGTGGTCATGCAGTTGATAGTTCCCCGAAGTAAAGTGCAGTCTGTTTTGAAGGAGATGCATGATGGAACATCTGGAGGCCATCTTGGCGTTAACAAAACCCTTGACAAAATACGGAAGCGATTCTATTGGCTTCATCTTCGCCACGACGTAGAGGAATGGGTTCGAACGTGTGAAATATGTGCTGCAAGCAAGGGCCCACAAACCAGAAGCAGTGGAAAAATGTGACAGTATAACGTTGGACAACCTTTCGAGAGAATTGCCATAGACATTGCTGGACCATTCCCAGTTACTGACGATGGAAACCGGTACATCATGGTTGTAGGTGACTATTTTACTAAGTGGGTGGAAGCCTACGCAATTCCAAATCAGGAGGTTACCACTGTGGCAAAGCAGTTAGTTCACAACTTCTGTTGCCGTTATGGAGCCCCTATTGAAATCCATACGGATCAAGGGAGAAATTTCGAATCAGGAGTGTTTAAAGAATTATGCCGTCTACTTGGAATTCGAAAGACCAGGACAACGCCTCTGCATCCTCAGTCGGACGGGATTGTTGAGAGATTCAACAGGACACTTGAGCAGCATCTTTCGAAAGTTGTTGACGAGAACCAAACAGACTGGGAACAACGTATACCACTATTCCTTATGGCGTATAGATCATCAGTACATGACACAACCGGCATGACTCCAGCAAAATTGGTGTTTGGGCGGGAGATTCGTCTTCCTGGGGACTTGATGTTTGGATCACCTGAGACTCAGTCCCAAGAGCCAAAGAACTATTCCTCGCAATTAGAAAACCAACTGCGAGAAATGAATCGCTTGGTAAGAGGACGGCTCAAGATTGCCAGTGATAAAATGAAAACTCGGTATGACATTCGCAGCAATAGTGTGGGTTTCCAAGAAGGAGATCAGGTCTGGTTGTACAATCCAAAGCGCCGTCGTGGTCGCTCACCTAAGCTTCAGTCTAACTGGGAAGGACCCTACACTGTAAAAAAAAGGATTAACGATGTTGTTTATCGGATTCAACAGGAAGGACAGCGAAAGTTCAAGGTCGTCCACCTAGATCGCCTAGCTAAATACAAATTTAGAGACGCTTTGCCAGTTCGGGACGAACAGGCTTAAGGAGGGGGCAGTGCTACGACAGCACAGAACAATCTACGCGTTTATCGAATGCGCCAGAAAGATCTCGATGTAAGCGTGTGGTGTACGTGCTACAGACGCACTTTGCGAGAATTTTCTCGACTATGCCAGGCTCTGCTTGGGCGCTCGGACTGTGTCAAGGCCGCAGCAATTACGTAGTTCGCGAGAGATAAGAAGCAGTTTGGAAGCTTCTGGTGTGTGAGCATAGCTATAAATACATCGCGTCGCGGCCTTAGTTTTCAGTTCAATGCGAGATTTTTGACTGTGCGGTTCGAGAGTATTAGTGCGATATATTTTACAGAGCGGTTCGGGTTATTACGGTGTACGTTCAAGTAGTTCTTAGTGAAGTGTTGCGTTTTGTATTCGGACGGTATAATTGTAATACAGTTGAGTTTTAATATTAGTGGACATTTTATTGCGTATGAACAATTTCATTTGATTTGTTGTAGACACTGTGTTGTTAATTACGAACTGTTTTACTATAACAATTAAAGGTGTGATTAGTGACTTAATTGGTGTCTTGTACTTATTTTGTTTCCACTGTACCTACGACGATCGAGTAGACCGTCGTAACAATATATATATATTTTATGGCCGTCAGAAAATGTGTTATAGCATTAGTATCCCTATTATTTGAACTTCATATCCTGTGTTCTGTTGCTATATATATATATAATATTAAATACACTATAATATAATAAATAATATATAATAATAATAATTTCAATAATTGTTATAAATTACTAATAAATAGTATTAAATAATATACACTTACTTTGCCCGTTTCTTAGAGGTTCGTTGTGATGGACCTGCATTCTTGCGCTAACCGATACGTAGCATTTTCTTATAGCTAAGCATGGCTAACCAATGCTCAGATTGTGTTCTTCTTAGTTCACCTAATTTGTTCCGGATGATTGTATTTTCTACTTTTTTTGGGAAAACGTATGACGAGTAAGCACTCATCTTCTGCTGTAGACTTTCCAAGTATGCTGTTGTTCGATCTTGATGCGGATCCTCGTGACAGTGAGCAGTGGCTCTACCAAGAATTCTCTTCTTTTCTCACAAATTGACTCTGTTAAGTGGATATCTACTTTTTAAAATGAACTTTTCTGTAGCTACATAGAGTTGTTACGGGAAGATATTTTCCAGTAACTGTCTGGTCGTACTGGAACTTACGCTCCTTTTCCTTAGAAACTGTTTCTCTTAGCAAGTTCTCTAAGAGAGAAGGTAACCAACTTTTCTAATGGTTCGTTTCGATAAAGTCAACTTCCGTCACTACAGTCCTAATCCAGCTGCAGTTATGTGCTGATTTTTATTTTATTTATGTCCACTATTTGTACATAAACACGCCCAAAGGAAGTAGGCTTAGTAGTACTTTCTTCAAGTTGCAACGATTTCTCTTTTTGTCAGGAATCCAGATTTTTGACATCATCATTAATATGGCGAATAATATGGTAATTATTAATATGGCGAATGGTGTCACAGCTTTATCCTCTAATTTTCAAGTAGAAGATTAGTGGTAGTAGCTCTTCTGACGCACTGATGCTAATAATGTTTCTGTCTGTTATACTCTAAAAAGAATTTCAGTCCCCCCCCCCCCGAAAACCCTAGGTGGATGCATTGATAACATTTCGTAATAATACAAATAAAACAAATATTTCTGCTATAACGTACAAATAATAATAACAATGATAATAATACCTTGTAAGTGTACAGTTCACCCTTTGCCTATTACACTGAAGTTTCGTGCATTTGATAATATTGGATTTAGTGAAGCTAGCGGAGAATTATAATAACTTGAAACTTGATTTATGAGCGATTTACTTGTAAACCTTTTTTTTCTTACGCAGCCATATTACTAATTAAATGATAGTAGGCTACATTAGGAACAAATAAAGTTTTGTTTAATTATTATAATAACGAGAAAAGCCATTATCTTGTTTGCGTTTGTTCAGAAAATCTATGATGATATAAAAATCTACTACCACACATAAATCCGCTATCAGAACACACACATATGTGTGCGCCAGATTTCTGTCTGTCTGTCTGTCTGTCTGTCTGTCTCTCTCTCTCTCTCTCTCTCTCTCTCTCTCTCTCTCTCTCTCTCTCTCTCTCTCTCTCTCTCTCTCTCTCTCTCTCTCTCTCTCTCTCTCTTTCTCTCTCTCGCTCTCTCTCTCTCTATCTCTCCTACACACTTCGAGATTCATTCCTTAAGCTCAGTAGACTTTAGCGTTATGTGTTTGGGTCGGACGTCGAATCGTGCCCTCATAATTTCATTATTTCGTACATACGGGCTCTTAAAACTAAACCAAAAAGGTTAAACATGCTCAACAAATAACTATTTTTTTGAAAATTAATAAGGACACGCCGAATTAGCATGATTGCTGTGATTTTCAAATGTCTTTCTATTTTAATTTCGATTTATTTTTAACATGTTAGTAACATATTTATTTAGACAAACATTTAAACACACAACACACACACACACACTCAAAGCTTATAGTATCACTTTAATTTGTTGAACAAATAGACCGTTAAATTGTTAATTATTGATGTTTCAGTTGATAGAGGTACTGGCTCGGTGGCTCGGCAAAATTTGCGTAACGAATAATTTACAATTTTCAATTCACATGACAGTCCATGAGATTAAATTTAGTGAAATTATATAGACTATATGTTCACGCGGCCAAAGCAAAGACACACACACACACACACACACACAACGCATATAAGCGAATGCAAAATCTAAAGCAATCATAACAATTCACTCTCATCAATCTTGGAAAAAAGGTGGTTGACATTTGTGATGTTATGGTATTTGTGTATATCAAAAGTAGTGAAGAAAGGTACAACTTTATTTAACCGCAACTTTATTTAAATAAATTAAAATTTAAATTTATTCTCTTAGGTCCTTCACTGAAAGTCATTAAAGCCTGGTAAAAAATATTTTTGCGAAGTAAATGGTTTCTCGAATAAAGAAACGTAACTATGGCATATTTAAAACCAGCCCCGCATATAACACCGGCATAATTACCCTATTCTGAATTTCTTTACATAAATTATATCTAAATTCAGAAAAAACATACATTCAGAATTACATAATTACATAAATTATATTTTGAATTCTAAATTATATCTTTTACATAAATCCTAAACTTCATACTGCAAGATTTTGTTTTAGGTTCAAAATGAAGTAATTAATGGGTTCATTTGGCTTTTGAGATAATATTAGTTATTAGCTGATTTACGTTTATCAGAAATTAAGAAAGAACATTTTTATTAGAAAGAGAAATAGAATAATATGATAAATCACAAAATAACTGAAATTTCAAAAGTATTTGAACTTCGTAAATTTATTTCAACTATTTATTTTGTTATAGGTCTACTTACCTTTGTTTTAATTGCATATAATTTAGTACATACTTTTATAATTACACAAAAAGTTTTAAATAATGTTTTATAATACAATATTTCTTATTGATATTTTTATTACATTATTATTCTAAAAGAGATATTTGTATTTATACGATATATGACAAATATAATTATATTTACACATGATATATTTACATATGACATATGTTATTTACATAATATATATTATAACGTACAATTTTTTGATTCTTCCCTTTAAAGAGGCCCGCGATGGAGTGCCAATTTATAACGTAGCATCTGTACCTCTTTTAAAAGCCCCAAGTTGTTGGCGTCAATTTATAAAGAAGCCGATAGCGTCCTTCTATATTTTGTTTGATCAGTAATTGATTATGTAACGTGACTCGCCTCGGCGTTGATCTTCAGTCTATCGCTAACGATGACGATCGCGAACGCACTAATAACCAGTACCGAATGTGTATCGTTCTTCTCCTTACCTGTCCTTATATTAATGTACCTTAATTCCTGATAGGCGCCAAATTGTTTTACTAAAAACAGTTAAAAGTTTCTTCCTGCGTTGTCTTCTTTTTCTTCGATAATAATTTAAACTTACCAAAACGGACTGGCGCGAATTTAAATCTCGAGTGGAGTCTGAAGTGTTGCCAACCTATAATTCTTGTAAAAATTTTTCATCACTGCTAAAGTACACAATTATTAAGATATATATCAAATAAAACAAGTAACGATTAATAGTGTTCAGTACTAGTTTATTAGTGTCCAGATTCGCTGATTATTTATAAATTAAGTACAAAATATTTGTTATTATAAAAAAGTTTGCTCCGGCTATTAAATTTTACTCGCTCATCGGGTGGTCAGGCGTGTCTTCAAGCGTTCTGGTTAATGATACCATGTTTTGTTCAGAACGATGAATAAGTTCCTTGGATTATAACAAAATAACGCAAGATGTTTAGGAAAGTACACAACCTTACATCAATGTTAATTAAATACTATACAGGTTTACTTACAACTCGGTTCTTAATGTCTAAAAAGTGTGTCGACGTACAGGTGTCGCATATAGGTTAAGTTACAGTTTAAAATAGGCTGATGCAGTTTTAAATAATTTTTCAATAATGGTTTGTGAAGTTGTTCAGTTTTGCTTTTTTTTTTTAAAGATATAGTTTCAACTAATCTTTGAAAGAATTTATTATACCAAGTTCAGAGTGAGAGTTATTGTGTTGTGGTAAAGTTAATTAATTTTATTCGCAATTATATAGAATTCATTTATACTTAACAAAATATTGTTGTATCTTCTGATTAGTCCCAGGTAATTCTTCAAAATATTGTTGATTATAGTATTTAGTTCTTCATCATTCGGGTTTTCCTTTTTTCTATTTTATTTAGTCAATGTTTTTTAATTTCAATTATTGAATTTTGATTTATGGTTTCATCATGTGTTCAATGGATCCAGAAAAACTTTGTTCATTTTGAGAACATTTCCCTCTTATTACTTTTTATTAATTCCAAAAATTCTTTGGACTGTCTACAAATTCTAACGGTTTTCTCAATTCCAAGCATACTTCCCTGCTTCTGATTGGTTAAGAATTTTGTTTACATTGTTATGAAAGCCTGGGTTTTTGGCCCCAAATTGACCTAATATTTTGTAATTGCTATAATTCATTGGTGTTATTACCAATGTGTGAGATATTAACATCAATGTCTTCATTTTCTTTCAAAGATTAATTTGATATTCCATAGTGCTGGGCTTGGTCTTGTATTAACCTTTTGACCAATTTGCTAATGTTATTTAATTACATATTTCACTTAATTTTTATGTTTACTCTATTTCTGACATACTCTTATGGTTAGATAATTGAAATTAACAAGTCAGTTTGTCTTATTTCTCAAATACAATGGTTAATTGCTTATAAATTGCTTTCCCTGAATTTTGACAGTTAGGCATTTTATAGGCCTAAGCTCTAAATGTCTGGAATTTCTTAATTTACACAAATTAAACATTACCTATTACTTTCATAGGTTCTGCTTGCCATTACTTAGTTATAGTGTCTACTTTCGAATGACTTTGGGCCATTTTACAATAAATAAATGTTACTATAATTTTAAAAATTAATTCCTTGACCTTCGCTAGTTCATTTGTCTAACATCCTTTTTACTTACATATTCCTTAAGGAATGGAAGTATGGTGAAGGCAAAAAAAATCGTGTTCGAGATTATTGCAGATTCTGATTGTACTACACTCAAAACATGAAAAAAAGTCGTTTTCCGAAAAGTGTCTGTGTGTGTGTCTGTCAGTCTGTCTGTGTGTCTGTGTGTAGATTTTTTTTTTTGGCAAACGATAACTGCCGCAAATTCAAACAGAATCAAATAATCTTTTGCATACAGCCCTGATTTGTGGAGTACTCACGACCTATTGTTTTTGGTGAAGATCGGTTGAGGGGAAGGGGTAGTTTACCTGCAACGGTTTTTTTTTATCAAGAAAAATTTTTTTTTTGGCAAACGATAATAGCCGCAAATTCAAACAGAATTAAATAATGTTTCGTATACAGTCCTAAATTGTAGAGTTCTTAAGACCTATTGTTTTTGGTGAAGATCGGTTAAGGGAAAGGGGTAGTTTACCTGTAACGTTTTATGTTTTAACAAGGGTATTTCTTATGGCAAACGATAACAGCCGCAAATTCAAACAGACTCAAAAGATTATTTGCATACAGCCCTAAATGGTAGAGTTCTCAAGACCTATTGTTTTTGGTGAAGATCGGTTGAGGGAAAGGGGTAGTTTACCAGCAACGTTTTTTTAACAAGGGTATTTTATATGGCAAACGATAACAGCCGCAAATTCAAACAGAATCAAATAATGTTTTGCATAGAGCCCTGACTTGTATAGTACTCAAGACCTACTGTTTCTGGTGAATATCGGTTAAGGGGAAGGGGTAGTTTACCAGCAACGTTTTTTTAACAAGCGTATTTTCTATGGCAAACGATAACAGCCGCAAATTCAAACAGAATCAAATAATTTTTTGCATACATCCCTGAATTGTAGAAGACTCAAGGTCTTTTGATTTTGGTGAAGATCGGTTAAGGAAAAGGGGTAGTTTACCTCCAACCTTTTACGTTTTAACAAGAGTAAAGTACTTGAAAATTCATTTAAACTTTTTCAAACAATGGTAATTGTTAAATATCTGTATGGAGAACCATACATGACTTCCATATTCTAAGATTTATAATCTGAAATATGCTTGCCTGCCAAGCACGATATATTTTCTAATATATACATAATTTACATTAAAATGAAAAAATTATAATTTTATTGCCTGGCAACAAAATTATTTTATTTTCAACAATTACCATTGTTTGAAAAAGTTTAAATGAATTTTCAAGTACTTTACTCTTGTTAAAACGTAAAAGGTTGCAGGTAAACTCCCCCTTCCCCTTAACCGATCTTCACCAAAATCAAAAGACCTTGAGTCCTCTCCAATTCAGGGACGTATGCAAAAAATTCTTTGATTCTGTTTGAATTTGCGGCTGTTATCGTTTGCCATAGAAAATACGCTTGATAAAAAACGTTGCTGGTAAACTACCCCTTCCCCTTAACCGATCTTCACCAAAAACAATAGGTCATGAGAACTCTACAATTCAGGGCTGTATGCGAAACATTATTTGATTCTGTTTGAATTTGCGGCTGTTATCGTTTGCCAAAGAAAAAAATTTCCCTTGATAAAAAAAACCGTTGCTGGTAAACTACCCCTTTCCCTCAACCGATCTTCACCAAAAACAACAGGTCGTGAGTACTCTACAAATTAGGACTGTATGCAAAAAATTATTTGATTCTGTTTGAATTTGCGGCAGTTATCGTTTGCCATAGAGAAAAAAACTACAGACACACACACAGACACACACACAGACACTTTTCGGAAAACGACTTTTTTTCATGTTTTGAGTGTAGTAGAATCAGAATCTGCAATAATGTCGAACACGATTTATTTTGCCATCACCATACTTCCATTCCTTAAGGAATATGGAAGTAAAAATAAAATAATTTTGTTGCCAGGCAATAAAATTATAATTTTTTCATTTTAATTTAAACCTGTACATAGTATAAAGTAAAGTCGGTCCGTTTTCTCTCTGTGTTTGAAATCGCTAATCTCAGGAAGTACTGAACGGGTTTTATTCAAGTTTTCGCCAATAGATAGAGTGTCTATCGAGGAACATTTATGTGTATAATTAATACATATATGTTGTACATTAGCTTAGCTATCACGGTTTATGTCAAGTAAGTGGTATAGTTTACATCTTATATATAAATATCGGTATGGAGAACCATACATGACTTCCATATTCTAAGATTTATATTTAAATCTTAATATCGCCTGCCAAGCGCGATATATTTTCTCTTATACATGATTTACATTAAAATGAAAAAATTTTAATTTTATTGCTTGGCAATAAACCAACCATTGTTTGAAAAAGTTTAAATAAATTTTCAAGTACTTTACTCTTGTTAAAACGTAAAAGGTTGCTGGTAAACTACCCCTTCCCCTTAACCGATCTTCACCAAAATCGAAAGTCCTTGAGACCTCTACAATTGAGGGACGTATGCAAAACATTATTTGATTCTGTTTGAATTTGCGGCTGTTATCGTTTGCCATAGAAAATACGCTTGATAAAAAAATGTTGCAGGTAAACTACCCCTTCCCCTTAACCGATCTTCACCAAAAACAATAGGTCTTGAGAACTCTACAATTTAGGGTTGTATGCAAATAATCTTTTGATTCTGTTTGAATTTGCGGCTGTTATCGTTTGCCATAGGAAATACCCTTGTTAAAACATAAAATGTTACAGGTAAACTACCCCTTTCCCTAAACCGATCTTCACCAAAAACAATAGGTCTTGAGAACTCTACAATTCAGGGCTGTATACGAAACATTATTTAATTCTGTTTGAATTTGCGGCTGTTATCGTTTGCAAAAAAAAAAATTTCCCTTGATAAAAAAAAACCGTTGCAGGTAAACTACCCCTTTCCCTCAACCGATCTTCACCAAAAACAATAGGTCGCGAGTACTCTACAAATCAGGGCTGTATGCAAAACTTTATTTGATCTGTTTGAATTTGCGGCAGTTATCGTTTGCCATAGAAAAAAAATCTACAGACAGACACACACACAGACACACACACACACAGACACTTTTCGGAAAACGACTTTTTTTCATGTTTTGAGTGTAGTAGAATCAGAATCTGCAATAATCTCGAACACGATTTTTTTTGCCATCACCATACTTCCATTCCTTAAGGAATATGGAAAGTAAAATTGAATGTTTCTTTGTTTGTCCCGTATGCGTTCCTATACCATTCATCCGATTGCGATGAAACTTCGGTGAGTTGTTGTGCGCACGTCCGCGAAGGTTTCTTCCACATCTCCTCCTAAACCACTGTACCGATTTCAACCAAACTTGGCAAAAATATTTTACGCAACGGGAGAACCAACATAGGATAGGTGTTTTTTCGGTGGGGTCCTTTTGGTGGTTCTTTGGGGTCTTCCACATCGCCTCCTAAACCACTGGACCGATTTCAACCAAACTTGGCACAAATATTTTACGCAAAGGGAGAACCAACATAGGACAAGTGTTTTTTTCGATACGATCCTTTGGGGGGTCCTTTGGGGTCTTCCACGTCTCCACCTAAACCATTGTACCGATTCCAACTAAACTTGGCACAAATATTTTACGCAACGGGTGAACCAACATAGGACAGGTGTTTTTTTTCGATACGATCCTCTGGGGGGTCCTTTGCGGTCTTAAAAAACTATTAGATCTGGTTACTATGGCAACCCAATAGAATAGATTCTGTTCTAAATATATTATCGCATTAAATTGAAGACCACGCGAACGAAGTTGTGGGCAACAGCTATTTATTTTTAAGAAGCCTACTTTAATTAAACTTTATTAATTAAACTAACATTTTCATTACGTACAACGTGAAACTCCGTAGCGAAGCACGGGTATTCTGCTAGTCATGTATAAGAGAAAATATATCGTGCGTGGCAGGCAAGCATATCTCAGTTATGTACTGTTTACGTTTCCATTTTATTATTATCACTACCGCAATAAAAAGGCAGGGAACACACACACACACACACACACACACACACACACACACACACACACACACACAATTCGCGTTATTTCTGGCCTCATTTATGTTTATTTTCTTACATTTGCACGGTTTTTAAATGGAAAGTGCCGAGCCCATACCAACATAACGCATGCAAGCCGAAAAAGTGTCCAGCGTGGATAGCGTTTTGCTTCCTGTGGATCGCTGGGCAGTGTAACTGCACGTGTTTACAGAGGAACGATTCATAGACAGACTTTTCGTCTTTAGGGAATGAACCCTCTGCAAGGTGCTGAGGGTCCATGAGTGACTTCGGAGCGCTCCTCCTTTTCCGCGTGTTTGTTCTGTGAAACGTACACTGTAGATTCGCAGATTTATTCTAAGCAACGCTCAATAGGAAATGTTGAAAATTTTTGTCCACGGTGAACCCTCATACACACTAAACCTGCTCTGATGTTTTAATTACGGTCATCATAATATTAAAACTTTGGAAACTTGAGCACTACTTAATGGAGATCAATCATTAACTTATACAAGCCATTAATTTTATGCATATTTTTTATATATATGTGTACAACGTTATCGGCAACAAAGAAGTAGTTTTTGTTAAAATTCCTTCCCGGGATATTTGGCCGTAGTCCAATGTTTTCTACAAAACCAGAGGTTTCGGCAATGCCATTGACTTCCATCATCAGTGAAAATCGAGTGCGATAACGTGAGGTGGTATATGTTAGTGACCACAGTACTGTGGTTAAGGCTGAAGCAGTAAGTAGAAAGAAGTAGTTTCTATGGTAATATTTCATTTCGAAAATGATTTTAAAAATAAATCTTAGAATATGGAAGTCATGTATGGTTCTCCATACCGATATTTTCCTATCTTATTACAATTGTGAATACTACTGTGATTATTAAACTTATACAATTGCGTGTCTGTATTTTCTAATATTTCTTACACAAACTTTTTACCACTTAACCTTTCTGTGGTAACATATAACCTTAAAATGGTTTATGGTCTTCTCATTATCCAGCCTCATTCCTTCTTTTAAAATACAACTTTTTTAGATAAACTAATAACAACTTTGGTGCATGGTGTCTTGACACCATTTACAATATTGTGATCACCATCCTTGTTACTATTTTGTAGCATAGGATGTTTTACTATTATTTAAATCATAAGTAATTTGTTTCTTAGTTATTAACACAATAAAATTGCTTGACATACTAACTTTGTTGTCTACCATTTGTATGAACATTTAACATTATTTCTTAATTGAACAAAAGAATTCCTTTAATTAAATCTAACAATATAGTTTTTAAATTGATCTTATTTTCTATTAAAACTTATATTTTTATAATCGTCTAACATAATTTTTATACCATAGGTTCTACACAATACTAATGTTTCTTATTGTTTACCTATCAACATTTTATTATTGTTTATTGTTTATTACCACTGTTCTTTTCTATTATTACTAATATTCATTGTTTTAATTAACTCATCCCTATCCTATCTATCACCTTCACTGATCACACTGGTTAAGTGTTAATTAAATTACAGTCCCATTTGTAATACACTCTGTTTAAATTCACAGTAGTGATTCATCTTCAAATTCTTTAAGTTTTACAATCACTGTTGCTATCATATATTAGTGGGTTCACTGGTTATCATTAACACTCACTACCGACCTCTCACTCTTGGTTTAAATTAGTTTTGACAAATCTAATTTTAAAGTCAGTTTTTAAAACCTCTTGTGTTTGTTTTTATTTTAATAATGTTATTTTAAAACGCGTAACATTCTAAATCACAAAGCTAGTCATACAACTTTGTGTAAAGTTAGTTTTTTGGGCTATTAACATTAGTCGCTATAATTCCTTCATCAAGTCTTTACAATTCGATTCTATTCTACCCTTTCTTGGTAGTATTATTATCAACATAATATAATAACAATGGGTTTACATGTTTATTACTGGTGGTGTACTTTCTTTTACATAACTTCGGTAATACATGTTACAAAATGAAATATTAGTTAGGTTTTTCATTCGTTTACTTTTTATTTTATAGCCTTTATCTGGCCAATCACTGGGGTTGGGTCACAGTCATTTGTCTGTAAGTCTAGTCTATTCACTCATTTATTATCTTTGTCTACTATTTTTCTTTTTATTCTCTCATTACCTTTGTATAGTTATTGATCATTATGCTTCAATTAGTTTACTTCTCTTACAGCTATATTATATTTGTGGATCCCTCATAGGGTCTGAGTTCTGCAACGTTATAATATATTTGTATTTATATGATATTTTTACTATATTTATTTGTATTTATACAAAAGAGTAACCACTTTTGAAATATTTAAATATTCTTATAATATTCTTTGAATATTAAACAGTCTTTCTTACACTTCGTTGTGGGGTCCATGCTGTTGGCACTCTGAAATTCAAGAAACGTTATCTTCTTCCTTAACATTTGAATTTTCTTCAGAATTCCCCTTCCATTCTTCTGTAACTCTTTATTTATTAACTCCTACCCTTCATCTTTTGGCTTTTCCCACAATTTGTCATTTAGTTATTGACTGGTAGTTTGGAATGTATGAAGAGATAAGTGTTTTGGGTCCAAGAATTCCACATGAATAAAACCAAAGTTGCTGACACGTAGGTTCCGTGAGAAGTTCTCTGACTATTCTAGCTGATGGAAGATTTAAGGTTTTTTCTTAGTTTTGTCTACTAGTGTTACATTCAGTGCTTTAGCAGATTAAGTGTACTAGCGCACGTGTTTGTTTATCAATTACAGAAACTTGACAGTTCCTTTGTTCAGTTTTCTCACAGTCTTACAATGCCATAATAACTAATGTTCTACTCATTGAGATTATGTATCTACAGTTATAACTGCAATTACAGTACACGTGTAGTTACTAATTGCGTACAATCGCGTAAATGCAATTAAGGCTTTAACATTTGTCTAAGATAAAAACGAGCAATCAGGATTCTCTTTACAATATAAATCTCACTTGAAATTACTCAGCTCATCACCACATAGTTGTCATTTTTCCATTCTAGACTATATTCCAAAAATTGACGTAACTCTGACTTTACTTACCTCTCTGCCTGCCTCCCCCAGCCCTTAACTATTCTCTCTCGATTTCTGTCATTGTGCTTCCTTTTTCCAGAAATTTCTTTTATAGTACATTCGGTGTGTGTGTGTGTGTGTGTGTGTGTGTGTTGGCGCGCGTGCGTGTATGTGCATATAACGTCTCGTCGTTATAATATCGGGAACCTGGTTAATTGGCTCAGGTCAATTAAACAGGCTGCCATAATCTTAACAAACTCATAAATAACTGGAATGTAAACAAATGTTAAATAGGATCCCGTGAATTGAGGAATATTGACAGGGGTTTGTAGATTTATTCACTCACCTTTTTGGACCATGACATCTCTTTATTACATAATGTTTAACATCTGCGAAGAAATTTAGTAATGAGTATATTAAAAATGAAAACATTTGCACAATTCTGTACTAAGAATCGCTTACAAAACTACTAACAAAACAGAACACACACTATCAAAACGCATGCCCAAAGCACAAAACAAATTCGATCTACCTGGTGTATACAAGCTAAATTGCTCAAATTGCAATAAATTCTACATAGGCCAGACAGGACGTAGCTTCAAACAGAGATACATTGAACACACAAAAGCACTCCACACCACTACAGAATCTACCTTTGCAAACCACCTCATTGAAGCAAACCACACATATAAAAAAATCGACAATAACATGAACATTCTACACGTACACACAAAAGGCCGAAAACTAGACACCCTAGAACAATTAGAAATATACAAACACACAAAAACAAATAAAAACGACATCCTAAACGAACAGACACAATTCAAATCGCACGCATTATTCGATCACATCTCACCACACACACACACACAGCTTCAATCTTTCGAATAACTATCCCGTCGCCAACAACAAGACGGACAACGCTACCTATGGCAGCCTCTGATGAAGCCTTCTAAAGGTGAAAGCCGGTTTAGGCTGTAAGGTAAAACTTTACGTTTTTACTTATAAAAAACTTAGTGTTCCGAGTCGTCAATACTATAGTGATATTTAGTTAAGTAACGGACACGTCATGGACAACGAAATCCAACATATTATTACTAAGCATGAAATTACAATTTTATGGTAATTAAGTCAGTCTTTCGTGTTTTACTTTACTTTCATTGGTTAATTAAGTGTCTATCATGTATTATTTTAAGTTAAGTTCTGAACCACGGAAGTTGAACTTCCGTGTAACCTGTGTGTAACATCGTCGGTGAATCGGCGCTTCTATCGGTTGTGCAGGGTGTCTTGGAGATCTTCTGGCTATCGTGTTTTGGTGAAATCTGCTGTCATTCCTAAAGATGAGTCGTCTGTTGGGTCTGTAGATTCTTGTGGTAGGTTTTGGGTTGTAACTTTCACTGGTATTCACATTATTGTACCGCACATATTACTTACGGTTAACAGTTACATGTTAAAAGTTTAACATCACATTTAGGTGATGTTAGTTTGTTACAGAGATGTCATTGTCATACACTCACGTCATTTTCGACATTTTTACAACATCCGGCTATCTCACACAAGCTTCTCCTCGTTTATAGGTTTTTATATTGACTACATACTTTTGTACGCTGTATCAGCAGCGGAGTCTGAGATACAACTGAACTGGCTAACTATAGGGGTGAAGAGGCTGTCCGCGCGCGGGTAGCTTTTCAGAGCGAAAAAAGTAGTTCTCACTTATTATTAATTATTTTCCTTTAATTCGCTTACAACTTAATGACATCGCTCTTTACTTTGATTACTCTTTTATGTGACTAGGGGTAGTTACGGATTTATTTAGTTTCTCAAATATAATTTTATTGACTGCTACATTGGCAAATCGGCAGGTTACTACCGCTTTGGGGCATGGAGAAGGGTTCACTTATTACCTTATTAAAGCTAATATTAGTATTATAATTTTTTTTTAATTTTTATGGGATTTAGGCTTATTAAATCGTCACATGCGCACGCGCGAATCGTGTAGGGTGAGAAATTAGAAGACTTTATTTATTTAAAGGAACGTTTAGTGAACGTAAATTGAGATTGGTAATCGTTTTTATTATTTAACACGAGTTCATATGCACACTACGTATCTATGAAACATTTCTTCTCATGGCTTTATAGAATACATGCGTTGCCTTACACAAAAGGCAGTGAGTCATCTTTAGTCAAAAATATGTTCATAAATGTTAAGTCACTCGTCAAACCTGTGCATATGTCGGACGTATACACGAGAAGCAAGCATGCAGTTTCTCAGTATTCATGACTCGTACTCAGTCTAACAGTTCACACTGCCCGCAACCAGATATATGTAACTTTCCGTTTCCATGGTGATTCTTTGCTTGGAAAACCTCATTTATTACAGTTAACAGCAAACGCGCTTCTTCTGTTATTATTAAAGTAGGTTAAAGCAGAAATAACAGCTATAACAGTTTTCTTTTGTTTACTTTTAATAATTTAAAAAATGTAATGCTCGTGCTTTCGCATTTGGCGCAGTAGGCCTACAGCCTTGTAGTTAACGTAATGTGGCGTCACCAGTAACCTTTTCATTAATTTTATAAATTCGTTAGGCACTCTTATCCTATGATTAATTAGCATACAGCCAACTTCAACGTGAAAACTAAAAGAAATTATTTTACGTTGCAGCAGTTTTACTGCGACATTTTGTAACAGTGATAAAAGTACTTGACAATAATCTTGAATTCACAATTGTACCAAGAAAGCACAATTATTAGTAAATTTATAACACTATGTGGTGTCTTAATTTCATGAAAAGTAAAATCTGACCTCATTAAAACAATGCATTGTGTCGAATTCTTCATAATTAGGTTAGTATTAAGATCCTAAATTAGAATAGTATAAATTCATATAGCCTTAAATTCGAATCCGACTTCGTCAGGTCCGCATCAGAATGTTTTTAATCGCCTTGCCAGAAGAAAGTATAACAAGATACCAGATTCTCTACCGTAATACATAAACTGAAACTTTAAAATAAGTGCAAGCACACGTCTTTGATTTTTGTTGTAAAGATAAAACTTATGAGATTTACTATTACATTTTCTATCCATTTTATTAAATACAGAGAAAACAAATTAATATGCTTAGCTTTGAAATTATATATCGATTTCTATAACTCATATTTTGAACATTCTCTAATTTTATATTTGTCTGCAATTTATAATGTGTGTGTGTGTGTGTGTGTGTGTGTGTGTGTGTGTGTGTGTGTGTGTGTGTGTGTGTGTGTGATTATCAGAACAACTAACTACTTTATAACTCATCATTCGGAATTGTGATACTTAGGATCTTAAGATGATTTTTTGTTAATTGATAGAATTATCGCATTCTATCTAACACTCTTTTAGAATAAAATGTCTTAAGGTGAGTTTTATCAACACTAACAGTTATCTAACTTTTATGAAAATTTTATTGCTAAGTTTTGTTGCTTAAAGTGTTGAGCCTCGTAAACCTGTATTCGTGTCTGTGTATTAAAAGGAAGTAAATTTATGAGGAGCTATGGCCCAAGAAGAGTTGCTAACAGCTCGTAAAACGATAAAAACTGGAGTATGAATTCAAAAGTTTTTATGGGGACACTAACGTACGAGGGTTATTTGATAATCGACCTCCGACGTTAAAACAGGGTCCTAAGTAGCCAATGTGTCTTCTTCAGGCGGTCGACTCCCCCTTCCAATGCCGGGAACCCGCTACCACTGGGCTGACAATTGAGGAGGGCAGGTTCCACGTACTCAGAAACCTACCGTTTGAGGAAAGTTCACAGTTAAGGGACTTTCGGAAAACCATCTGCGTGCTTTTTTGACGACTGAAGCGAGGTCGGAACACAAAAGGATATAGTCTGGGCAGTGATGCTGTTTTGTTATCAGGATCAAAACATATATGATAACCCAGGGATTTAGAACCTCGTTGATTGGCTAGGTAACTTGGCGGAAGTTTTTTCGACGAGGCAAAGCTGGTGCCAAAATGTGTCTGAATTGAAACTTGGGTGGTGACAACTATGAGCAAAAGCAATATAGATATACATGTAACTGTTTTATTTTCTTGTGAACCAGGCGGAGATTGATTTTGAAATAACTCTCGTAATATTAATTCCATTTTGTGAACCTACATGTCCAATACCTTTTATTTTTAGATCCTAGTCTATCATGTGAAAAATGTCCACTTCCTGCCGAAGAATCTTGAGTTTAAAAATCGCACTTACCAGTGACACCAGTGGCTGCAGCGGATCTTTACATCTAAAACTGAATCAGCATGCCTTCCATACCAGCCTAAAATTTTACCTTATTGTTTTCCAGTTCATCAGCATCTCACGGGACTAGTATTAAGTTTCCAACAAAATTGATACAAAATATTTCCTTGGTTGCATATATTTGAGTTAATGGGGTTCGATACATAATAATTTTTTCAATACAAAATATATTGAGTTGTGTTTGGATAAAGCATTTTCAACCAAAGCAGGCATAGATTTTAGTAGAAAAGTATTCAAAAACTGGAAAAGCCAAGCAAAAATTTTAAATGAAAGAAGGGCTTCTCATGAACAAGCTGTATTTAGACGAAAAGCAATAAGCCCCTATTTAAAGACAGTTGTCAAAAATTGAAGCAGAGAAGCAAAAGGTTGCTGTAGAGTAATTAATGCTTACCATTAGTACTCTTAAATATCTCATTAGACAGAGACTGATTGTTAAAAGTTGTACATATTTCGCATAAAACTTCATAGAATTGCCGATAGTTCCAGTGAGGACAAGCCATATCTTAGGCAGTGGCTGCTAAGAGAATAGTATTATACACAAAAAGTTATACCTATATTACAAAAGTAAATCACCCAGATCCTAGAAAACTAAATAGGTGCTAATATCAATAAAATAGTTAAGCTAACAAATCCTTTAATTTATTCAATTATCTGTGGTAGTGTACAAGATGTTTCAGAGAGTATCTGTGTACGTTGGTGTGATAAGTTGGAACCTCAAGAACGTTTTATAGGTTTCTAAAAAACTTTCGTAACTTGTGGTTTAGGCATAGCATCACTTATCTGTGGTGATTCCCACTGAAAAATCTTTGTGGACAGATCTATGACGGAACTGGTAATATGGTGGCATCAATAAAGGCGTACAGGTCATCATAACCCAGAAGCAGCATTTGGATTAATACGAGGGCCATTTGAAAAGTTCACGGAGAGACGTCTATTGCTTACTGGTAGAACTAACATTTTCGTATGCTGTAACACTCGTATTTCATGTAACCGCCTGCTAATTTTCAAACCTATCTGTCAATTTATTCACTGTTTATCAGCTATTCAAAATTTACGTGTCACACGTGTATTGAAAATTAGACAAAATCATGAATCCTTTGTTAAAAATGGTCTAACGCTGTTGGAAATTCACAATAAAATGATAAGTGTGTTAAAAGATGGTTTTGGATCTTCAAAAACAATGGTTGAAAAGTGGGGACTCGAGTTTAATCTTTTTTGAATAAGCATTCAAAATGGTGCCCAGCAAATGCGGCACCGATCTTGCACGAACTTTTATCACACCAAGTTCTTGAGTTAAAACATAATGCACAGTCTCGTGTGAAACGCCTATGATCTCAGCACTGCCGTCCACTCTCAATCGCTGGTCTTCTAGCACCCTGTATTACATTTTTTTAACGATATTTGGAGTTGTTAATTTTTTGGGGTGCCTACTGCAGGAATCATCTGCAATGCTCGTGCGACCGTATTTAAACTCTACTGCCAACTTACAAACTACCGTTTTCGAAGGTTCAGCATCTCCTAACACACTTAGTATTTCGTTGTGAATTTTGATTAGCTCTAGGCACGTTTTAACAAAGAACTGAATCACAGCACAATGTTTGATTCTGTCCACTTTTCAAAACACTCGTGACACGTAAATGTTAAATAGCTGATATACAGTGAATAAATTGACAGATAGATTTGAAAATTAGCAGGCGTTTACATGAAATACGAATCATACAGCATACGATAAATGTTAGTTCTACCAGTAAGCAATAGACGTCGCTCCGTGAACGTTTCAAATGACCTTCGTATGTGCACTGTTGTGCTCACTGTTGTCATAATTTAGTCATAATTGGAAGTTGTGAATCTTCTAAAACAAACAAATTTCAGTTTATGCACATCCATGAGAATGTAATCGAGGGTCCTGCTGGTAACATTGGTAAGATCAAACCAGTATTGCAACGTATATTTAAACGTGTTACATTTAAATTTCAAATACAAATACACTTCTATTTGTGTTTGCGGAGCCCCACGATCTTGGAGCGCCAAATTTATGCAACGTATTTATGTGTGAGAATTTTTATATGTACTTTAATTTGTATACCCCCACGTTCTTTGGGAGCCAAATATATGTAACAATACATATACATAAACACATATACATATACACAAATTTAGCGTGACCGGTCTCACGTTCAAGATTGACAAATTATGTAACAATATAACATTTAAATTGGGTTTCAGGTGTATCTGCAATAAGAACTCTATGTAACTTGTAACGGTATTTCAAATTTATTTGATATTATTAAAAATTGTGCACATGGCACTGGCTTCTATTTAAAACATTCGTTATTAATTGTTATTATGCCGTAAGGCTTATGCTATATACATCCTTACTGACTAAATATTCTATTCTACTAATTATTGTATTAAAGAAAAATCTCATTTTCAGACTACTCAGTCGATTAATGTGTTTCAAAATATCAATATTTAAATCTCTTTTTATATATTGTAATGTACTCAAAATATTAATAGTTATTGAATTTATCTTTTGTTTCTCAGTACTGTTTTATCTCAAATACTAATTGTTTTCATTTAAATGCTTGGTAATCATTTTATATCATATTAATTTGAGCTCTTGTTACGTTAATCGTATTTCTAAAACATCTATGATTTTAATTCTACTTTACAAGAAACATTGGCTCTTACTTTTAAATAAAATAGAAATGTCTTTAATTGTCTTTGAGTCCATTGTATGATTAAGATATAAATAAGTTGTTTATCACCTTATTGCCGTCAATCATACTCGATCATTTTGATCCATCTGTAGTTGTCCTCGTCTCGCACTCCAGCGTCGGCTGTCTCTCTTCTCCTCTTGTCCAGCGTCGAATCACCTCCTCTTGTCCAGCGTCGAATCACTCTCTGGAACTCTCCTCTTGTCCAGCGTCGTATCACTTCTTCTTGTCCAGCGTCGTATCACTCTCTGGAACTCTCCTCTTGTCCAGCATCGTATCACTCTCTGGAACTCTCCTCGTGCTGTTTCTGACGTCAATGGATCTTCTTATGTAATTCTTCTTATGTACTGCTGTTATTATTTAAAAATGATTGTCTTTACAACTTAGTTACATAGTTGTATGTAACTGGAAAATTTAAACTATTTACAAAAAAAAAATAAATACGCCGTGCGGACGGGCATAAGCTCCTGCTGCACTGTGGATGATTTAAGAAAGCGAACCACTGTAGCTTGCGTGTCCTATTTATACCCATGTCTTGGTCGACACCCTGCAGTGGTACGAAATCGACATGTCAGAAACTGTCTCTGGATTCAGTTCCCCCACTCTTTGTCAAATTCGCTATTTCTTATTTCTCTGCGAATTGCAGAGTCCTGTAACTATACTCTTATACTTATAACTATTTTTACAACACATGTTCACTGTAATTTTGGACATTGCAACTTAACCCTTTCGATTTGTACACAGTTATTTCACTATTACACTCGTACGGTGTGGCACTTTCGCGTGGTTTTCGTACACAGTATTTAGTAAATTTTATTACATTTTATTGTGGTTTTGGATTTTAATCCTTAATTATAGTTTATGAATAATTACGGAAAAACAATAATTGTGCAATTATTCATCTTGAAGTGGCAAACTCGCCTGCATAGACCTGCGTTCACACACACTAGCAAAATACTGGTGTACACACTTTCAGTTGCATTTGTGTGTGTGTGCACGTCGATTCAGGTCGAAACACCTGTTCATATTTTTGTCTGAGCCAAGCTTGCAATCCCTGACATGCTTATTTCTAATATATTATTAATTATTTACAGTTTATTAGGTAAATTTAAATTTTTATATTCAATGCTCAGTACATCACTTATTTGTACTGTCGCAGTATGTTCCACAACAAGGCTTTGTAACCAGCTCAAATAAAGGAAATTTTGAGCAGATATGAATTAGTAATTAAAACACTGACTGAACTAACAAAACCAGGATGTGGCAAAGCGAATGGTCTACTTAGTGGTCTGCTCGTGACCTTGTAGTAGGGTGGCTTTGACAAACAGCTGATCTGACTGGTTTCATTGACCTTGTCGTTTTCATGTGTAGAACTTCCTAAATGACGTGGCGTGGAATTTACCAATTTCTTTCTTCTGTATCTCATCATATACGACGAAAGTGTGTTGTCCTACATGCTGTCTTAACGTATACGATCCATTATAAAGTCTGAAGAATTTCTTCGCCGTATTATCACTCCGTTTTCCCACTGTATTTGCTTTGAGTAGTATACTTTCTCCCACGTTGAATTGTTGTAGCTTGTGAGTTAGATTAAATCTCTCTATTCTCTTGTTACCTCTTTCTCTTATCCGTTGCTTTGCGTATTCAATTTTCACACTTATTGGTACAGGTACATTTTGGTTATTAGGTTTGTTTATATACTTAGTCCAAAATCTGTTTGGCTTCTTATGTTCTTCTAATTCCATGGGAGTGTATCCTGTTGCTTCACTATAATTTTCGTTAATGGCTTTTTCAAGAAATGGTAAATATTCTGCCCATTTATTGTGTTGATCATGGCAATATATTCGTAAATATTTACCTAATTCTTTGTTAACTCTCTCAGCAAGGTTTCCTTGAGGATGTCTTATGGATGTGAGTACTGGTTGTATTTCCTTTTCCCTTAACGTCCTCTCCCATTTTTCACTTTGGAATTGTGCACCTTGATCACTGAGTATCTTCTTCCTTTTTCCATATAACGGAATATATTTCTGCAGTAGTATCTTTAGAACAACTTTGGTTGTGGGTCGCATAATTGGGTACAGTCGGACTGCCTTGGAAAACACATCGATACATACCAATATGTGCTTCACACCTCAACTTGATCGCGGTAGTGGTCCCAGAAAATCCACTGCAATTAGCTCTCCTTTGTTCTCCTTCTGTATACTCTGCATTCCTACATATGTGTGTAATTCGGTCCTTAATTTTACATTATCTTACTCATACATTCTTACCTTCGCTTCTAATTTTCCTTAACTCTTTTCTTAACATGACATTACTTTATCTAATACATTACTTATACAATACATTAACATTCATTACCTTTTATTACATTTCTTTAACATTACCTTTCTGATCGCTACTACTTTCCTGAAATACACTTCCGTAACAGAATACTCTTTTAGCTTTGTAGTGTGTCGCATGATCGGTTACAGAGGAACTGTCTTGGAAAACAACGATATTTTTCTCGAAGTCCTTACTCCTAAGTAGTCTCTGCCCTATTGACTTTTCACTCTCGCTTTCTTCTGTGTCCTTTTATCTCCATTAAGTGTTCGCTTGATCAGTCGTTCTAACAATTATGGCAATTATTTCCATTCCTAACCCTTTCTTCATATTAATAACAACAATAACATCTTTTACCATTACTTTCTTAAATATTTCTCTACAATAGCATTCCTTACCATCAACAATACATTTCTTAATTAAACCTTTCTTATATTATTACACATATTATTTCTTATTATTAATAATTAATAGTTATATTATTTTATTTTGAAAATAATTATTCATTTCATTCGGGTATTGAGTTCTGAGTTCAGTGTGTAGTTAGATCTTACACCCCTCATTATAACAATTACATTGTCCGTCGTCTACCGGACGTATATTGTTCCTTTGTACCATAGTCGCCGTGCTTACCATTGTTCTCTCCCTCCTGTAAACAACATCCGCGTTCCATTGTATTACTGCGACGTTTGTTTTTATCGTAGAATTCACCTGTTCATACGGCAAGAATTTGTTTCTTAGCTGTGATGAATAACTTCTCTCTCTTCTCTCCGCACGTTCCATAATTCTCTCGTCACTAATGCATTTCGTATATTCAGTCTGCTTGAAGCCCATATAAACAGCTGTCGACTGTTTTTTCATCCGTCGTTTATGATAACCTCTGTAATTTTTATAATTACAGTTATAATAATTGTTACTATAATTATCGTGCGTATATCTAACATCATACTTACCACAATTTTGCGTAGTGTTTCGCCTAGATAAATTACTACGTTTCTTGTTATACCTACAGTGATTTTTATCTCCGTAAGTGTAGTGTCTTATTTGTTTCACATGTGTCATCCTGTGTGACTTACTATTGTGTGTGTGTGTCTCACACTTGGAATATCGCTATTAATAAGGTATGTTTTATTAACCTTTATTTGCTTCTCCTTCTTAATGTTAATTACTTTTTTATAATTATCATTAGTAATTACACACGTATTTTCAACTACTATGCATTCTTCACCTTCTACTGACGCTATGTGCGTATTAGAATCGTCAATTCTTTCTACTAATTCCTCTTTTGCTTTCCTTTCTTCTCTTAATTTTTCGGTCTGTTTTGTAAAAAATTCTGTTAACTCTTCTATTTGCGTTCTAATATTATTTTCTTTTACTTTTTCTGTTTGTTTGTTCTCTACTTCACCAAATACGGCTTGCATCATAGCTTGAAGTGCTTCTCCCATCCTCAAACTTCCCGATATTGCCATGGTGAATTATTATTAAAATATTTATTTCATAGTTATTATTTAACAATTATTATTGATAACCGTTCCTTACTTATTTCTTTATTTTTATTAATAGTTATTATTAATCTCATTACAGTTACACCTGTTACATAGACAAATAATATTATTCGTGGGCGCCAGCTGTGTGATTACACAACAATTAACATTACATTTAATTACTGTTTAATATAAATAATTATTACATATAATACTTTTTTTTTATTTAACACACTCTTATATTTTAGAGCAACCATTCAGCTACATAAAAAAATTTTAATAGTTAAATGATGAGGATCGGGCCATAAGTTCATGGACTACAATTTATGTAACAAAAATATTTTTTTTTTTTTACATAAATTTAGGCATGTCGTGCCCCACGTCAAGGGCGACATTATATATATGCAACGTATATTTAAACGTGTTACATTTAAATTTCAAATACAAATACACTTCTATTTGTGTTTGCGGAGCCCCACGATCTTGGAGCGCCAAATTTATGCAACGTATTTATGTGTGAGAATTTTTATATGTACTTTAATTTGTATACCCCCACGTTCTTTGGGAGCCAAATATATGTAACAATACATATACATAAACACATATACATATACACAAATTTAGCGTGACCGGTCTCACGTTCAAGATTGACAAATTATGTAACAATATAACATTTAAATTGGGTTTCAGGTGTATCTGCAATAAGAACTCTATGTAACTTGTAACGGTATTTCAAATTTATTTGATATTATTAAAAATTATGCACATGGCACTGGCTTCGATTTAAAACATTCGTTATTAATTGTTATTATGCCGTAAGGCTTATGCTATATACATCCTTCTGACTAAGTATTCTATTCTACTAATTATTGTATTAAAGAAAAATCTCATTTTCAAACTACTCAGTCGATTAATGTGTTTCAAAATATCAATTTTTAAATCTCTTTTTATATATTGTAATGTACTCAAAATATTAATAGTTATTGAATTTATCTTTTGTTTCTCAGTACTGTTTTATCTCAAATACTAATTGTTTTCATTTAAATGCTTGGTAATCATTTTATATCATATTAATTTGAGCTCTTGTTACGTTAATCGTATTTTTAAAACATCTATGATTTTAATTCTACTTTACAAGAAACATTGGCTCTTACTTTTAAATAAAATAGAAATGTCTTTAATTGTCTTTGAGTCCATTGTATGATTAAGATATAAATAAGTTGTTTATCACCTTATTGCCGTCAATCATACTCGATCATTTTGATCCATCTGTAGTTGTCCTCGTCTCGCACTCCAGCGTCGGCTGTCTCTCTTCTCCTCTTGTCCAGCGTCGAATCACCTCCTCTTGTCCAGCGTCGAATCACTCTCTGGAACTCCCCTCTTATCCAGCGTCGTATCACTTCTTCTTGTCCAGCGTCGTATCACTCTCTGGAATTCTCCTCTTGTCCAGCGTCGTATCACTATCTGGAACTCTCCTCGTGCTGTTTCTGACGTCAATGGACCTTCTTATGTAATTCTTCTTATGTACTGCTGTTATTATTTAAAAATGATTGTCTTTACAACTTAGTTACATAGTTGTATGTAACTGGAAAATTTAAACTATTTACAAAAAAAAATAAATACGCCGTGCGGACGGGCATAAGCTCCCGCTGCACCGTGGATGATTTAAGAAAGAGAACCACTGTAGCTTGCGTGTCCTATTTATACCCATGTCTTGGTCGACACCCTGCAGTGGTACGAAATCGACATGTCAGAAACTGTCTCTGGATTCAGTTCCCCCACTCTTTGCCAAATTCGCTATTTCTTATTTCTCTGCGAATTGCAGAGTCCTGTAAGTACACTTTTATACTTATAACTATTTTTACAACACATGTTCACTGTAATTTTGGACATTGCAACTTAACCCTTTCGATTTGTACACAGTTATTTCACTATTACACTCGTACGGTGTGGCACTTTCGCGTGGTTTTCGTACACAGTATTTAGTAAATTTTATTACATTTTATTGTGGTTTTGGATTTTAATCCTTAATTATAGTTTATGAATAATTACGGAAAAACAACAATTGTGCAATTATTCATCTTGAAGTGGCAAACTCGCCTGCATAGACCTGCGTTCACACACACTAGCAAAATACTGGTGTACACACTTTCAGTTGCATTTGTGTGTGTGTGCACGTCGATTCAGGTCGAAACACCTGTTCATATTTTTGTCTGAGCCAAGCTTGCAATCCCTGACATCCTTATTTCTAATATATTATTAATTATTTACAGTTTATTAGGTAAATTAAAATTTTTATATTCAATGCTCAGTACATCACTTATTTCTACTGTCGCAGTATGTTCCACAACAAGGCTTTGTAACCAGCTCAAATAAAGGAAATTTTGAGCAGATATGAATTAGTAATTAAAACACTGACTGAACTAACAAAACCAGGATGTGGCAAAGCGAATGGTCTACTTAGTGGTCTGCTCGTGACCTTGTAGTAGGGTGGCTTTGACAAACAGCTGATCTGACTGGTTTCATTGACCTTGTCGTTTTCATGTGTAGAACTTCCTAAATGACGTGGCGTGGAATTTACCAATTTCTTTCTTCTGTATCTCATCATATACGACGAAAGTGTGTTGTCCTACATGCTGTCTTAACGTATACGGTCCATTATAAAGTCTGAAGAATTTCTTCGCCGTATTATCACTCCGTTTTCCCACTGTATTTGCTTTGAGTAGTATACTTTCTCCCACGTTGAATTGTTGTAGCTTGTGAGTTAGATTAAATCTCTCTATTCTCTTGTTACCTCTTTCTCTTATCCGTTGCTTTGCGTATTCAATTTTCACACTTATTGGTACAGGTACATTTTGGTTATTAGGTTTGTTTATATACTTAGTCCAAAATCTGTTTGGCTTCTTATGTTCTTCTAATTCCATGGGAGTGTATCCTGTTGCTTCACTATAATTTTCGTTAATGGCTTTTTCAAGAAATGGTAAATATTCTGCCCATTTATTGTGTTGATCATGGCAATATATTCGTAAATATTTACCTAATTCTTTGTTAACTCTCTCAGCAAGGTTTTCTTGAGGATGTCTTATGGATGTGAGTACTGGTTGTATTTCCTTTTCCCTTAACGTCCTCTCCCATTTTTCACTTTGGAATTGTGCACCTTGATCACTGAGTATCTTCTTCCTTTTTCCATATAACGGAATATATTTCTGCAGTAGTATCTTTAGAACAACTTTGGTTGTGGGTCGCATAATTGGGTACAGTCGGACTGCCTTGGAAAACACATCGATACATACCAATATGTGCTTCACACCTCAACTTGATCGCGGTAGTGGTCCCAGAAAATCCACTGCAATTAGCTCTCCTTTGTTCTCCTTCTGTATACTCTGCATTCCTACATATGTGTGTAATTCGGTCCTTAATTTTACATTATCTTACTCATACATTCTTACCTTCGCTTCTAATTTTCCTTAACTCTTTTCTTAACATGACATTACTTTATCTAATACATTACTTATACAATACATTAACATTCATTACCTTTTATTACATTTCTTTAACATTACCTTTCTGATCGCTACTACTTTCCTGAAATACACTTCCGTAACAGAATACTCTTTTAGCTTTGTAGTGTGTCGCATGATCGGTTACAGAGGAACTGTCTTGGAAAACAACGATATTTTTCTCGAAGTCCTTACTCCTAAGTAGTCTCTGCCCTATTGACTTTTCACTCTCGCTTTCTTCTGTGTCCTTTTATCTCCATTAAGTGTTCGCTTGATCAGTCGTTCTAACAATTATGGCAATTATTTCCATTCCTAACCCTTTCTTCATATTAATAACAACAATAACATCTTTTACCATTACTTTCTTAAATATTTCTCTACAATAGCATTCCTTACCATCAACAATACATTTCTTAATTAAACCTTTCTTATATTATTACACATATTATTTCTTATTATTAATAATTAATAGTTATATTATTTTATTTTGAAAATAATTATTCATTTCATTCGGGTATTGAGTTCTGAGTTCAGTGTGTAGTTAGATCTTACACCCCTCATTATAACAATTACATTGTCCGTCGTCTACCGGACGTATATTGTTCCTTTGTACCATAGTCGCCGTGCTTACCATTGTTCTCTCCCTCCTGTAAACAACATCCGCGTTCCATTGTATTACTGCGACGTTTGTTTTTATCGTAGAATTCACCTGTTCATACGGCAAGAATTTGTTTCTTAGCTGTGATGAATAACTTCTCTCTCTTCTCTCCGCACGTTCCATAATTCTCTCGTCACTAATGCATTTCGTATATTCAGTCTGCTTGAAGCCCATATAAACAGCTGTCGACTGTTTTTTCATCCGTCGTTTATGATAACCTCTGTAATTTTTATAATTACAGTTATAATAATTGTTACTATAATTATCGTGCGTATATCTAACATCATACTTACCACAATTTTGCGTAGTGTTTCGCCTAGATAAATTACTACGTTTCTTGTTATACCTACAGTGATTTTTATCTCCGTAAGTGTAGTGTCTTATTTGTTTCACATGTGTCATCCTGTGTGACTTACTATTGTGTGTGTGTGTCTCACACTTGGAATATCGCTATTAATAAGGTATGTTTTATTAACCTTTATTTGCTTCTCCTCCTTAATGTTAATTACTTTTTTATAATTATCATTAGTAATTACACACGTATTTTCAACTACTATGCATTCTTCACCTTCTACTGACGCTATGTGCGTATTAGAATCGTCAATTCTTTCTACTAATTCCTCTTTTGCTTTCCTTTCTTCTCTTAATTTTTCGGTCTGTTTTGTAAAAAATTCTGTTAACTCTTCTATTTGCGTTCTAATATTATTTTCTTTTACTTTTTCTGTTTGTTTGTTCTCTACTTCACCAAATACGGCTTGCATCATAGCTTGAAGTGCTTCTCCCATCCTCAAACTTCCCGATATTGCCATGGTGAATTATTATTAAAATATTTATTTCATAGTTATTATTTAACAATTATTATTGATAACCGTTCCTTACTTATTTCTTTATTTTTATTAATAGTTATTATTAATCTCATTACAGTTACACCTGTTACATAGACAAATAATATTATTCGTGGGCGCCAGCTGTGTGATTACACAACAATTAACATTACATTTAATTACTGTTTAATATAAATAATTATTACATATAATACTTTTTTTTTATTTAACACACTCTTATATTTTAGAGCAACCATTCAGCTACATAAAAAAATTTTAATAGTTAAATGATGAGGATCGGGCCATAAGTTCATGGACTACAATTTATGTAACAAAAATATTTTTTTTTTTTTACATAAATTTAGGCATGTCGTGCCCCACGTCAAGGGCGACATTATATATATGCAACGTATATTTAAACGTGTTACATTTAAATTTCAAATACAAATACACTTCTATTTGTGTTTGCGGAGCCCCACGATCTTGGAGCGCCAAATTTATGCAACGTATTTATGTGTGAGAATTTTTATATGTACTTTAATTTGTATACCCCCACGTTCTTTGGGAGCCAAATATATGTAACAATACATATACATAAACACATATACATATACACAAATTTAGCGTGACCGGTCTCACGTTCAAGATTGACAAATTATGTAACAATATAACATTTAAATTGGGTTTCAGGTGTATCTGCAATAAGAACTCTATGTAACTTGTAACGGTATTTCAAATTTATTTGATATTATTAAAAATTATGCACATGGCACTGGCTTCGATTTAAAACATTCGTTATTAATTGTTATTATGCCGTAAGGCTTATGCTATATACATCCTTCTGACTAAGTATTCTATTCTACTAATTATTGTATTAAAGAAAAATCTCATTTTCAAACTACTCAGTCGATTAATGTGTTTCAAAATATCAATTTTTAAATCTCTTTTTATATATTGTAATGTACTCAAAATATTAATAGTTATTGAATTTATCTTTTGTTTCTCAGTACTGTTTTATCTCAAATACTAATTGTTTTCATTTAAATGCTTGGTAATCATTTTATATCATATTAATTTGAGCTCTTGTTACGTTAATCGTATTTTTAAAACATCTATGATTTTAATTCTACTTTACAAGAAACATTGGCTCTTACTTTTAAATAAAATAGAAATGTCTTTAATTGTCTTTGAGTCCATTGTATGATTAAGATATAAATAAGTTGTTTATCACCTTATTGCCGTCAATCATACTCGATCATTTTGATCCATCTGTAGTTGTCCTCGTCTCGCACTCCAGCGTCGGCTGTCTCTCTTCTCCTCTTGTCCAGCGTCGAATCACCTCCTCTTGTCCAGCGTCGAATCACTCTCTGGAACTCCCCTCTTATCCAGCGTCGTATCACTTCTTCTTGTCCAGCGTCGTATCACTCTCTGGAATTCTCCTCTTGTCCAGCGTCGTATCACTATCTGGAACTCTCCTCGTGCTGTTTCTGACGTCAATGGACCTTCTTATGTAATTCTTCTTATGTACTGCTGTTATTATTTAAAAATGATTGTCTTTACAACTTAGTTACATAGTTGTATGTAACTGGAAAATTTAAACTATTTACAAAAAAAAATAAATACGCCGTGCGGACGGGCATAAGCTCCCGCTGCACCGTGGATGATTTAAGAAAGAGAACCACTGTAGCTTGCGTGTCCTATTTATACCCATGTCTTGGTCGACACCCTGCAGTGGTACGAAATCGACATGTCAGAAACTGTCTCTGGATTCAGTTCCCCCACTCTTTGCCAAATTCGCTATTTCTTATTTCTCTGCGAATTGCAGAGTCCTGTAAGTACACTTTTATACTTATAACTATTTTTACAACACATGTTCACTGTAATTTTGGACATTGCAACTTAACCCTTTCGATTTGTACACAGTTATTTCACTATTACACTCGTACGGTGTGGCACTTTCGCGTGGTTTTCGTACACAGTATTTAGTAAATTTTATTACATTTTATTGTGGTTTTGGATTTTAATCCTTAATTATAGTTTATGAATAATTACGGAAAAACAACAATTGTGCAATTATTCATCTTGAAGTGGCAAACTCGCCTGCATAGACCTGCGTTCACACACACTAGCAAAATACTGGTGTACACACTTTCAGTTGCATTTGTGTGTGTGTGCACGTCGATTCAGGTCGAAACACCTGTTCATATTTTTGTCTGAGCCAAGCTTGCAATCCCTGACATCCTTATTTCTAATATATTAATAATTATTTACAGTTTATTAGGTAAATTTAAATTTTTATATTCAATGCTCAGTACATCACTTATTTCTACTGTCGCAGTATGTTCCACAACAAGGCTTTGTAACCAGCTGAAATAAAGGAAATTTTGAGCAGATATGAATTAGTAATTAAAACACTGACTGAACTAACAAAACCAGGATGTGGCAAAGCGAATGGTCTACTTAGTGGTCTGCTCGTGACCTTGTAGTAGGGTGGCTTTGACAAACAGCTGATCTGACTGGTTTCATTGACCTTGTCGTTTTCATGTGTAGAACTTCCTAAATGACGTGGCGTGGAATTTACCAATTTCTTTCTTCTGTATCTCATCATATACGACGAAAGTGTGTTGTCCTACATGCTGTCTTAACGTATACGGTCCATTATAAAGTCTGAAGAATTTCTTCGCCGTATTATCACTCCGTTTTCCCACTGTATTTGCTTTGAGTAGTATACTTTCTCCCACGTTGAATTGTTGTAGCTTGTGAGTTAGATTAAATCTCTCTATTCTCTTGTTACCTCTTTCTCTTATCCGTTGCTTTGCGTATTCAATTTTCACACTTATTGGTACAGGTACATTTTGGTTATTAGGTTTGTTTATATACTTAGTCCAAAATCTGTTTGGCTTCTTATGTTCTTCTAATTCCATGGGAGTGTATCCTGTTGCTTCACTATAATTTTCGTTAATGGCTTTTTCAAGAAATGGTAAATATTCTGCCCATTTATTGTGTTGATCATGGCAATATATTCGTAAATATTTACCTAATTCTTTGTTAACTCTCTCAGCAAGGTTTTCTTGAGGATGTCTTATGGATGTGAGTACTGGTTGTATTTCCTTTTCCCTTAACGTCCTCTCCCATTTTTCACTTTGGAATTGTGCACCTTGATCACTGAGTATCTTCTTCCTTTTTCCATATAACGGAATATATTTCTGCAGTAGTATCTTTAGAACAACTTTGGTTGTGGGTCGCATAATTGGGTACAGTCGGACTGCCTTGGAAAACACATCGATACATACCAATATGTGCTTCACACCTCAACTTGATCGCGGTAGTGGTCCCAGAAAATCCACTGCAATTAGCTCTCCTTTGTTCTCCTTCTGTATACTCTGCATTCCTACATATGTGTGTAATTCGGTCCTTAATTTTACATTATCTTACTCATACATTCTTACCTTCGCTTCTAATTTTCCTTAACTCTTTTCTTAACATGACATTACTTTATCTAATACATTACTTATACAATACATTAACATTCATTACCTTTTATTACATTTCTTTAACATTACCTTTCTGATCGCTACTACTTTCCTGAAATACACTTCCGTAACAGAATACTCTTTTAGCTTTGTAGTGTGTCGCATGATCGGTTACAGAGGAACTGTCTTGGAAAACAACGATATTTTTCTCGAAGTCCTTACTCCTAAGTAGTCTCTGCCCTATTGACTTTTCACTCTCGCTTTCTTCTGTGTCCTTTTATCTCCATTAAGTGTTCGCTTGATCAGTCGTTCTAACAATTATGGCAATTATTTCCATTCCTAACCCTTTCTTCATATTAATAACAACAATAACATCTTTTACCATTACTTTCTTAAATATTTCTCTACAATAGCATTCCTTACCATCAACAATACATTTCTTAATTAAACCTTTCTTATATTATTACACATATTATTTCTTATTATTAATAATTAATAGTTATATTATTTTATTTTGAAAATAATTATTCATTTCATTCGGGTATTGAGTTCTGAGTTCAGTGTGTAGTTAGATCTTACACCCCTCATTATAACAATTACATTGTCCGTCGTCTACCGGACGTATATTGTTCCTTTGTACCATAGTCGCCGTGCTTACCATTGTTCTCTCCCTCCTGTAAACAACATCCGCGTTCCATTGTATTACTGCGACGTTTGTTTTTATCGTAGAATTCACCTGTTCATACGGCAAGAATTTGTTTCTTAGCTGTGATGAATAACTTCTCTCTCTTCTCTCCGCACGTTCCATAATTCTCTCGTCACTAATGCATTTCGTATATTCAGTCTGCTTGAAGCCCATATAAACAGCTGTCGACTGTTTTTTCATCCGTCGTTTATGATAACCTCTGTAATTTTTATAATTACAGTTATAATAATTGTTACTATAATTATCGTGCGTATATCTAACATCATACTTACCACAATTTTGCGTAGTGTTTCGCCTAGATAAATTACTACGTTTCTTGTTATACCTACAGTGATTTTTATCTCCGTAAGTGTAGTGTCTTATTTGTTTCACATGTGTCATCCTGTGTGACTTACTATTGTGTGTGTGTGTCTCACACTTGGAATATCGCTATTAATAAGGTATGTTTTATTAACCTTTATTTGCTTCTCCTCCTTAATGTTAATTACTTTTTTATAATTATCATTAGTAATTACACACGTATTTTCAACTACTATGCATTCTTCACCTTCTACTGACGCTATGTGCGTATTAGAATCGTCAATTCTTTCTACTAATTCCTCTTTTGCTTTCCTTTCTTCTCTTAATTTTTCGGTCTGTTTTGTAAAAAATTCTGTTAACTCTTCTATTTGCGTTCTAATATTATTTTCTTTTACTTTTTCTGTTTGTTTGTTCTCTACTTCACCAAATACGGCTTGCATCATAGCTTGAAGTGCTTCTCCCATCCTCAAACTTCCCGATATTGCCATGGTGAATTATTATTAAAATATTTATTTCATAGTTATTATTTAACAATTATTATTGATAACCGTTCCTTACTTATTTCTTTATTTTTATTAATAGTTATTATTAATCTCATTACAGTTACACCTGTTACATAGACAAATAATATTATTCGTGGGCGCCAGCTGTGTGATTACACAACAATTAACATTACATTTAATTACTGTTTAATATAAATAATTATTACATATAATACTTTTTTTTATTTAACACACTCTTATATTTTAGAGCAACCATTCAGCTACATAAAAAAATTTTAATAGTTAAATGATGAGGATCGGGCCATAAGTTCATGGACTACAATTTATGTAACAAAAATATTTTTTTTTTTTTACATAAATTTAGGCATGTCGTGCCCCACGTCAAGGGCGACATTATATATATGCAACGTATATTTAAACGTGTTACATTTAAATTTCAAATACAAATACACTTCTATTTGTGTTTGCGGAGCCCCACGATCTTGGAGCGCCAAATTTATGCAACGTATTTATGTGTGAGAATTTTTATATGTACTTTAATTTGTATACCCCCACGTTCTTTGGGAGCCAAATATATGTAACAATACATATACATAAACACATATACATATACACAAATTTAGCGTGACCGGTCTCACGTTCAAGATTGACAAATTATGTAACAATATAACATTTAAATTGGGTTTCAGGTGTATCTGCAATAAGAACTCTATGTAACTTGTAACGGTATTTCAAATTTATTTGATATTATTAAAAATTATGCACATGGCACTGGCTTCGATTTAAAACATTCGTTATTAATTGTTATTATGCCGTAAGGCTTATGCTATATACATCCTTCTGACTAAGTATTCTATTCTACTAATTATTGTATTAAAGAAAAATCTCATTTTCAAACTACTCAGTCGATTAATGTGTTTCAAAATATCAATTTTTAAATCTCTTTTTATATATTGTAATGTACTCAAAATATTAATAGTTATTGAATTTATCTTTTGTTTCTCAGTACTGTTTTATCTCAAATACTAATTGTTTTCATTTAAATGCTTGGTAATCATTTTATATCATATTAATTTGAGCTCTTGTTACGTTAATCGTATTTTTAAAACATCTATGATTTTAATTCTACTTTACAAGAAACATTGGCTCTTACTTTTAAATAAAATAGAAATGTCTTTAATTGTCTTTGAGTCCATTGTATGATTAAGATATAAATAAGTTGTTTATCACCTTATTGCCGTCAATCATACTCGATCATTTTGATCCATCTGTAGTTGTCCTCGTCTCGCACTCCAGCGTCGGCTGTCTCTCTTCTCCTCTTGTCCAGCGTCGAATCACCTCCTCTTGTCCAGCGTCGAATCACTCTCTGGAACTCCCCTCTTGTCCAGCGTCGTATCACTTCTTCTTGTCCAGCGTCGTATCACTCTCTGGAATTCTCCTCTTGTCCAGCGTCGTATCACTCTCTGGAACTCTCCTCGTGCTGTTTCTGACGTCAATGGATCTTCTTATGTAATTCTTCTTATGTACTGCTGTTATTATTTAAAAATGATTGTCTTTACAACTTAGTTACATAGTTGTATGTAACTGGAAAATTTAAACTATTTACAAAAAAAAAATAAATACGCCGTGCGGACGGGCATAAGCTCCCGCTGCACCGTGGATGATTTAAGAAAGAGAACCACTGTAGCTTGCGTGTCCTATTTATACCCATGTCTTGGTCGACACCCTGCAGTGGTACGAAATCGACATGTCAGAAACTGTCTCTGGATTCAGTTCCCCCACTCTTTGCCAAATTCGCTATTTCTTATTTCTCTGCGAATTGCAGAGTCCTGTAAGTATACTCTTATACTTATAACTATTTTTATAACACATGTTCACTGTAATTTTGGACATTGCAACTTAACCCTTTCGATTTGTACACAGTTATTTCACTATTACACTCGTACGGTGTGGCACTTTCGCGTGGTTTTCGTACACAGTATTTAGTAAATTTTATTACATTTTATTGTGGTTTTGGATTTTAATTCTTAATTATAGTTTATGAATAATTACGGGAAAACAATAATTGTGCAATTATTCATCTTGGGGTGGCAAACTCGCCTGCATAGACCTGCGTTCACACACACTAGCAAAATACTGGTGTACACACTTTCAGTTGCATTTGTGTGTGTGTGCACGTCGATTCAGGTTGAAACACCTGTTCATATTTTTGTCTGAGCCAAGCTTGCAATCCCTGACATGCTTATTTCTAATATATTATTAATTATTTACAGTTTATTAGGTAAATTTAAATTTTTATATTCAATGCTCAGTACATTACTTATTTGTACTGTCGCAGTATGTTCCACAACAAGGCTTTGTAACCAGCTCAAATAAAGGAAATTTTGAGCAGATATGAATTAGTAATTAAAACACTGACTGAACTAACAAAACCAGGATGTGGCAAAGCGAATGGTCTACTTAGTGTACTTATAGTGAGACGAATCATAAGTGAACTTCTGGAAATTTAAACAAATGCTTCCAAGGAAATAACAGATTTGTGTCACGACTTTATAAATAAGTTGAACATATCATAGATGGATTAAATGCGCTGAGGACGAATGAAATGTTTTTATTTCTAATGTTGATGCTAGGAGCAATATATGAAGGAAATATATAAAGCAAACTTTTTATGATTAATCGATGCAAATAATACGTTGGACTGTCGAACTGTTTAGTGGTGTTATCGTATTTAACAGTAAAGATAGTAATGAAGTGTTTATTTCTTACTATAAATAAATATTTAATTTCTTTATTTGAGTCGTCTTAATTTCAACACCTAATCTTAATGTAGTGAATTTATAGTCTTGAAATAACCTGACAATGTATAAATAAATTATGTATGTCTAGTATAATATATCAATTATATTAGTAATATTAAAAGATTAAAAATTATAAAGATATAAATGATTGACCCTAGTTGTTCAGAAAAATGACCATACACCAATTATTCAATATTACCATTATGTTTCGTTCCCCCCCCCCGCCAATAATTGGTCACTGGTGACTAACATGTATTAACAAATAAGCAGCAATTAACAGTTAGATGTGGCATAGAATCCTTCGTTAAAGCTTGTGAATTTTACAGCACATGTAGAAGTAATAAACAATTAAGAAAATATGAAAAAGTAGGAATGTGGGAGAAGTAGACCTATCTGGTTTTGAAACTAGATGGCTCATATCTGGTTCAGTTACTTTTCACGCAAATTAAAAAAAGGTAATAGAGTAGCAAGTCAACTGATTGTATGAAGTGATATTAAATCAACAATACCTTAATAAAAAATTCGTTAAATCCAAGACAAGTGATAATTCACTACATCTAAAAATGACACACATTTGCAAGAAAGACAGTGAGTGGATTTACGACAGACTATTTAAAGGGAAACTGTACCTAGGTCAAACTTTATTGCAAAAACTAAAGAAAATTAAAGACGACATGTAATAATTAAAAGAAGAAGAAAAACAATTCCTATGGGAACTAGCAGAGCATTTAATGTACTTTTCAAAGGTAACCGAGTAAATAAGAAGGTAACTATAAGGTAAGATTGTTTAGGCTATGAGAATTGTTACAAGACAATAAAATGTTGGGTATTTCTAACAGAGTAATGAATGTACAACGCAGGCTCCGAGAAAATTTCTTTATTATTTATCTTTAAATATTGATTCTTAATTAGTTTTATACAATTAGATTTATACAACGAAAAGGAACCAAACAGTACAGTGTTTGTCGTTTAACAAACAGTGTGAATGTCACAAGCTTATGGCATGCTTCCATGCTTAACTTGGACAACGTGTGATCATTTCGTCGATTCTTAAGATGAAAATGTAACACTACTGTTACGACACTCGCACGAAGTTCCGTGTTTGCACAGTGGAAACAGAATAATTGAAATCCTGGTATTCCTAACCAGGAATGCACAACTTTATTTGCACTTTCAATGAACGAGAACAAAAATAAACGCTACAACAATTCTTCAAGCAATAGATTGTCCAACACACAGTGTTGTAATACATAATGTAATACATGCCACCTAATTAACACTGTAGTAATTACAGGCCACTGTAGTGATGACTACAGGTCATCAGTTATAGATGTCAGCACAGAATAATTAAAATTACTACTACTTTACACCAAAGCGTACGACAGTAACTCAACTCATCGCTTACCATGGCAATCCGAGACTGACTCGCGCTTCTAAAATGCGCTTCTATTAACCTTTGAGGTGTGTCACGTGTGACAATTGATTTGTATATGGTAGAATTATCGGCAAACGTGTGGAAGGCGTGTCTGTAAAGCTGGAGAAGGAACGCGGGCGTTGTGTTATCTTGCCACTAACATAGAACATAAAAAGCGTCACGTAGCCACAAAACGTATTCTGTGTTTTGTATATATAATGTTTCATAATTCTTGTCAAATGTATGGTTATGTGATTCGTCTAAATGGATTTATCAGTCGACAGACAACTCGTATTTTTGTTTTGTTTTGTTTTGAACGGCCAGGTATAATTGCCCAGAAATATTGCTATAGTCAGCGTCTAAAAGTATGGTGTACGGTAACTGCAAGCAGCATAGGAGGTTCTTACTTTTTAGAAGATAATAATTAACACCCTGTTACTCTACATTAGCCTAGGTATAGAAAGAAAAAAGGTATTACATTAATTCTGAGGACTTTCAGAAAATCCAGCTTGTAACAAACCTGCTACTTTATATGTTCGATTCATTTGATTCACACAAATTTTGGAACGGCGTAATTTGTAAGGAAACTGACTTCTGATATACTGGGCGTTTACCTGATCTTACAATATCTGACTTTTACGTTAACTAATAGCGCAATTAACCAAAAGCCCTATTAAATAATAGCGCAATTTGCTAAGAGCCCAATTAACTAATCGTCCGATAAAATTATAACGCAATTAACTAATAGGTCTATTAATTGATAGCCCAATTTACCAATACCTGAATTAACCAACAGCCGACCAACTAATAGAACAATTAACTAATGCCCCGATTAACTAATAGCGCAATTAGCTGCTAGTCAAATCAAATAATAGCACGATTAACTAGTAGCCCAATTAACCAATAGCGCAATTAACCTCTAGCCCTATTAACTAATGGAGCAATTAACCAATAGCCTAATTATTATAAATATCCAAATTAACTAATAGCCGGATTAAGTAATAGCCCAATCAACTAGTAGACTTATTAACTAATAGCGCAATTAAATAATAGCCTGATTAACTAAAATCCCGACTAAATTATAGACCTATTAACCAACAGCACAATTATCTAATATCCATAATAAATAATAGCGCAATTGACTAACATCCCAATTAAATATTAACGCAACTAAATATTAGCCCTATTAACTAATAGCCCTATTAATTAAAGCGCTATTAACGAATAGCCCTATTTATGAATAGCTTTATTAACTAATAGCCCTATTTATTAATAGCGCTATTAACTAATAGCCCTATCTATTAATAGCGCTATTAACTAATAGCCGAATTGACTAAAACAGCAATTTACTAAATTCCGGTTAACTAATGGCGCAAGTAGCTTATAGTTTAATCAACTGTTAGCCCGATTAAATAATAGCGCAATTAACCAATAGCCCTATTAACTAATAGTTCAATTGACTAAGAGCTCGAGTATAAATAGCGCTATCAACAGATAGCCCGATTAACTAATAGGACAATTAACTAATATTCCGACTAACTAAGAGAACAATCAACTAATAGCAGGATTAACTAATAGCCCAATCAGCTAGTAGCCTTTACAACTAATGGCGCAGTTAGCTAATAGCCTAATTAAATAATAGCGAAATTAACTAACACCCCGATTAAATAATAGCCCGTTTACCTAGTAGCCCTATTATAAAAGCGCAATTACCTAATGGCCCTAACATCTAATAGCCCGATTATAAACAAATCAATTAACTAATAGCCCAATTAACTAGTAGCGCAATTAACAACAGTCCTGTTAACTAATGACACAACTATCTAATAGTCCAATTACTACTAGCCCAATTAACTAATAGCGCAATTAGCCAATACCCCTATTAAGTAGTAGCCCGATTGACTAACAACCCGATGAATGAATAGAGGATATAAAAAAAATACTTACTTACTAGCCAACGCCCACCCTTGGCTGTTGGGCCATTAGGCGGCGCGCTGACCAGTAGAGACGTGAGAGCCTTGCCGTATCATCTTCGTCTTGGACTTGCGTGACTGAGATCAAGGCTGGACATGTAATTAGGTGATCCGCATTCATGGAAGCGTATCCACAGAGAACACATTCAGGAGACGACAACACGCCAATGCGGTGCAGGTGGGAGGCCAGGTAGTCATGACCGCTTGTAGTTCTAAAAAGAGCAACACTAGTTGCTCGGGGTAGAGTTCTGTTAATGGGGCCGTCCGTAACCAATGTTGCCCATCTTTTTCCCACACAGGCTCTTAATTGTTTTTCTTTTAGCCAATGGCTTATTGAGCAGTTTATTCTTGCTTTCGCAGATGCATATGAGCTGGGGGTTTCCGGCTGAGGTAGTGCTGCGCCCATTTTGGCGAGGATGTCGGCTTTTTCATTTCCCATGATGTTGACATGGCTGGGTACTCATTGCAGTTCAATCTGCCAGCCTAATTGTACAATGTTCTGCAGTTCTCGCCTACACTCAATTGTCAGGGAGCAGTTTGTGTCACCATTTGAGGTCACGTTTTGAATTGCTGCAGTTGAGTCTATGAGGAAGACGGCTTTGTTAGGTGGTGAGATCTTGGCAAGCTCAATAGATGCTGCCTTTATGGCTGCTACCTCTCCGTCATAGTTGCTTAGACGGCCTCCTACAGCGAGGTGGCCTTCAAATAGAGAGCTGTAGAAACCAGCCCCTGTTGCCCCTGTAGATGGTATAGAGGATCCGTCTGTGTAGAATATAAAAAAAATCCCGATTAACTAACAGCGCAATTAACCAATATTCCCATTAACTAACAGACCTATTATAATTATCGTAATTCAGTAATAGGGTAAATTACAAATTGCCCTATTATAAATAGAGCAATTAACTAATATCCCTGCTAACAAATAGCCCGACTATTAACAGCCTAATTCATTAATACCCCTATTAACTAATAGCGCAATTATCTAATAGCCAGAACAAATAAAAGCCCAATTAACTAACAGCCCGATCAACTAATAAAGCAATTAACTAATAGCCCAATCAACTATTATCCCAATTAAATAATAGCGCAGTTAACTAATAGCTCTATTAACTAATAGCCCGACTAACTAAGAGAGCAATTAACTAGTAGCCCGACTACAAATAGAACAATTAACTAATAGCCCGACTAAATAAGAGAGCAATCAACTAATAGCCCCATTAACTAATAACCCATTCAACTAGTAGCCCTATTAGTTAATAGCTCAATTAACTAATAGACCGATTAACTAATGGCGCAATTATCTAATAGCCCTATTAACAAATAGCGCAAATAGCTAATAGTCCAATTAAATAACAGCGCGAATAACTAATAGCCTGATTAACTAATACCCCGACTACAAATATCGTAATTAACTGATAAACCGATGAACTAATAGCGCAATTCAATAATAGCCACTTAACTAAATACCCTACTAAATAAATAGTAGCCCGATTAGCTAATAGCCCAATTAAGTAATAGCGCGTTCATCTAATAGCCAGAATAAATAATAGCACAATTAGCTAACAGTTCGACTAAATAATAGCTCAATTAACTAATAGCCCGATTTACTAATACCTAAAGTAACTAACAGCCCGACCAACTAAAAGCGCAATTAACCAATAACCCGATTAACTAATGGAGCATTTAACTTATAGCCCGATTATAAATATCAAAATTAACTACTAGCCCAATTAACTAATAGCCCGATTAAAGGTAACCTATAAAAAGCTACTTTCAGGAGAAACTAGAGTCAGCAATTAAAGAATTACATAAAAAGATCGTGGAATAAATAAGGGGAATGAAGAACCATAGTTAAGTGACACTTTTGAGAATCTGTATGTGAGCGTTATGAGTGTCTGGGAAACCCAGGCAGGAGTACACGGATAAAATTAATGATGGAAAAAGTATGAAGACCGTAAGATACTGTCTTTGGAAGGAAAAACATTGCAGGCTCAGCAACCTGTGGGTTCAGGAGAAGAAGAAGAAGAAGAAGAAGAAGAAGAAGAGAGAGACAAACAGAGAGATAGACAGACAGACAGAGTTTCTAATTATTACCAAATCCTTAGCTTAATAGTAACCATGAACCAAAAATGACAATGGTTTCATGGCTTTCAGTCAGTGAATAAATACAGTTTTCAAACAATTTTCATCAAGGGATTTCTACAATTTGTACTGCCATCGTCATATATGATAGGAGTAACAATTAACGTATATATTAAGTCAATTCTGCCTGTATTGCCCAAACAGAGGATCTGATGATGACAATAAAAAATGTCGAGACGGCAACATAAATGTTTAAAAAAAATGCAAAACCTTTCGTCAATTATTACCAAAGTTCAACATATCTTCTTTTTACAAACGACTTTAATGCAGTGGTGCCTTATTCAAATGAGTTAGACCTTGACTGTTTCATGTACAGCGTTGTTTTCACACAAACAATTTCACTGATTCTCATCAAGGGAAATATTCTTTTTTAAGATGCATAAACTATCACTTTTTATGTTTTACGTTTAATAGCACACCTACTTAACTGAGCGTTGCAGACGTCTCTACAACACGATCAATATTCAAGAATATTTTATGTGATAATAACTTTTTTAATATAGTAAAGTTTATTACAAAGGCAGTAGACGTGTTTACGCGGTCACGATGAGCCGCTAAAAGTAGCTTTAAGTAGCTTAGGAGTACTTACGAAAAGTATATATCTTATTGATATACATAGTCTGTCAGTCTCTTAGCCTCCTGCTTAATTACTTAGTCTTTTGGTATAATTAGACTCTTTTTTAACCACGACTTATGAATTTGTGAAATCGTTTCTTGTAAATGCAATTATGTGATATCTTGCTTTTACTCAGTGAGAATATAGGTTATGAGATTAATCTGGAACGTCATATAACACCTTGTGTAAAACATCAGACTAAATGTAAATTTGAAGCTCTGCATAGCATAGTACAAAACAAATGGAGCATGCTTTGGTTGAAGTAAACATTGGCTGCATAGAACCGATAGTATTCGTTGTAGAATCGGTTAAGTGATGTATGGTGAGTGAGCAACATTTGCAGGTTATTCTATCTGTGAAATAAAAGAAGATTATTATAAAATTATTATACATTATTATTATTATTATTTATTTTGATTAATTCCTTAATATTATTTTGTTATTTTTTTTTATGTTTTGGGGGCTCGGCTACTAAGGCCTTTAGCCCAACGACGTCTACGAGGAGCGTTTTCGACGGGATGTTTTGTTTTAATTTACATTTTAGTTGACTCAACGAGAGTGGAAACTCATACACACTAACAAACAAAATGACATTTTCAAAATCTGTGTAGTAGTCTCGCTCTTTTTAAGAAGAACAAAGTTCTGTCTGTCATTGACTATCCGTTTTCAAGGTCTTCTTTTAGGTAGCCTTTTACTCTGTGTCTCTACCTCAGTTCCACAAAAGCACTACAATCTTCGATTATGTCTTTCACTGTACATGTTCCGCCACAATTGCAGACGGGTCATTCTTTTCCTTGTAGGAGGGACGAAGACGTCAAGTTCGTGTCCCCAATTCGCAATCTGTTGATGCAAACTGTTCACGACTCCTGCGATCACTTGCCCCTTGCCATTTACAGATGCTCTGGTACACGGCAGAAAGTTTTCTCAGCCGTGTGTTCCACATCTGCTGGTGGTCATGGTAGCTAGTTGTGAATCGTCAGGTCGTATGCCAATCGCATAGACTCGTGGGCTTTCGGCAGCGTATCAGCTTCCTCGTTACCTTCAATACATATATGAACTGGTCACCAAAAGAAAGTAAAAGATGAACTAAAGTCTTTTGGCCCTTGTAATAATGAGTCCCCTATGACTGTGTTGTCCAAGGCAGTTGCACATTTCAGTGAATCCATACTGATAACCAATTCCCTGTCACCTCGGTGTTCACAGAAACAAAGAGACTGCCCCACCGCATACAGTTCGGCTGTATATACATTTACCGCCTTGGGCAGTGGAACGCCCCTGTGACGTAGCGCACTCCTGCGTTGTGAACAGGATCCAGCTTTTTCAAGCACGACCTCCTAGCTGAAAAGTACACCGCGTAGTCTAATTTGGATAACACCTGCGCGGCGTACTGACGCAATTAAAGTTCCCTAAGTGCTCCCCAGGTCATATTGAAGACGCACCTGCTACCATTTAACGAGAATTTGCACATCGCAGCCAGGTCATCCTTATGTGAATTCCATGTTAATTGTCTGTCGAAATTAGGCCCAGGAATTTGATTACGGAACTATAGAGCAGCCGGACACCGTTTATGGTTAACGTCGGGTCCGAGTTCCTTCCTTGCTTTCGACAGAAGTGGACACAGGGCGTCTTTGTTGCCGAGAAAGAAAAGCCTCATTGCTTTATCCGAGTAGAACAGTGCCATATCGTCAACGTACAAGCACTTCCCAAATGATGTTTTATACCCTCAAATATCCGGTTGATGGAAATAGTTAAAAGCGTGCCGCTCAATCCCTGCGGTTTTCCATTTTCCAGTTGTGTGGGGCCGACAGTGATTGTCCGAACCGAACACGGAAAGTCCTGTCTCTGAGGAAGCTGGAGATAACTTTAGGCAGGTTATCTCTTAGACGTAAATCATCTAATTGTTTTCATGATATTAAATCTCTACGTATTGTCAACCGCTTTCTCTAAATGGAAGAGTACTGCTACCATGTGTTTGCCATAAAAGAAATTGGTTGATCTGAGTTTTCCAGACAGACCAGTTGATCAGTAGTAAATTGGTGTTTTCGGTATCCCACACTGGTGTGGGGTTAGAATGCCGTGTTTTTTCAGACACAAGGTGAGCCGTCTGTTTACCATCCTTTACAATAAGTTTCCTAGTCAGCACGTCAACGGTACTGGACGATAGTTTTCTGCTTTCAGGGGATCCCTTCTAGCCTCCAGAAGGGAGAAGGCGGTCGCCTCCTTCTATGGTTTTGGGTACTCCCCTTGCGTCCATATGGTGTTATAGAGTGCCAGCAATTTAGGCATAGTTACATCTTGCAGGTGACGTATACTGCTCTAAGGAATATTGTCCGGTGCCGCCGCAGTGTCACCGCAGAGCGGACAACGGACTGTAACTACATTATCGTGAAAGGGATGTTATTGCTCCTTTAGTCTTCACATTCGCAGTCGAGGTCGTGTTCGACATTATCTTTTGTTGCGAGGAAATTGAGAGGATAACTTCCTGCACTACTGACCTCGGCATATCAGCAATTTCATCGAGGTTGCAAATCAGTTCACCATCGTGTTCTATGCATGTGATTGGCTTAAACACTGATGTACCAGCGATTGCTCTTATCTTCTTCCATACTTCTATCACTGGGGTTGACCGTGCTATGGTGGATACGTTGGTTTTCCAGCTCGATCGTTTTGCAGGGAGTCGACGAGCGACGACGCGAATTCCCTCAAAAGTGACGCGATTATCTTCGGTCGACGCTCGTTAATACTTGTTTAAGGCTCTTGGCTTCTATCTTATTGCGTCTTTTATAGCGTTTATCCGCCAGAGTACTGCTAAATGAATGAATGACCGCCGATCCGTGGGATATGCTTTGTAACGGTTGAGGTGATAGCAGCTGTGTAGGTCAGCAGCTGTAAAACTGTGTACGTCATCTTCTATATTTCAACAGACATTCCCTATAAATTGATCGCTCCCGTGATGGCCTGGGAGCACTCTCCACGACAGACGAGGAGGGAGACTCAGGCTACAGATCAAAACATTGGTAGCCAAGAAAGTACCAATTCCAACTTGAAATGTGCGCTCTCACCTGTGTTTAAAAAGAAATACGCGCTGTTTAGCAATAGAGTGTCAGTTCTTAATCTAGCGCTGATCGTCCTAAGACAACTCCAAATGGGACTATGGGCGTTGAAGTCCCCAACAAGGATTAATGGAGATGGTAGCTGCTCGGCCAGAGCCTGTAGATCTTCTGCTCCCCACTAAGAATTTGGTAAATATAAGCAGCAGGTCTTCATCTTTAATGACTGTAATAAACTGAATGCCGTTCTTAAACTGAACGGAATATGTCTAGTGGTATAGCGGCATGTGTGTTGCTAAGAAAAATAGCAACGCCTCCCCTAGCTCTGATGTTTGCAGGCACATCATAGCGGAAGTACTCATATCCTCCCATACTAAATAGTTCTTGCTGCCTCAAATGAGTTTCCTGTATACACACACACAAACACACACACACACACACACATCTCTGTGTGCGTGGCCAGTAGCATTTTTATTTCGCAATAATACAAAATGCAGCCTTTCATATTCCACTGAAAGATGCTCTCCATGCTGGATGTTGAATCAGTCGCTACTGCCAAGCTTACTTTCTTGGCTTCCCTTTCGGGCAGCCTTTCTTCTCCTTTTTGTAGATTGCCGAGTTCCGCCAGTTCACCGAGGTCACTGGTGCCGCCACTCTAGCTGAACTCCGACCTGGCCATCGGGAACAAGTCTTTTCCTAGGTTTTTTATATTTGGGGGACGGGGCAATAGACGGCGGTATGCCCTCGCCATCTAGCCTCCACTGGAGTTGGCTGCAGTTGCAGCCACAATGTTTATGGCCGCCCTTCTTGGCGGTTGATTTACGGGTCTGCTCGTAAACCCGTCAACCCACCATATGCCTTTCTGTTTCAGCCGCACTATCTTGATGGCCTTCCGATTTTCCACAGCCTTCAGAAAGTTACCGCCGGTAATATCTCTCTTATAATAGGGGCTGGTGACGCTGTTATTTTACAACCTGTGCAAAACTAATTTTTCTCTGATTGGCTACGAGTTTCTTCGCATCGAAGTAGCTGACTTTTTTCAGGGTATTTCCTGAATACCCACCTCTTGCTTATAAAATGGGGCAATTGCGGGATCTATAATATTGACCACCGTAATTGACACATTTCATTGGTTCAGCACAGGGATCGTCACCATGACCCGACTTCCCACAGAAGTATGTTTTGAACTGAGCACATCTTAATGCAGTGTGTCCGAAACGCAAACACTGAAAATATTGCATCAACTGAAAGATGAATATTCTCACACTCAGTATATGAATGCCTTGCTCTCACATTTTCCGGCAAAGTTATCCTGTTGAAGGACGTAGTTGGAATCTTTGTATCGTTAATCTCCAACATGCGTCGACGCCCAGTGGGGCGAGCTCAGTCGCAATTTCTTTCTCTGTGCCATTCAGCAGGTCCCTGCATACTATCACCATCCTTTGTGGTGTTTAGGGTGGTATGAGAAACGACTTCTACCTTTACGACACTTACCTTCTGTAGTTTAAGTAATCTCGAACTCGGTTGATCATTAAGGGTTTCGCCACCTGCGGCTTTTTTTCCTGTACGGCTGATCCAGCCTAAAAGGTGAACAGCTTTTTCAATAAGGAAGGGACTCACTTTTGAGAAGTCATCTTTCTTTCGTTTAACAATCAGATTCTTCGGCACCGCCGGCAAAGATGTCACAATTCTTTTAGCATCAACCAACGAGAAAGGGCTTTTTCTGGACAAGGTTTTTTAAAGGACCCCTCAATCTGAAAATTATTTTGAGAGCTTTGTATTTTGTCCCCACGAGTACGGGGGTAGTGACAGACCGTCTCGGCAGAGGACTAAATACAACAGGGTGCTTTCTGGTACCCTGAGGCCATCGTTTGCGCTCACTAACGTAGAGCCATCCACCCATTGGCACGATCGGTTCCACCGTAGGTTACTGTTTGTTTTCAAGTGGTACACAGAACCTTGTCAAACTCACCTACCAGTTCCCCGTTAGCCAACTAAATAGTGACAGCTGTTGCCCCCCCCCCCCTACGAGGCCAAGTTTTTGTAAACCGAGCCCACTGCTATTTATTATTATTACTAATATTTATTATTATTTATTTTAAAAATTGTACTTATTATTAACTTATTGTTATAAATTATTATGAAATTATTAAAAAGTAAGACTGATCAAAATTATAAATGGAATTTCATCGTGTAATATTTATTCCTCTGATCCAAGATGTACTACAACGTTAAACAAACCTTGAAGGAATAAATGTTTCTTTATTTTACATGGCATGTTTATGAAAAACAGTTACGAACTGAACAACTGTTTAGTTTAACATGTGATTAATTTCTCGACATGTATCTTAGTGTTAGACGTGTTGTTTATACCTAAAATGTTACTCTTCACTTAGAACGTTACTGCTGCTAAGGCACTTTGTAAAACATGATGGTACAGTCAGAGAGTGTGATGTAGATATATCTCCGGCCACAACAATACTTCAGCACAGTTAACGCAGTAACTAATTAATGAAGTAAAACAGAGTGTTAGCATTTTCATTTTATGGCTATAGTTAAAGTTTTTATTGTTTAACGTTTGATCACCTTAATATGTAGTAATTACATAATCCGTATAAATCCATTTTAGATATTCAGTAATATCTGTAGAATGTATGTGCTTAATAATTTACAAAGGAAGGTTATATTTATGTTAATTACTTATTTGTTTGCGTACCGTATCACTTATTATATGATATATAATTACCTTAATATCCACTTTAGCGATACACAGTTTCGTCACTGATGACGCGTTTCGGGACTAAGTCCCATCCTCAGATACATAATTAATAAATTAAAATATTAAAATCACGACCATGATACTGGTCAAGTCAAAATAAATAAAATAAATTATAAATCGCATGTAATAAGTTTTGCTAACCACGGCTGGAGCTCCCGCATGCGTTCACCCGCAACCGCGATTGTCACGCGACTGGTCAAAGATTAAGACAAACTGATTGCAGTGTCGAACAGGTAATTTGACGCAAAATTTACCTGGTCATTTAATAAACTGTTTTTGGTGTTACTATCTTTTAAAGCTTTATAAATTTCAAATTCCTCCAGACTATCCATCCGTCTACCCTTTTTACAAATATGCAACGCTGTTAAATTTTCTTCGAAGTTCGTATATTTATGTCCGCTTGATATTAAATGTTGTGCAAAGTTGGACTTATTATTACTTGGCTTAGGAATATGTTCTAGAAATCTTTTATAAAAACATCTGCCAGATTGACCGATATAGAACGCATCACAATCATCACATTTTATTTTATATACACCACATTGCTTTTTTAATGGTAATTTGTTTTTGTTTTTGAAATAATTTCCTAAATTATTATTTATGGTGAACGCATGCGGGAGCTCCAGCCGTGGTTAGCAAAACTTATTACATGCGATTTATAATTTATTTTATTTATTTTGACTTGACCAGTATCATGGTCGTGATTTTAATATTTTAATTTATTAATTATGTATCTGAGGATGGGACTTAGTCCCGAAACGCGTCATCAGTGACGAAACTGTGTATCGCTAAAGTGGATATTAAGGTAATTATATATTATATTTATGTATTACATGTACAAGCTACTGTTACGTTAACTAAATGTATTTAGCAAAGATTTAGTTATAATGACATGTAACATTACGATACTCGAAAAGAAGGCATAGGCCTAACGTTTATGTAAAAAGTTTAAAAATAAAAGAATGACCATTGTAAATTTAATAAACTGATATCTAATACTAGTGACCAGTGACGGCTGGCGAAGTTTTTAACTGAGGAGGGGTCAATTTTCTTTAACCCATACATAACAAAAGTAATCACTCACCTGCAGAAATCAAATTGTTTCAGTTATCATAAAGTAATAGCAAAATTGAACCCTTTTGTTTTTATTCAATAGAAAATTATATTTCTATAATTTACAAGCATCTGGGTAGACATATATTTAACGTTTCGTTTACATGAAAACTACCTTTTAAACTACTCATATTTAAATAATGTTTGCAATTTAAATTATTAGAGTCCTAAATTTATTTCAGTTCATGTTCCTAAATCTAAATTCTAAATAAATTTTATTATTAAATGAACCAGGCTCAGACCTACACAGAATAAGTATCTACAACACCACGTTTACGTGTAAAATAGTATGACAAAGCACTCTGTTACACAGAATACACAGCATAATAAAGAATAAATTACAGCACCATCTTTACATATAAAATACGACACAAACACAATCAAAACTCTACAAAACAAATATAAAATATATACACTTAAACATCAACAGAGTTGTTTTAAACAACGTACCGGTTCTCAATGAAGAGAACCGCGAAATCAGTCAGTGTGCTAACCCCTCCTGACACGGCCGCCGCTTCATTTAAAAGCGTAAAAGTTTTCCCAGCTCCCCGCAGGACCACCTCCTTAACAAAAAACAGACAGAGCTGCACAGAATGCGTTCAACTTCCAGAATGCGTAGAGAAAACATCGGATAATCGATATTATCTGTCACTTAAGGAAAATGTTTAGAATTTTTAGTAATATTATGGACAGTTTTAATTTACAAATTTAAGGGTCGAGAGGGCTGCACCATTTTTCTCTCCCTTTACAAACCGCCACTGCTAATATCTGATTAAACAAATTCTGAAACAAGGTGTCATTCAAGATAAGCTGTTACAGGATAGTGTGATTTACGCGAGCAATAAGTGTTGATACTGCGGGAAGTTCGTTGCGGTCTCCCAGTAGGTGGTTAACTTTCATAACGCTCACTACCATTATCAGCTTAACGTTAATATCATAATTTATTCTGCTGTGCATGCTATCAGGACTTATTACACCTTAATATACGCGTTATAAAAACGACTCTAAAAAGAAATTTGAACATTACACAGTATTTAATTTTTATAAAGCTAACATGTTACTGTTTCATGTTATATAAAATAACTTGTGCTATATACTGAAAGTCGATCATTAAAGCAGGCCAATGAAATATTGCCTGAACAGCGTAAACCTAAAAGTGAAGCTTCTTATTCACTTAGGGTGACACGAGCACAACCGTTTCTTAATTAAAATGCAGGGCAACTCAACAGACGAATTCCTTGACATTTAATAAGTTATAGTGATCAGAATAAGGAAACTATTTAGAATGGTCACACTAAAGGCTAATTAACGTTTATGATCATTTTTTTTATTATGAGCAATTTTATGTATAAATACTGAAACATGCGATTTCGGGGCTGCTGAATGTAAATAAATCGCTTAAGTGGCACTGCCTTGCTACCTTCAGTGAGGATACCCAAGTCAAGGGGGTTGATGATGTAAGATTTTTAAGGTGTTGTGATGAGGTCACGATGTAGTCTTAAACAGTATAGGAATATTATATAAGTGTTGAATAGTAAGTCAATGACGCGCCTCACTGGAGAAAGAAACATTTCGGTACAAGAGTAGTTTATGTTTAAGTAGGTCTACATATATATATATATATATATATATATATATATATATATATATTGTAACGAGACCCTGTATGCCGGTCTTTACAAAAATAAAATAGTAGAGAAAAATTTTATAAAAAACAAAATTTTCAATAAAAAAAAATTTTGTTTATGTTAATCAATGTGTGTAATTAAGAAATAAGGCTGTTTTAAAGGTTTTGTAAAAATTTTGATAATCAGGAAGGTATTTATCAACTATCGAGCACTTCTGGAAGATTTGAACCAAGTCTGGAGTTAAATAGATTAACTCCAGTCAGCAATCGATCGAAGATTTTTCTTCCTGGTCCAATATCTCACTCAAATAAAATATTTTCTTCTTCTTGAAGTCCCTCAGCCTTAATAAATAACCTTAAATTAGCCTGTGAAATAATAACAGATAAAAAACAATTGAAATATATAGATTTATTGAACAATTTAATAAATAATCGATTTTTTAACGATTGAGAACAATTATCGACTCCGTCTCAGGGAATTATCGATTCTGCATACAGTATAAAAATTATTATAGGTATTATATAAAGGACAGGTTCTTTGAGCGATTAAATTAATAGTCAGAGAAGGGTGACGAGAAAGTATAACATTAACAATTAAAATAAATTCAATAATTATTATTTAACAGTATTTAAATAATTCTGATATATAATGTTTAATAAATTGTTTTGTCAGACCATATGGAGCTTCTATGACGTCACTCGAGGTAGGAAGCAGATGTGTAAATTTCAAAGATGGCCGCTACTCGATCTGGATATGTTACTGCAAAAGTCGTCTTGTTAAAAACTCAACAAAATTATCTTCATGAATGTTTGAAATGTTCCCGCACTGGTGTAATCTGTCTATTAGGTAGTTTGGTGTGTTCTGAAGAAGCGTTCCGTGTACATTGGTGTTAATATAGTTATTTGGTATGTGTTCACTTCTGTTGGTTAGGTTGTCTGTAAAAGTGATTATGCGTTGTAGCGTGAATTGTGTCAAATATATTGTTTTACTGTTTTATATCACTCGTATCATGAAGTTAAGTGTTATTTTTCACTATTGTCGTTAACGTTTTGGTAAATTTAGCTAAGAAAGTGTTCAATTCATCTAACTCTCGATGCACTAACATTAATGGCAATTTGTCGTACCATTTTCTACTCGGTTTTAAGGAACGTTTCTTCACACAACTATTCAGCTTGATATTCAACAAAAGACTAATTAACTTGGTCAAAATCTGGCCCAGTTAATCTTTGAAAAAGTATTGTTAACATATTTCGACTTCCCATACACATGATACAATATTACATTATATATGGAATTTATTTATTTTATTCATCACTTTCATGAATTATGAATCTTATCATTGGTTTAATCATCTCATTCCCTTTAAATTGATATATTATAGTCCATATCTGTAGACATTTTGTGGAAATTAACAAATTTCTTTCCTTTTTGGAAATATAGGCTCAAAATTGGATTTCCGCCTTTATACAAATTTTCCTCCATTTTAATTATCATTAATACTATTATAATAAATTTTAATTAGTCATATTCCTCTTTCTTTCCTTAAATACATATAAATTAAACCTTTGAACTGGTTTTTTGTGTTAATCTCTGAATTTGACATTGCTCTTTAAAATTAATTAATTTATATATTTTGAAAATTACAATATTTTAAGGTATATTTCCTTATTATCATTTTAACTCATAGGATCATTCCCCGTAGTGGTTAACTGATTTACCTTATCTAAATCTTGCTAGTTTACAGGATTTGTAAGTGAATTATACTGGTTTATATTGTTTCTGTGAATTCACCAAATGGCCTAGAGTTTAGAATTTTACATTTCTGTCTTTCTCAAATAAATTTAATCCTACTTCCTCCTCTGACTTTACATAGTTACTATTACATGAAAATAAAATGGTTTCTAACTTATTGTGAGGTGTAGTATTTAATTAACACTACTGTTATTAAAAAAAAATAATTATGAACATTATTTAGCAATCTGCACAATTGAACATATTGCTGACATGGTTTGAACATATACTTTTAACTCTTTTTGAGTTAACATAGCATACCTACTGAAACATTATTAATGGTATGTATGCTGTTATTTAGCAAACATTATTCATTTTAAACACATAATATAAATCTTATTTTCTAATAACTCTTACAAACACATTGATTTTATGGCTGTGAACAAACAGTCTATTTAAACATTTTAAACCTATGAATACTAAATTAATGCCAGTCCTTTCTGGTCTAAACCATTATTATTAATGATCCCCTTCATCAGTAAACATGACCACCCATACTCTAGTTATTATGCATTTTTTACAAATGTCTTGTGAATAAAGAGTTACATTAAAATAATAAAATACTGGAAATCTTCCATTTTATTATTTTATTATGCTGTTTATTATTGGATATTAAAGTTGTTATATAGCATATTGATAAGTCATAGTATCACTAACTTTAAGTTTATTGCATTTCCAAAAAACACTTACACAAATTCACTTTCACTGTTGGTTCTGATATTTTGAGTCTTATTATCTCAGACCAGACCTTTAGTAATCATGGACTGTTAAGACTTGTTTATTTTCTTATCACACAATAGCTTTAGTCGGTTCACTTCTTATAATACTATACAGCACTTTAGTTTTCTAAATAATTATATTCTTATAGGATTTTGGTATGTTATACTTTCTTTTTAATCGTTTTTGTGGGTTTGGGGTTGATGGTAGTTAATAATAATAATAATAGGTTTTACAACGGTGTTTCTTTCATACTATTTCTTCCTCTCCTCCTGTCTTCTTTCTTGTCCTTCTTCTTATCTTCTTTCTTGTCTTCATTCTTGTCCTTCTTCTAGTCTTCATTCTTGTCCTTCTTCTAGTCTTCATTCTTCTGGTCTTCTTGTCTTCCTTCTTCATTCTTGGGTAAACCAAGGTACTTTGTGTTATCTCGACTGATGTTTAGTTTGGAGCATCTAATTTATTTACTGATACAGACCTTGTTCTTCTCTAAAGGTTTCAGGGTATTGTTTTCTTCCTGATCACAAACTTTATTCTTCCTTCTTCTTGTTTTTTGGGGTATTTTGGTATTCACCACTCTTAAACTGATTCTCTTTCTTCTTGATATGGTGTTATTTAATTTGTTTACTGCTCCTAGCTTCCTGGGTAAATTACTGATCTTATAATATGAGTTGCTTTCAATACTTTCTTTGATATTTAAACAGTGGTTCTTATATAATGTAATGAAGATTTTTATTTTATCGTGGTTCATTTCTTTGATTTCATTAAATCTCATTCAATATTATTTTAACATATGTGGTGTAATTAAACTTTATGATTTTATATGACTTAATAAGTAGTGGATTTTCTGTCACGCTACAATATATATATATACATATATATATATATATATATATATATATATATATATATCAAATCCATGGCAAGTGACTAGACCAGAATACGGAAATGTTGATATTTATAAAATTATTATGTTTTTGTACAACTGGAAAATTGTAAAGTTTAGAGCAAACAGCATAGAATAAAAAGAAATTTATAGAGAAGATGTTTATAACTAGTTGAAATGAAGAGACAACAAATTTATAAGTATTAAGGAAATAAGGAATTAAAAAAAAGAGAATTAAATTGTAGGAATATTATAAGTCAGATTACAAAACACACTTATTGGAAAACATTCCAGAAAGCACGCGTTTACCAACAAAAGGTTGAGGAATACTTACAAAAATTCAGATCTAAATAAATGAAAAATAATTTCGAGATGTCAAAGTAAATAAAAATGGAACATGAGTTACTTGCAATTGATGAGAGATCACACTTCATAAGCAGCATTTGTAGCAACAATGCGTTGTAGCGAGACGCATCAACTGTGTGTGCTGATAGCTCCACTTTGTTTCTGCTTCTAAAGTTTTCAAAGAGGAATAGTTAGACCTAACTTATTATGCCCAGCCCAATGATTTTCCACTGAAGTCAACAAATTCCATATTATCTCCTACATCTTCTTATTTTGTCTATTTAAATTATGTCTGTCTATTTTGAAAAACGAAAATACAATTTATTTAAACGGCATATTGCTTTTAGTCAGAATATATGGACATATTAATGTTATCAAAAACAACCGTTGTTATGTAAAGGTAAAAGTATCTTATAGATTGTAGTGACAAAAATTAAAAGACAAAAGTTACTGAATTATTAAACTTTCAGAATATCACTAGTAAAATGTAGTCATTTTAAAGATTACTTCTAGAAGCATTATACATTGCTTTTACCCATTATTACTAATGTTGGTGCAATTTAAGGTAATGCACAATCGTGTTCGGGTATGTATTTTGCGCGCGCCTGTTCATATACGTATCCATGAGTGTTTACTCGCACGAAAAAAAAATAGCCTTGACAAAAGTACTGTGATTAGAAGAGTGAGTGTTTATTTACCTTGTAGAAATAATCTAATTACGTGTTGCAATGACAACGCAAAACCGGCACTAAAGTGAAAAATAAAAAAAATGTATTAAGTATTTAACAAATTTAAAAGACAATTTAATTTAATGACTACTAAGGCAGCTACAGTACTACATAGCTGCAGATAAAAATTCGTAAAATACGGTGATGGATGATGGAATAGAGGTATGGATGATGGACCAATAAAAGAGGTATAAGAGTAGATTAAAAGGACCACGGTTGATAAACTAAAGACAATTATTTTAAACGTAACAGGTACAGAAATAATTATGTTTTGCTTGCTTTTAAATAATGTAAACCGAATAGACCTATATGTTAAATAGTTATTTGACATCACATGTTACCTAATAAGAATGTGTAATAAATTGAACGATGCAGTTCACACAGGCCTAATGTAACATTAGAATATTACTAAAATGTTTTTTAAAAGTTTAACCTTACTTTCATATACGCCATTAAATACACTACCACTTAGGGTTTCCATACCGTTTTTTTCAGTAAACTACCGTTAGTTTCGAAATAATTCCTTAAAAATATAATTTAAAAAATTCAAAGTAAGGAACCAAACAATGTGCCGCTGGTGATGACGCGACTGTGGATTCGTCAAAGGTGGATGATATTCACAACTTTCATTAGCACACGAAGCCTCGCAATGTTATGATTTAATTCTATCTTCACATACAGGATCGCATTCTTAAAGTTTTCATATATTCCGTAACAACTAAAACTGGCACACCGTTAGTATATCAAGACTAGAGCTCATTTAAACACAGGTTAGTAGTAAAAAATACAGTCACATGTATCAGAATTGGTTTATTTTACGCGCATCTGCTGTTGGTGTTACTATTCAACAGTATATTACAGTATGTCACATAAACACTTTTAGTGAATTTTAAATGAACTTTCAGTGTTAAAAATAAATTAAAAAGCACACAAACGCTATGGGAAAAAACAAAGAAGAACGATAAACGATATAAGCAGATTCCGATGGTTACAGATCGCTTTTAATTTTTATAATTTACAGGACAAATTCGTACGTAATATTAAACATGAGGTCACAAAAAAGTGAATGGCAAATACCTTAAACATTGAGAAACATTCATGTAGGCAAAAGATCCAGAAGTATAGAAGACCAAATAAAGATACTAAAGATAATGTTAGTAATGAGATATTGGTGGAATGTAAATAAACCCATCTACACGAAAATTCAACGTGAAACATAGGTTTTAAAATTAAATTATAATAGGTACTTTACAGATATTAAAATTATATATATATATAGTAAGATGTGTCATTGTTTTTGTTAATAAATTCAAAGTTTCTATTCAATAAAATAATTACCTCTTTCGTGCATTTACGGAATATTTTGAAATTTCAAATACCAAGTTTATGAATTACACAATTTTAAACGATACTACATTCCAGTCTATGCATTTAATAATACGGCTAATTGTTGCGCAATTCCATAATTATGTAACTTCAAATTAAAAACAAATTATGAAGGATTGTAATCGAGACTCAAGGGGACTAAATATGCCTCTGTCACCGAAACTAGAAAGGCTTCTGTGACCGTTGAATGGTCATAATAAAGGAATAAATTTCTAGAAAGAAACTGTAGTAACTGGCTCCACAATAGATTAAATATTGAGTTCATTCTTTATTGTTGGTCATATTTATACATATCTGAAATTTCGGCTACAAATTTGAAGATTAAATACTCCCTTGGGCATATATAAACTAGTAATTCCTCTTCTATGTAGGTGGCTATTTACGATGCATATTTACAGTGCAGTTTGACTTGACATACCGTTTTAAATGTTTTTAAAAGCAATATTGAGTGAATTTGTATCATTCTGTAATTTTGTAATTCTTTCTGTTTATATGATATTTTGTCTACTCACATATGTATAGGTATATATATAGGTATAGGTATTTTGTCCTTACTAACATAGGTATTAGTCTCTCCTATGCGTCTTCCGACAACTACTAAAAAACTTATTTTAATTGTGAATATTGTAATGGTACATATCTTCACCTAACAATAATGAAGAAACATGACAAAATAAGTTATTTAAATAATTAACACTAGAATAAAAAAGGAATGAATCAGAGATTAAAGAATGGGTGATTCATAAATAATAACACGGTCAAACGTATTAAGGTAATCAGAAAAGTAACCTCTAATAATAAAAAAGTAACAAACAACGAACCAAAATGTTAAATACGATAATACCTGGCGATTTAACCACAATGACCCAATAGATGGTAAGTGAGAGAGTAGAACCAGCCCCAAAAACCAAGAATATAAAAGAAATTATGACAATTGTAAGTGATAACTAGAACTAGCCACCACACTAACATAAGAATGTATAAGTAATAATAATAATGATGAATAAATAATTAGCATGGATGTGTGAAGATATAATCAGCCACAACACCAAGGAAGTGATATATAAAATATGGCAAAGTGAAATAAACACAGAGAAAGAGTACGAAACTAATGTTAAACCAAGAAAAAAACTAATCAATGATAAATTGTATATAATAACGATGATTGTAAAAACAGACAAGTAGTCTAATAGTTAGAAGTATTGAAATGTTAAGGACTTAAGTTGTAGAAGGGTACACTAACCCAAACAAGTAGAGTAAACTAGGACAAATCGAACTAACACGACACAAACCTATTAATTGTATAACCCAACCAGATACAGTGAGAGATAGTAAGTTATAATGATGATGAACATTGTAAAAATAAAAATGAGAAAGAGAATTTTAAGTAAGCAATACACTAATTTTTGCCCACCAGTAACACTTAAAATATTGAGTGCAAGGTGTTATTATTAATAACCCCAAAGTGAAAGTAAACCCCCTTAATAGTGATAAACACTGATAAGACAGTGATAAAAGTTTATAAGTGCATAAAGTGAGTGAGATCTAATAATGGTTAAACACAGGAAGGACTGTGATAGTTAAAAGCCAAAATAAGTGGACACCAAAATGTAACAAAATAAACTAAAAGTAATAGGATTAAGTTATCAGTAGTAATAAATAATTATCATGTTTTAAATTTTTATCAATTAATATTATAAGTGACAATTCATATTATTACATGAGAGTAAGAAAAATAGACTATTAGAGTGTCAATACACCGTATAGAGAATTTCTGAAATACTGAAAGTTAAAAACAAATGTTATTCACCCACAATTGATAAGGGAAAGACAATTAATAATCATTATAAGATTTTAGTAAAAGCATAGGAAAATATCATTAGATTACGAAGTTAATGACACACAATGTCATATAAGTTTAGTAATAAGGAAATATAGTTTTGTTCAAAGAGTTAACTAATGTTTATATGTTTGTTGTTTGTTAATACTATATAATAATTATTACTCACTAAAGAGTATGAGTAGGTAATGAGAATGAACATTTTTTAGTAATGAAAAGTAAATAAGTATGTTTTAATGAATAAGAATTATGTCTCAAGTAATTATGTTATAATGAATAAGAATTATGTCTATGGAATTATTAAACCATAAGATTCTATGTTATATATTATGTAATAAATAATGATTAAAAACAAAACAAGAAAAAGATAAATACAGACAAACACAATGACACTAAAAGGCAGTTAGGACAATAAACAAGCTAGAATATGAAACCAGTAAAATCACACATAATTACAGAACAGACTTAAAACCATTGAACAAATAACCAAAATCATGTATTAAAACCAATTAGGACCCATACAAGGGGAAAATAAAATGTAATCTCAGTAATTAAAGAAAAATAGCCAATTTCTGTTTAAGCCTAGGCAAATTCCCAACTGTCAAACTACAAAAAACTTCAATTTTGAGAATTAAACAATAACATTAGTAAGACTAAGAAATATAAACAATAAAATACTATTAGACAATCTTGTTAAGACAGAAATATAATAGTAATCATGTAAATTAAGAAAACAGTGTAAATAAACAAAATCAACAAAACTGTCAAAATGTTGATACCTAAGTAAACACAATAGTATTGGATGTCAAATTAATCCTTGAACCAAAATATGAACAGTGGTAATAATATTTAATACTTAAAGGGTAATACTGAAGATTAATTACATTCAGAAGATCTGTAACCATTTTAAATGAAAATTCAAATATCGTAACAATGGTTTAAAGCCAACTTTAGCCAATCAGAAATTTTGAGTTACCATGACAACAACCGAATATTGACTAATTTCAGTTAGGAACATAAGAATCAGTAGTGACGCTTAACTAGAGAGACGCCACGCCGTGAAGGGCCCAAATTTTTAACTTAAAACAGTATAAGTGCCCATAATTTTATGAAGAAGGACCAGACCAACCGAAAAGAGGACGTTCCAATCAAACTAGACCAAGGACCAGCTCAAAATTAATCCAGATGACTGTAATATATGGAATTTAACAAGAAGAAGACGCCGGACATCCCTGAAGCCCAAGATTGAAGAAAGAAGACTCGACATCAACCAATTAACCTACGTTGACTACTGACAATACGCCTCCTGTCTACTAACGCTAAGTATTGCTGAATTCATTGACTTCAATAAAACAAATTCTCTTTCAAATTTTATAACTAAACCGTAAAACTCTCACTATCACTGAAAATATTATTTTTCAAGGATTGATAAATAAAAAGTAACTTGTAAACACTGAACTAAAGATAACCTATGTACTACACCAACGACACTGTCACATATTTTAACACAACCACATTGAATTTACAGTAAACCTTGTTTGATTTTAATGCTCATGAACATTAAGTGATATATTATAATTTGTTATCTTGTTATAAAAACTTCTGTGTCGTACTTAAAAGGACTCTATGGGCAGATTTATTTTGTAAATAATAACCAACGCTGTCTTGCATCTAATAGAAACATTGTACTGCCAACCCAGCAATCCGCTGAGTGAACAACTATATATTGCCGAGGCGAAAATTATTATATCAATTACTATTTTGTATAAAGCGTTAACAAAAATTAACAGTTCAGAGCCTAAATAAAAAGTGTGTACCGAGCCGAGAACAACTGTCCAGTATTTACTTATAGAGAATATTATGTATGTTTTGTTTAATAGCAGTGAGTCAACATATCCAACATTATTCAAGTTGGCAACACGTTTTCCCCCACCCAAACGAGAATCGGTTTCATGCCAGTCGGCGAACGATTCAAATGTACACGAGTACACTGTCAAACCATGCAGGTAAAAACTTTTAATTGTTTTCTCCTATAAACAATTTGGCGCCTATCGGGAATTACAAAAGAGTGAGAAGGGACAGGTAAGGCACACAGGCTACCAGACGCTTCCGAACGAACACTATTACGTTCGCTAAAACTTCAAACTTACAATTACAATTCTAACATACAATATTAAACACCGGACGAAAGGATTTTAACAATATTGTAACGTGTTAACTCTTATCGTCTCTGTAAAAGTGTGTTTTATTGTTTGTTAGCCCCACACATTGTAGTCGTTACTTCGTGTTTATCTCTAACCGTCGTACTGTTCCTAACTTCTCACGCTGACGATGTCCGTCGCGAACGCACGAATTACCAGTACCGATATCTCACGAGTGTAATCCTTACCTGTCCTTCAGTGAATAAATTTATTTCCCGGGCAGCGCCAAATTGTTTATGAAAACAATTAAAATAGTTAAGCTGAGCGGTCGTTCTATGCGGTGATGACTAATTCAAATTACCCTCGCAAACTGGCGGGCATTTGAATCTCGCTTGTAGTTCGTCGTGCTACCGACGTCTAACGCTGGCAGACAGTTTTGCTCATCGCTAAAGTACACAAACTTTATAATACAATTTATAATGAAATAAAGGACGGTTATTACTAATTAGTACTAGTTTATTAACGTGAAATAGTTATTAGTTATTCAGTTAGATACAAAAATATACTGTTATTAAATAATGTTGCTCCGGCAATAAATAGACAATATCTCAAGGCTGGCTAAGTTGATTGAAGCGTTTCTAAATCGACATGGCTCCCGTCAAAGTTTATTTTCTACAGTTCATTCAATCATTGAGTCCTTTTGATTACGAAAAAATAGAATTAAGATGTTAATAAAGTACACTACCTTACATCAATGGTACTCATATACTATTAAAGTTAAATACAATTCGTTTTTAAGTGTTAAAAAGTGTTTGTTATAATTTTGTACTTCGTACACATGTTAAAACTATGTTTACATACAAGTTTAATATTTATTATCAATCAATCCTTGAAAGAAATTTAGTTACCAAGTTCGGAGTGAGAGTTTTTTGTGTTGTGAGAAAAGTTAATTAATTTAGTTCGTAAATTCGGGTAGTTCAGATATACTTAACAAATCTTGTTGAATTCTGGTGAAGAGTCACTTTGTTCTTAGTTAGGTTGGGTTACTACGATCATTAATCTTCCATCATTTATACTTTGGATTGCATCTGGCTTCTTTTTCAATTAATTTGGATAAAATAAGTAGTTTTGAATATTAAAATCTGGTTTATTAGCTATCTTGGGTTAACTAATTCTTTATTAGACTTCTTGCATCCACATCTCGTTAACGTTTGCAGTATTTATTAGTATTTTAATTGAAAATTGAGTTGAATATGGTTTGGCTTCTGTATCTCTTGATCGTCAATAATGGATTAAAGTTTTATAACGGAGTTAGACATAATAACGTTCCGTTGTTATGGCAACTGTCTATACTCTCATTGGTTGATTACATTTATGTCTATTGTTATAATATTTGAATTTTAATTCAAAATGAATAAATATTTTCTGATGGCTATTATTCTTCTGTCTTCTTATCAATGGATTAGATATTATCATAACTGTTTCTATTTTCTTTCAAAAATCATTTTGACATCCCACAAAGCTGGGTTTGTTCATGTTTGTGTAGTTTTGACAAAAATGTTAATATTATATTATTACATTTATTTCTTTTTTTATGTTTTTAATCTAACTCTGACATCTTAATATGGTTAACTAATTGTAATTAATGAGTTACTTGCCCTGAATTTTCTAATACAGTAGTTAATTTCTTACAATTTGTTTATTTTGCATTTATACTGTTAGGCATTTTATAGGCCTAAGTAGTAATTGCCTATATCTTCTTATTTTACACAAATTAAAGATTATTTTTTATTTACATATGTTTTGCTTGGTGTCACTTATGACTTATTTACCTTTTGAATTAATTTGGGCTGTTTTACAATAATTGAATGTTCTTATTACAAAATCATTGCTTGTCTGTTATTCTCTTATTTCTTTTTCTGTCTTTACTCGAATGAATAATATTATGTTTGTACAATTTATCTCCTTTCTTGTATCTATTGGCATTTCTTAGAACTTGTTTATCACTGAATATTACTTATAAAACATAACACAAAAATTAGGTTTATGGTCTGTTTTCTTTTCAGCCATATTCCTCCTTACAAACTCAACTCTTTTAATTGAACAAATAACAATTTTGATGAATAACATTATCACACCATTTATTCTATCTTGATAATCATCCCTTGAATTTTATTATTAACATAGGATGTCTTATTTTCATTGCACTCATAGTTCTAGTTTATTATGAATTAACACTATTATATTAATGGTATATCCATCTTTTACAATTTGCTTTATTATTTTTTTTTCCTTTTCTTATTATTGTGAATTGTTTACTCTCTCACTTCTAACTTCTAACACTTACACGGTTTATCACTTTCACTTCCTACCTATCTCTCACTTTTGGGTTTTTATTATTTTGTACACAATTGATAGTTAGTCTGTTATCAATTTTATGTTTTGATTTTCTTATCATCATAGGGTTATTAATAACATACAATATCTATTACTCTGGTTAGTGTACTTTAACTAAGATTATTTTATTTTATTTTAATACTTTTTACTAGACATTTATTATTTGTTTGTGCCTTTTTTATCATTATTTGAGTTTATACATTCTCATTTTATTTTCTTTATTGGGTCAATCACTTGGGTTGGGTCATTGTCATTTGTCTCGTCATAGTCATTTTCTTTTCCTTAGTTTAATATAGTTAATTCGTTATAGTTTTTCTCTGGTATTGGGGCGGCTTTTTGTGTTGTAACAATATTAAGAAACATAGTATATATCTTAATTTCTTATAAGCAATCCACTATTTTTTATATAGCGTACATCCACAGTATTAAATTGAATGTTCTTGTGAAATTACACTCCTAATTTTGTTAATTTCTTTCAGTCAATAAATGTGGCAAAGCTATAACAACTTGGCGCTGGTGTAGTGTTCCATTAAATGGAATTGCACCTGGACCACGGATTACGTCTTATTATTATTATTATTATTTTTATTAATTTTATTTTTATATATTTATTTATTTATTTTTATTTGTTTGTATCAGTCAACAAATCATAACAACTCGATACAGTGTGAGGAAAACCAATGTTTGACAGAGGTATATAAAAAAATGCAAGTTACGCATAAACTTTTTTGACAAACAGAATTATCACTGTTGCAGACCACAATAGAAAAATTATTCCGATAAGCTTGAAAGCGCTAATAGAAAAATAATTTTTCTATAGTAGTGTGCAACAGTGATAATTCTGTTTGTGATTATAACCACTAACACAACTTTCTTCATTAAACTTTTTTGAGTTAATATGCCTTTTTTAATCCGCAATGCAGATAAGTCTCTCATAATTTTTGTGATATTTTAAAATTCGTTATTTTGCATCTTGATACCGTTCTGCAGTAATAGCCTAACAGCTGAAAACACCACATCGCTGTATTCTAAAGTGACGAATATCTTTGGGTTTTGACTAACATCGCCACAGGAGTGTTGATAAAATGAAAACTGCACCACAGCGTTGGTAAAACACCATACAGTTATTTATATATGGTATAGGCTTACATTTAATGTATGTAGCACATTAGCCTCAATTGTCGCATATTGCATAATCAACAGCATGACGCAGTAAGAGGCACCCAATTTTATTGTAATTGGGTGACTATAGTGGTTCTGTAAAGTTCATGTTGGCCAACTGTGGGCCTGTAACTCGGCGAAATATTTTCGTACGAGTGTAATTTTGCGTACAAGCGTTAACAAAACTGTAACTGTTGATTTCGCTGGACTTCAGTAACTTATTCTGTTTTCGTATACCTACCCATTAGGTTATCGTTACAAAACCTTAAATAGAACGTATTAATCAGTGCTTTGTTTGTATCTCTTGAAGTAATAACTTGCTTTCTCAGGTTACGTTAGGTCAGGTTACGTTTAAACCGATTTAAGCCATAACCTAACCAATTAGTTTGTACTTTTAATATGTGCATGTGAGCACCGTTCCTTTAATTGACCGTTGGTAGCCTTATTACAATGCCAAGAAATTGTTAAAGATTCTTTCGGTGTTTGACTGAAAGTAGTCACCTGAAAAAAAAAATAGAAGAATTATAATCACGTTCCCATAATGAACGTATCAAAACTATTCCCGTCTTAATGGTCAATCGAAACGTATGTACAGTATTAGTTTCCAACCCGCCGTGGTTACTTACTTTCTCAACTATAGCAATAAAATGAAAGACTGTGGTTGCTCACTGATGATGTTAAGGACTGTGCGAATGATCGCAATGAACAATATGATAAATAATGATGTCTGCTGTCAATAACTGCTGAGACAAATGCGACATTTAACAAGATAGAAGTAAATAAAATTTGTAAGAACGTTACAATTATGTTTTTATAAACATGTTTACAAGTCTTTATCTGTTTGAAAATATATTTTTGCACTGAGAATGTTTAAAATTTGTTCCACGATCTCCATGTGTACGTTAACAATAGCCGTATAAACGCATTTCTGCAGTGTTAGTTGCATTTCTGCATTTCAGTGCAATTTTCTTTTACAGTTCCATACATGCAATACAGTTGAGATAAATTAGTAGTTTTTAAAGCTAATCGAAAAGCTAAAATGAATAATTTTATTGCTGAAATACTTTAAAAATACCGTATTTTTAAAGGAAATATTTGTTTTTTGTAAACCTCATCACGATCAAACATTTGTTCAAAAATGCGTTGAGACAACATCCTCAAATTAGAGTGAAAGGGATAAAAACCATTGTTCCAAAATATGTAAAAATATGCATTTTAAAAAGATTATTAAAAATATGAATTTTAAATTGAAGTTAGTTTTTATAATATGAGATTTGTTACATTCAATTGCATAACAATTAACTAAAATTGAATTGTTTAGCACTAAGCGCCTTTTTACACTTTTTCAAACCTTATACTTAAAGCTTACGTACATACAAGTGAGGTTACATATCAAGTAAAATTCGTCACATACTTGTACGATAAAAATTGGCATGTAATGACCATAAGAAAATAGTTAAGTTGGTATATGTCATCTATGTAGAAACAAGTCACCTGTGGTAATAACAAATATAAAATAATGTATAAATAAATAAACCTCTGATCAACAGTTAAGGACCAAGACATACCGCGTGACTTTTGTGCTTAATCTGACGGTTGCATGGCTAGAACAACCGCTAGTTGCGGTGTCCGCAGCCAGGAGGCGTCGCTGTTATCTCAGGGGGCTACTCAGTTCTGACTCACGACGCTGAGTACACGACGTACGGAGCCTCCGCCGGGAGTTAAACCCGGGACCACGAGCACATCAATCGCCCTCGCTAGCCATTATAAAATAATACAAAAACATAAACTTAAAGAAAAAACTGAAAATTATATGTTATAATTTATTGTAATTTACATAATTAAAAAATACTGTACATCTTATATTTCACTGTCAATACGGGAAAAGATCAATAAATGTTTGTTTAAACCTCTTAGTTATATTGTGTAATATATTGTATTAGTCCTTTCCTAAATCGTTGTTGTCCTTCCAGATCTTTGTCTAACGGTACTGAATGTAAGCATAGAACACCATCATAATGACGCCATCTGGAGGCACAACGATTTCATTTATACATTTTATTTTTTGTCGATATTTTTTAATTGTTAATTGTCTCTTTTTAACACTCGATCTATTTACTATTATAAAATAATAATTATTGTTGCTATTACTGATTTAATTCTTTTTCATTGAATTCTACTCCGTTTATTTTATTGTTTTGAATTGCAAATTATCTTATTTTCTAATTGTCATTTCAGAACTTATTTTTTCTGCTATTTACGTGTTGATGTATATGTCAAACGTCTCACTATCCAAAGTGTAATTTTTGTATGTTCTAAATATTTCTTTTTTAAATTATCTTAAGTCTTGTGATTTGTGTATAATAATATACCCGTATGATAAATTTTCCAGTATGCAGTAAAACATTAATCGTTCAAGTTGACAGCACTGCAAATATAACCGTGGTGAAACTCATTTACCTTCTTGCTGACTGAAGTTGGTGCACATAAATCAGATTATGTCCAATTCAACAATTTGTAAAGTAGTACGGTCACGGAAACAGAATAAAACTTATATATTTATACTGTGTCATTACAATATTATGCGGTTCCTTTCATGCAGTTTGTTATATTTTAAACTTGTAAATAAGACTAGAAATCATTTAAGCTATAAATAACTGAATCGTGCAATTATTTACACATTATGGGACTGCAATGGGAATATTGTAAAAAAAGGATGCAGTGAAGCAGAAGAACTGCAGGGGAGACTGAACCTAAATTATACTCGGCTGAAGCCCAGACGCACAGAGGTTAAGTCTTCTATAAATACAAATTCAATTCTTCCTTCAAAAGATGCCAATGATCTGCAACAAGAAGTAAATATGCCTAAACTTATTCATTCCATATTTTTGCCAAAAATATTATGGGCTATTTTGAAAGTTATATGTCTATACATATTATGTATATACTGTAGGCCTACGCTCGAAGTAATGAACTCAAAACCACTGAACTTCTAGAGTTTGTAATATCTGTATAGTGATGTGTACTATGGATTTCTTGGTTACATAATGTGCTGGAAAAGCAACACCTCTCTCATATTAAAACTCGCAGGTTTGTCTATCCTTCTTATTTTCATCTACCTCTTCAATGCGCAGTATGCTTCTTAAACTTTGGACCAGATAATCTATACATTAGCCCTCCTTTTTTAATTACCTCCTCTAGTGTTCTTTCAATTAATTGGTTTATAATTCACTGTGTAATTATCTGGTTCTTCTCTCTTCTAAAATTTAGTAAGAAGCATTTTCTTCTCTTCAGCGCCTCGATAAACCTTTAGATTCGAAAGTTTTCATCTCCAACCACTATTCGTCATTCTTCTTTAACACGACGCTACAAAAGCTACTAATATTTTCCTTTCTCCCTAAGAGAAGACGAAACAAAAATAAAATAAGTATAAGGAGAGACCAGAAGCACGCAGAGAAACCGTATTCATGTGGATAAAAATGATTTGTCTTATGTAACGAAAAACTAAGGTTTATTAGTATGGGATGAATAGAATGCAACTGCTGAGAGATTCTCCGGCGAATAATTCAAATGTAATCTTGCAAATGACAAGGTGCGTGCCCTGTGGTAAAGGAGATGTCTTGTCGTCTTTGATAATCGAGGCATTTCTCCAGGAACTACACCTGACAGCATTCAGCCTATGTCATATGTTATTCACTTTGATAGTGGATCTGCTACGCATATCGAGCTTCTTTGTCCTCGAGCTGTTACTATACAAGTTAATTATTGGAGTGTGCCTTTTGGGAGTTGTATTATAAAATAAATATGAGATCAAATAATACTACATCAAATACTATTGTATTTCGTCAAGAAGCTGTTGTAAATAGTTCTTTTTTACATTCATATGACCGTTAAAATGGGTACATGTGATTGGAAAAAATGATTCATCATCATTTATAACTGACGTTCATGAATTTTTGTGCAGGAAACTAAATTACAAATAAATTACATATAGATTACATATAAAAGGGGGGAAGCCCATAGTCTAGTTAAAGTGAATTGTGAAAAGCAAAATATTGTTAACTACAAATCAAATCGCAGTCTTTTCACACAAGTTTTGTCTGAATCAGACATTGGCCAATTGGAACAAAAGACTCTCACACAAATGTAAATAATCGGTTTTGCAATGGTCAGACATCAATTAAATTCGGCAGTAACGGAATGCATTTGAATTTTGCAAAGGAACGTACATGATTTGCTGAGTTTGAAATTTGAAATTAATAATAGCCTATATTATTTAATAAGTAACAAAATTATCTAAACACCATTTACTAGAACTTCATTGTTTACATAACAAAATTGTTACCTTGTCAGCCGACGTTTCTTAAATATTTAATTAACAGGAACTATCCTTCAGAATTCAAATTCTAAGTTATTTCTACCACTGAAGCATTAATGCAGACATTAAAAACTAACATCTACTTGGTTTCCTATATTTATAAATCATTTCATAGCTCCTCTCAGATGTGTGTGGTTTAGGTCGAACTCCGTCTGCGTCTATGTATTTATAAAAGATACATATATAATCTTCTATATGGACTATTTTTATTCCTGTCTATCCAGCGGGACATGTGGTTTGCCTGGTATCCCATCTTTCAATATCTTGATACATTATAAGTTTACTGTCTGTATTTACATTCGTGTCTGTATCACACGTTGGCTGACTGGAGCAAAGATATCATCAGCCAAGTAGTAAAAAAAAACTAAAGACCTGATTCATATGCGTTCACACCCTTCTTACTCGTTACAACAGACATGTTACGTACTTCGTGTGTGTGAGTTTTCTGTTGGTGGCCAAATCGTCGACAGTCGAAACCCATTGTTTCGGTGGGGTTTTAGTGGCTTGAGTGGGGACGAAACATCTTCTCCCTCTATTTTTACTGTCAATTCAGTGAAGGTGGTACAAGGTGGTACGATACAAAAACACGACAAAATACCTTCCTCATCCCCCCCTAGCCTTTGAACTTTTTGTTGATGTTAGTACGCCGCAGAATGTATGACCATTTTTAAAGGGTCTAACTCTAAAAACGATAGGCGTATCTCCGTGAGACCTCGAGGTTAATCTCCCATAAAACCCTTCGGAAAACAAATTATTATATCTCTCTTTCATGAATACATCGAATATCGCGAGTCTAAACAGTCTCGAGTTTCAGCTATTAATTTCCTATAATTGATTTGTCGAAAAGTTTTTTAATTTTTCATTCCTCCTTCCCATCTTTTCTAGGGTTACGAGCCACCTCTAATGTTAAAAAGTATTCTTACATTCTTTTTTATATCTATACATGGTCAATTTCTTCTTATTTTATCTGCAAGTTGTCACCGCGCTGTTGCATTAAACAGAATTATTGTAGCAACTGTGTGCCGTTTGTCGTAGCTATTCTAGCGGTTTCTGGTTTCCGCTAGCCTTCCGAAGGGCTGCCCAATTACTCTCCCAGCATTCTCACGTATACCATTAAGCAACATGTTACCTTTCCTGCTTGTACAATAGAATTGAAAGCTAAAGGCACTAAAATACGCAGGCGTGTACGCGCATAGGAGGATACTGGTGTGTTGCGAGTCACTATGAAATGTGAACGGATTCAGTGCAGCCAACCTATGAGTAAGACGTCTAATAGAAAATAAAACTCTTGAATAATTGAGGTTTATTGTAAAATCTCTCACTCACGCTCTCTGTCTGTCTGTCTCTGTCCGTTTGTCTGTCTGTCTGTCTATCTGCTCTCTGTCTGTCTCTCTCTCTCTCTCTCTCTCTCTCTCTCTCTCTCTCTCTCTCTCTCTCTCTCTCTCCTCTCTCTCTCTCTCTCTCTCTCTCTCTCTCTCTCTCTCTCTCTATCTCTCTATCTCTCTCTCTCTCACTCTCTCTTTCTCTGTCTGCGCACATACTCAAACAGCTATAATAATAGCAAAGAAGTATAATAATAATAACACTAATATTATTTTGGACAGAAAAAATAATAAGTATTATTTAAATAAAAATAATAATAATTAACAAAAATAATTAATAAATTAAAATAACAATAATCCAAAGCATTTTTAAGGTAAAATACAAATTTAGTGTCATAGATTAAATAAGTGTGGTGTCATAAGACAATAACAGTCTTCTCTGAACGGATGAAGATCTAAGAAAATAATGTCGTGTATCATTGAACTGTAAACATTATATTTAGGCCTACACAAAATACACAATGTCATCAACAAATAACTTTTTCTCTCTCTTTTTTTCTTTTCACTGTCTGCTATTTCGACGTCAAAACTACATCCTCGGTATTCCCAAATCTTATGGCGTAGGATTGTGCTGACACAGACTTCTGAATGATTGCCTACACTGTATTTTTTTATCTCACTATGAAGGAAATAATGGTATCTAAAGAGTGTTTCATATCCTCATGTTTTTGTTATACGAAGGCAAATAATTATTGTTTGAAATCCATGGTTCACATCAGGTTACTCGCGGAAATCGTTTAATGCTAGACAACAGATCTGTATCATTCTCTAAATTTACTTTCATTTTAAATAAAGAAAAAAAGCTATAGTTATAATATGCAGCGTTCAATATTTTTACTTTCTGCATTTCAGCATTCTAACTCATTTTATTGTTACTCGTGAGCACGTGCGTGTACAGGCTTGTTTTTTTCTTCACATCACAATATAACTGATATTCTATCATTACTTTTTTAGGAGTGTGTGTTTTAGGTTAAGTTACAATACTTTAGTTTTTACTGTTTAGTAATACTCGTATAATTAAGTATGCGCGTGAGACTTTATTAAAAATTCTGAAGCACGCTGAAGAATGTACGAAAGTCTGGCATTAACAGGTTTGTTTGATTTTCATAAGTTAATTCCAATTAAATTGGTCTTACTATGACAATTAGGTTTATCTTATCCATTTTTATTAATAAAAATTCTATGGGAACTAATTTGGCGGTTGAAGTTTAGGTTTTCTATAATTATGGGTAGTGGTGAGTTTTTATATACACTGTCATCAACAAATAACTTTTTCTGTCTCTTTTTTTCTTTCCACTGTCTGCTATTTCGACGTCAAAAGTACGTCATCCGTATTCTCAAATCTTATGGCGTAGGATTGTGCTGACACAAGCTGTTGACTGTTGAATTGATTAACAGTCCGACGAATAAGATGGATGTTAAAATCGTCCGCAATTGTCTTTGGACTATTCGCACCACGTCTTTTTTGGGCAATTAAAGGTTCATAATTTGTCTCCCTCTTTTGCGATAGGCGATTGGTTTATAACTCCCTTGCCTGCAGTAACGTCCTAAAACACTTCTAATTAGTATTTGTATTCCTTCGACCGCTTCTTTTCTCATAAACTGTAAAGTATTAATAATTATTTCTTGTGCTTGGTTGTAAATAATTTGTGAGTAATAGCAAACATACTTAACAATTAAATATACTGATATCTAATTTATATATGTATCAGAATGGAATTAAGTGTAAAATTTCTTAACATTATTTTCAGTCAACTATGTATTAGCAAATTTTCAAATCGAGTTATAAAAATGTATAAATATTATTATTGATTTTTTTATTAAAAAATTATAATTGATTGTTATATAGTAGCCTCTGTAATGCTTAAGCCTGGACTTTTAACTCATTCCTGAATCTGGCATCCATTATAGAAATAGCTGAACCAGCCGTAGCAAAAACTTAAAACTGTCCTTACGATTGATAATCCGGATTGCTCATTTATTTAGTTCCTCCCGTTACTTAAAATTGCATTCCCTTCATGTTTCTTGGTAACTCTTCTGTAATTCTTTAGTAATATTTAAAAGACACTAAATATCGTCGTCTTTTATAAATGATAAGTAAGATAGGTTTACTTAGTTATCGGTATTACTATAGTTCCGTTAAAATGACGTGATATTTTGAAGCTGAGGCTGCTATTTTGGCCTCATAATACCCAGATCAGAGGTAACATGGAAATGCTGAATCTACAAATCACTTTTGTAAAGTCATAGCAAATATTGTAAAGTTTTCTGCCTTTTTACAGCTATTAAAGAAATTTGCCTAGTTTAAACTGGAGTTTTTATTTTTCAACTAAATTTTATATATTGTAATATAATTAAAATATTACAAATAAAAATAAAAATAAAAATAATTGATATATAGAGAGATATATTGTGTGTGTATCTTTGGTGCTAACAAAAGGTATTGTGCTCTTCTTTTAGCCCCACTAGTTGGGCAAGTCAATTTGTAATATAAATACAATTACAAATAAGAATAAAAATAAAATTGATATGCGTTTTACTATTGATATTTTGTTTGTCACTGGGTTAGTCTGACTCCTTAAAGTCCCACTGTTAGGCTAGTCAAATTGTAATATAATTTCAAGTGTAATAATAAACAAAATATAAAGATATTGATGATAAGAGTATGTTATAACTAAGTGTGTTGGATTGATAAATAACAAATATATCAAACTTTAAAAATTTTGCAAATATTTTTTCTTGTGCTTGTATCGAAATTGACTGAATAATTTAATTTAATTAATTGATAATTAATTAATTATTTGAGTTTGTAATTTCCTCCTATATCTATTCTCTCAATGTGAATTATGTTTTTGCTTAATAAAAAATAATAACATTAATAGTAGAAATAAAAACAATGCTGGTAACTGAATACTGATTTGCGTTTATTCATTCAAAATTGTGCGCCAGTCAAACTGCGCATGTCCCAGGCACTGGCTAATATTCGCCACAGTCGGCAGTGAGACAGATTAACAAATATATTTTTTACAAGTTAAATTTATGGTTCTTTTAACGAGTCGAAATGGTCAGAGGGCAAGGAACAAGATACATTTAACAGGTATTCTTAAACTAAATGTTAACATCTGAAATAGAACAGAATTATTATTACAATTGTCAATTAGAAAGAAATTATTTAAAATTCGAACCAAGTCGAAGAAATGACGTCACTCTGCTCCAGGTAGCACTGCACCGTCTATGTGAGAAATTCAGCAATGGCCGCCGTCTGCTTGGTTTTAATCTGCTATGACGCCGTTGGAATTGAAGATCTTCTCCCACAGAAATAAAACGATGTTCCCTTTTCCTGAGAAGTGGTGTTGTTCCAAAATATAGTGTTGAATGTCCCCTCGTCGTCTGCGATGTCGAATTCTGGATGGATCTCTTGTGTAGTGTAGTGTTCAAATATGCGTGTTGGTTTTGTGAATTTGTTCCAAAAATTGATCAAAATGGCTGTCGATTTCTGGCGTTAAGTTTTATGGTGTTATTCTGTGTTTTTGGAAACTTGTAAAGTGTTAGACATAGATAAATAATGTTATTTCACTTGTTAGTTCATCTCCGTTACACGCCACATAACCACACTTGGTTTTAATATAAATTATTTGGTTTCAAAACTCCACTAATACATTTTTCAACTGTTCAGCTTTGCGATTAACAATAGACTAAACGACGCAACGTCGTCGTTTTAGGGCAATTTGTGGTATGTCTTTTTCCTCTTCATATTGTTTAATTATAAAATATCTGTCTAAGACTTGTTTCACTATCTAACTATACATAACAAGTTTTCTTATTTTTTACTGTATTTCCAATATTTCTTAATTTTACATGAATCTAACTATTCAGTAATATTGATTACTTAATTTTACATCTTTTGATATATAGCTGGGTTTGTTTCAAACTCATTTAAGCCCAAAAATTACAATTTTGCATAATAATTGCATGTCCCATATTTTGTACAAATTCAGTGTTTTAAAGGTTTTTATTTGTTTTTTCGGTATAATATTTCCATGGAATACACCTAATAACTCCGTAATTACTTTGTTGTTAATAATTTGTTTATTAAAACATTTCAATATTGATTAATTTGCTGTTTAGTCTGATTTGATTACTATCATAAGCCTATTTTTGACTGTTTCCAAAAGAAGTTAGTTTTCTTTCTTTTGTCATTCTATTTGCTATTAACTGTATCTGTATTAATTATATTTTCAATTCCTGTATTGTATGTATTGAATTCTATTCCTATTACATAGATTAATTCTTTGATAGATAGTTTTTTTTTGTTTATAGGCCATTCTGTGTTTACAAACATAGTGTCTTGGTGGGTCTGTTTGTACATTATACATGGTTTACTGATTTGAATAAAACTATTACATTTTTATGCCCTACTTGCCTCTCTGACTTACACAATGGAAAATTAAATGACATGATTTTAATTACAATAGAATATCTTGTATCTACTAAACTTTCTTTATACTAATAACATCATTGAACCATAACATGAACATCTTATGCCTAATTTTAACAAAAACATCTTATTATCAACTATTTTCCATATATCACCTAATTTTAACAAAAACATCTTATTCCTATTATTTTTTCCTGTATCATCAAATGATAACAACATAGCTTATCCTAGACATAATTTAATTAGAAAACATAAAAAAAACTCCTATTACTAGTAACACTGTCAGTCACTAACTGTCTTGTGTATGTATTATTCTTATGAAAACACTTTAACTGTGATAAAAAAAAAACCTCGTATATCTATTTACACCTTACATCTAAAATATTATTTAATTAATAATAAATAATAAATATCTTAATATTAGGCATACCTTCAGTTATGAACTGTCCTTTGGTATTTTTGTCCTCACCATTTATTTAGTTATAATTAAAGAAAACATTTTATATGTAATAGTCCTTCTTATATCTAATTTAAAACTCTTATTACCAGTAATGTTGTCAGTCCTTAGACCGTCTTTCATTTCAATGGTTTTATTATTATTATTCTACACTCATGGTAGTCTTTTTATAATACTTAAACCTCATTGAAGGTTTTTTCATAGATTTTTTAACTATGTTTCTCACTGTACACTCTGTAGTTCCTTAATTTTGTTATCTCACTTCACTTTATTGTATTCTACACTCTGGTAGTCTTTTTAGTGAGTTCTACTCTATGGTAGTCTCTTTTGGTATATTTTTTGACATGTTACACTTACAACTAATATACAATTTGTTTTTATAGTATTGTATCTTGTAACTTGTTTGGGGTTTACCTATATCGGTTTCAATTTTGTCTCATGGTATTTATTATATGATTAATATTTTGTTTTGGCATATCTCTTCCTGGTTCTGGTCTCTGTTGGAATCTTGATATGTTTCGTCCCTTCTTCAAATATCACATTAGTAGTTTCCTTATTAAAATGGTTTCATGACAGATTATTTCCTTTTTTTATGGTCCTTCCCTTTTTGTACTGCTTCCCCAATCTACTGGGTATACTGCTGGTTTAACTGGTTTTTCCATAGTAGGTTATTTTAATTAATGGTTTTCTTTATTATCTTCCATTTTTATTAACATTTTATAGACTTAATTATACAGTTTCTAGGGTAATCCTTAAACAATTTATTCCTCTCACTCACTATGGAACTTTTTCTTTTATTTATGTAACATTAATTCAAATGTTTAGTGTGATAATTTTGTTATGTTACAATATGTAAGTCAAGGAATTTTTATATAAGTAAAATTCTTCATCATTACCATATTATGCTAGTATATCTGTCCAAAATTGTTAATAAATCAGAACATTAAAACAAAATTGAATCTTATATTAATTATTTTATATCTAACGATTTGTCTCCTAAGGGGCTACGCATATATGACTACTATTAGTACTTGCCAATGCGAAACCCAGTAATTTATTTCCTCAATATTTATTGGCACGTTCACGGAGCCACATTACTTAGATTATTCATCCGTCTGTATTGTAAATAATTAAAACTTGCATATGTATCTTGGCCTCCGATCAAATAAACTTCGTGATATTCTGTTATCATCATTTATACAGTCTCCTTTTTCATTTATACATTAAAAATCATTAATTTTTATCTGCTTTTGATTTTCATATTATAGTTTGGTTGCGCATTCATTTATTTCTTGTTGTTTCGCTTGATTATTATAGCACATGCAGTGAACATGAATTCTACTTTTTATGCAGTCAAAAGCTGTGTGATTTTAGTATTTATTTTCTGTGTGTATAAGCCAAAACTCGATGCGGGAAGCACACAGTTAAAATTCTTGCTTTTTGAACTCAAGTCAGGTTGTTACTTTATACTTAATTGCACGTCTTCAAAGACAATTCATCCTGATCTTATTTGATTGATAATATATTACATTGTAGTTCCACCATTTGTTATTGTTACAAAAATACAGACTTCATTCCCAACTGTCAGTCCTTTTAACATCTATTTCCACTTTCTCGGCTGGTTGAACCCTGCTAAATGTTACGCTCGTCTTTTCTATATTTCTTTTCAGAACAATCTATTCACATTTGTAGTCCAGCATCATACATACATAAAACTTTTAAAAATACCGCTGTTATTTCTTGGTAATTTTTGGAATAATTTTAATAGAAGACAAACGTTGACAACAATCACCTTCTGCACACAGTTTCAGCCGTTCCTTATTACTGTTACACCATTACAGAACATTCAACACGTTTCTCGGCTACCCCAGCACAACCAGCTGTAATGTTGTGTGCGTACGCGACTCTTAATATGCGTCAACCTGACCGAGGCTGTTCCAGACTTCACCGGTCCGCGCGCACTGTGTTCAAGGCCGCAACTAATTGCGGTCTAGTGTTTTCTAGTAGTGTTAACGCGTATTACGGATTAATCTGGAATCTCAGCGGGGTGTAAATATAAGCATTCAATGACGCTCAATTTCAGTTTAGGTGGCGATTTTTTCCAGTGAGGTTCGAAGTTATTGTCGGGCGATTTACACAGTGCGTCTCAAGTAGTGTATTGGTAAAAAGTGATATAATTATGCGGGACTCTAGTTAGTTGATATTTTTATTGCGTGTGAACAAGTTTAACTTGGATTACTGTACAAGTTGAATATAAACTGTTATTTGTGATAATTAAAGCTGTTATGATTGACTTCATTGGTGTCGTGTATTTTGTTTTTTACTGTACCTACGACGATAAGGAAACCGTCGTAACAATATTTTTGTTCTTTTTTTGTTGTTTTTATTATTGTTTCAGTCGTATCCGTTGTAAGACATAGGCCTACAGTTGATAAATATTTCAGATTTTCTTCATTTTTTATTCAAAAATTATGTATGTTGGCTGAAGCAAAACACTTATGCTTATAAAATAATTTATTTATAAATTATGTTTCTTTATGTACGCGTAACTGCTTTGTCTTACTTGAACCACCTAGAAGTAGGTAATTGTTTCCCAGGTAATTGATTGTTTACCAAGGTGGTCCAGTTTAGATGTTAGTCGCTAGTAATAATGTACAATGTGTGTAGTCCTTGTCATCGGTGAATTATTCAGTTGTTTACTCTGATTAATTAGCATAAACCGCGTCTACTAACAAAATTGATATTATTAAGTTTGAAAACATCAGAATAACGATAGGCTATGTATGTGATTTTTCATTCGCTGTACTATTGTAAAATTAATTGACTCAACTGACACACGTGCACGAATATTCCTCGTTCATGAGATTTTAAGAACACTAGCTGTGAGCAATTCGTATATAGTTGTTTGTTTAATCGTTTGTCCGTCTCCACGTATGGGACATTAATCCACGCATGGGGCATGTGTCTGTGAAATGACAGTAAAACATTATATTATTACAAATGTTATTTATTTAAATTTCCCAATGTTTTTCGTTAGACTTATTCGTCAATTTCGTCGATTTCTTACATCAATGTGAGTAATTTAAAATCTGATACACATTTGTAAAAATATTTGGAAAATCAGGAGGTATAAAAATAATAGAAGAGAATAGAAGTTGAGAGAATGGAAATAACAGGTAGAATGTAATAGATTAGAATGTATGTTTTCCGAAAAAAAAGAAATACCAAAGATTTGTGAAAAGAGAAGTAATAACAATAATTACACTACCAAATTTGTTTAAAATCTATTCAAAACGACTATGAGAGGAGTACTAGTCCAGAGAAAACAAAATGATAATGAGACTGTTGAGACACGTATAGACAATCAAGTAGAAACAACATAAGATGAAACACATTTAAATAACATTACAAAATTAGTCATATGCAGGACAAAATAGAGGACTGATACCTTGGTTTGAAAATATATTTCATATGGCAGACGAAAAGGTCACAATAAGAGCACTTAACCGCAGAGCAAGGAAAATGTAAGGAAGGAGCTGAAGTGGAAGTTCAAAGAGAATATGGGTAGACCGTATAAAGAAATGAGAAGAGAGACAAGCATGAAGAAATTAAGGAAAAACATAATTGACAAGAACGATTTAAAATAAAAGATAGTAGGACATTATCTAATATGTTATCTAACAATGTCTATCTAGTTTCCTGGGCAGCGCTAAAAATCAAGCTGTGTTTTCTGGTCCTTATGGGTTGAGTCTGTGAAAACGAATAGGCCTGCCTGTTAATAGAGTAAATATCTTGGGCAGTGGCTCCCAAATGGCGGTCAGTGAGAAATTCATAAACAGTACGTGGTGCTACCAAGATACAAGTATAAAAGAATATATTATTAATCAAATGCGGAGTAACGGAATCAGCCTAAATCAAATCAACCCATAAATTCCATAAACAAATGCAAACCCCAAAGTCACATTGACTAACTAAACTAAGAAGCTGAGAATTTCTATTGACTTTATTTAACACAAACATAATTGTAATTAATTAAAGTTACATAAAAATGAGTTTAAATAAAAAATTAATTAACCACGTTTGCAAAATTAATTTTAATTTTCTCCTCAAGTTCTTGGTAGAAGAGACATCTACGCTTTATACATCCTTCTATTCGGCCGTCCAAGGTTATCTTAAGGTTGGGGAAATAACTAATCCAAGAAAATAATAGTCGGTAAATTCTAAGCACTGCCCACACTGTCTTCATAGTACCCCATATGTCTGAAGATCACAGTCTACCTTGTCTTACGTAAACCATTTCGATGGTACAAAAAAACCCAGTGTTACCTATTTATTAAGAAAGCGAGACGATGTAAGTTCACCAGCATGAAATGGCACGACGCAAGTTCACATTATACATTTCAGCTTTTATCTAAATTTGCGACCTAACAGTGGAATCCATCACTAAAAGTATTGTTACAGAAAGGTGTGCAAGGAATTGTGATGCTGGGTCTGCATAATTTACGGTAAGTTCAAAGTGCAACAGAAACTCTATACTAGTAGGGCTTAGTGAAAGAGCTGTGAATTACTTAAGCAATGTTACTTTTCACGTTTCTATCAGTTCAACGAGAAAAATTTAACAATTTTTCCTGCTAAAATAAAGATTATAATATTTTCTATACTCGTTTTCATGGAGATCTTTACATTGGAAACAACATCTTAGCAAACCTTAAAAATACTAACTTTTCTCACGAGACTTTTCTCACAAGATGTCGAATTTATAAGGATTTTCTTTACATTAGATGTAATTGTAAAGGATAGAAATATCCACATTTATATATAAATAAAGAATATATATATTTTTTGTATGTTTAGTATATATATATTACAACACTTTTAATGAGTTTAACGTGTTAGCCCCATGTTTTTGGAAGCCATTTTACAACACTACAAACGATTTTATTTATTTGCTGTGCGACAAATCTTTACATAACACTACAACACATTTAATTTCTGTGTGTATATGTGTGACGAAAGGTGTAATCGTAATAATAATAATAATAACGCTATGTAATCTGGTTGAAAATCATTTCAATATTTATTAATAAATTTCTTATTTGTGTTACTAAACAAAATCATTATTATTTGCACATCTAATTATTACACATAATTTATACTCTTATATTACACATAGACATGTTATACAACATTATATTCTAATACATCGTTATAATTATTATATTGATCTCAGCTAGCTCATTATTATTATACTGATTAGATTATCTAATTTTCTAATCATCTAATCTCCTTTAAATTACTGCATATGCATTGCTTTCTATTAAAATTCTCTAATGAATTTATCAATTTAATTACCAAAAATTATAGATTTAAATTTGTATCTTCTACGTTACAGATAAAAATTATCATTAAACATTCTTAAATATTACGTTAATTATTATACAAACAAATATTTACAGTTATAAAATTTATTAATTCATATTTGAATTGAATTGTCTCTTTTTTTCTTTGTTAAATATTATCTTTGATTGAGTCTCGGTTTTCAAGTGCATGGTTGTTTGTCACCTTATTGTTGTGGTACATCGGCAGCATGTCCTCTTCGGTCCTTGATACTGGATGCTCCTTTGTCGTCCTGGATTCCTGGAGTCCTGGAGTCTGGATTACTGCATGTACTTGGCTGCTCCCTCGTCTCCCGTCATGGTCTCAGGTTAGAAGTGCTCACACGAACTGATGAGTAGTCGTGAAGCTCCTGACTGTTGCTGTGTTTGAGATGTAACTGTTGTTGTCTCTACGCAGTCTCTGGCTGCCATAGTAGTCAATCAAGAAAAGAGTTGTACTCTTCAAGAAGAGCCTCCGGCTGCTAAAATGGTTGATTGAGGAAGAGAATGATGTTAGCGCGTCTCCTATATTTATACCCAGGGCGCCAAAATCATGTCTCGAAAATATTCTGAATGTTTGAGATTGTCGAGAGCGTCACTTCTAATCCACGATTCTTGTCACATTTAATTCGCTTGTCTTCGCGAATTGCGAAGTGTTTTGCACATTACTCGATATTCATTGTGTCGGTAATTTATATGTGTTCATCATGCACAAACCGTTTTTCTTTATCTTAATTAACATAAGTACTATTTATTTTTATTCTCCTATAATTACACTTTTTATCCGTTTATCACTATTTTTTATACACATATTCGTCTTATTTTTATACACATTTTGGTGTATTTAGTTTTGTGCTATTATGTACACAAGTATTACGAATTAAATAAATGCAAATAATTGGTAGCGTTCCATAAGGGTTGACGCTTTTCAGGAATGGACAGGTCGCACACACACATGTAACATACATGTGTACACAGAGACAGAGCAGCTGGCGTATTTCACCTGTTACAACCTGCAAGTTTGGTCGTTCATATTGCAAGCTGAACGATTATTATTAACAAAATGAATTATTTATTTATTCTAATTAATTATTTTAATTACTTTGTGCAATGCACAGTAACCTATACATTTGTACTGTTGCAATATATATATATAATAAAACTTTAATTTTTTTATTTTACTAAGATTTAGGCCTTAATGTGTACTGGTGCATTTTAGAGCAGTACAATACACACACATGCGCGCGCGCGCAGTCACACACACATATATATATTTTTTTGCAACGTTACCAGTAACATAAAATGAGTACACTTTTGTCCATATACCCAACGCAACTATATGGTGTTAAACACCGGCTAGGTCGTAGTAGGATTTTTGTGTGTTCGTTGTGTTAAGGATATGTGGTTGCACAATAAAATTATTTTTAAATAGAGGAGTGAGACGTTGATGACATGAAATAATTAATGAAAACATAGTGAAATATTCAATGAACGATTTATTAATTATTTGCAAAGAAAATTAATTAATTATTAGAATTTGAAACTAGAAAATTCAAAATATTCTCTTTTATAAAGTTACTTTTTGAAAACATAACTTACCTTTGCTATTCAGCACACATTAATAATATACAGTCTTAAATATCTAAACGTAAAATTATGTTAGGCCTATATGTTGAACAAATTATAAAATTCTTTTATGTGGTTTGGGTGCTGACTTTGAATCATTATTAAAATTTGAAATCATTCATCATTTATACAAATAATGTTAACTTTACCAATAAAAATTGAACGGTTGCTATTAATATTTTAATAAAATAATATTTACATCAAATGTAATTAGGATTTATAATGGCATACCAAATTTTAAATTAAACAGAATAAACTTACAATTACGTCTTTTACTCTAAGTATCTACACTATTTACACTAAGTCTTTCATTACTTTATTTCATATTTTGTTATTTATGAGTTCTTTGTTTAACACAAAAATATAATTTTTCATTTGTCACCTCATATTGTCGAAGTTAGTGTTGCGTGTACACATGTGTGCACATGTGTCTCCTGGATGATGACCATGACGATGATGATGATGAGAATGACTATGAAGCTTCCTCGATATTCTATAGCCTGTTGTTCATGGTGGTCCTGTGCTACTCCGTCAATCGTGGTGTATTACAGATGATAATTCATGAGTTCAAGTCGATCAGCAGACGGACATATTGACCTCGTGTAAAGATTCTTTGAGGTTGACGATTAACAAACGGACATAGTGTCCACGTGTTAAGATTCCTTGTGTCTGATTCTCGTCCAAAATTGTCGGAGGTATTTATAGTAGACGGCAAACTGACATGTCAGATATTGTTTTTGACATATGAAACTTTGTCAATTCGTGTGTAGCGTCCTTTTTTAACCAATCACTTTTTAGTCTGTTTTATCGATAACGTAAACTTGATCTTTAGGAAAGTGATTACATTGTCTTCGTCATTTTTAACTTGTGATTTACATATAACACATTCGTTAATTACTAGCTGATTGTGGTAGTAACTAACTTTAGTTTGTATGACGTCTTTATTATTGCACTTTTCTGCAATAATTTTGCATCACCATATGTGTTTAAATGTCCTTATTCTAATGGTGTTTTTTAGAATTGTGATATGTTTTTTGTAACAGGTAAAAAACATATTTCTTAATTTATTTTAATCACGTCATTACCTGATTAAGTAATACAAATTAACAATTTATACGTAGGACATGGCAATTTCTCCCTCTTAGTATAGTACAGGTTCCTGCTGGTTCACACACACAGACACACATACACTGACTTACAGTGTCGGGCAGATGTAGACTTTCGACAGGCTACGGCGTGTATGCGCCTGTACTTTCACGCAAAAAATTTCTAACCTATTCGTCATATTCTCCTTACACTAATTATTTACAAAATATTGCCCAGGATAAATACGTAAATAGGGCCTGTGTGTGTGTGTGTGTGTGTGTGTGTGTGTGTGTGTGTGTGTGTGTGTGTGTGTGTGTGTGTGTGTGTGTGTGTGTGTGTGTGTGTGTGTGTGTGAACAAATAAAATAGTTAAATGGATGTCGATTATTGTTTTGTTATAGATTGTAACCGTTCTGTGTCTATAAATGAAGGAGGGGATAATCAGCAGTCATAGTACATTAGCCTTTCTATTCAGCTCACACAGCTCACACATGTTCAACTGTCCAACGCTTCTACTAACTTATATGTGAAGCAAAAGAAGTATTTCGCTGTTCTTTGAGAGGGAAATACGTGCAAACGAAATATTCGTACCGTTTAAAATTCGGAAACCTCCGGTGCTAAGATATTTGCATCGTTAAAAAAGATCGTAAAGTATATATCATATATTTTAAATATACTAGTTAAGCAGATGTAATAACGGAGATGCAGATAATATGTCCGGGACACAAAAAAGGCTTTACGTATAGGTTGGCGAGGATGGCTCCTATCAAAGTGCGTGCAGGGGGTAGAATAAGGCTTATAACCAAACCTTAAACGATTCGTTAGCCTTTAAACAAATTAGGACATTTTAGTAAGTTAAAATTCATACAGAACTATTTAAGAACAGTAGTAGGCCTAAGTGAGGCCAAACTATCAAATTCAACAGTACCCCTCGATATTGTAATAAATTGACCTCAAGTTTTCACTGATCGAAGAACAAAATGTACAAATTTAATTCCTCCATATAGTTTAACAAACTGTATAAAATTCAAACATATGGCCCTATTCTAGTTAATGCGTATCGTTAGAAACCTTAATATAATTCTGGACACAAGAGCGTGAATGTGAGTATGAACACGAGAATAAAATATAAGAACACTATTAAATAATTAATTAATATTTTCACATTAATAGAACGAAGTATAAATCTGTTGGATCGTGAGTGAAAATCAAATTCTGAGGTTCTAGCATTGGCCTACAAACAGAACTTAACGACCGAAATGATATTAAACTTACCCCATTCATTGAATGTTAATTGCGTACTCTCTGCAGCAATATTCTACAACGACAGACGGATCTTTGTACACAACATATCCTGTAGGGAAAGCTAGAAACAGACCGAGTTTGGTCGATTACCTATAAACATTTACATATCAACGTGTTCGAAAATCTTTGAAACCTTTGGAAATTCTTTGAAACGTATTTGAAACGTATATTAATGAGCAGTATAATTGAGATATAAATATGGGAAATTAGATAATCCGTTGTTGACAGTGTTTGTATTAGTAGATGTTTGACGTAGAAAAAAATTTGTAACAAAAAAACAAAGACAGAAGTAATGGAATGATTTGCAACGGTGCAGTCGTAATACCACTGAATATACATTAGTTATTATATTTGTTTAATAAAATGTGTTTATATGTGAGCGTTTGCAATAATGCCTGTGCATGGTTTTATATGATAATGTGTATTGTAGTGTGCAGTGTGAAAGACTACATATGTACAAATATAAAACGCAAAACAAAATTAATACCATAGAACATTCAGATCGTCAATAACGCATCAAATTTTTATTAAATTCAATATTAGAAAAGCTCATAAATCAAATATTTGGGTCAAAGCAATTTAAAATATAGGCCTACAGCTAACCTACGGCACTCAATCACATGTTAAAAATCCACACACACACACACACATACACGAACACATATTTCACTAGGCCGTCAGTTAATGTGGCTGACTATGGACTTACAAACTAGCTCCCTAAATAGTCACACTAGTACAGAACTAAGTAAAAACATTTTTCTTGTATACAGTAATAACATAAATAATTGACTATATTATTAACTAACGTTTGCTTATAAATATATTAACTTTTATGTGAGTACACAAGAAAGTGTAATCCTTTTGAGTACAGTGTACGTATGATTGCATGTTTTCCTCATTCTAGTAATCGACTGCACCATTTGTGGTATAAAAGTAGTGCTCAAACGATACATTTCAACGACGCTAATGTCCTAGATCCTTCAGTCTTGAAAAGGCAAAATGGCACACTTTGGATAACATCAATAATATTAATTTAAAATTTTCAATACAAATCGGGTGAAATTGCTCTTTGTCTTGATCTCGCAAGTGATTAACCAAGAACGTAAGGAGAAAAATTATGCGGTTGCCTACTGCATATATATTTGTATGTTCGTTTGTGCTCCTGTTCCCACAGAGTTTTTGCACTGATTATAAAAAGTATGTGATATCAAGGTACGTTTGCACAAACAACTGACACTGCTTTAAAAAAAAAGGCATCATGGAAAATAAAAAAATTCAGATGCGGGCAACCTGTTTGAAGATTTACACAAAACATTAAATATAATTTTGCCCCGCCCTTTCATGTTATTTACGTTACTGTAGGTAATATCTAACAGTTATACTATATATTTATTTATAAATATTATTTCGTCTGTAAAAGTACACGAGCCTGATTTTCGAAATTTACCGTAGTCGGAATTTTGTTTTAATATAACTTATATTAAAGTTACATATGTGGCATACATATGTTATACACTACATATATACATTACACTATGTGGCATTCGTTTACTTATTATTTACAATTAGTTTAATGAATTTTATTTTAAAAATTTGTATGCTAATAGTTATGTATGTTTTAGTACCCCCTTCTTATTTTAGTCAACAGCTTCATCCAGTTTTATTTTTTGAAAGGTACGTGTTTGGATGTACCTGGATAGATTATAATCTCAGAAATACATTGATGGGAAACGAATATTTAATATTCCCAAACGTAAACCTTCTTTTACTTACTAAATGTTTTGTTTCAGTACAACTTGCCTGACTAAATTCTTTCTGAAAGTTAATGACTTGGGGTCACTTACAAATTTCCCTTTCCGTGGAATAACCGATAATCACTTAAATTAATTATTTGTATTCTTGGATTTCGTTGTCCATAACGTGTCCGTTACTTAACTAAATATAACTATTTCACTACCGACTCGGAACACAAAGTTTTTTATAGGTAAAAACGTAAAAGTTTTACCTTACAGCCTGAACCGGTTTTTGCTTTTAAAAAGCTTCTTCAGAGGCTCTGTGATAATAAAAAACTGTGGTCCGAGTCGCTAGTGAAATAACTATATTTAATTATTTGTAATATTAATTACTTAATTTTAAGTTAATATCTTAATTGTATTTAATAATATTAAAAATATCCAAATCTCGTGTAATTAATTAACTAACAAAATAAGGTAGCTGCTGTGTTATTTAATGTATTCTGACCTACAACTGATAATATATAAACAAACATATCCTATGTTACTTATAATACAATTTTCTTTTCACACATCGGATGATGAACCAATATGAAATAAGTTAGTAGGCCTACATGTAAAGATGTAAAGTGTTTTCAGATAGGTTAATGACATTTTATTCGTCAATTAGAATAAATATCCCATCAGCATATTAATAATTTAATTGTTATGAATATATACTAATATTCAAATATAGTACTAATTGCAAAATAAATAACGTCAACGATTTTTGTAGGAGGAGCAGTACCAAGCTTAGTTATTTAAGAATGTGAAGTCAAATTCTAAGTGCAAAATATGTGGTTTTAAGCAATTACATGATGTTAATCGAATTGCTGTTGCTATTTCTTAGCTTAAAATCTATTTCTCCAATTATATCTTATAACTGTTAATGACTTTATTTAATTAATTTATTACATTTGCTGCGAACGTTTACACATTGTGCAATTGCGTTCACTAACAAGTACTAATTCAATCTAAAAATAATTAGTTACTTCTGGAAAAAATTTGTTCATAAATATTGAAATTCTGTGAAGCTAATTTAAAATTTATCGAGAAATAAATGTTTATTAATTCGAGTTGCGCATTTCTTAGTAATAGTACATTGCTTATACTAACTGTATCTTACAAAAATGTAATACATGTAACTTAACAAGTTTACAAATCTGTAATTTACGACGTATATAAATACAGGCGGTTTGTGTAAAATACAAAGTGGTGGTTCAAATGTCTCAAGTTATTTACTACTTGAGGTGCAAAGAGCTCTTGTCCTAAGAGGCACCTACTTATTTACTGTAAATGTGTGCTTGACGTTCAAGAAGGATATAATGTTTTACACTTCTCGTAAGTGTGAATTCAACATTTTTGTTTAGATTTGATTTGGTTTCTTATAGTAATAATATTAACAAAGCTATCGTAAGCATTACAGTATTAAAAACTAATATTGGCAACTTTCCACTGATGTCATTAATTGAAAATAATATTCATTAAACACGTTTATTATATTTAAGTAGATATTTTTAGCTGCTTTATGTAGCTAACGTCTGTAGGAACAAATTTTAAATTATATGAAAGTACGATAATTATTACGAAAGGTTAGTTTCTTCTAAAAAAGATTGAGCGATTATTTCTTATGTCTTAAGAAAAGAAATTTTCGCTCCAATTATGAAGTCAAACGTTACATTCATTAATAGCGTAAAAGAATTGGATGGATGACCCACAAGAAGACTCGTATTTGGGGGTCATCTACATTCGTAAGTGTAGAATCATTGGCATAAAAAGTATGAAAATGATGTGTAGCGCATATATACATTGTCCGCGGGCACGCGCATGCTCATTATCTCACACACACACACGCGCGCGCCCACGTTCCACAAATCAAGGAAGATTGAGTTGACAAATACGTTCATAAAAACTATTTAACAAAAACATTCATGTTTTTTAATTCAAACTGTTGGAACATCCTCAATATTACCGCCTACAACAATTTCCTTCTCGTATAGGCTACTTCGTTCTGATTGGTATTTAATTTGACAGTATGTGAAGTTTGATTTAAGCTATGAAGTTTGCATATATTTCATATACAATCTGTAAATATCGCGTTCTTATCGCTTGTTCTCTAGCACAGTCACTATAGATTTATCAGTAAAACGAATCAAAATATTTTACCCAATTACCAGTTATGAACACAGTGTTTTCATGTCATTCTAATTGCAGTTATTGATATAAAAGTGTACTCGCAATGCATTAATACATAGAAAGAAGAATATAGAATATTTCAAATTGTGCCAGCTTTTCTTGATAGTTTTGCATTGCTCGAAAACTCAAAACACAAAAATATTGCTAAAATACATATATTTGCATATTTGCCCAAGGCGGTATGTTTGTAAATAGTTAGCACAGAAAAATATATGATGAACAGTTTTTAACAATATTATGCAGGCTAAGAATTGTCAGAAAGCATTAACCTCCCCCGCGAGTGAATACAGGGCTCGTATATTTGTGTGTGTGAACGCAAGCTACGACAGGCAAAGTCTACGATGGGGTGATGCGTACGAATTGTTGGTTTGTCTGTAATCAGGTTTTAACCGGATAAAAATAAACTACTTAATACATTTTAAACCTGTGAACAAAGACTTACCCCAATTATAAAACACCTTTACATTAAGGAGTTTTTAACGAATATAGTGATGTAAAAATATTGCAGAAATGTGCAATAATAAAGACGCTAGGTAATTTAATGTTAATTACTAGTGTAATTAAACAGTAATTAATAAGTGTGTTATATGTGAGTGACCAGACAAAAATTACGCAAACGATGATATCGCTCGTGCTACGAGTATATTTACGAAATAGCAAAAATGAACCAAAAAGTGATTTGTAATTAAAAGGACGCTTTGCACGAAGTGATAATATCTAACAGGTCGAAAACAGTCCGAGACTTGTCAGATCGCCGTCCAGTATAAATGCCACCGGCAATTTTGGGGCGATCTCAGAGAGACTCAGGTTAGCTTCACACAACGTCACGCTGCTGGTCTGCCGACCGATCGAACCTTTACCACACACACCAAGACTTATGGGGGAACTCTGGACCATCACAAACAACAAACCGTAGAGACAGAGAACACAGCATCAGCATAATCATCAACATCATCAAATTCTCAGGATTCAGGACACACACACACACACACACAACGTTAACGTCGGCAGTACGCAGGTGATGAATAAACAATTTATTTTTGTTTGTGAAAAGAACTCTTAAAAGAAACTTATATATGAACAGTAAATACTTAAAGTTTTAAATATAATCACTGTACTTAAATTTAAATGGTAGTTAAAGAAAATAATTTAATTTAACAAGACAATTTAAATATATTAATCTTCTGTTGTATCATAAAATTTGGGTGTCTCAGTAGAAATAAATAATAGTTTGGAAGTAAATTTTATATTTTTTATATTGTTTATAGCAACAATTAATTTTATTCTTGAGAGTTAATATTACTTTTGTTTGTAAATGAGTTGCTATTATTATTTTAAATTTTGATCAAAGTCAGACACACTGAAATAAAAAGTGTTTAGATAATTTGTTTAACATGTCTGTTTAGCTAGTAAGTTTACATGGTTGTTTATTTTTATATGTCATGAACAGCATAGAAGGTTATACTGTATTTTTGTAAACTTATAAGAGAGAATATTTTTTTATTTTATAATTCGGAATTTTAATATTTGCTTATTTTTGATTAATATTAATAAATCATAGGATGATTATTTTGAAACGGTTTAAATTAATTATTTCATGTCATCAAACTCCTCTTTGAGAATTATTTTACTATTGTGCAACTACATATACTTGAGGCAACGAGAATAAAATTCCTGCGACCTGGCCGGTGTGATACACTTCATAGTTGCGTTGAGTAGGCCTACATGGTATTGAATTTGTGTAATTTTTTGAAATACTTGTAACGTTGCATAATAAATAATACGCATATGTTATTAATATCACGTGTTCTTAGGGTTTTGGACACTCACAAGTAGATAGCAGGTAGTACTGTAGTTAGCTGCGTTCGCAAAGGCGTCATGCTTAGTAGAATGAGGATCTTACTGCTGTGTTGTATATGCAAAATAATTATAATCTTTTAAAAAAAAGTCATTTGTTAAGGGATTGGTTTATATTTTAGTCCATACATTTATTGTGCCTTCAGAATATTATATATATATATATATATATTACATTTAATATTTATAAATAAATTTACTTCAAGATATACCTTTTTTTCCTTATTAGGAACATGTTTCGGGTACCATCTTGTACCCATCCTCACCCTTCCCTAAGGCTGAGGATGGGTACAACAAGATGGTACCCGAAACATGTTCCTAATAAGGAAAAAAGGTATATCTTGAAGTAAATTTATTTATAAATATTAAATGTATTATATACATCAAGAAACGGACTGTAGCAGAAAGTGATTGAATATATATACTGTATATTGTAATAAAACAAATTATTAAAAATTTAAATAAAGTCCCACTGTTGAGCTCGCCAATTTGTAATAAAACAAATTAAAAAAATTAAAAAATTTGTAATAAAACAAATTAAAAATTTAAAAAATTTGTAATAAAACAAATTAAAATTTAATGGTGAATTAATTTAATTGTTTAATTAAATTAATTTGTTAATTAATTAATTATTTAATTATGTTTTTGGTTTGTTTCAAATGTGAATTAGTTATTGTTTGTGTCAAAATATTTGTTTCACTAGTGTTAATCTAGTTATGTCAGTCGGATCAAGTATTCTCTTTTCTAACTCAGCTCCTCTTCTTCTTCTTCTTGATATATTTTTCTAATACTTCTAATTTATGTTGAGAAGAAAGAAAAAGCTAATATTTATAATACAAATAATAATAAACACAAGGATTTGACACAATTCTGATATTTATTTTTAAAAATTGTGCGCCAATCTTACGCACATCGATAACGGCTGTGGCTGAGACTCACCTCAGGTCGATTGTGATAAAAGACAAAAATATAATATTACAGAATTAATTAGTTGAGTTCTGTTAACTGTCAAAATGGTCAGAGAAGGGCAAGCAACAAGATAAAATACTTACAATTAATTCAATCTTAATTATGATTCCATACAAAAACATAATTCAGCAAATAATGTCAATGAATAAGTAAAATTCGAACCAATTCGCAGAATGACGTCACGTCGCCGCTCGCTTCGACAGGCTGTGTCCCGTTTGCTCTGCAAATAAAATATGGCTGCTGTCCGCCTTGGCTTTCTGCTATCCGACGCCAACTGCTATATTTGGTCTTCTCCTTCAAATATAAATGTGGATTCCTTCCTCTGCGATGTTGTAGTACCTCTGGATAATTAAGTGAAGTGTTTTCTTCTCCTCGGCGATGTTGTTTGGTGTTGGATTAATTGTGCTGTGTTCCGTGTTCAAAATCTGTTTGAGTTCGTTGTCCAGATAACATTGGTATTGAATTAAATTTTTTCAATATGGCGGTTGATTTCTTGTGCTCTCGGTTTGAATCGTATTATTATGGTTATTCGTTTTCGTTCCGTTATTGATTTAGTTATTATGTTGTTAATTTTCCGTAGTTAACCTCTGTAGTGTTTCTTAAGATGGTACTTCAGTTTTTACAACCATTTATATTTTTCAGATCTTCTGTCCTTACTTTTTGATCTGCACACATTCACGATTAACAATAGACTGATGACTTAAAGTCGTCGGTTTAGGTGGTAATTACTAAAATATCTTATTCTCCTTCCCATTGTCTGTAAACATCTACATGTCTTTTAATTTGATTTCAACTCATAAAAATACATGACAAGTTTTCCTATTTATTGCTGTAACTTAATTATTTATTAACTTTATGAAAATTTAACTATCTAGCAATATTCTTGTGCTAATTTTACATAATTCAATATATAACTTGACCTATTTTAAGTTCAAATAAGCCCAAAATTTACATTTTTTGATATTTCTTATAGGCCTTATAATTGTTTACATAATTAGTAATTAAATGGTTTATAAGTGATTTTATGTTAATATTTCCTTTAAATAATTTTATTCACTTCATGATTATTGTTTGTTGTTAACAATTTGTTGTTATAACACTCCAATATTGATTAATTTACATTTTATCTGAACTGTGTCCCTTTCTAGGCCTAGTATTACATATTTCCAAATAAAGTTAATTTTATCCTTTTGTCATTACATTTACTAATATTTGTTTCTGTGCTGATTACATTTACATATCTTTGTTTTACATTGACTAATTTCTATTAATTATATACAGTTCTATTGAATTTATTCATTTGGATTTGACTCTATAGTAGTAGTTGATTTTGGTCTAAAATGCTGTTTTGTTTTTCTATTGGGTTTTTTAATTAGTTTGCCCTATTATTCTTTATATGGTTTACAATTAAAATAAAAATATATTCATATTATCTTCTTGCCTTCTCTGCCTTAACAAAACTTTGAAATTATTGAACATTATTTGAGTACAACATAACATCTTATATCTATTATTTTTCATATATCACATAATTATAACAAAATATCTTATACCTATCATCTTTAATTATCTTATTTAGTTAGAAAAAAATATCTTATTTTATCATTTCCTATACATAATTTGATTAAAAAATTAAAACATCTTATTACTAGTAATACTCTCAGTCATTAACTGTCTTTTGTATTTATGTTTCTTCTGGTAACAACTTAACTGTGATAAAAACATCTTATATCTATTATTTTTTATTATATATAATCTTTAAAACACTTTTATTACTAATAACATTCTCAGTCATTAGACTGTATTTTATTCTTATGTTTTTTATTGTATCACTCTACACTAATGGTAGTCTTTTTAAATAATTTTTATTTTTTTCATTATTTATTGATTATAGTTTTTTCACCTTGTTATTCACTACACTCACTGTAGTCTCTAACTTTTATTATATTTTATTATGGTATTACACCTTATATTTTCTACACTAATGGTAGTCTTTTGATTTGTTTCTACACTATGGTAGTCTTTTGTTTGTTCTAGTTTGTTCTTAAATTAGGTTTACACTTATTTTACAATTTACTTTAATTGTATTGTATCTTGTAACTTGAGTTACTGGGTCTAATATTTATTGGTTTTAATTCTGTTTAAATTGTGTATGTATTCTTTCATAATATTTTGGGAATAGCCTTTCTTGTTTCTATATTCCTTGTATGAAACTTGACATAGTTTGCCTCTTCTTTCTTATTCTGTAAGTATTTCTATATTTTTGAGTTTTCATGTTCTCATGTCATTAATTCAATGAATCTTACTTAAATATTCTGTTTCATTTATTTTTCATTTACAGCTCCTTATTAATTTGTTATCGGTTTTGTATTTTGGGGGTTTCTGCTTCTTAATTTCATAATTTGCCCCTTATTACTTTTTCATTACTGCTCCTCATCTTATTTCATTTATTTTTCCATTTGTCTTCTCATTTACTGCTCCTCAACCTACTGGGTATATTGATGTTGTATTGGGGTTTTATACTGTTTCTTTTATGTGGACCAAGAGTTTTCATTGTTATTGAGTTTATTTTTATTAATATTTTATCGACTATAATGATCAGCTTCTTTAATTCATTTTCAACCATTTATTATTCTCACTCACTATCGATAGTTTCTTCTTTTTTAATGTTGTATTAAGTTAAATTTTAAGGTGATAATTCTGTTATGCTACATATGCTCTCCTGTAAAAGTGATTAGTTCAAATCATACTCTTAGTATGGATGAAATAATTACTATGATTCTTTTTATTTGCCATATTTTTATTCGTGATTTCACTTTATATACCTTCTTTTTCCGCCATTGCTCTCTCAGTTGTTAAGTATCTCCTTCATTAGCTACTTTTTTCATTAATAAGTAATCTTTAATCTTGTGTATAACATTATCATTATATATCTTTTCTTATTCGGTGCTTCCTCACCTGTATGTTTACTCCCTAACATTCCCTAACATGTGAGCTGGAACAGTTCACAGTGGCACATTTCGGCTTCATTCTCTACTGACCAATACTTCACTTAACTCAGAGGAATTATCATCTCTTCTCAAAATATAAGACTGATGGAATTTCTCTACATCCAGTCATAAAAATTAAAAATCATTAAAAGTAGTCTGTTTTGACTAATAATAAACATCCTTGGATTCTTCACTTCATAATATTTTATATTAATTAATACTTTTATACACTTGACTCTTCTTCTCTATCAAAGCTCATTCCATATTATATGGCTCAGGTATGTGGTATAATATACATTTCATCTTTTCCTTCTACTCTTTTCTTTGTTTGTTGATGGTATAATCTGTTTCTTGTTTACATAGTAATTAGCATTTATATAGATTTTTTTTTCATTTGGTATTCAATGAGTCATTCTATTGCTCATGGCATAACATTAATTCCTTCTTCTATTAATTACCACAATAATTGTGGTTATTACAACAATATTATCATTAGGGTACCAGGGTTTTTGGTTTCTGGTCTTAATATTTGGTTTTTATTTAGTTGGTTCTTCTTCCTTGTTTCATCTTCATCAAATTATTTTCATTGTGAGTCTTGTTTAAATTATTTTGGTTAACTTATAAAATATTCCTTTCTTCATTTAAAATTTCTGTATCATTTTTGTCTTAAATTGTCTCATTTACATGGTTTATAATAGTTGTTACAGTTATCATAGTCACTATTACAATACAAACTGTAGTATAGTTTTTATAGCTGTGACAGTTTATTAAAGGTTTTTTTTTTTCAATACTGGTTCTTATGAAGATTTGCTATTCTTTCTTCTTATGACACTTGTAACACTTATGGATACCTTTTCCTTGTAATATTAAATTATTCAATTGTTTGATATAGGTTGTTCTCATTATTTACTGGAACATGTTCTTTTTTGCTTTGTCTCTGGAGATTTTGAGAAAGTTTACACATTTGTACTCCATTTATTCTCAAATTCTTTTATGTAAGAGTTCACTCATCCCTATAGCTACATCCCTGTAGCAGGGATTACGATTTTCCATATCTCTTCATCAAGGGATGTTTTAATGAATAATACATCATTATGTATACAATAAAACCTGGTTATGGTATCATCTTGGTTGGAGAGACGAAGTTTGATATTGTTTAGTTTCGGGTCGGACTGCTGGTGTTTGCTGATGTCCCGTACTACCTTTTCTAAATCTGATCTGTCCTTGATAATATTATAGATCTTCAGGATGCTCTCCTTCTCGCCCTCGAACGTCTGTTCTTCCAAATTTACTCGTGACAATACGTCTGCTACTACATTCTTACTTCCAGGAACATACTCCCACTGTAGATCATATTCCTACAGGGCAAATACCCACCTGGTCAATCTACCGTGGCTTAACTTGCATCTTTTAAAAATGATATAGACTTGTGATCGGTGCGAACTGTCACCGGATATCCCAGAATGTAGGTTCGAAACTTCCCACAGGCAAAGACTACACTTAGCAGTTCCTTTTCCGTCACGTTATAGTTCTTTTCGCATTGGTTAAGGGTTCTGCTAGCGAAGCTCACTACTAGGTGGTTTCTATTTTCGTCTTCTTGGTACAACGTTGATCCCAGGCTAATATTACTAGCGTCACAGTTCAGGAAGAAAGGTCGGTTAAAATTGGGATGGTTAAGCATTAATGCTTCTAAGAACTTCTCTTTAATTGATTTTAATGTTTCGTCCTGTTCTTGACCCCATCGCCATTTATTCTTGGACGATAATTGATACTGAAATCTGGCCGTCAGCTCTGAATAATTACTTTGGAATTTCCTGTAGTAATTACACAGGCCTAAAAATGACTGTAGTTGCCTTCTGTTTTTCGGTGTAGGGAATCGCTGTATGGCGTCTACTTTTTCTGACGACGGTGTTATTCCTTGACTATTCAACTGGAAACCCAAAAATTGGACCTCTTTAGCTATAAGTTTTGACTTGTCTAGCTTGAGAGTAACGTTATTCTCAGCCAGCTTCTTTAAGGCATGCTCCACACGGTAACAATGTTCCTCCCAATTGGTTGATGTGATTAATAGATCATCAAAATAAACAGTCGTGAATTGGAGCGCTTCTGGTCCGAGTATTTGGTCCATACAGGCGACAAAAACGGCTACTGAGTTCACTAACCCGAAGGGCAATCTCTTAAACTGATAGTTGCGTTCTTCGAAAATGAACGCCATGTATTGCCGGCTTTGTGGGTGCAATTCCACCTGCCAATACCCACACACGGTATCCAACGTAGTAATAAACTTGGTTCCGTGCAATCTCTTTAATATTTCGTCAATTTCGCCAGGCGAGGTACGATCATTAATTATCCTTTTGTTGATCTCGCGAGCGTCAAGGCAAAGTCTGACTTTACCACTCTTCTTTTGGAGAGCCACGATCGGACTGGTGTATGGCGACTGGCTGCTCTCGATTATGTCCTTGTTAATCATATTCTGGATTTCCGCGCGTACAGCTTCCTTCAAAGATTGTGCTATTGGGTATGACTTGCGATTGAATTCCACCGGTTCCCTGAATCGTATTGAACATTGATAGTTTCTGATCTTTCCTGGCTCGTCTGAAAATACGGCCCGATATTTTTCATATATTCTAACTAATTGATTCAACTGGTTCTTATTTAATCGCTCGGTGGTATTGTGGCACTGGAAGTCACGTATCTCCTGAATCTTTTGTGTCCATAGGTTATCTTCGGTATCTTGACCTACCAATTTGTTGTCTATTGAGTAATTCGATAAGTGATTCACTTCACTTTTGTGGTTGAGAGTTTGTCGGGAATCTACCATCTTGTTGTTTATTAAATTGGCTACCCAGGTCGAACCTTCCGAAAAGAGTGATACCTTCTCTCGGCACAAGTCAATAACTGCTGAGTTCCTTCGTAATATGTCACACCCTATCATGCTGTTGAAGGGTAATCCGGCTGCAACAAGAAATATCATATCCAAACTTACGCCCTGACTATTAACACTTAGGGATACCTGTTTCCGTATCGTTTTGTTTTGTCGACCAGTAGCTCCTACTAGTACTATGTTATTAATAGGTAGTATTGGTAGGTTTTTGTGGCATTCCTGCTGTATCCGGTCCAATTCACTGTGGTTAATTATTGTGACATTTGCTCCAGTGTCTATCATAATGGGAACAGAAATACCTTCGATTTCTGCGACTATGTAAATGATCTCATTGTCATTGTTATTAATGTTTATCTCGTTCTCTTCCAATAAGTCCTTGCTGATATCCTTTAAATAGTTATTATATATTATGGTGAAATTTTTCTTTTCTTTTCTCAAGTTTATCTCTTGTCCATACCCAGAAGATTGGAGCAGTAAAGGGTTGTATTTGTTTATTACTGCCTCCTTTCGTTTAAATGCTCCGTATCATTACGGATTTGGCTGTTAGCAGCGTCAACCTGGAGTCCTGGAACTGCTTCGTGTGGTTCAGCGCGATCATCTTGCTGGGCCTCCGTTACAGGCAGTCTTCTTTGATTGTCCAGGATCGAACTGCGTCTGGGTTCATATCCTCTGTAACCATTACCTCCCTGATTCCCTTGAAATGGTTCATATTCATAGTATCGACTCCTTCGTTGAGGCTGGTATCTCCGCTGTCCACTGCCTTAGGTGAGTTGGGGTTCCTCTGACCATTAGGACCATAATTACTATTATTATAATAACCGTTGTTATTGGGTTGACGGTTATTATTACTATTGTTACCCTCATTATTATTATTTCGGGAACATTATTATTACTATTATTATTATTATACCTAGGAGCATTATTACTATTACTATTATTGTTATTATATCCGGCACTATTCCGGTTTGCGGAGCTATAATTATTGTTATTGTTGCCGTTCTGACGAATATTATTATTCGTATAATTTGTGTTATTTCTTGGCTCAGGTTTTTCATATCTCCTTCGACTTTGGCGGTAATAGTCCTCGTGTTCGTACATTTCTAGCAGTTCTGTCATTGCTTGTACAGTTTTAATTTGACTGTTGCGTCTAGCTCTGACGATGTCCTCCTCATAGTGGTAGGAGAGCTTGCTGACCAAGCATTCTTCCGGTATTCGGGGCTCTAAATGTTTGGCCACACACACCTTTCCCAAGAAATATGCTGTTAAAGTTTGATTTCCATATGGGTTATACTTCCCGTGACGGATTCCGTCTCTTGCGATATTCTGTGTCGACTCAGACCAATATTTGGCCTTAAATAGCCTCTTGAATTGTTGATAGTCTGTTACCTCATCCCTGATCGCCATCCACCAATTATCGGCTATCTCCTTGAATGATTCGTCTAGTACTTCTTTATTCTCTCTCCAACGGTTACCTCTGTGTTTTGCGAAGTACTCTTCGATTCTGGCCAGGAATTCCATAGGCTTATTTTTGTAAAACCTGAAGTTATTCCCTTCTCCATTTTCATTACTAGAACAACTGGTAATGTTGGTTGGTCGGCTATGGAAAAGATCTATGTCGGTTTGATTTTGTCGCACCTGACTGTTGATACTGGTCACGGCAGCTTCAATGCCGTCACATTTTTCAGTGAATCGGTCCTGCACTCTCTCCCAGTCTTCACGTGTTTCTCTTAATTTTTCTTCTAAATTCTTCCTATTCGTTTCTTCGATGTTGGTAACTTTGGTGTTTATTTCAGTCTTGATACTCTGTCGTTCCGTCTGACTCCATCTTTCGTCAGCCCTTGTAATCTTTTGTTCGATCACCGTTATTTTCCTCTTCTACCTTCTTGCTGATTGTTTCATTGTTTTCAGCTATCTTCTGGCTCAACTCTTCCTTTAATGCTTCCATCTTTCCATCTAATCGGTTCATATTCTCTTGGTTCGTCTCCCTCAATTCTTCTCTAAATTGTTGATTATTGCTTTCCATTTTCTTACTTGTTTCTTCCATACTCTTATTGGTCTCTTCCAGTTTTTGACTTCTCTGGGTTAATTCCGCCTTCGACTGTTTATTGTCAGTCTTTATTTTTCCATTTTCTCCTCTATTTTCTGAATATTTTCCTCCATTAATAATTTATTATTATTTTTTATTTCGTCCATCTTCTCCTCCATCTTCTTACTGTTTTCTTCTTTTTTCTCCTCCATCTTCTTACTGTTCTTCCTTAATTCTTCCTTCAATCGTTGGTTACCACTTTTCATTTCCTTATTGTTTTCTTCAATTTTCTTATTGGTATCTCCAATTTTATTACCCAATTCTTCCTTCATTTCCTTTACTATTTTCTTCCGCCTTCTTACTATTTTCCCTTAACTCATCCTTCAATTGCTGGGCTAATTCTTCCCTTGACTTCTTACTATTTTCCCTTAACTCTTCCTTCAATTGTTGGTTATCACTCTTCATTTCCTCCATCATTAACCTGAACATTTCTTTCATTTCCCCATTCTCTGTTCGTGTTGGCATGTCGGGTTGTTTCCCTTGGGATTCTGGTTCGGTTGGTTCTGCTGGAGGTAATCTCAACTCTACATCTCCCACGGGTGTCGCCTCCTTATCTTCCATATTAATTTCATGTTCGGCCTCCACCGCCCTTTTCTTTGATGTAGCCCTCCTGTGCATCTTGCTTCTTCTTCTGACCTGTTAACAGCTGCCAAGCTAAAATAGGAAATTGGGTGAATTGTTTTTATTTTATTGGCCTATCAATTCCTATTTTAAGCCCCTAAAGTTGGACGCCGATTTGTAATAAACCAAATTATTAAAAATTTAAATAAAGTCCCACTGTTGAGCTCGCCAATTTGTAATAAAATAAATAAAAAAATTAAAAAATTTGTAATAAAACAAATTAAAATGTTATGGTGTATTAATTTAATTGTTTAATTAAATTAACTTGTTAATTAATTATTTATTTAATTATGTTTTTGGTTTGTTTCAAATGTGAATTAGTTATTGTTTGTGTCAAAATATTTGTTTTACTAGTGTTAATCACTAGTGTGATTTTTGACATAATATTTTCGTAATGACGATGGGACGCATGGAATTTCCCAATAGTTTTGTTTGCAACATGATTGGTAACAATATAAGTATGTTTTCCCACCTGTTCAGATAACATGAATGGACCATTATATAGTCTATGGAATTTAGCTGTTGTATTGTGAATACTACGACCAACTGTGACGATTTTAAAAGAGGAAGAAATGAAATAAAAGAAATTTAAAATAATTTAAAATCTCACATTAAAACAGAACATAAACCCCTAATGAAAATGATAATGTAACCCCGCCATAATACCCAAAATAAATAGTTTTAAAACCAAAAAGAATTCTATAATAAAATTGCGATAACACCCCTTAATAATTAACCCGGCTTTAACCTGCCGAAACCGGAATCAACACGCATAATTACCCGTGAATATGACTAATAATTGTATTAAATCGGAACTTGATAAAAAACATAATGATGTACAATAATAGAATAATAAGTAAGAGATACCGTAGTATAATTAAATATAGTTAAATATGTCAGAGGATAAACGAGTAAATATTAATCGAATATGGAACTACTTTTATGCTGAATAGTAAGTGAAGCGAGATTACTACACCCCTTAACTAATAAACCACTTGCAATGGAGCGGTCGAAGCGTAAACAGCATACTGCCGAGATGCGGTATAATAATTATATTTTCAAAAGTAAATAAACTCACAGTTGAGATGTAGTGGCACTAAATATAAATTTAAACAACATGTGAACCGCGAATATAATCTACAAGTATAATTAAAGTAAATATGTAGTGAACAAGTGAGTGTGAATGAGAATTGAGCGTCTATGACATCTCTGGGAATCTAAACAATAAAGTGTATGTAATTAGAAATATGGTGAAATTATAATGTGAAACTCAATAACTAAATCAACATGTGACGTGATTACAAGTGAATAAAACTTTTGTGTAAAAGTCCAAAACAACAAGCGATTACTACAACTTATTAAAAAAGGAGAGAACCAGGACTCACCATGACTAAAATGACTTCCAAACTTCACCAACAACAGAAACCTGATCTTCAGAAGGAAACTACAAGACACCAGGACAACCGAGAGAGTCGCCGATTCGCCGAGGATGATACCCACAGGTGACACTGAACTTTGAATTCAGTGGTTCAAAACTTGAAGTATAATATTGTATGATAAACACTAAATAGATAAAAACTGAACGTTAAGTAAAACAAGAAAGACTGATTTAATTAAATTAAATGTAATTTCATGTTTAGCAATAACATGCGTTAATTTAAATAAATTTTGGTTAAATAAAGCAGTATTTAAGATAACACAAGAATAAATATTATAAATGTAATATCATATGCTGAAACGAAGTACTCGGATCCGAGGGTAGTAATAAAAGAAAAACTATGCTAACTCAGTACTAAATTACTCTAATTCTCTTTGTACAAGAGGTACAAATGTTTTATCTTTAATATACTCATTGCTAAATTTATGTAATAAAGAGATGTCATGGTTATCCAAAAGGTGAGTGAATATATCTACCAAATCCCTTGTCAATATCCCTCAATTCACGGGACCCTATTTAACATTTGTGTACGTAATAGTTATTTATGATTTTGTAAAGATTATGGCAGCCTGTTTAATTGACCTGAGCCAATTAACCAGGTTCCCGAATTGTAACGTAGGTAAGACGTTTCACAACGTTCAAAGCTCTCAGTAAAATTAATTCGCCTATTCTAAATGATTGCAGCTTATGCTCGGAATAATTTTTTCTGTACGCTGTTCTGCAAATGTCTTTATTCGCTCCTTCGCATCCAAATGCTTAATCTCGTTCGGAACAGGCAAATTCTGAGTGGCTATACGTTTTACACACTCACTCCAAACACGCTTTGGTTGAACATCCGATTGCAGCTCTAACGGTGTATATCCAGTAGTGGTATTGTAACTACCATTTATGGCGTTTTCGAAAAGCTCAAGATACTCCGGCCACTTGCTTTGGTTTGTGTTACAATATGTTCTGAATAATAGACCGAGCTCCCCTATTGACTCTCTCGGCAAAATTTCCTTGAGGTCTCCTAATGGATGTCAATACCGCTTGAATGTTCCTCTTCTCCAACTCAGCTTTCCATTTCTTATTTTGGAATTGTTTGCCTTGGTCGGATAGGATCTCCTTGACATGATCATACTTAGGGATGTACTTTTCTATAATTTTTTTAAGTACAGCATCCGTCGTGGGTCTACCTATGGCATACAGACTTACATTCTTTGTGAAAGCATCAGTGTATACAACCAGATTCTCGTACTCCGAGACGCATGTGGTAATGGACCAAGAAAATCGATACACAATTCATTCTTACCATGCATCACGATGTTTCCCATTTCTACATATGTGTGTTGGTTTGGGTATTTGGCTGTCTGGCAGGTGTGGCAGGTACGAAGAGCTGACTTGTTTAAATGGATCAAATGCTATCAATTTAAGGTAGTTCCATTTGGATTAGTAACCAGCCTCGCGACGATGGAAAAATGTTTGGAGTTAGCACTTCGTCCAGAGGTTAATGATTTCGTAAGCGTATTTGTTGACAACATCTTAGTAATATCCAAATCATTTGTCGAGCACTTAAAACAACTCGACATAGTGTTCAGCAAACTCCGTCAGGGCAACTTTGTTCTAAACTACGAAAATTGCGAGTTTGGGAAATCCGATATAAAGTTTTTAGGTCTCATTATATCAGCGCAGGGTGTTAGTACGGACCCTGAGAAGATACAAACCATCACGGGATTTCCAACACCTAAAAAAGCAAAGGATATCAGAGCTTTTCTAGGACTTACCAGATATTACCGTCGGTTCGCATCTGCGTATGTTAAAACAATTGAACCACTGCTGGAACTGCTGAGGAAAAGTATTAAATGGCGCCCTAACGTGCGTGGCACGAGTAAATAGTATATTGTAAAGATTTAGTATTATTTGAACTGTGTTAAATTTGTCTTTAGAGTGTGTATACTTGATATTTGAATATACTCTGAAAGACTGTTTTTAGGTTAGAACTGTAGCATAATATAGGGAAATAATCTGGAGTGAATTATTTAATTTGTGCAGGTTAGGTTAAGTCTTTGTGTGGACATTGTAGTTGTATGATTTCTGACTGATTACTGTGCATTTCGGTAATATTTAAGAACAGTTGAACATTAAACATTTACAATAAGTATAAGTGTGCCGTGCGTAAGTCAAGACTTTAAGATAAACTTTGTTTTGGTGAGTTATCGCTATTAAAGATGGTGGAAAAACAATCAGCTGATTTGCAATCCACGCTTAATGAAATTTTAGCAAGTATACAGTCCGTACGCGACGAAAATAAACAGCTACGCCAGATAACAAACTATTACAAGAAAATTTAAAATCTGTACGCGACGATAGTAAACAGTTGCAAGAAAATTTAAAATCTGTACGTGACGACAATACAAATCAAAATAGAAGTATTCACGAGGAAAATAAAAAAAATATTCGCTGCCGTACAAGAACAAGCAAAACAAAGTAAAAGTATCGTCGAAGCGGCCGAAAGGAAAATAACCGAAAAAGTTGAATCTATCCGCGTTGATTTTGAAGCCGCGCTAGAAGTAAATAACTCGCCTATAACGGAGTGTGAAACGCGCATGCTAACAGTAGAAGAGCGAACGCAATCGCAGACGATCGCGATCAATTATTTCATAAATAGTCATGACAACAAATTCGAAATTTTGGAACAACAAATGAAAAAATACAGCAAACTACTACACCCGCAAACCAGATTACTTATGTATACAAAACTCACGACGACATAAACACACACATGAAATTTTATGGCCTTGAACACGAGAATCCCGTACAGTTCCTTAAGCAATGCCAACGTAGTATGGAAAATATTAACGACAATCTTGGCATTTTAATTCGTAATTTGAAATTTTTATTAAATAAAAATTTAAATAATTTTCCATATTCAATATGATAAGAAGTGTTATTATTAAAAAAAAAAACATGTTTACACATTTTATCGTTATAATATATATCGAGCAGAGGTTTCAATATTATATATATATATAATACGAATATAACGAATACGTGGAATAATAATTGGTTAATAATTGATTAATAAAATTTTGTATTATTTACTTATTTGATATTTTTGTATAAATAATTAATTTAATTTTTTAATTGGTTTTATTGTTTTATTGTCAATGTTCAATTAATAAAGAATACTGATTAATAACTGTGTATGCTCTGATGAAGAATTATTTGTTTCTTCACGTTAAATAGATTATCGTGGCCAAATCGATTGCATGTAGCGGCCGATTCAGTATCTGTACTTCTTCTTCTGCTCGTTCGTTTCCTTCAGGAGTTCACGTTTAGCTTTTAATAATTAACGTAATTTAGTTTATGACTTAAATAATCAATAAAACAATGTTAAAACAATAATTAGATTTATTATGTCCAAAATAATTATTTCAATTGCCGCGACTGGCTAGAGTCTGATTCGAGACTAGGTTCCAGGTCAATTATTACATGTATAAAAATATTCAAATTAAATTATTATATTATAAAGGTTCTTTTAACTGTAGAAATAGTCAGGAAAGGCAAGAGAATTCAACACTTACAAATTATAAAAAATTATTCATTAAACAGACAAAAATATACTAAAGTATAGTGTATAGTAAAGTTGATATCGAACCAGCTGATGTCTCTGACGTCACCACGTCTGCTACCGTCAGCCTGTGCGAATGGAATCACAAGATGGCCGCCTTAATGAGTTGATCTGCGATGTGAATTCGGCTACGAGATTTTTCTTCAAATAAACGTCTTAGTTGGTTAATTCCTCTTCTGTGATGCCGCTATTGGAATATCCACAAGTTGTAGTGTGTAGTTTTATTCATCCACTGGATTTTGTTCGGTAATAGTTGTGTTGTGTCAAATGGTTCCCTTCGATCAGTTTCTGGTTATATGAGTTTAATTTCATTCTTCAGTCGTGTCCATACGTAGTGACAGCTCAATTTAGTATTGTTAAATTTAGTTTAAGATTTCAATGAACGTTATTACAGTATTAGTTACTTTAATTTATATTCTCTTTATCTTTTTATAAATTCATATCATATCTTGGTTTGTGTTAGTTAAATATTCCGTTCATCTTTCTCTGAAATGTATTCTGACACGTCCGTTCTGTTTGGCTTTTAACAATCAACTAACTATATTTGTTCCTTCATAAGAAAATTCTATAAGATTTTGGTCTCATTTCTCATTGTTCCCCATCAGCTGTTGTATCTAAATTCAATCTTATATATAAAAAATATTGACATTTTTTATGTTTAATTGGCTATAAATTATTTGTTTAGTACTTTTATGTAATTCTAATTATATAACAATATTCCTGCTTTTATTTTATACAAGTTAATACTAAATTTGACCTATTTTTGGTTTGAATTAAGCTTCTGAATTACATTCTTTGAAATTTACCTCTAGGCCTTATTTTGATTTACATAATTACCTATTAAATGGTTTACAATATGTGTTATGTTACAATTTACCTCTCATTCGATTACTAATTAAATATTTGTAATTTACTTTTTATATCTGGCTATTATTCTAAACATTTAACAATTTATTTGTATTTTACTAGTGTACTTTACTGATTATGGCTTTATCTGATACAATCACCATTTAAGTCAATTTTACATGCTGATTCTTTTAATCACTATTATAGGTTGTTGCTATCATTATGATAAAGTATTTGTATTCTGAATGGGATAATTTACATCCATTTGGTCTAGGTTCTATTAATTTATATTCTCTGCTTTGATTTGTATGGTCAAAGTTGAATTTGTCTTGGTCATCAATTTTCAATTTTCCTAGCAATGTTATTATTAATTCACCTTATTAGTTTTATATTTTCTGATTCACTATTTATGGGTCGTTTGAATTATTATTTTGCATTTCCTTACTTCACAAAATTACAACATTAATTAACATGATTCAAATACAATAAACTCTTACATACTAACACCTAGTATTTCCTACTATCAACATATTCTATATGGTTTACACAAAAAATAATAACACATAATAATTATATAAATAAACACATTAAAACTTTATATTAATTGTTGTCTTTTGTTGTCCTTTTTAAAACTGGTTTGGGTGTTCCCCTCAATTACATACTTATTTTAAACATAACGAATTTTACATCATCTCTAGTAATTTGTATTGGATTCTATTTTTTGGCGAGTTGTTTTATCTAAGTTGATATAGCTAATATTGTTTAATCTTTCATTGATATGGTTTACAGCTATAGAGTTTTCTGTCTTAAAAATAGTTTTTTTGGGTATTTTGATATTATTTCATTTTAATTCATTGGTTATGGGCTGTTACTCCTTACTACTCCATATCTTGAGAATTGTCATTTTAATTTATTTTCCTGGGCTGTTACTCCTTACTACTCCGTATCTTACTGGGTCTACTAATTATTTTACTGAGATGATACTCATACTATTTGCTTTTTAACACTTCTTGTCTATAAATTGACTATATGTAATTTCTTTGAATCGATTTTCCTAGTTCTGTTAAGTCCTTTTATTTATGATTGTAATTACTTTTTTCTGTTACTTTTATTATTATTTAAGTTGATATTACTCCTTCCAGATGACTTCTTCCCTTTTTTTCCTATATGATCTTAATTTGTAGAATAAGGCAAAAACGTCGTTGTGCTACAATATATATATATATATATATATTTTCTATATAAGTAACTCGATGTTTCTTGCAGTAATTATATAATTTGTGATGTTTTCAATTTGTTTCTTCTGCAAGTAGATAATATTGTATATTCTTTATTAAAAAAAAAAAAAATACAATATTATCTACTTGCAGAAGAAACAAATTGAAAACATCACAAATTATATATATATATATATATATATATATATATATATATATATATATTGTTACATGACATTTTTCCCATCATCTTATCGTATGATTGCCTAAGTAAAGATATTTACAAACCCTAGGAAAGTACCAGAAAACATAAAGTAGCCTGTTAAATGACTACTAATTATAGGTTTTATAATAATGATTAATAATAAATAATGTTTTAATAATTATGTTTTGAACTATTAAAGTTAGTAAGACTAGAAGGACAATGTTTTTTAAATACTTACCATGTTAATACTTATCCCACTATGTGTGTGAAAGTTGAGATTGACTCATAAGCTCAATAAGAGTTGTGATATGTTTATAATGGAAGTAGGTAATAGTAAAGAACTTTAGAATAATTACGTTTTGAGATATTAAAGTTAGTAAGTAAGGAAGACAATGTTTTGGGGACTACTTACCATGTGAATACCAATTTTATTATGTTTGTAAAAACTGGAATGGATCCATAAGTTTAATAAGAATTGCAATATGTTTCATAATAGTTGTTAGTAATTAATTGTTTGATGTTGATTGATAATATATGCTGTAATATTATTTAAACAAATGTTAATGTTAATGGAAGGGTACAAAAATTATAATAATAGAGATATTTGTGAAACTAGGTATGTTAGGCCCATATAGTTAAGGAATTCGGAAAAGAGTTTATAGTAAAACTAGAATAATTAATGTCATGTTCAACTATGTTATTACTGATTGTACCTAATAGTTTTAGTAAAGTAAAGGGTATAAAAAAGAACTTATTATAAATAATTTTCTACAAATATTTAAAAGTGTAAACTAGTAACTCTTGAAATATGGAACAGAAACTAATTAAAAGTGATATCAAAACAATCAGTGTTCCATCAGAAATTCAAAGATATTAGTATCTTAAAGATCAAAGATTAGATAAAAAGTTATAACAATTTTAAGAAAATTGTATGTAAGATGTTAGAAGTTTGTTTATTTTGAGGCTCAGAGAGAACCATATTAACTCAAGACGATACAATTTAAACCAATGAAAGCTAAGTTATAGGCCTTAGCAACTGACATGTTATAAAAATAATTATAAATTCCATTATTAGAACTGAACGACAAAGGATGATATAAAAAAACGAGAGACCAATCAAAAATATTTCGAGTGTAATAACAGTTAATGTAATTAAAGTTAAATCATTTTAAAAGATCGAATATTTATAAGAAACAAGTAAACCATTATTCGAAAGAAGGAAGCCGATTAACATATGAAGAAATAAATTCAACTTATCCACGAAGGGAAGTATTTTTGCTAATAACTAAACTGAAGAAGTTACCTTAGTGTCCCAAGTTTACACTTGACAAAGAAACTGTTTACACTTTTTGATTAAAATTATATTTTATCTTTCACTTGGAAAATAATTAATGAACAGTCTTATTTTCATGGTAAAAACTATTAATGTATGGTAATATGACCATTTAAAGTGTATTAAACATTGAAAATACGTAGTTCAACGTAACCTAAAGACACTGAACATTGTAAAGTTAGTAATAAACTCTTGTTAAGACACTCTGTATTTAATTCTAAGTCCATGTATTTTGGTACTTTTTCGAAGATCATTGTAGTTTATATCGTAGCCAAAAGGACCTAACGTAAAACAGTTTTAATTGTATCTTATTTTGCAATTATTAAAACGGAAATATTGTATACCCTGGGAGGTGGGGTAACTGCTCCCATTCTGAGCAAATTTAAAGAACGGCCGGCAAGACTTTGTTAATAATTATATCTTTCTTTTACCAACATTTAATAAGGAGAATAAAGGATTTGAGTTAAATAACACCATATAAAAGGTTTTCTTTCTTTCCTTAGTTGATAGTTTTATGTATATGATATTATGTATGACATATAATCGAATGTAAATTTTTCATCAACTGGCATAGGTTGGTAACACTCCCGACAAAAAAAGTATGGCACAAGATTTGAATCTGCCTTACTGAGAATTAGTATTCCTAGTATTATATTAAATAAAAGATATAAAAAATAAAAATTAGAAGGAAAGAGGAACCCTTGTGATTTATGCAATATTGATTACAGATTAACAAATACATTTTATTTGCAACATACGATTGCAAACTGGCGCTCAACAAACATTACCCTGACAACATAATAATCCTTCAAATTACTGAAATTTTATAATAAAAAAATACATTTTCTTAATGTGTATGTTACAAATTTACTCAACCAAAGCGTGGCTAGTAAACCATACGATAGAGATCATTATTTAGTACGTTACAATATATATATATATATATATATATATATATATGTAACTTATTAAAAATATTTCTAATATTCTTAATATTAGAAATATTTGTAATAAGGTATTCTTACAGCTGACGTAGCGTCACGGTGATTTTGAGAATTATGTAAGCGGCTGGGCCACGTAAAGTGGAGTGTTCTCCAGATTGTTTCAATAATTTGCTTATTTCTATAAGTTTGATTATTTGCTTATATGCCGGCTACAAATATGGCACCTACATTGGAGAGCGAGTCAACCGGGCATATGAAGCAATAAGTCGTTTTAGAAGTTTCTGTTGCGTCTGTTTTACAGCGGTATAATGTACATTAATAATATATGTATGTATAATATAAAAAATAATGTAGTAATAATGTATGTATGTATATACATAGGCCTATGTATTTATCGCGACAGTGTTAGTAAGGTGATATTTATTGTTTGTTACATTAATGTGTGTTGGCCACACGTAAGCTTAAAAAATTGTCCTATACGAATGTTTGATGTCGTTCGTACATTATTGGTACTGTATTTAAAGTTGTGACTAAGGAATCGTGTGGTGTTTAATTACTCTATTCCAGTGTTAAAACCCGACGATCCCTGTGATCCTCTTAACATCGGTGTTCAGAAACAAGGGAAGGACTTTTAACAGAGTCCGAGGTTTATACAGCTTTTGTGACAAAAGGGGTTTGTGGTAGTTGCGCAGAGGCTTGCTTGTTACAGAGGTCAGAGAAGCGGCTGTTGGGAGAATCAGCGGGAATAGAGGCCTTAGCTGTAGATAAACAAACTGAAGAAGCAGAAAGAACCAGAATTATATCGTACAAGAGTTTAGTGTGCGTGATTAGTGATCAGGAAGAAATGCATAGCAGTCAGAACGCTTGGACAGAGCTTTTACATAATTGGGCGGAAGAGCGAGGCAAAAAACTTGAACGTTATGAATAAATAGCTGGCAAGACGAGGCCATAAATAAACACCAAGAACTATTCAAAAATGGTTAGCAGAAAAGTGTCATTAACTACTAGTGGGGTCATTTCACTCCAAGGCTTCCAATGGTGGAACCCTCACTGAGCGACTTGTCCTGGCAAATTTGTAGGCAGTACTCGCTTGGATAAATTGTCAGAAAAGAAATGCTTTACATTCAGTCTCGTTTCAGATCCACCAGAAAGCTATTACAGAAAATGGCACTTGACAGCCAGTATACTTATAACAAGTTAACAAAATTTCTTTAATTACCGTGTGGCAACCAGCGTCTGTGCGATGTATAACATGGGCAATTAAAAAGCGAGGTGACAGCGTTCGGAAAGAGCATCCAAGAGTTTGAAACAAATGTCGACTGATTCACTAGTTGGCCTATACTAAAGTATGGGAGGACTTCCCGACATGAATTACTCTTTTTTCTTTATTTATTGCATCGTAGATAGTAAATTACAATAAGTGGTAAGAATGGCTCGGTCCCAGTAAAGTTCAGACGCTCTTGTTTTATAGTCTTCTATCTGAAGCTGCCAAGTCGGCAACCTACACTAATAAATTGGTCATGACATTGTGGTCAGTAGGTCTTAGTATTGCATTATTAAGATGCTGGTCTTAGTATTAGCACAAAAATGATGTTTCAGGAAAAACAATGTAAAGAACCAAGAGCGCCAACAAAATATTGAACGATGGGAACAAGACTTGGGACGCTACAAACGTGAGTAACAGAAATTCAGATCGTTGAATTTCTAAAATCAGAGAGAAGCGTATAAATTCAATTTGAGGGGTAAAGCTCTTAAACGGCACAGAATGTCCAATGTTTAGAAGTAAAGAAAGAAACTTCATTGTTAATGGATTTGTTGAAAATAAAGGAGCTGCAATTAGAGTTGACACAAGCGTTACAGTACCCATTGTGCGCCCTGATCAGCCACCTTCAGCCTCAAATAAGCTATTTTACCCTACGGAGTGGCACTGGGTCTCCTCGAGTTTACCCCCAACGTTTGTTACAGACATTGCCGTTGAAGTGATATTTGGCACGGACATTATAAGTGCCTATATGTGTGTAGAATGGATTTAAGAAGAGTGTCCTGAGTGTTGCCCAAGAAAAGATAATGTTTTGCATTCGTAAAATGGTAGAGACAGTTAACCAATCTATTAAACAGGCGAAGGAGGATTCGATACGTTTAAGGAAGAGGAGCCTTCAGTGTCAGACGAGAGAAGAAGAGGACCGCCACAAAGTACTAACTTGTGTGACAAAAGAGGTATGTGGTAGTTGAGCAGAGGCTTAATTGTTACCGAGTTAAGAGAAGCGTCTGTTGGGAGAATCATTGGGAATGGAGCACTGTGCTGCAAATAAACAAAATTTAGAAGCAGAAGGAAAAAAAATACCAAAAACATAGGGAATACAAGATCTCGGAGATGGAGAAACACTAGTTACTGGAAAAAGAAAGGATCATGGAGAAAATGTTACGAAGGATATTAGCAGTAAACTGGGAAAGCGAACTGGGATCGAAGAATGGGTATTTACAAGGAGAACTTTCCAGTTCGAGACGAACGTGCTTAATTAGGGAGCAGATGTATTCCCATGAGCTAGGCAACTGGATTAGTAGCATTGTGATATTACATTTATGCAATGTATAGCTACGTTTCTTATATGAAAACATTTTAATATTTACACGTTAACAGTAAATATAACTAAGTTATTAAAAAAAATCTGAATTAATAATTTTTAAATTGACAAGAAAATCTACAAATTTAATGTAAATTACGACTGTGAAACTTCATTTGCATTTAAGTTATATATATATATTACATTTAATATTTATATATAAATTTACCTCAAGATGTTATTTTTCTAATTGGTGGAACATGTTTCGAGAGTTCCTGTTCTCTCATCTTCAGCCTTCGCCATCTTGTTTCTGGTGAAGTACTTGTGTGTTGGCTTCTGGATGTTATTAAGGTAGTTTGTTGGACTTTGGTCTTTTAAAGTTGCATTATTGTGTGTGGTTGTGGTATCTGTTTTTGTATTTTGTGTATTTTCGATGTTGAGTGCTTTGAATATTGTGTCATGTTTTGTATTGATTTGTATTTGTTCTGGTATTAGTTTGTTTTGTGTTTTATGTTTGTAAATCTGTAAATTTTCCCAAATGTTCATTATGGTGCCTTTGTGTGGTATATGTTTTATTAGTGTTACATTGGTTCTGTATGGGAATTCATGTCCTGTGTTTATTGCATGTGTGGCTAAATTGGATTTATATATATTTGGTTTTTTGTATGCATTTAGGTGTTCAAAATAACGTTTTTTCAGCTGTTTTTTTGTTTGTCCTATATAACATTTATTGCAATCTTGGCATTCAATTTTGTATATACCGTTGGTTGTTGTATTATCTTTGTTGTGTGAGCTATTTAGATTTTGTAATTTATTTTTATTAGTTTTGTATGCTATTTTTATATCTGTGTTTTTAAATAGTTTTGTTAGTTTTGTCATTTTATTATTTATATATGTGAATGTGGCCCATTTTTTGTTGTTGTTATTATTTATGTGTTGTTCAGTTTGATTAATTCTTAATTGTTCAATTTTTATTTTGTATTTGATTTTATTTTCTATTCTGATCATAGTATTTTTATTGTATCCATTTGCATAACCAATTTGGTATATTATATTTCTTTCTTTGTCAGTTTCTTGTTTGTTTAGGGGTATTTTGTACATTCTGTTAAATAACGAATAAAATGCTGCCATTTTATGTTGTGGTGGGTGGTCAGAATGGTTAGGTATAATGATGTTAGTGGAAGTTGGTTTTCTATATATTGCATATTGTATGTGTTTGTTGTATCTTGTGATGGTTATGTCTAAATAGTTGATTTTGTTATGTTTTTCTTTTTCTTCTGTGAATTGTATTTTGGGATGTATGTTATTGATTTGTTTCAGTATGTTCTCTGCATTTGTGTTTTTGTTATTTGATACATATAGTCCATCATGTACATATTTTATCCATATGCCATCTGGGTCATGTGTTTTTATGATGTTTTGTATTTTGGTGTCTATGTGTTGTAGGAATATTTCTGTTATTATGCTTGATAATGGTGATCCCATTGCTAAACCTTCTTTCTGTTGATAAATTTTGCTATTAAATTCAAAGTAATTTTGTTTTAGTATTAGTTGGAGACTATTTTTTGTTTCGGTTATATATTGTTTGTTTTCATTTTGTTCTATAAGTTTGTTTATTATTATGTCAATTGTTTCTTCTACTGGGATATTAGTGTACATGTTTGTTATGTCATATGATGTGAAAAATGTATTTTCATTTATATTTATTATTTTTAGTTTGTCTATTAATTCGTATGTATTTTTTATGTTATGATGGTTATTTGTTAGATGGTTACTTTTTAGTTTTTGTGCTATTATTTTTGCTATTTTGTATGTAGGAGCTTTTTTGAAATTGATTAATGGACGTATTGGGTTGTTTAATTTGTGTATTTTTATTAGGCTATTCATTTTAGGTGGTTCTGGATTATTGTTTATATATGTGTCTATGTTTATATTGCTGAAAATGTTTTTATTAGTTTTTATTAGTTTTATTGTTTGTTTAAGATAGTTTTCTGTTGGGTTTTTATCTAGTTGTACGCATTTATTATTGTTGATGAAGTCTTCGGTTTTTTTTTATGTATTATATACATCAAGAAACGGACTGTAGCAGAAAGTGATTTAAATATATATATATATATATATATATATAATATTTAATATTTATAATGAATTTACCTCAACTCGAGGTATTTTTTTCCTTATTAGGAACATATTTCGGGGACCATTGTGTTCCCATCCTCAGCCTTCGTGCACCTTAGCACGAAGGTTGAGGATGGGAACGCAATGGTTCCCGAAACATGTTCCTAATAAGGATAAAACTATCTTGAGGTAAATTCATTATAAATATTATTATTCATTATTCATATTATTATTATTACTATAAACATGTGCTATACAAAACATGACACAAATTTCAAAGCACTCAACATCGAAAATACACAAAATACACCACAATCACACACAATAATACCACTTTAAAATACCAGAGACCAACAAGAAACCACAATAACGACCAGCCAACACACAAATACTTCACCAGCGCAAAATCACGAAGCCTGAGTCAACCGACCGTAGTCCTTAATCTGCAAATTTCTCTCTTTAGTTTATATTATTTATTTAGTACGTGAAACAAGCAATTTTTAGAATAATGGATGAATCACTTTCAAGCTTCCGACAGCTGTTATAAATGTGACTAGCTCGGTGGTCAACAAAAAAATAAAGAAACAACGTCAACGTAATTATAGCTCTTGATACTTGGGTTTCGGATTTACGAGGTGTGTTGTTAGAGATGAACCCAAACTGAGTTCTGTACTAACTTGCTAAATTTATCAAGTGTTTCCTTCAGACAGAGTAAATTAGTAAGGCGTTTAAAAATAAAACATCCAGATATTAAAAATAAAAGTGAAGAACTTTTTCACATACATTAATTAGATTCAGAAGTGTATTTGGGGGGGGTAACGGGACCGGACCCCTCAGAGGGTCGAAAAAGTTTGACGAATTTTGTTAATCTCTTAATTTTTAGGCTGTTGTATAATTTTTTAGCTGTGTACACTAATGTAGTAGTAGCTCTTTTTTAAGTAGTAACTGTTACTACACAGCATTAGCTTATACTTTTGACTTTTGAAGTATGAAACGTAGGAAAATCAATTTAGTCAATAAGTATCTTGTAAACAATATTTCAATAAGATCTTTACTGTGTTATTACCGTTACTTTAGTACGACTAATTTCAGATCCTTTAAAGATAGTAATATTGATTAGTCTTAACTTGTTTTTATTTTGTATAAAGTCGACCCGACACCGGACCGCCCCAAGGCCAGATTCTAGTTACGCTAATGATTAAATTTAAACTAAAACATCTATTGTTTCGAAAGCTGAGCCAGTAAACACACGATGTCTTTGAAAGCATACTTGCTTAATTATGTGCTAAATTTTTATAAATGTTACGTACAGCTAAAACAGAAAACTATTCTGTATACGGGAAACTATTAACGTATGTGGTTAAGGATAAAATAGCCAAGCGTAAAATATTTCGTTTTCTATCTAAAAAAGTAAACCAGTTCAATTCTTCCACCTAACGTTTTTAATTTTATTTGTCTCTAAATTTGTGAAGTATCTAGTACCGTAGAAGTTTATTTGTCTTGATAGGTAAGGTATCAGGAAACTGTCCTAAATGTATTCCTCTTCTATAAAATTCAGCATTGCACACATCAGAAATTCCCAATCGTTTCATGATTTGCAATATTAAATGAAAAAAATGTATTGGACTGTCTGTCTAAAACAATATGGGTATCGAGTGACGAGTAGAAGGCAGGGTGGTGTTTCTGTATGTGTTCCTGAAGTGGCATCTGATGTGATTTTGTGTATCTTCTTGCTGTATTCTTAGCAACATGCTCATACACGGAGGCGAAGATAATGCCGAATGGTTTAAAATAGTGTTCGGCCCTACAGATAAATTTTTAACTTGCAAAACGTGTGTACGTTAAATACGAGATTTTTCTCTTGCTTGTAATGAAACAGGTAGTTCACAATTGCAGCTCCTGCTTCAGACAGGGGTAAAATGGCTGTCGTGGGATTCGGATCCCTGTAAGACGTTTACAGATTTTTTACAATAAAGTCAACTATTAACACCGTGTATATGTTATATAGGGTATATAGAAAATATAGGAAAAATCAATCCGTGGTCACACTATGTCCAAAGCAATATCTTCACAACTTTTTTAATAACAAAATGTTTCTAAGATTTCTGATATTTCTAACTCTAAGTAGTTTCATTTCTCTTTCCGTTTTCGTAATAAGACAAAAAGTTACTTACCAGAAAAAACAATTTTAATGTTTAAAAGACTATCTCCCTTTCGGTTCTGTAACCTGCTATACGTGTCTCTTCGAAAATAGGCTACTTAGGTTACGGCAGGGTATATGGTTCATCGGTTTGTTGTTACACTTTCTTCTCAAAAACCGTGAAGTATTTTGTTTACTTTTTCTTATAGCTTGTAAATGGTAATAATATTTAAACTAGCTTTAAATCATTGTAGCCGGAAAATCTTGAAAGTAGTACCTACTCTAAACGAAATATTTGCCACTTCTTTTGATTGAAGATATTTTCAGATACGTATATAAATGACTCTTCTTAAATTTTTGAAAGTTTATGAAAACACTACTAGTAAAGCTCAGTAACTGTAAAATTATGCAGTGCTTTGCACGTCTGTGTGCAGCAGACTGAAGGCAGAACACAGTTTTACGCATAGGCATAATGGATATAAAGGATGATAGACACAGACATGCATACGTACATTGGTACTACTCACCCTATAAACTATAGTTTTATTTTAAAATACATATTTTATAGTAGTTAATTAATTCAAAATAAACTTTAAATCGTTTTCATTTGTTCTATTTGCTTATTTTGCACAAACCCTATTAGACGATTTAAAAATGTAGTTTCAACTTACGTTCGAAAGAAATGATTCACCAATATCGGAATACACGTGCCTGTCCGCCTGTTGAACAAGTAGATGAAATTAAGTGTTTAGGAATTATAGTTGACAGTACAGTAACACATCAGAATCGCATGGAGAAACTAACAACGATCCTGAGAAAAAATTTAAGACATTTTATTTTTTACTTGTTATTTGTAATTTCGATCTGCTGAAATGTCTATATTACGCTCTCATTCATTCGAGGCTTTAGTATGGCATTAAGTTATGGGGTGGCACTCCATTTAGCGGTCTTAGATTCTTGATCTCGACCCAAAATGTTTTTATCCGGATTCTGACTTTCCGAAACAGATTTGCACAGCACTTCCTTTATTTTCTCAAAGTAAAATTGTACCTCTGCGACACTTACCCATTTATGAAGTACGTACTAAGATATTTTATGCAAAGTCTGGACAAATAGTTCCGATCAGTATTATAGAACCAGAAACAAACAACAAGGTAATTTTACTAAACCTAAAGTAAATAATTCACGGTTTTGTCAGTAATTTTAATTTTTGAGGCTAAAAGTTTTTAATTTCTTGCCTGCTAATATTAAATAGATATACAAAATTAAATTTTTCAAAAAGTTCAAACTTTGTTGTTGGCTATAGATAGTACCTGTGATTTAATTAAATTAGAAATGTATCATTCATCTGAGACAGTCAGTGCTCATATGTTTAATATTACAATATTTTGGATACGAATGTTGATTCTTAATTTTTATTTAGTTTTTAATTTTTATTGAATTACAAAATTAGGATTAAATACAAGAACAGTTTTATGTTTATATCTCTGAAAATTATATTTCATGTATTTAGTTGTATGAGGCTTACATTGTACTACATTTAACACCAACACATTACTATCACATATATATTGTTTACTCTTTTTATTAAGATGCAGACTTGCCATATAATGAAGTTGGTAGCTTGTTTAATTTCCTATTGAAATTGTAATAAATTTGTGTATACTTGTTATGGAAATAAAAGTATCTATGTACCGTATCTATTTATATTTAAATTGAAGAGTTCAATTTAAAATTGAAAAATATTTAAACATATCTTTGAAATCTTTGAATAATCAGCTAAACGAATTATATTTATATAGAAAGCTAATTCGTACTTTCAGTGTGCCGGGGTTTGAGTTTCCCGGCGCGGGTAGATGCGTTCAGTGCTGCCAGCGCAGTTGGTAGCAGTGCCGCCAATGCCTTCTGTCAACGTTCCGGCTCCGACGACGCGATCGAGTGAGCTGCCGCTAGATCAGCTGTTCGCGGACCGTTGTTCATAATCAGGTTAACCGAAAGCTCATTTTTGCAAATTGGGACAGGTCGTTTTATGCAGGACGTGGGACCAACTAATTCAGGCCTAGTCCTCATTTCTCTGCCAACCTTCGAGGAGAACGTTCCACAAGTCTGACGGCCCAAGATTTGCGTGTAGATCTTATTACCATGCGTCAGTAATCTTGTAGAGACGTTCAGGTCAGTAGACACTTAATTATATTATTCTGTGTTTATTTAATTATGGATTATGTGTTATGATTGTGTAAGTGTGGGTGTGGCCCAGACTCATGTAAAACTTATTTCATTGTAAAACTCTTGTCGTGCAAAAATTAACCTACACGTTACTTCCGGTCTGGAAACAATTGTTGATATTGTATTCAGTTGTATTTCGATGAAGTTTATTGAAAGTAATTACTATAATTGAATAAAATAAGCAATTCTGAATTAATTAGAGTAAATAAGAGGTTGATAAAAGATTGTGAAAATGAGTGCGGTGTTTGTGTTCCGAGCCGAGAGAGTGTTATGTGTAGGTGTATTAACTGACGGCTAATCTTCAAATAAAAAATGTTATTGGGTCCCTGCACCAGCTAGGAGAAAGGGAAAAGAGGGGTAGTCACATTAACACGTGTGACTACCCTCAGAGCAGTGCACCAGAATTCTCCCCGAAGCCGTCAGACCCAGGAATACTGATCCAACTGAACACACGAAGGACCCAGATCTGCCCGGAACGAGAGCCAGTGGACAATCATCACAATCCAGGGACAATTTCCAACACTCCTAGCACACTGTTCATCATGGTACCGCTTGAGTTCTTCTACACAAAACACAGGTGGGAACGTTTAATTATCACTCTCCAATCAGCATCAACTCCATAGACCGGCTAACCTTGTGTTCACATTAAACATCTGTATTAAGAACTTACAATACCAAATCACAAGAACTCTAGTTGTATAAAAATTGTAACTGAATACTTTGTAACTGGTCTGACATACACCATGAGGGGTAGTTAAATTGTTTTGCTGGAACATGGTTTCCTCCCTAAAACTATTTCTAGTCTGATCAGTATTACACTTATTTATTATAATTAGTGTGAAGGGTTATTCATGTTTTCTTTAAGGGGAGGGGTTAACTTAATTGGTTCGTTATTTCAACTGTAAGCATGTTCGCTTGTTCTCCCTCATGGGGTATGCTGGTCTGCATATTAATGTATGTATAACTATGTATATTTCTGCAACAATATAAATTAATGACTTATGTAAAAAGATAACATGATATTGGAGTGTTGTGTCACCAACTTAAACTTAATAAATTTGTTAATTGTTAAAAGAGTGTTGATTGCTAATCCTGTGACTCTGTTAGGGCTCCAGCACACGTTTCACTTCCTCTAGGTTAATTAGCTTAGTCTTAAATTTCGCGTAGCGGACTAGTGCCGTTACATCAATAACACCAATTATCGAGATCAAAATAAATTTCACCAGCGCCAGTGGTTTCATTCACGAAAGGCGACAGCGTGATAGAAAAGATGACAATATAACTTTCTTTCGCCAATATGTTTTGAATTGGGGTTACTCGCTATAAAATACTGATGAAATATTGCTCCCCCTTTACATTCTTGGCTTTATTGTTGTCTTCGTCTTACAGCGATACAAAAACATTGTAAAGGAAAGATAAAAACGTTAGGTTTACTTTTTGTGTTAAATAACAGACAATATTTATTGCCAACATAAATCATTGCTACTTACGTGACAGTTCATATTTTATCTCGCTAATAGTGAGAAAGGTAAGTAAATAATGAGACTTGTAAAACCAATTGACATGCAATATTGTTATGTAAGGGTGGTTAATAGTGTGTTAACTTATACCATTGGCTTAGTATATTCTCTGGGATATTATGAGCACATTACACAGCACTTAATACTTAAAACAAAAGTTCATATATTATGAATATACGCAGCAGATAAAATATGTATATTGTGGTTTGAAGTTATGCTTTATAAATCTGTATTATTGGCTTTGTAATCTAACACAAAATAAACAGCAATAACTGTAGAAGATATCAAACAGGACATAACTCAAACATCGAACTGAAGATAACTGTGAAACAAAAAGTCTGATTGAAATTAGGTAATTAAAAACACCTCTTTGAAAAGTCTGATTGAAAACAATGGAATTACGTAAGGAAGGTAATTAATATGAAATATTAAATTCACTTCGTGCAAATATTTTACGGGAAGTTAATACTGAATTTGCTCGTAAAGAAACTTTCCAATTTTTATTAATAACCTTTGTTTCATGTTAGAGAATTGGTTTTGTACCTGTGAGAAAATCGTGTGATTACTATTATTAAAAGTTTTAAAGTCTAAATAATGCCTAAGGTAACCATGTAGAGAAAAATCTAAAAAAAATCGATTTTTTTTTGTCATTTTGTATTTTTCATACTTTTATGAATATTTTGATATATAATACATATACGTTAGATAATGGTTAACTGGATTTAAAAATTAAAAAATAATGTGGAAATTACAAACGGCTTGGACTAGCTGATTTGCAATAAAAGCAAAAGTCTGTGTTTGTGTTTTATATAAAGCCAAAGTTTGTGTTACTTTATACGTTTATATAATATTTCGGCAACATATTTTATTTGTATTTTCTTTGCTACCTATGTTGGCAGTACTGCCTTAGTTATCTTTTTCAGTGTTAGAACAGCTGTGTGTTTGTTTTGAGTTTTGTGTTGGGGAGTTTTGTTAGTTTTTCGTGCAAAATTCCAAGGATCAAGACGTTTGGTAAAAACATGTTCAAAGGTAACCAATTTACAAGTGGACGGTTTCCTTTCAGTATAAATCCTGATAAGAATGGTTCTTTATCTAGTTCTGGTAGTAAACATAGACTTAACCTTAGTCTTGAAGGCTCTAGCACTAGCCTAGATGACAGAAGCACAACTGAACTAAATATATCAGCATCTGAGAGAAAATTAAAATTTTTGAAAATGTGTGCGGAAGACAATGAGTACCTGCCAGATAAAAATACAAAAGGGAATTTTATAATTGATTTAGAAATACTAAACAAAAATTTGTTGACTTCTGTAAAGTGCACAGAATGTGACGGTACAAATAGCATAGAAATATGTGAAGTGCCATCAAACAGAAAAGGCTTAGCTGTTCAGGGTGTTCCTCTTTGTAAAAACTGTAAGTTTGAAAAGCGTTTTTATAGCAGCAAAAAGACTGAAAGCAATGTCTATGATATAAACATTCGGCGTGTTTATGGCCATCGGTCAATTGGAAAAGGCAAAGCTGCAGCCGAAGTGATGTGTGCCATAATGGACTTGCCTACGCCACCCTCTAGATTCCAAAAATACAATGAAATTATTATTAAGTCAGTTGAAAGTATGGCAGAAGATTTTATGATTGAAGCTGCGTTCGAGGCAGTTATTGAGAATGACGGAAGTAGCGACATAGCGGCTGCATTTGACGGAACACGGCAGAAGCGAGGCCATACGTCAATAAATGGTGTCTTCACAGTGGCATCTATAGACACAGGAACAGTGCTGGATGCTGTCGGCCTCCCCAAATACTGCAGTTGTAGTAATAAGAAGAAAGCCACTGTGGAACATAGTGAGAAGTGTAGTAAAAATTATGAAGGGTCCAGCGGTGGAATGGAGGTTGCAGCTGCAAAAGAGGTGTTTCAGGGCTCTAAAATCAGAGGTGTTGTACGTTACGTCAAGTACTTAGGGGATGGTGATAGCAATGCTTTTTCATCAGTTATTGCAGACAAGCCCTATGAAGATGTAGAAATCAGCAAACTGGAACGTGTAGGTCACATTCAAAAAAGAATGTGAAATAGACTGCGGAGATTGAAAAATAAAATGCGAGGCATAATGTTATCAGATGGTAAGCCTCTAAGTGGAAGAGGAAGATTAACAGATGCAGTAATTGATAGTTCCAGGTATACTATGGGAAAGCCATTAGAGATAATTTGGATGATGTGGAAAAAATGAGAACGGCAGTATGGGCGATATACTTCCATAAACTGTCAAGTGACGATAAACCACAACATTCGTTGTGCCCCAAAGGAGAAACTTCTTGGTGCAAATACCAAAAGTCCCCATCACTGGTGAAAAGTACACACATAAAAATAGTGTGCCAGATGCAGTAATGTCAACTATCAAGCCAATTTTTCAAGATTTGACAGATAAAACCTCCTTGAAAAATGCACGCATGGACGTACTCGAAACTCGAACGAGGCGTTGAATAATGTAATTTGTACTAGACTTTCCAAAAACAACTTTGTGACTCTTCCAACACTAAGGGTTGGTGTCATGAATGCCATTATTACTTTCAAATATGGGGCCCTTGGAAAAGTTAGAGTTTTAGAAAGCTTGTGTGGTGATGCTGGAAGGAACTGTGTTGTAGGACGAAAGCATATTGATAAAATAAGAATTTTAGAAGCTGACAGAGCATTTATGATACCACCAAGAACACAAGGAAAGAAAAAAGAAATCTCAATGTGAAGAAAGATGAAATATGTGAGGAAAAGTGTAATGACTATGGTGCAGGAAACTTTTAGTGTGCAGTGAACAGCCTATGACTTGTTTTTCCGCTCTCCTGGAAAATTGATTTTTTCACATGTAAGTACACATTTCTCCTAGACCATAAGTACTAAAGGCCTGAAATTGTTTCTAGCTATTCTCAGTAACATGTCTTACAATGTTAACCTACTTTAATGTTCAAAGGTTTGTTAAATTATTAAAAAAAAAAAAAAATGTAAATTCAGTAAAGTTTTGAATTTTGTTTTGTATTTTTAAAAAATTATTTATATCATGTTAAATTACTTGGATTAAATTAAATTTAAGTTAATAAGATGGGACAGACTATAAAAAACAAGCCTGCAAAGTTTCAATGCCCTATCTAAAGTACTTTTTTTTTTAAAGTGTACCGAAATATGCATATAATTTACATGCGCGGCATAAGGAGTACATGGTTACCTAAGGAAGTCGTGTCACGGTTTGAACAATGAATACTAAAACATATCAAATTTTAGTTTGTAAATCTAAACATTAGTACTTACTAAAATTTATTGAACTTTACATTCTAAATATTCAAACATTAATAATATAAAAAACTCTGGCTTGTGAGTAAGTCGTAAGTGTGTTTGTAAAAGCGTGAAAGAAAAAGCATAATATTTACGACACAACACTGCGTTTAAAGTCATCATCGCATGTGTTAGTGTTTAAGCGGACCTCTTTTGCTTTTCCGGGAGTTGATATCTTTATTGCTTTACACTGAAATGTAAATGTACTCTACTGTACTGTAAACATAATTACTGAAATGTACTTCTAGTACTGCAAAAGTGTAATTATATATTTGGCGAATACTCGACGCATTGCAATGATTAATGTATAAAAATATTAATACTAACAAAAAAGAGATGTTTTATTATGACAATTTTATTTACCTTGGCGTATAATGTGTGTTATCATTCACGTACACATTATTATAAAAATAAATACAATTGTTTGTCGTTCAGTATTTGTTCTTGCAACAAACAATTTTGAATCGAGTGTATCGCTTAAATTATTTGCAATAAATTATACTTTGTGTTGATTAAGCAATCGGCATTATTTTTAAATGAAGGTCACTATTTTTTCCTTGCATGTACCGTTTAATGAATAAGCAATACATTTACATGAATGTTCATAGCGTTCCTTGAGGTGCTAATATTGTTACAGTGAGTTGTAGCATACAATCGCAACGTATCACTGTAATGATTAGATACTATGTACAGCCCAGCAAATGGCAAAATTAAATTTTTCTCTCACTTTAGATCATTTTTTTGATTAAAAATGAATTATTTTTAATAATTCTATCTGCTTAATAGAAATATTACGATATTTTAACGTAACACAAAATTTTGACACCAGAAGTGATACTTATTCCTTTGAATAAATGTAATAGAATCTTAACCAACGTACTCTGTAGCTATGTACGTTTCGAAGGTCTGAAGATAGATAAAGTAAATTCTCAATTAATATGTACTCAATTTAATTTATTAAGAAGAACAATAATAATAAAACTTTCTCCTTCACAAAGTATAGAATTTATACTAAAGAGATTTGTAATCTAAGCTCTGTGTAATCTAAGACTTTAGAAAATAAGCTGTCTAACTATTACAATTTTTAGTAATGTCTCGTTTATGTATCTCCGACATAGTTTATAGCAAAACCAGACACTTAATTAACTTGAGTGTATGTAAGCGTTCCCGCATAGACGAAAGGTAGCGAAGCCTTGAGCTTCAGCTATTTATTCCTACCTCTATAATGTTATAACACGTACTCATTTTAACAAATTGAGACGATCGTAGTCACATATAATACGTCCACATGATATTATGAGCAATGCCGGAGTTCAAATTGTTGAACAAGTGAACGAGTTCTCAGTTTTGACTCGACCGTTTTCCATTTGTCTGACTGTCCATCTGTCTGTCTATCTATTTAAGGTATGTCTCACAAATCTATTTAAGGTATGTCTCCTTTAAATGTTCTCGTCAAACGTGGCATGCGTGTCCGTACTTTTACGCTATAAAAGTAAAAAAAAAATTTTTGTTCATATTGATCTCTTCAAAAATAGAGGTGTAGGAGGCGAAAATGTAGACTGTTAAAATTATAAAAAAATCGCAACATTTCATGTAGGTTATAAAACTAAAATGAATTAAAACCAAAATACAAATATAGTGTTTGTTTTTGAAGACTTAAAAATCCTTGGATGTCAGAGTCCGAAAATGGGTGAAATGTTTGATAGAAACACAAAAATTCATGTGGAAAATTCATAAAGAAAATTTTAACTAACATTTGTATACATAGTGTTACGTTTTGGAAATTTGAAACTTTAGGAACCCAGAGATCAAAAATTTGAAAAAATTTTGAAAATCTAGCAGTGTGTCAGGCTAAAAGGAACTGTAATCACAATCCGAATGTTTCAAAGTTTTAATGTTTATTGCAGATTTGTGTGTTACGCAATTTTATATTACTAAATAAATAAATAAAGAAGAATGTTTGTATTTTTTGTATATTTGAAAAAAATTATGCGTATCTTATATAGAAATTTATGTAATAGGTAATAATTACTCGTTCAAAACAGTGAGCGAATTCTGCATACTAGTATAACGAGCAATTTTTTACCGCTACTGGGGCGCAACCGTGAGGTATAAAACCTCACCGTAACATGTTAATCGAAATTCGAATATTAGCAGCATATAAACAGTTCTGAGTAGGGTAACATACACGTTTCTTTGACAGTAACATACGATTATGTTCAGGACTGAAAATTGTGCTAATTTTCATTATCGTTAATTTAATTTTTTAAATCTTGTAAAGGTAAACATCTAAATACATTCATATATAAACTGGATTGAAAGCTGGGGTAGCTACCTAATAAGAATAGAACTGTCAAACCTAAGTTTTTATTGAATTCTGTGTCGCATATATTCGATAAAGTGGAAATATGATGCGTGCATAGATCTATACAATTAGTTACATTATGCATATATCCCGCGTTGCCATTGAATTGTATTTACTTCCTTTATGCACTTAATATTTTTTTCTGTGTTTAACAAGAAATCAATTGCCTTATTCAAAGACGAAAATACATTTTGTAATTTATGTGTACAGATCTCTTTTAGGCACCGCTGTAGTTAATCCGTTTTAATTGTGGGAAAACCTTCCAAATATGAAGATTTATGAAGAAGCAGAGATTATGAATTAACTACATATATAATGATATAATAGAGATTATGCTATATATTTTTTATGTATTAAATATAGATTAACTAACTTCATTATTTAATTGTTTTAGTCAATCAGTAGACTTACATTCCCAGTCTGAAGATATTTTCAGACCTTCTTTTCTGTAAGGCTGTGCCGATCTTTGCTAGTGACACATCTATTACAGATTTTGCACTTCCTCAATGTTCCCATTTTTACAGCTTTTTATTTTCGAAAGATTGTAAGAACTGGGATTTGGTATTTTTAGTTTCATAAGCTCATCAGTTTTTATATTAACAATTTCCAAACTGTTCCTCAAATTGCCTAGGAACCAATATTTCTAAGTTTTGTATGGTACTTCAAAATTTTTCGTAATTTCCATTGGAGTTTATTTTTATTGTTTTTAATGATTGTCAAGTACATATTAGTTTTAAAGGGTTTCTTACCTTTTAGAACCAATTATCTAGTTTTATTAAAAATTTTAATGTCGTTTCAAATTTAATTTTAAATAGTGTATTTAATATACAAAGCGTGTTTTACATATTACCATATGCTTACAATAAACTAAATTCTACATAAATTTAGATAGTTCAATCAACATCGCTTGCTGCTTACTTGTACGCATCTGTTAAATATAAATTTAGTGATGTCTCCAAAGAAGTTGGGACAAAACAATTTATGGCTAATCATAATTTTTGAAATTATTGCGTTATAATAAAACTCAACAAACATGGTTCTCTAATGCGACTTGTTACCTTCTAAACTGATATAGGTACTAATAACGTTTATTATGGTTGTGTTATCAAAACGTAAATAATGTGGTATACAATAAACAAAATGAAATCCGAATAAAAAAAAAACAGAATTAACAATTAAAAATCGGTGGTTTTAGTGCCCACACATCTGTCAAATACACTGTCTCAGGAAGCTGAACAATTTTTTGCCTTTTGTGACTTGATTTCGACACTGTGAACTGCAAGCATTTGATTCGAGTTATCGAGACAAGGGATACAACTGAACCTGTGATATTTTTAAATCTTTTTTTCTAATATAGTGAAGTATAATATATTTATGGCAAAAATATGATATATTAAGGCAGCGTTGTTCGGTCAGTAACTAGAAATAGTGGCAAAAGTGAAAAGACAATTCTGCAATTCTGAATTAATACTGTAAACAGAAAGAGATTTACAGGATTATTTTTGTAGGCGATTTTTCGTTTAAATAAATTCCATAACCTAATCAATAGGTTGTATGAAGTTCGAGAATAAATTTAGTCGTGTTGAGTTCAAACAACTTTAAATAGATCGAGAAAAGTGAAAGAATAAAAAAGCAAAGTTAAAGTAGGCAGTGCAGATTTAGAAGGAACCAACAAATCAATGACTGAATCAACGAAGTAAAATACATTCGTCTACAAATAAGAGCGTTAATACTTTATTCTAGGAACGTGTTGATTTATACTCCTAAAACCTGGATTATGGAAGAGAAAGTATGAAATAGTTTAAAACGTTGAAAGACTGATTTGCAATAAATTGGATAAACGTATCTTTAATGTAAGAATACGTTTATGATGGAGTTAAAACGGCAGAAAAAATTGTAAACATCTACACAAAATGCTGAGAAAATTTGCTATTAAAACTTTCCTAACGTTTTGCGTTTGTAAGTGTTTTAAACAAATAAAATATAACGATAAATGAAATTAATAAGTAAAAACAATGTTTGTAAAATATCTAATTGCATCTGTTAAATTATTTTAATGGTGCTTTGACGGTTCTTCATCGTTAAACAGATTATTAAAAAATGTACAGTGTTTGGATTACTTTGAGAAGGTTCAGGAGAGTATACACTTTTTATGCGCGTATACACTTCGTTTAAACTGCTATCATTTGTTACTGTGACACTTTGTTACTTCCTACAATTAATAACACCAGTGCAAATTAGAGTAACCTAGAGCGCCAGGTTTGTTTACAGTGAACATTGTAAGCCCGTAGTCACACACTTCATTAATATTCTGTAACAAATCTGGGTTCTGTGCTTGTTTGTCTTACACAATGTCCACCATGACACGAGTAAATAATGTTTACGTATAAACGCTGGGAGGCGGCCTCTTTGTAAGCATAATGTCTATACTGAAGCCATTAATTGGCACCTGTACATTATGAATGGTCAGGTTGAGAAACGTTAGTTAAACCTTAGCCTTACTCTAGTGTCACACAAACTAATATCAGACAGTTAATTTTCATACTCTGTGTGTGTGTGTGTGTGTGTGTGTGTGTGTGTGTGTGTGTGTGTGTGTGTGTGTGTGTGTGTGTGTGTGTGTGTGTGTGTGTGTGTGTGTGTGTGTGTGTGTGTGTGTGTGTGTGTGTGTGTGTGTGTGTGAACAGAAAGCAGTGAAAATTTATTCGATTCTACAGAAATTTCTATCAATAAAGAAGCCTTACGAAATCTCATGTTTGTTTGATTATGAGTGGGTGTGTTAAAATATGTTTTAGTCCAGAATCGTTATACCCGGATTTAGTGAATATTTTTTTACTCCACATCTTTTCTCCTTCACGTAGGCCTTTTCTTCTGTAGACATATTGGCCCTTAAGTGTAGAATAATTCCCTTGGGTATCCAACTGGTCTCTTAGCACCACTGTTTCCCTTAAGGAGCAAGTCCTTACTAATTCGTGTCTAGGTATATATTATAATTCTTACGCAGAACACAATTATTTAGATAAAAATTATTAAATTTTTACCTTACTGCCTGAACTAGCTTTTGCACGGTACGAGCATGAGGCTGCCACTAAGAACGCTGTCCGTCCTGCTTTCGGTGACGGTGGCGTCGTTCGAAAGATCGTTGTTGTCTGTGTGTTGGGTAATATGTTCAAGTAGTATAAGCGATTTAAATTGTGTCCATTCGTTTAGGATGTTTTTTCTATGAGTTTTTGCGTATTTGTAAATGTCTCGTTGTTCAAGAGTATCTAGTATCCGGCCTTTTGTGTGGATGTGTCGGATTTTCATGTTGTTGTTAATGTCTATGAATATATGGTCTTCCTCAATGAGATGGTTTGCAAAGGTGAATTCGGTGGTGGAGTGTAATGGTTTTATGTGTTCAATGTATCTCTGTTTGAAGCTGTGTCCTGTGTGGCCTATGTAGAATGTTTTAGATTCTGAGGAGTTTAATTTGTAAACTCAAGATAAATAAAATTGTTTAGTTATTTATGTGTGTTACTTGACAGTGTGTTCTGTTTTGTTTGTAGTTCTGTATTAAATGGTGAATCCCGATTTTTCAAATTTTCGAGCTATTTTTTTATTGTGATTATTGATGTATGTAAGTGTTATGAATTTGTTGTTTTCTGTCTTTGTCTGTTGTTTGTTTTGTATTTTGTGTAGGAGTTTATTAATTATTATTCTATTGTATTCATTGCTAGGTAGTTAAATGTGTTTAATTCGTTTTGATAGTATTTTTCTTATAGTGAAATGTTGTTCAGTCTGCATATTATTATACATTGTCAAAAAACACAAACAAAACACCCACACACAAACATATTACACAGTAACGATCTTTCGAATAATCACAGAAATGATCTTTCAGCGCCGTCAGCGAAAACAAGACGAACAGTGCTCGTAGCTGCAGCCTCCGGTGAAGCTCATAACTAGCAAAGCTAGTTCAGGCAACAAGGTGAAAATTAGATCATTTTTATATAAATAATTGTGTTCCGAGTCAGAATTATTTTATATATTTAGTGATAACGAGACACGTCATGGACAAGTAAATACAAGAAATCATTTCTCGTTTCAGAAACCTACGATCTAAATCACACATGACACCTCCTCAGTTACTTCATTGGAGAGAAAATGCTCCTTAGTAAGAACTGGCCCCTAGGGAGTAGCTGCTGTGTCGATCCATGGGACGCCGATTCCCAATAACATTACCTATAAGCCTACACCGGATGTTGGTATGCTTATCACAGATTGATAGACCTAACTTACCACCGATTTAAGTCTAGCCACCACTTTCATGACCTTCTGGATTGAAAAAATAAAAGATTAAAAAACAGTAATACATCTGTAATTTTTTAATTTCATATTTTATTACATATTACCTAATAGTTGGAATAAAACTGTTAATGAGAGTTGTAGCTTCGACACTATACTATCAGAGGAACAAGCCGGACCACCATCAATAATGCTTTTGCCTCTCAGGCACTTTCGTTCGTATCGCAGTAGAATCACTGCTTAGAAGCCTAAAGTATTAGAAACATCTGGAATAACAAAGAGTGTATAAAATACCTTGCGGAGAGTATAACCGTACCTACCAATCCAAGCACGGCATTGTATAATGCAAACTATAACTCACATTAGCAGACATACGAAAGTGACTAGTGCTCTTATGGGAACAAAATAATTAAGAATTAAACTTCAGTGTGCATGATAATAAACGTCAGTATGATATTAATTCTTCCCTCCAATTCCTTGGTTTTGCTACATTAATGGAACATTAAATTACATTATTCAGTGTTTTAAGACATTAATGAGACAGTCGTTTAGGTGTTGGTAAACGCCAGTTTAACCTGTACATAATGTAAATCACAAGATACTTTTAAAATATTTTTTATTTTTCCAACACTTTTTGTTGTATTAAAAGTGTAATTTACACGCTTCCTTGCGTAACCCACAGTTATTAACCATTCTTATTTCATCACAATTTCCGCACCTTTTTCTTTTATAGCCTTATTGTTTACCTCTGTGTGTGTGTGTGTGTGTGTGTGTGTGTGTGTGTGTGTGTGTGTGTGTGTGTGTGTGTGTGTGTGTGTGTGTGTGTGTGTGTGTGTGTGTGTGTGTGTGTGTGTGTGTGTGTGTGTGTGTGTGTGTGTGTGTGTGTAGCTTGTGCTTTCAGGTGTTACCATGGGTATTCTAAGTTTGGAGTTTGTGTTATTTTATTGGACTTCGTAGTTTGTTGTTGCTTATTGAACGCCGCTCGGTCAATAAGTTATTTTATTCATGTTCTAAATGTAAATTATAACGTAGACTTAATTTGTTGTTATTTAAGAACGATTTTGTACTTCAATACCACAATAGTTTTGGGAAATGACAAGAATCGAAGACGATCACACATTATGGGCAACTGTTGCCTACGAGCTAATCTGTAGCTTCAAATTTATATACGACTTCAACAAAAATTATATATAAGTAAAAGTATTTATAGATATGAAGCTGGTAGAAGGTTAATCGTGACAAAGCGATACTTCAGGGATCAAGCACTCTCCAGCGCGATGTGTTGCTACTTTTTTATCTATACAATTTATAGTAGTTTCGCGTCCTGTGGTCGCTGGCTGTAAAGGGTCATTTAGTTTGACCGTTCTTTATCCAAGCTAGATTTTATACCTCGCCGGTACTGCGAGCTGAACGCTATCTGCACCCCCACACAAGTAATTTATTGGACAAACGACTGTCTTTTTGCAGGTCGTTTAGTGAAAAATCAACTTTCGTCATTTATCTCTCTCCTGTTAATATAGAACATTTTATTACGTTATAAACGACTACCATTGTGATATATTCTCTTGCACTCACAAACATAATTCATCATATTAAATGATGACCTTTCCGTCTTATTACAAGACTAACTAAACTACTTATTCCTACTAAACAATTAAGTAAATTTTAATTTCTTTTTATTTCACTGTCCTTGAGTAAGTTTGTAATGCAACTCAATTTACTGTAAAATCTAATAGACCTGCAGTAACTTCCCTGTAGTTATTTTGACCTGATTTTCTCTGCACTAGACTGTTAATAAATTACTATTAAATAATAGTGTATATTATCATTATTCCATATCGTACTACGTTCTACGCTGAAAAGCTTCTACACAGATATTTTTGAATGCCTACAATAATTTATTGTTCGTGCCCATAAATATGTATATTATTCGTGTTACTCACTTCATATTATTCCTGTTATTACGTAAAACAACATTCTCTGTATATACAGCAAAACGTTTAGCAAAAATGTTTGTAACCTATATTTTTCTTGAAACTTTTAATTAATTGATACGTATACCTTGTGTGTGTCTGTGTGTGTGTCTGCCTGTCTATCTGAGTATGTCTGTCAGTATTATAAAAAATGTGATTATCAAAGTAACTATATGCATACGGAATACTCTAAAGTATTCCTTTCCACAAATTAAATTAAGGGATTATTCTCTCTATACCCTGAACTGTATTGATATACAAAGATATTATTTATAGAAGATATTTAGCCTAAACTCTAATTCATGTTTTGTATACGTTATATTAATAATTGTTTCTAATTTGACAAATCTTGAAAAAGAAAAAAAGGAATCTAAACTATTTGTATCAAAGCTTGACACAAGGGAAATATTAAATTTAGAAATTATTATGGATTTTACGTTCCAAATGAGAATATATAATACTATAATTAATAGAAAACGTCAGATAGTAGTGAACTACAAGCAAATATTTTTATATTTCGACAGGACATTTTTAATTTTTTGTGGTTTAAAATTTTTTGTTTTTCTTCCTTTTTCTTTACAGATAATTTTAAAACCATGAGTTTGCAGAATATGCATGAACGATAAGTTGCACATACCATACCTCTAACAAATTTTGGCTCTTCTCTATCACGAAGTGAACTTTCTGGGATAACGTCCTTCTACTAGATAATTTTGAAACCACAAAAATGCAGTCGCTCATCTCTACTCCAACAATACATATATTTACATATTTGCTCAGGGCGGTATGTTTTGTAAATAATTAGTGTAAAAAGAATACGACGTACAGTTTTAAACAATTTTGTGCCGGAGATTACAGGCTGTGGCCTGCCGAAAGTGACACCTGCTTCGGTAGAGTTAAATACAGCGTTTGTGTGTGGAAGCCAGTTCCGACCTGCATTGAATGACGAGAAGGGGAGACACGTACGAATTGTTGGTTTGTCATTAATCAGGTTTTAACCGGATTAAAATAAACTAATTAATACGTTTTAAACCTGTGAACAAAGACTAACCCCAATTATAAATACACCATTACATTAAGAAATTTTTAACGAGTATGGTGATATAAAATTATTGCAAGAATGTGCAATAATAAAGATGCTAACTAATTTAATGTTAATTACTAAGGTAACTAAATAATAATTAAGAAGTGTGGTATATGTGAGTGACCATAAAAAATTACGCAAACAATGATATCGCTCATTCTACGAGTATGTTTACGAAATCGCGAAAATGAATCAAAAAGTGATTTGTAATTAAAAGGACGCTTTGCACGAACTGACATTATCTAACAGGTCGAAAACAGTCCTGGACCTGTCAGATCGCCGTCCAGTATAAATACCACCAGCAATTTTGGGCTGGTCTCAGACTCAAGAAATCTTCACACACCGTCACGCTGCCGGTTTGCAGATCGATCAGGACCACACACACCAAGACGTATGGAGGAACTCTGGAGCATCACAAACAACACCCGTAGAGACAGAGAACACAGCATCAGAATAATCATCATCATCATCATCATCATCAAATTCTCAGGATTCTGGACACACACACACACACACACACACACAACGGTAACGGCAGATGTACGCAGGTGATAACAAAAAATTATATTTTTTTGTTGTGAAAAGAGATCTCAAAAAGAACTTACCTAAGAACAGTAAAGAATTAAAGTTTTTAATTTAAATAGTAGTTAAATAAACGAATTTATTTTAACAAGAAATACTAATCTTTTGTTGTATGTTAAACTTTGTGTGTGTCAGTAGAAATATATAATAGATTGGAAGTAAATGTTACATTACTTTTATTTTGTTTATAGCAACAATTAATTTTATTATTGAGTTTTAATATTATTTTGTTTGTAGATGAGTTGCTATTACTATTTAAAATTTGAGTCAAAGTCAGACACACTGAAATAAAAAGGATTTAGATAACTTGTTTAACATGTTTGTTTAGCTAGTAAGATTATATGGGTGTTTATTTTTTATATGTTATGAACAGCATAGCAGGTTACATTGTATTTGTGAAGCTTATAAAAGAGAATATTTGATTTATCTAATATTTGAATTTTTAATATTTGAAATTTTTCTATTAATATTAATAAATCATAGAATTATTATTTTGAAACGGTTTTAATTAATTATTTCATGTCGTCAACAACATCTTACTCCTCTTTAACAATTATTTAATTATTGTGCAACTACATATACTTGACGCAACGAGAAAAAAAATCCTGCGACCTGGCGGTGTAATACACCTTATAGTTGCGTTGAGTACATGGTTATGTATTTGTGTAATTGTGTATAATACTTGTTGTAACGTTGCAATACAATTGAAATCACAGAATCTCCATATTTAAATTTTTGTCTCACTCTTTTGACACCTATACTACAATTTTTACAGAGAGTGATTGACGTTTGTCTGCAAGCGAGGGGGAAGTGGTGTTTAGAGACTTCTGATTGGCCGAAACTACACAGCACAGCGTTGTCAACTCGTACTTGTTGTTCCGCTGTTTGTGCGTTACCACGTGCGCGTAGTAAATTGAACAGCAGGCCTAGTGCGTTTACTACGGTTTGATGTGAGTGAAATTTAACAGTTTTAAAATTTATAATATTATCATATTTTAGTGCATTTGCATGATTGAGTGATATTTTTTAAATTTAGTGATTATTAGTCTAATATTCAGAAGTGATTTTGTGGTAAAATTTAAGTATTTAGTGGACTAAGTGATAGTGATTGTAAATATTATCCATTCAGCTATGTCCGACGCCAGTACGAGTGCTTCAGCTATACGCAAGACAAGAAAAAGGAAAGTATTTAATGGACAGGCAAGACAACTTATCTGTTCAGTACGTGAATATTTTGAAAAAGAGAAAGCAAACGGGGGGCCGTTAATTTCCTTTAATAAAGTTTTAGAGCGTACAGCTGCCACATGCGAAGTAGGGAAGAATCTTATAGTACGTATAGGAAAAGAGAAAGACGATCTTCTTACTGACTTTAGTGATACAGAGCCCAAGTTTCATAGACCTAATAAAAAAAGAAATATAGACAAAAAAGTTACGAAGTTAGATTCTTTCCAAGAAAATGCAATTCGACAGCATATTTATAGCTACTATTGTAGAAAATAGCACCCAACAATAGGGTGGAACGAAAAAATCAAGTTTGGATTTTTAATTTGTAATAGCTCGGAAAAGTTGCCTTTTGGTGTAGATAAGATAAAAAAAAATATGAAAAATATTGGAGCACGTCTTGAGGTGCCGCAAGAACGATAAATTTTCATAAAATTGCAATTTTCGCTATATTTTTAACTTTTTTAAGAAGTTGTCAAACTTTTTTTTTTCAAATACTGTCAAAAAAGCAGTTTTTATATCAAAAAAGACATACAATTTTTTTTTAACTTTTTGGATTATGTCTTGAGGTGCCGCAAGAGCGGTAAAATTTTATAAAAACACACTTTTTGTAACTTTTTCAAAGAATTTTACGTGTCTCGATTATGCAATAAAAAGTTTCAAATAGGCGTTTTAATATGAATAGAAAGATAAAAACAGTTTAACTATTGCATTGGCATCCGGGAGCATGAGTCATCGCCGTAGCGGATGTTGAGAGGGGGAAGGGGGCGGAAGGCGGAGATTTGTTTGCGTGTGGGGACAAGCTCAGATCAGGTGTCAGTCGCTTTGCCGAGTTCAGTTGAGTTGTGTAACAGGTTAATGTAATATTTTGTTAGTTTGTGTGCTACTTTATTGTTGTGAGTTAAAATGGCTCAGTCTAAACAAGTGAAGACAAGACAAATTTCGGAATGTCCTATTTTTGGAAGATTTAGTGATTTGTGTGAAATTGTACTTCCTACTTACGAAGATGTAATGAAGTGCTACTGTTTTATTAGACATAACCTCAAAGTTGCGTAAGGGAAAGATCCTACTGTAAGTGAAATATCTGAGATTTTAGTTCCAAAAATAGAACAAATATGGTCAATAGCTTCTATTCCCGTTGTTCTAACCTTAGAATTTCACAAATGATAAAAGTTTATTATGCTAAATATAGGAATTTTTTAAGGTCTAAAAGTAGAAAAGGTCAGATAAGTTTCACTCGAACCTCGCAAAATTTAGAGAAGAAGCTGAACGTTTATTTGATATTGCTGCCTGCAAGTGTCAAAACTTTGATACTTGTAGTTGTATAAAAGAAAAAAAGTACCAGTTTTAGAACAAGAGTTTCTAAAAGATCAACGCTCTACCAGGAAAATGGTTATAGGTAATGTTGATATAGCTACCACAAGCGCTTTGAAGAAGAAAGAAGCAAGAAAAAGTAAAGAACTACAGAGAACAGTTAAGTTTAATCAAGAACGGACAAAAAATACTAGTGATCAGAAACGGTTACTGACGACAATGACAGCGCTGAAGAGGCAAACCAACCAGGTCCTTCAAATATACAAGAAGAGGTAAATCTACCAGGCCCTTCAAAACTGAAAAAAGAGAAAAATATAAGCACTCAAATGCGTATTAAATTGCCATCTGTAGCTTCCATTTGTGACCGTACCGGAATATCAGATAGAGCTGCTGCAGCTATAGATAGTGCTGCTTTACAGGACTTGGGTGTAATCACAGGGGAAGACAAAACGAAAGTAATAGACAGGATGAAAATTAGACGAGCAAGATCAAAAAAATCGAAGAGATCTCATTAATGACAGTCTTTATGATCAGATAACCGAAAACAGAGGATTGTTTTTTGATGGAAGAAGAGACAAAACAATTGTTCAAGAAAAGAAAGGAATTAAGTTGTACAAAAAAGTTATTTCAGAAGAGCACGTTTCACTAATAGAGGAACCAAACTCAAAGTTTTTAGGCCACGTAACACCTAAATCTGGCACTGGAAAAGACATAGCAGACAGTATACTGGAGTTTCTTGAAGATAGAGAACACAACGAACAACTTTTGAACTTTACTGCTATTGGGTGTGGTGGAACCGTTGTAAACACTGGACATAATAATGGTGTGATTTCTTTGATGGAAAATGAAATAGGAAGACCTTTACAATGGTTAGTTTGTTTGTTCCATGGAAATGAGCTACCTTTGCGACATCTTTTTTGTCATTTAGATGGTAAAACGAAGGGACCCAATGAGTTTAAAGGCGAAATAGGCCAGCAGCTGGAAAACTGTGCTAATCTTCCTGTGGTTACTTTCTTGCCAATTGAAAATAACCTTCCTATTTTGGAGAACATAAATGATTTAAGTACAGATCAGAAGTATTTATTGGATATGTGTATCGCTGTATCAAGTGGAAATTACTCACTAGATTTACCTTTAAGAAACCCTGGAAAACTTGCTCACTCCAGGTGGCTTACATTAGGAAAACCGTATACTTAGATTGTATGTGGCAACTGAAAATCCAACTGAAAACCTTAAGACTCTTGCTGAGTACATTGTGAAAGTGTATGCACCTGTGTGGTTTAACATTAAGTTAAAACCTTCATGTACTTATGGTTCCAAACATCTGTTTAAGCTTATCTCATATTCACGCTATCTCTCTGATGATTTCAAGAACGTTCTAGACCCGGTTATTCAAAGAAATGGGTACTTTGCTGCTGCAGAAAATCTCCTTTTGTCCATGCTATGTGATGAGCGCAAAAATGTAAGAGAACTTGGTTTACGACGTGTTTTAAAAGCAAGAACAGAAAGTAGAGGCGGAGTCAGGAAGTTTAAAGTTCCAAAGATAAACTTTGACATAAAGGATTACATCGACATGATCTCATGGGCTGAAAATGACGTAACTGAACCCCCCTTGGTAAAACATGTTTCCATTGACTCTCTCAAAGACTTTATACGGAAGACATCTGAAGCTCAACCAAATAGTAAAGTGGACCCGCTTATCGACTTTCCCCGGCTTCCTTGTCACACGCAAGCAGTGGAAAGAGCTGTGAACTGGTGACCGAATCGGCTCAAAATGTCTGTGGTTCAATCGCAAGAGAAGGATATATAAGAGCAAAAATTGACTCACGTGAGAACATGCCAAAATTTGATACAAAAAAACCGTTTAATGTGTCAATGAAGTAGAAACAAACATTTTGCAGCTGTAACATTTGTAATTATTAAGGGATTTTTAAATCATAAAAAATGAACTTTCAATGTCTTTAAAAGTGTATTATGATATTTTTTTACTTGTGCCCTAATAAAAAAAATATATAATTGATTTGACGAGCTTTTATTTCAACCTTATTTACTACTATTTGTAAGAACCAAAATGTTCGCAAAAGTTTCAAAATTAGCAAAAATACAAACTTTTTGACATTAAAAAATATTTTTTTATTATTATTATATTTTGTAATTAATAATTTTTCCCAATTCTAATGCTTATATATGTATTTATAACTATCTTTTGTAACATTATATGTACGAGAAAACCATAAAAAATAATTTATCAAAGTTTATAATTTTTAATTTTTTTTAATTTTTTTACAAACTTTAAGCTCTTTGCAGCACCTCAAGATGTTGTAGTATAGCAACCAAATTGTTTTTTCTTCTTTTTGAACCTAAAAGGCAACTTTTCCCCACTATTACAAAACTAAAAAAATAAAAATAAAAAAAGGCCATTTTCGTTCCACGCTACCCAACAATAAATAAACTTCATAAGGAGTTAGCAGCAGCTGGTCTTTTTGCCGGTAGTAAATCATCTGTTAGGAAAGTATTGCAAAATATCGGTTTTAAGTTTACAAACATTTCGGGGAGAAAAGTTCTTATGGAAAGTGAAAGTGTAGTTGCTTTACGTTGTAGATTTCTACGAGAAATTCAAACTAAATCTATTGAAGACATAGTCTGGTTAGACGAAACCTGGGTAAACATAGGTCACAGTTTACGAAAAGGCTGGGCAGATGATACTGTGGAAGGAACAATGAAAATACCTTTAGGACGAGGGGGTAGATATATTATTGTACACGCTGGGACATCAAAAGGTTTCATACCTAACTGTTTTTATGCCTTTAAGTCAAAGAAAACGAGTGACTTCCACGAAGAAATGAACTCTGAAAACTTTACCAAGTGGTTCACAGGCTCGTTATTAAAAAACCTCACAGTGCCGTCAACTGTTGTAATGGATAACGCCCCTTATCACTCGGTTATATACGACAAAGCGCCAACATTAGCTACACGTAAAGAAGAAATTATCCACTGGCTTCATGAACATAACATTTCTACGACTGTTAGCATGAAAAAAGCAGAGCTATTGGAGCTGGTGTCAGGTTGTAAACCCCGATTTCCGGAATACGTAATTGACAAAATAGCGCAAGAACATGGCCATAAAGTAGTAAGATTACCACCGTATCATTGTCAATTTAACCCCATTGAGTTAATTTGGGCACAAGTAAAGGGATATGTAGCAAGAAATAATAAGAATTTTACAGGAACTGAAGTAGAAAAATTGATACGCGAGGGCATTACGAATGTTACTGCAGACGATTGGAGAAAAGCAGTGATGCATACAAAGAAAGTAATTGACGAAGCATGGAGCAACGAAGGCATATAGAAGACGCCGCAGAACAACTGGTAATAAATTTGGGGACAGAATCCAGTGACTCGAGTGACTCTGGTAGGACGTAAGTGGTGTAACACCTTTAGATTAACGGCACAGGCAGAAAACTACAGACAGGTAATAATAATTTCATTTTCAGTTTTGTTTTTATGGTAAAAGTAATAAAAACAAAACATTGACTCTTATTTTGCTGTCTTATATTTTTTATTATTGTTAATTTTTACTTTATTTATACACTAAGTTGATTATTGCACATTTGCACATTGTCACATTTATCGTTAAATCAAAAAATTAAAGATTCTAAACATTTGAAGTTAATTTAAAAAAAACACTGAAGTTAATTAAGTTCTCGTTTATTATTCTCGTAAGAATTCAAATTTTTAGTTTATGAATTATCTGTAGTTACAACTGAATAAATATTAGTTTTTAACTAAATATAATTATTAAACTACGACTCGGAACACAAAACTTTAAAAGGCGAGACTTCTGAAGAAGCCTTTAAAAGGCGAAAGCCGGTTCAGGTTGTAAGGTAAAACTTTTTCGTTTTTACCTATAAAAAGTTTTGTGTTCCGAGTCGTAGTGTAATAATTATATTTAGTTAATTAACGGACACGTCATGGACAACGAAATCGAAGATTAGTTTTTAAGTAGGGGAATACATATTTGGTCTGCGTGTACTGGATTTGTTTTGTCTGCGAGAAGTATGTTTTGAGTGAATGCAGTAACGAAAGTTACGCTTGCGTGACATTCAACAGAAACACGTGGTTACGAAGTGGCAACATGGCGATGACATCATTGCAAACGTCAATCCCTCTCCTGTAAAAATTTTAGTGTACGCGCCCCATTCTTAACAACTACTGATCTTGGAACGCTCTTTTCCGTCCCTCACTCACTTCAACTTACCAGCCTGTTCTGCCTGCTAAGTAGCCTAGAGTGTCTTCGTCTTTCTTTAGTTTTTACACATTAATTGAATCTGCAGTGTTCTTGTTTTGAATTGTAAAACGTCTCCCAACTTAATTTAAAGTGTACAATTACTACTCTCTATTGGTGCCTGATGTTTGTGCTACTACTACACTACATCAATCCAATCGAATAAATATTCACATTACTACATCCCAAAAGTTTGATGTAAATGATGTACTTTCTCCCTAGAACTTGCGCAGTGGGAAAAGAACTCACACAACACACAATACCATTAACATCTCTTAAAATAGCCTAAAATTTCTCTCTCTCTCTCTCTCTCTCTCTCTCTCTCTCTCTCTCTCTCTGTCACAGACCGCCGTCTCTACTCCGGACACAATTTTTGCTTTCTATGTACTGCTGTACGTATAATATAAGTTTGCCTCTTTTAGCTCAACCGAATGTAGCCATTGGATTACGTTTGTACTTCACACGAGAAATTCGTTAGCAGACTCTTAGTAATGCAGGTTTTATTCCCGTTTACACACACATAGGCTACATCGGTATGATTTGATTCATAAAGATTTTTATTATTAAAACCTGTTTGCATTCATAACTACGACATATTCCCCATTTATTTTCTGCTTCATGTTTTCCAGCCCATTAATGAAGGTCATTGGAATCGGATGTAGACTAGATCAATTGTGGTTTAAAAAATATTATACTGTTTCAAATAATTTCAGTATCTAACGTATTCTTTAACCCGTTGTTTTCACAAATCAGAAGCAACTTAATCTATCACTGACGGAATAATCCTCTTTGGAATACAAAGTAATGAATTGTTTACACTTACACAAACATTTATTATTCCACTGTGAATTAAGTCCGCCCATAAATTGTTTGTGTCAAATCTATTTGACGGTATTATACGGTACATAGAGTGGTACGGTGTACGTCCGTGTAACTGTTAACCGTTAGAAACAACTGCGTGGCTACGTGACAAATGGCTGCAGGTGTAATGAGGTAGAAAAGCAAAGGGTAGGGGTTTAAATCCGTCCTAGGGGAGTTTCAGTCGACATCACACCAGCTAAAATGTATATCCATGTGAATGTAATGTGAATCTTTGCATTTGCTGATTTCATTTTATACATCTTTTCCTTATTAAAAAATTCTGGTTTCCTTTACTTTCCTGAGAATGCCAAAAAATTGTATGTTGTGTCTCCATTTTAAAATCTTATTTGCTAAAACAAAAATTATTTCTTCAGCGTGAAATATTTGATTTTACAGTGACGTATTGAGTATAAAAGTAACGCGCGCGCGCGCGCACACACACACACACATATATAAACATATAAGAACTTCATTTTAATTGATTACTTATCTGTTTCATAGAAATAGTAATAGCTCACGAATGTTATTTACATACCATGTTACTACCTTAATGTTTCAGAATCTTTATACGTATTTATTTTTCCTTCAGATATTCTTATTTTAAACCACTGCTTTTTACTAATCCTTGAATACAAATATTTTTATGAATATAATGGTCGTATTTGTGAAATAGGAAGAAGGGCATAGGCAAAGAGATACTTTTTAAATATAAGACGATTAAGAATATTCCCAATAGAAACCTTACATTGTGTCACTTATCGCCTTTCTAAGTTGGTTCTAAGTATTTTGGACAAAACATTCTTGAAAAAACAATGCTATGCGAGCTGGTTCGTTGTCGACGTTAGGGCCCCCACATTGGCGGTGCTGCCGTTGCCATGGAAACGGGGCCCGTGGGTCAGGGGGCAAAACGGAGCAAAAATAAATGTGATTTAAAAAACAAAATTCATAATAAGGCCTACTGGCGACGATGTTGAAAATAACTTTTTTATATGTCAAATTAAAATGTAAAAATCCCTTAACTAAAACAACTAAGTAGGTACTGTAGTAGGTAGTCGTAGTACCACGGCGTTTGAAATTATCGACTCTGCAATTTCAACGCCAGAAACCGTCACCAGGCGCCACTAGCTGCTAACAGTCATCGAGTATGACGCGTCGCATCATTCTCTACCCAACCCTGATGTAGAGTGTAGACACGGCTCAAGGTCAATGCAACAGTGCGCATGCCCGAATCGGATGTCGGAATCGGATGCTTTGTTTGTCAGTTTGTGCCAGATTGTTTTTGCGTTAAGCAGTTTTTTCGATTTCAGATATTAATTGTATTATTTTGAAGTCCTAAGTGTGAAAGTTTGTTATTATTATTGTGTTTTATAGTGAGTTTAGTTATGTCTACTACTTCTACTACGAGTAATTTCAAGCATAAATCTGGAGCTCAAAAACGAAAGTTGAAAGCAATGAAAGAAGCAACAGGTGCTGTAGGACGGCAGAGTATTACAAACTTCTTTAAAAAGAGTGACGACAGTGATGACCATCCTTTCTCTGTTGAAGATGGAAATATTGAAAGCGGTAGTTTACCTCCCTGTAAGACAAATGATTCTGATAGGTTGATGGTGTCAAGTGAACCGACCGAAACTAACGACAAGACTTCCCCTATGCTCCAGGTAGGAAAAATTTTGACTCTGTAAATAAGAATAATAATTGTCAAAGTGACAACGGGACTGGTGAGATTTGTAACAATGATAACAAAGTCTTACATTTTACCGATCCAGGTACATGGCCAGAAATAATTAATGACATTAACCGGCAGAATATTGTCTCTCAGAATAATATCAAAGTTGAGGAATTATTTAAGCAGGCTAAGACATTCGCGAGGGACAAAACAGGAAAACTGTTCCCTAATATCAACAGGAGAGCAGTACCCCAGAGATTGGTTAATCTGGAGTTCTTCAAAACAGACGCTTCATTGCCTTGCATGTACTCTGTTTGCTACTACCCCAAAACGAAGCGAATTGGCAAACAGAGGGTTTTCTCCGGCTCAATTCGCTTGGAAAATGTTGTTTAACAAACGTCCCGAACATGAAAACAGCGGTGAACATCGAAAGTGCTATTGTCAATGGAAATCCCTCCAACAATCAATTAATTGCAAAGGTATTGATAGTGGTCTTCAAAAACAAATTTTAAATGAAGCAGAAAAATGGAAGGCAATATTACAAAGAATTTTGGACGTAACACTGTTTTTAACATCAAGTGGGTTGCCTTTCCAAGGGAATAATATATCGATTGGTGATGTAAAAATGGAAACTTTCTCGGAACCTTGGAATTAATAGGAAAATACGATGAAATTACAAGGGAGCACTTGGATAAGGTAAAACTCTTCAATTACTAGGAAAAAATATGAAAGGTCAAGCTCACTACTTATCTTGGATGAGTCAGAATGAGTTCATTTCACTTTGCGGTGAAAAAGTGTTTAAAGATATACTTGAAGAAAGACAAGAAGCGATTTACTATGGGTTGATCGTTGATGCAACTCCTGATGTGTCGCATCAAGAACAGAACGTATTTATTTTGAGATATGTCACTCAAAATAAAGACACAAGGCAATACGAAATAAAAGAAAGATTTGTTAAGTTTCTAAACTGAAACAAAAAAAACTGGAGAAGATATTACTAATAAGATTGTAACTGTTTTAGCAGAAAATAATATCCTTCTTGAGGACTGCAGGGCTCAAGGGTACGACGGAGGGTCAAATATGTGTGGAAAAGTCAAAGGCGTAAAAACAAGACTATTAGAAAAAATGATGTAGCAAACTATTCTCCATGTGGAGCTCACTCCTTAAACAGAATAGGAGTTAATGCAGCTAAAATGTGGCCAGAGGTTATGAATTTCTTTGGAAATTTGGAAACAATGTACTCCTTTTTACATAGCCCAGCAAGATGAAACATTTTGACAACTGAAGTGCCACTTTCCCTAAAAAAGCAATCACAAACAAGATGGTATGAGCGATTTGAGGCCGTGATTCCAGTCGCAAAGCACTATCCAGGAGTATTAAAGGCCTTGGAGCGAGTGCTAAGCGAGTTAAGCCTAGAACCAAAAGTGTATAACAAAGTTATAGGTCTAAAGAAATATTTTTCTTCTTTTCAAGGCCTCTGTATGACAGTCTTTTGGTTTAAGGTGTTGGGCTGCATTAATGAAAGAAGTATAATAATTCAGTCTCAAGAGATTTCTCTGGATATCCAGGTCAAACTGATAAATGACTTACATGAGGAGATGCAGCTACTTAGAGAATCGTGAACAGAAATCATCAACGAGTCACTCTTAGTAGCCAAACGATGAAAATACCATCTTCGTTTCCGAATCCGAATAAAAGAAGTCGTCCTTCTCCTTCATCAGAAACCCTAGTTAATACCGAAGAAAAAAATTTTAAAACTAACATTGTTTACAGAGCTTTGGATTTTATTTTATATGACCTCAAAACAAGATTTGAAGCAAGCAATTCACTAACTGAACTTTTCAGTCCAATTCTTAAATTCAACTCGTTGGAAGAAAGTGATTTGAAATGTAAGGCTACAAAACTAGTCAGCACTTACAAAAACGATTTATCAGTGAACTTTTGTGATGCGATTTTACGCGTACAACTAAAACATATTTCAAACACAGTGTTTCAGTTTCTGCCAACTTCTCAAAATAACTCGTTACAATTACTTAACTCAATCTATGAAAAACAATTGGAACCAGTTTTTATGAATGTGTGTATTGCCGTCAGAAATTTTTGTACGATTCCAGTAATAGTTGCATCAGCGGAAAGAGCATTCAGTAAGCTTGGAAACGTATTGAAGACAGCGCTCATCAATGAGCCAAGAACGACTTAACTCGCTGGCTGTATTGGCCATTGAACACCGTCTTGCATCAAGTTTTGACTTCAGAGATGTAATTGATACATTCTCCATGATGAAAGCAAGAAAAATGTAAAATAATTGATTCATGTTTGTTTTTCAAGATGGACACTTATACTTTTTCTATTAAGTATTATTAAAGTTTGAATTCTATTTTAATCAGTTGCTTTGATTTTTAATTTCAATTGTAGAATTGTACATATACAAATAACATTTTGATTTTCCGGATATTAAAACTGTATGTAACTAGTTACTATGTTTATTAACCAAATGTTTATTTTTGTTTATTCAATACTTTTTTACCTAAATGTCTTGCTTATTATGTGGTATACGTATATCGTATATGTCACTCGTATAAACCTATATGTAGTATGTTTCAGGATTAAACTGTGGAAAATGCTTAAAAATTCAAAATGTCTCTGTTCAAACATAAACAGTGGAAAAGGGATAAGGATTCCCGCAAATATTATTTTTTATTATGTGATGTGGGGGAGGGGCCCGTCATAACAGCTGGTAACGGGGCCCACAGATTGATGTGGGGGGTCTGGTCGACGTGCAGTTTCCACATATTCTTCTACCTTACATCTAGCAATTCTTTTTACAAATTGCTTCACGCAAGCTACATGAAGTGCCGAAGTAGTACACTTTATTAATATTAGTAACCTAATCTTTATTGAGAACTATAATACCGTCATCTGCTTCAACTGATTCACAGCAGCCTTGGAAGGATTTCTAACATTTATAAACCTCTCGTTAATAAATACTAGGCTCACAAAAAGCCTTTTGCATTATGTTCGCCACATCACTGCACTTTATCTTATTTTTTTATAGAAAACGTAACGTATGTTGTTTGATCCTGCATCGTAAAAATTTTTTAAATTGCAGCATCCAAACACAACTCACCGACTCACTTATCTAGCTATCAGATCTATATTACGTATGAAATACGGCTACAAATTTTGTCAGTTGTTATAAACAAGATTATTAATAATTCAAAAAAATTTTTCGAATCGGTAAATTTTTATGCAGTAAATTTAAAAATTGCACGAACGTTTAGAACAAACTGTGTTACATAAACAATAATACTTAATTGTGTGTCTATAGGACAGTTGTTAGCTTACGGTGACTATAATATTTGTCTCCTCAACGTTTTGTTAATCCTCTCTCTAAATAAAATTCTGCGTTCGCCCAAGAATGTCTTATTCGTTACCTGTGAACGTTCATTCTCTTTACAAGAATTAACATATTGACAAGTTTTACTTCAATCAGATCCAATGTGTGTACGACTTCGCCTAGCATGACTGCGGTTAATACTATTATGTAATCAAACATGAGACAATACAATATACAACCTGACAGGCTTGTATGTATTCGTTTCCGATCACACTGCGACAGAATTCCTACCACAGTGTGCATTGCCTTTAGTTTCAACCTGCCAACCTGTAAATTTTACACTTAAATTATTCACATACGTGATCCCCTATTTCGAACCACACAAAAACATTAGAATTATCTGCATATTGACTGTTGTGATACGCATTACAAAATCGAGCAGTTCACGTTTTGTAAAAATTACAGTCGAGAACGCACAACCACAATGTCATTAAGTAAATAGTGTATTTTATATCACGTCGAAATATTTCAGTATCGTAATGACAACTTATTAATCGTAAATATACAATTTTTATTGGGTTACAGAGGATAAGCATTATTAGGATAATAACTCTTCTGTACTGTCAAACCCAAGTAGTGTTTGTGTTCACTCGCCTTGTCTACAAGTGCCGTATTGTCAATATAAAAGATTAATATCATTTTTTTTCTTAGTTTTGTTGATTAGTTTTTGTGTAAATATGCCTATAAATACGAATTCAAATTAACGAAAATTTATACTTCGTAAATAAATTTATATATTTATGTATAAACTACTTTATCATATCTATTACCATTAATTTTGTACTTTCAAAAGTATATTTCATAATTCTTTATTATAAAATATTTACATTAACGTTCTTCAGTAGAGGGAAAGTGAGTGTTCGAAAACACTTCCGGGTTCCGAACGAAAACACTACCGGGTTCCAGTTCATGACGTCATAGAGGCACTGGCAGCTGGTGTCCGAGCTGTCCATGTGACGTCACTGTTTTGTGTGTGTGTATGTATGCGTGTGTATGTGTGACTGAAACACTTCCGTGTTCCAGTTCATGACATCACACAGAGGCTCAAGTCGCTGGCGTCCGCATGGCTAAAACCTGTTTCAAGACGTCACGAAGGCCGTGGTTTCTGCATGTTCAAAATTTGGTAGCCGAAAACAATGTGTAGCGGATGGGGGTACCCGGAATTCGGCGGTTGCCCGGACGCGCAGAGGCGATGTCATCGGGTACCGTTACTCGAAATTTTGGGGGTATCGGTTACCGTTACCCGAAATGTTTAAATCAACGGATGGGGGTACCCGAAATTTGTGGGTACGCCCTAACCGGGTTCCAGTTCATGACAGAGGCTCTGGCAGCTGGTGTCCGAATGTTAAAACACTTCCGCGTTCTGGTTTATTTTGATGTAACAAAATAATCGTTCTCTCTCGAAATTTTTTTAATGTCAGAATTTTGGTACCCTAAATGATTAAAACAACGGATGGGGGTACCCGAAATTTGTGGGTACGCCCACATGACGACGACGTAGAGGGCGTGATGTCTGAAATGTTTAAATCAACGGATGGGGGTACCCGAAATTTTCGGTGTCTGAAATTTAGTACCCGAAATGTTTAAATCAACGGATGGGGTTACCCGAAATTTTTGGTGTCCGAAATTTTAACACCGGAATGTACGACCACATGACGCATGTGTTCAACTGTAACAATGGTATGTCATTGGATATTAATTTTTACATAAAAATAAATTACGGCCCCTCCGGGATTTGAACCCGGGACCTCCGGTACACCAAACCGGCGTGCATCCACTACACCAAGGGGCCGTTATCGCTTAACTGTAATTATTTCTGTACTTATACTTCTCATCTCTTACTTGTAACCATGAGGTGGACGAGTGATATCTACTGTCGTCCTATGTGTAAAATCATAAAAGCACAATATAAGTTTATTTATTATTAAATAAATAAACATTTCGTTATACTTTTATTTTTTTACCTCTCATCCTCTTCCTAGCAGCCTGAGGGAGGCGAATGAGAGCCTGCTACGCTTTTTTTAACGTGGTTTCCCCAACTTTACAGATTCGTAAAGCAGGCCTACTCCACGTTATCTATCGCTGTACTATTGACTAGTACAGTGGTAGATAATAATAAAGATACATTATGCAATGCTAAGCCAATGTGTAAAAGCAGTACATATTTTTTTATTTACTTTTTTATTTATTTTTTTTATTTTTTTAATCGGGTGAATATGTTGTTCATACATGATGCGTATTCACATTTGCTGTACCGTAATGAGTAATTTTCACACCCATACTGGTTCTTGACGAGTTTACAGGTATATCTACCGTGCCAGTGACCCGTCTCGAACTACCAGGACTACGTTTATGAGTATTTCTACCGCGACAGTGACGTAGTCAAGGTTAACACTCACGCACACACTACGGTACCTAATTCTACGTTTATGGACATTTCTGTCACGTAGCATTCACACTAACACCATGATGAAAACATGTTCACAACCGACTATATTTTATTTCGTTGCCGCAACCATTCTGCATAAAACAAAGCTTTGCGTAATGCACAGTGTAAGGGGGGAGTGGTAACGGGTTGACGATGAGGAACAGGACATTGTATGATGGGTACAAAGGATCTAGGAACTACAGGTGCTTGAATATCGTTTAAGTCAATCACCTCACCATGGTGATACATCTGTCGTAAGAAATTTGCCTTCTCAAACCCTTTTGTATAGACAACAGGATAATCTGAAAAAATGTCTGCAACGATGCGTACCATATTCTTGTACGGTACATTACCATCGTTCCATCGTATCCTGTGATAATGTGTTTCCAACCAGTCATTGATTTTTCGGAATTTCTGGTGCAGTCGTGCACTTTCGTATGGTGGAGCGAACAACACGATAACAAAACGTCCGGTTGTTATATCAACTGTAACGAACTCTTTGATTACATATTCATTTTTGTCACCGCGAAACGCTTCAAACTCGGCAATAACCGTCCTATTCAAGTTCATTTTTCCGAGTGACACATGTCCGCATCGAGTACGTTAATTTTTTCAAATTCCCCCTCTACTTTTCCTTCCAATACCAGTTCATCGTAAAGACGATCAAATGTTATCTGTTGGTCGTGACGACTGCTTTCCAATCGAAAAAACGAGGGGAAAAAGAAGGATGGTGGTACATAGCACCCCTTGGCTACTACCTGATTAATGTACGACTTGAAGTGATCTTGATCATAAAACAAGCGAACAAGATATTTCTTTAGTACTGTTAATAAACAACCAAAACGGATCCACTCGGGTTCTGTGAAAACAAATTTTTCGGTCTTACTACCTTTAATCCGAACAAACGTTTTCCCAAAGTTACGACTGATCATCACACTCTTCTTCTTTTCACGGTTTTCACCTTCTTCGTACAATAACATACTGGATAGTAACTGTTCACGAAAGATCAACAAGTAATTCCACTCAGAAAAGTCAAGTAATATACGTTTCTTTTTTCCGTTTGTAAACAAAACACCCGGTTCATAGTTGAGTTCTTTATACAGTCCGACGGTAACGAACTTAGAGTACGAGTTGATTGGATATGCAAGAGACAAGTAAACGTTATACTCACAATGGCTGCTGCTGCTGCTGTCACAGTCACCTTCCATCGTTGAAAAGGACTGAGGTTGTTGTTATGTAGAGATCGCTAATACCTATCTTTATAAACTAGTAGAGGGGAGAACAAGTTTTTTTATGACAAACGATGAACAGTATTCGACAACGCTGTGTACTGTACTATCCTATCGTGTATAATCAAAGCGTAAGCGGTGGTTTTATCTGGAAAATTGTTACTGGATTCAAATTCTAAACGCACATCAACGGCAGACGACTTGATTGGTTCTTCTTGTCTGGAACAATCGATGACAAACAACGGTGCTTTCGTTATAAATTCATTAGGTGTCAAAAGAGGCGTTCTGTTGCGACGGTCGTAGTATGATGTTTGGAAACGTGTATACATGTCGTAGAACAGGGCGTAACGTTTTTTATCGATATCCTGGTTCAGGTTATCGTACGGATAGTATTTATCGTTCAGAAAAAGCTTGACATTCGTTAAATTGCAGTGATCAAATTCCGACGCGTTTTTCGCTATATTGTTCTTCCTATCCGTCTGAAATATTAATATTACATACCGAGGTTTTTCCAACTGTGACGATGTCTTCAAGGTCCACGAATGTCGATTTGTCGTCGGTAGAACGGGATACTCGTGCAATTCCCAACTGCGGAACGGCATCACTAGTTCATGATCCTCCTCGATGTGCTCCAATAGCGGTATTCGGTACTTGTTTGACACGCGCACATAGGGCATCTTCCAGTGTACTTTGTTTATTACGAGATTACCGTTTGCAGTTGCACCCGATTCTTTTAGCACCATTGCGTTCTGATCGGTAGAGGTACGCAACAGAATCAATTCTTGCTTAACGTTCAGCATGATGCGTGTATAGTCTTCGTTGAAACCGAGTAGCATTTTCAACGGAAGACAAAACGTAAAATCACCGGTACTCTCGTGTACTGTCAACGACTCGTCGGTTGTCGTCACCCATCCTGCATTGATTAGATGCTTTCTTTCATGCTCATTGCTCGATAGTAACAATTTCACAGTGCTCGTAATTCCAACGTTTTTTGTACGATCCACTTCCACACCGCACACTTCGTAACGGATCTCCTCAAACAAGAAAGCCATTGCATTGTTGATTAATTTCACGTTCAACGCTGTGTCGGTAGCGTTAACCTTGGTCAATGTTCCTTCGATGTACAGAAAACTCTCCGCCGGTAAAGTGAAAACATCCTGTTGTTGGATGGGTATACGTATTTCATCGTTGTTACCGTATCGGGTGGAAGCATACGGTGCGTGCGTACGATATTCGAACTCAACGATTCTGTTATCGAAAGCCGCTCCTCGTTCGATAGCTAGAATTTCACCCGACATTATTTTAATCGTATAATTTGAATCCAAGTGAAAGTAAGAAACGCTTGTTCCTTGATGTCAATCGCTTCAACGTTGAACACCGACTACCATGTTTCTTTCGTACACACTCCCTTTTTACAGGTGACGTTTGTCCGAAATACAATCCCATATTTTCAGATGCAGTCGTATCGTGATAACTTCACCGCGAAAATCAACTAAATCCCCGTCCTGATCAACGAGAGACAATATGATGTTGTCAACGCGTTGTACGTTTACCGGTAAGTATATTACGTTTGTCGGTGTTTCAACTATTTTGAAACCTGGTGCCACGGTCGGATAAAACGAATGCAACGTGTGCTGTTCCTGACCGTCCTTGTACGCACCCTGTACGATATTACTCCGTACGTGAACGGTGTTAACTTTGATTATGTCAACGGGTACGTTCGACTCGTGTGTTTTATACGCTTCCAGCTGCTGATTCTCCTTGAATCCTAACATACTTGCAATGGTATTCGGTGTATGCGAAAAGTCGATGACATGCTTACAGTAAATTTCACACTTTAATGTGTTGTTGTTTGGACGTAAACTGATTGTTCTCTCGCCTAACTGTTTCTGCAGATACGTTTCGATATCACTGATTTCATAGGTGCCGGTAGGCAACTTGATGACGGACCACTGATCCTTGGAAATTTTTACTGGAAATGCATTATTTTTTCCTTCAGTAACGTTTGGTATTGAATTATACGATGTAAAATCCAATAGTCCAACGTACCATTCACCGTATAACTCGAGAGGTGGGAAAAAGTTACACACGAGATTCGCAGCGTCGGTACCCGTCACGGTGACCGTTAGCGACGACATGCTGAAGTTTACTGATCAGAAGACGATAAAAAGTCTAAACATAAATGACCGCAGATGACCGTGTGAGGAGGTTGCTTCCGTTCATAGTTGTAACGAACGTCGGCTGTATCACCAAAATATTGCATCAGCTCGAGAGGTGGACGTAAATTACCGAACCCGTCAAAATAGTGTACTCGATTTCCACGCTTCTTGTAACATACCCAGTGGGTTCCCGGTCCGCTCTCGTCGTCCAAATTTACGATGACGCTTTCGTTCTTCCACGGCGCTGTATCCGGTAATGCGTTACGCATGTAAACACCTCTAAAATACGGTATGTTTAGCTTTTTTGCGTATACACGTAATTCATCTTCGGACAACGGGCGGAGCGGTATGTGAATTAGTTTTTTCGGTACGGACGTAGATACAATCCGGACGCAGTTCTCTTCTTTTTCCTAACGGTTCGGACAGTTCTCTTCCTCCTCTTTTTCATCCCACCACCAGCACCACGACCACGACTACTCACATTCTTTTTATTTTTACGACGTCGGCCGCTTCCTATTGCTGATTTTGCTTTCATGGCCGCTGCAACTGCTGTCGCATAAGCTCGTTCGCTGATACCCGAATCCAACGCCTTTACCCGTCCCCACGCTTTTTCCGCGAGTTTACGATCTGCAATACGTCTACTTTCGTTGTCTTTGTATTGAGCGTAAGCGATGTCGTGTTCGCGACAGGCTTCGTCTAATTGGTTGATTCCGCGATCACCACGCGCTAATCTTTCTTCGAGTTTCGTGCCCGGTCCACAGAATCTGTAACCCGGCAGATGTAATTCGACAGGTAGTGCGTCCACCGCTCGATTGATAACTGACGAAACAACGGACGGTACAACGTTTTTAAGCACGTTTCCGACGCCCCACCCCTTTTTCCTCCTAACGTTGTTGTACATCGTAAACCGATCTCCAGTCTTTCTCTTCTGTGTTTTTATCGTATTCATCTATTAACCTTTTTATTTCCTTCGTGTCGAGTGTCCACTCGTCTTCTGAACTACGTGGCTTAGACAATTTCAATAAGTAGTAATCCAGTTGATACTGAAATGTTTTAACGACTTTATACATCTCGCTCTTTACGTATCGTCTCACGTCATTTATGTGGTGACCATCGCGTGTGTAACACAATCGGATCGTCACCCTCTTTCCAACGAAAGATTTCTATACCGCAAAATGAACATCGAACCCTGTCAATTTCATTTGTGTAATGAAAGCCTGCGGCAACCATAGCGGTCGGACTGATGAAATGCACAGGCCATGATGTAAAGGTTTTCAGTCTCTCGTTTTCGACTTCAAAGTCAGGTGTCAAATCTAACCCGCACATGTTGACAGTGTTGACGTCAATGAGTTGTTACACCGACGTTCATAAAATTTATACGATAATGTTGGCTTCACGTAATTCCTCTACTACTGAGATGATTTCGTTGTCGTGTCCGGTGTGACCGACGCGTTTTGAACTTACCAGCAGTCTTAACCGTTCAACCAGTTCGTTGGGATCGTTCCAGTGTACGTAATCGATACCACGTCCGCTGCGTGGTGGAAACAATCGAGCGATTATCTCTCTGTACTTTAAACCTTTGTTTGTATTTACTTTAGCACCGGGTAAATAATAACGTTTATAAGCGTTAGTGTCCGACAGTATAGACTTGTACGCTGCTAAATCGTTTTCATCGTAGACGCTCTTGTCGGGTTCTTTCATAAACATAAGTTCGTAGAGGCCCGGTGTGCCTCTGTATCGTTTTCCAGCTATGTAGAAGCTATCGTCTTGATTGATCTCCAACACCGAATTGCCTACCATCCATTTGTCTTCAACGTTACGAACACCGTACGTATGATCCATCTTCTTATCTCGATCATCAGACAACGCGAGCAGTAAGTATTTCCTCGCGAGCGGACCTTCGACAGATTGTTCAACGTATTCTTGTGCTTCGTGTCGACCTTCGGGTGTTGTTAAAAACTCTTCAAGAGTTACGTTCGGTGTTTCGACATCAGGCGTTTGTGCCAACACTTCCGTTCTGAGGAAACGAGGTTGTGATGGTGTTTTCGTCTCAACAGCTGCCTTCGTATCTTCATCTTCAACTTTTATTTTTTGTTTTATTTTATCACTGGAGTCATTCAACTTTTCCGAAATCTGGGTTAACGGTTCCAAAAGAGGTTTGTACTTTCTCGTTAACGCTTCATCGCTCTCTCTGATGTCATGTTTCAACGCGCGATACTTTTGTCTTATGTTATCGCTAATTGCATCGATTTCATGTGTCAATTGCTTGTCATCCATCTTGACACTGATGACTTTCTTGCACAAACTATTCTATTTATGTATAAAACGATCGAAACCCACTCTGTATCTACCTGCGTTTATCGGTGAGTCCTTGTTGATGACTATGAATCCGTAACGATCCTTCCACGCTTCGGCGCACATCGCTTTGAACTCTTCGTATTTCATATCTGTGTTAACGTGATCGTTGTAAACGTGACGTAAATTGAGATCATCTTGTCTGAACAAAACCAAGAAATTGGCATTATCACGCACCAGTTGCTTTGGCACCAGACTATACGTTTGGCAAAGGTACAAAGTGTCCACACCGCTATGCCGTCCCATAGCGAAATATTTTCGTATGTTATTCTGCCGTTCACATACCACATCATCGAACAACATGATTGAATTAGATACAATTTCGTGCGGAGGTGGTACTTCATCGTTTTCACTGTATGTGAAGTACATCATTCCTTCGTCAGCGAGAGCGTTAAAAACGTCTTCCAACATACGATATTTTGGTTGAAATAACGATTTGGAGAACACGTACAGGTTCTGAAATCGCAGTCCGTTTGAATCGAATAACATGTTAAAGGCAACGTTTGACTTCCCGCTACATGACCCGCAGCACACGATACATCGAACTGTGTTTGGAAACAGTGGACTGTGTTTATTATATGCAACTTCACCGTTGTACTTAGCAGAGTCTACGTTCTTAACATTTAACTTTAACGATTGTTGTTCAATCTTCATCTTAACTCGTTTACGTTCGGTTAAATACTGTGGTAATGCTATTATATCAGATCTTTTTTATGTATCCACGAATCGTGTTTACCGTCAAAGCCGAGCCAGCGCACTCGCACGCGATCACCTTTACGTTGTAATATTTTCTCAACGAGATACACATTACCAACGCTGGTTTTACTCAATTCTTGTTCATAAAACCCACCTTCCACAACGTCACCCGTATGATCTTTCAACAAGTACGTAACCGGTACGGTTGGCTGAACTCTGTGCACTGTATATATCTCGTTCGTCCAGTTTGGTGTATAACCTTTAGCGAATGTGATTTTGTATTTACTGATACGCACTCGATCGCCTATTTTAAACTTATGTTTCTTGCTCACTTTCCGCGGTACGGTATTTTTTCTTATTCGTTCCAACACAATTTGCTCGTTGCTCTTGTCGACTTGTCGCGGCTTCATCTCTATAGTTCTATGCACTCTGTCGTTGTATTCCATCACCAGTTTAGGCAAAACGACAACCACCGATAATGGCCTTGCTCGCTGAACGCGCGGTACATGTTCGTTTTCAACGTACGATTAAATCGCTCTACGATGGACGCTTTCTTCTCGCTATACGTTGAATAGTGTTTGACGTGGAATCTCTTTAGTAAAGCTTGTACGGTAGTGTTAAAGTACTCTTTCCCCTTATCCGTTTGCAGGTATTTCATTTTATTTTTTACAATTATTGGTTCGAGAGCATGTGCTACTTCAACACCCGATTTAGTTTTTAAGGAAATCGCATATGCATACTTGCTAAATGCGTTTATTACCGTCATTAGATATTTGTACCCCTTGTTCAACTTGGCATGCGGTATCATTTCCACCAAATCCGCTTGGTAGAGATCGTGTAACCCCTTCACCTCCACCGCACGTCTGGGAAAGTTCCTTCTCACCGGTCTGTGCAATTCTTTTGCAATAGTTTTGCGTACGTTTTCCATATCGCCACCCGAAACGCGAATCGCAAAATTTTGGTACGAGATATACCGTTACGTTTTCACTGAACCTCACCGACTTCATCGTCGTTACTGACAGTGTGTTGCTCCTGCAAGCGAGTCTTATATCAACGTATATCGAACGCATAATTTATAACGGATTTTCTCGCTTGCTGAATTATCTCGCGTCTGGGTTGACAGAGTTTATAATGACCGTACGCCAGTGTTGTTTCACCGTCATCCAAGACATATCGTTTGTCATCGTATGGTGACAGCGATAATTTTGTAAGCTTTCTTGTGTATATGTTATGTTTTTCGCTTTGGATAGTCTGCGCCGTAGTATAAGTTTGAGAAGTGGTCTTTACACATTGTTTATAAAGTTGATGTTTCAACTGTGTAGCTATCGCGGAACGTGGCACACCTTTCGCTACCTTTTTCTCTTTATCGTTTGCCGTAACGAATGAATAACATTTTGCGCGCAACCCGACAAATTCAAGTATCGGTATTCCATTTGTTTCGTCTTTAAAAGTACCAAAATTTTTCTTGTTTGTTTCACTATAGCACGGATGTGCCTTAGGGTACTCCGACGTGTCAAAGAGTTCGAGATGCTCCTCCATGTCTTTGTACACATCGTCGGTGCGAATGTCGTACAACAGAGAGTCAGTGTCCGTCATACATAGACGTGCACGTGACCCGTACGTATTCATCGTGAATCCGTAATGGAACCGATACATAATCAGCTTACTAATATCCAATACACTGAACCCAACGTACAAAGGTCGGTTCAGTGTAATGAATGTTTTTTTCATCGTGAGACCTACCAGGTCCTCGTTATAGATGAAGAAATGTTGTAGCCTGGGGTTAGCGGTTAGTTTGTGAAGTTTCTTCTCGTTTGGAACTAACTTGAAATCGATTCGCTTTCGTACGTTTTCCAACGATTTTCCGTACGGTGCGTTATTCATTAACTTAAAAAAGTCTTTTTCAAAGGTGTTTCTGGCTTCCTTTCGTCGCTCCGTATTAAAATCGATGAAAGGTTTCAACCATACGCACTGTGTGAATGCTAACACACGGTGAATCGCTTTCAACTCCATTCCTAGTTCGAGGTAGAGTTTCAGTGTTCTGTAATGAACAATGTATTTTGTCTTGTCCTCGAGGGACGTTATCAGTTTCTCTACCTTACCGTTACTACACACAAAGTCTTTTAACAGCTTCATGCGATAGCAGTACGGTGAAAGCATACTGTCCGTAATAGTACGCTTTTCAGGTGCTAAAGGGTAGTCACTGTGTAAGTCGTGTAGGTAATGTGGATACCCCAGATCGACTTCCAGGATATAACCGGTGTCACCATCGTCGCGTAACGCGTGCACGTTCAACGTATCGATCACTGTACGTTCCAACCATCGAAAACCGGACAGTGGTAAAGGCTGTGTCATAGCCGTTCCGTACAGGTTGGTACAATCGAGGTAAAGTAAATAGTTGTGCGGCTTGCTTGCGTCATAATCGGGAATGTACGGGTTGTTGGCTTTGGCGTACCTATTAGAAATTGCTGCTAAGCCGCCACGGATACCTCTTTCGATGTACAGGTGTACGTCTATATCGCGGAGTAACTCTAACCTGACTCCTGTCATTTTCAGCATCGCGTTCCACGCTAAACCGGCGGTGGTAAAAACGTTACACGGATCGAGTTCGTAGTACTGCAGGCTCATGTTTCGAAAGTTTTCAAATACATCAGCAAGCAGTAGTACATCCGTTTTTAAATAAAGGTCATGATAATCACCGAACGTTTGCATGTCGAAAGCCGACCAAACCGTTCGAGCGTGCGCGTAATCTTCTTCGTCTATATCCGACTCTGTCAACCCGTTGTAAAAATGTACGCGGTCCGGTAACTGCCTCTCGTCAAATTTTGAATCGTCCGTAACGTATTCGTAAGGGTACACACCTTTACGTAACAGTAAATCAACATTACGCGTGTAAAATTGATTAAGGATTTTAAATTTATCCGCGGATAAGTTGGAGACGAGTTTTTCAAGTGACGCGTTCATGAACCGCAGAGAATCGAGAAACCGGAGCTGACCGAGTGTAACGGAGATGTAACGTTCGCTTGTAGTAGCGATACACGTTATTTCATCTTCCTTGTACTTTCCGAAACCTTGCATCAAATGATGCGAGTCATAGCCACTTAAATTATGGAAAAAAACCGGAACGTGTGTTGGTATTTTGTAATTTATATTACACGCATTGTGAGCAGCGCCTAAATAGTTACCCGTTATGTGGCAATGATTTCGAACCGTGTCGTCCGTTAACGGCTGCTTGCACAGATGACAGTGAGTGGCGTTTCGGAATGACCGTTCATCGGCCGCTGTCATTTGGATCGGTTTATTAAACTTTCTATCGAGTCGTTGAACGTCGGCTAAAAGCACACGAAGGAACGTGTCCACCACGTCTTTACCGCGGTATATTACAGGTTCCTTGAGGGCGTTTCCCATCCAGTCAACTATCACATAGCAGAAACTGGCTGGTATATGATGTGCCACGTTTTTACCGGTGGTCGGAACAATAAACGATTCGAAGTCAGCGTATACCGTATAAGGTACGCGGTGACAAAGTGAAAAGTTTTTAAAATACATCCACTTTTCGTCCTCGTCAGGAAGTTTTACTTTCTGTACTCCGTGCTGAGAACAGTTGCGTTCGTGTTCTTCAACTCGTTTTCGCGCCGCGTTAGTATCTTTATTGTCCGCAAATCTGTGTAGACAGTAGTTGCAATAAAACGAAGTGCCCTTTCGTTTTGTCAACGACGAAAGCATACGCGAAAGGTTCCGTATGAGGCAGTAGTGAGTAGTGTTCGCGTCGGACAGTAGCAGTAGGTTTACGTGGTACTTTCTACCGCGATGTTCAGTGATACGTAAAGGATATACCTCGCCTTCATAGCCAAAAACGTTAACGGATATGTTTTCGTTTAATTTTTCGAACCGTTTTATCTTATTGAGTGCGACGGGATAAGGAATGTCCTTCATGTTTATTTCTTCTTCGTACGGAAGGTAATGGCTAACGCGATGCGGGTTACACGCGATCGGGTGTATACCAGCGAGCACAGACCACAAGAAACACTTTTCATCGTCTACATTTTTTATATTGATAATTCCTTTCTTACTGTTTGATAATTTCGATGGTGTAGGTAGAAAGCTCGACCCCACAAGAGGGTTGTATTTTGTAATATTTAATTCCACCGACTCGACACCGTTTTCGACCCACCCGCTTCCGTCGCGCGTGAATTTGTCAACGGATTCCATTATTTTCTCGCTAGCTATCGAATACTGTTCATCGATATCGTCATACTGTGACTTAAGTTCTGTACGCGATCTGAATACCGCATTACAATAAATATTTTCGGTGTTTATTAATTTTTTAAAAGATACACGAACTGCTAAATACCATTTTATATAATTATTTAATGCTACGGCTTCGCTACACATCTTATCAACAACCGTGTGTTTGTAATCTAATAATACTGTTTGTGTGTTTAGTGTATTGTCAAGTATCATAAATTTTATAGTAATTACATTACCATTGATAGCACGGTGTTCGCTGCTGCTGCCGCTGCTGCTGCTGCTGCTGCTGTCGGTCATTGTGAAAGGAGTGAGGCCGGCTTCGCGTCGTCGGTTCCCTATATAGACAGTCCGGTAACCGGTGACTCTGTCGCCGCGCGCCCTTGACCGATCGGCCTCGCGAGGAGCAGCGGTGCGGGGTAGGTAGTCGTCCGGTCGTGACCGACGACGCGCGTTGCGGTGGGTGGGGTGGGGTGGGGAGTGCGGTGTAGGAAGCCGACGTCCGTGACCGATGCGGTGCGGGGTGCGGGGTAAAGGTGTGGGATGGTGGTGCGGGGTAGGGAGATAGGTTGCAGCCGGTGTCCGTGACCGAGAGGTAGGCGAGGTGCGGAGTACAGGATGCCGGCGACCTTGGCCGAAGCGCGCTCGTTGAGTCGCCTCGCGCGGGATGTAGGGTGCGGGGTACGGGGGGCTGGGTTGTACGACCGGTCGTGACCGAAAGCAGATGGTGGCCCGAGACGACGCAGGGTGGGGTGCGGGGTGACCGTGACCGACGGACTCGAGTGGGGTGCGGGGTGGGGGTGGGGGGTAAACCCGGTCGTTGCGGAGCGACAGACAAAGTAATTGAACAAAATATGTAGGCGAGGTGCTGGGTGGTGGTGAGGCTCTGGGTGCGGTGTGGGGGTGCGGGGTATAATGTCATCGTCCGGTCGTGACCGAAAGCAGATGGTGGCCCGAGACGACGCGGGGTGGGGTAGGAAGCAAAATTATAGCCGTTACCGTTGCGGTGGAGGTGCGGGGTGCGGGGTAGGGTGTCGTCGTCCGGTCGTGACCGAAGGAGATGACGCTTTAGAAGGAAGGAACGTGGTCGGGGGAAACAGAATAAATACGCCAGCGTTTCCCTATGCAGTCATCAGTACTCGCCATGGAAGGAATCGTTGCTAACGCGAAATCTGTACCGAAATTTCTCCCAAAACGGGACTTAACAAGTTTAAAATTAAATGTGAAGTATCACGTTTTAGGAATGAAATTTGTGAAAACAAAATTCGGCGAATCGATTGTAGTCGACTTAGAAGATGATGGGACCTGCCCGCAGCCGGAAGAGGGACGCTTTTACGTTTATCTTCCAAAACGATGGGCTGACGTATTTACAGAGGAGCAACTAAAAGCTGTGAAGCCTTGTGTGCTATCACTTTGCGTCACATCGCACGTCCCACTACCAAACGAGAAAACGAGTGTTCAGCTAGACATCGATTATGTGAGTATGTTTCTCGTATAAACACACACACACACACACACACACACACACACACACACACATATATGTATACAAATGTAAGTGTATTAATTTCATTTTTTTTTTTTCAGACAAAGTAATTGAACGAAATATGGATGGTATTAGTATATATTATATTATAGTATATAATATATTATAGGTATTAGAAGTATAGTATATATTACTATTATTAATATTAGGTTTACAAGAATTGTGTGTGTGTGTGTGTGTGTGTGTGTGTGTGTGTGTGTGTGAAAATTAATTTTAAAATATTAAAATACTACTTTGATTTCCATACGGACATGTACGGTTCTTGTACATGTTCGTAATGGAGAAACAAAAACTTTAAAAATGTATATATATATATATATATATATATATATATATATAGTTTATTCTATAGTTACAGGGAGATGAACAGATGTGTTGAGGCGAATTGTTTGTGCGAGTGTGAGGGTGATATATGTCGTACACCGCCATATAACAGACATTGTGATGTAGTAAGTGAGTGTGAATTTAATAGAGTATGGATATGGGGAGGAAGAGAGAGAGAGAACAAAACCTGAATGTAATCATGAATGGATTTCTTTATATATCAAATTTTATTTTCATTTTTTCAGAAAAAGAAACAAAACAAGGGAATATGTTGGATGTAACGTTACTCTAAAAGTTGTGAGTAGAGAATTGGGATATAGTCCTAAAAGTAAAAGACTTTATTGTCAATGTGATTTAATTAAATTACATTCACATGTTAACTATGAACAGTTTGAGGTTCCGTTAAACAATCATTATAAACTGAATCATTTTAAATGTACAGAGTTTACTAAAAATATTGAGAAAATGAAGAGTGCTTTTAATGAATTCTTCAATAAACAATTTTACACATTGTTTCCGTTCTTAAGAGAAATTCCAATTACATTCTGTAAATATCACGATATAAAATATATTCATTACAATAGACATGTATTATCTAGACAGAAGTGGTTTGGAAATATGTATTATATGAAACACGATTTTACTTATTACATACCAAACTGGACACCTAAATTTTATAATGAGTCATGTTATAAGAAAACTGGATATTGGTGGGGTACTATGAATTGTGCTAGAATATGTTGCTGTTCTGCTAATTATTGTTTTTTTAAACCGTGAATAACAGATATATAAAGTGCATTGTAATTGTTTTATGGACATTTAAAGTTTATTTGCAGCACCTTGCTTGTTGTACATCTTCGTATAATTATCACTGTGATGACGCGCACAGGATTACAAACACGGTTATTGATAAAATTTTTAACGAAGCCGTAGCATTAAATAATTATATAAATGGTATTTAGTAGTTCATTATCTTTTAAAAAATTAATAGATTATTGATAAAATTTGTAACGAAACCGTACCATTAAATAATTATATAAAGTGGTATTTAGCAGTTCGTGTATCCTTTAAAAAATTAATAAACACCGAAAATATTTATTGTGATGCGGTATTTAGATCACGTACAGAACCTAAGTCACAGTATGACGATATCGATGAACAGTATTCGATAGCTAGCGCAAAAATAATGAAGCGGGTGGAATTAAATATTACAAAATATAATCCTCTTGTGGGGTCGAGCTTTCTACTTACACCATTGAAATTATCAAACAGTAAGAAAGGAATTATTATTGTAAAAAATGTAGAAGATGAAAAGTGTTTCTTGTGGTCTGTGCTCGCCGGTGTACACCCACATCGCGTTAGTCATTACGTTTATCTTGTATCCCAACTATTGTTTACATGGATTTGTAGACTATATATATATATATATAATTCAATTTTATTTTTCTTTTTTCTTTTTCAGAAAAAGAAACAAGACAAGAGAATATGTTGGATGTAATGTTACTCTAAAAGTTCTGAGTAGAGAATTGGGTTATTCCCCTAAAAGTAAAAGACTTTATTGTCAATGTGATTTAATTAAATTGCATTCACATATTAACTATGAACAGTTCGAGGTTCCATTAAACAATCATTATAAACTGAATCGATGGAAATGTGTAACGTTTACTAAAAATATCGTGAACTTGAGAAAAGCTTTTAATGAATTCTTCAATAAACAATTTTACACATTGTTTCCGTTCTTAAGAGAAATTTCAATTACATTCTGTAAATATCACGATATAAAATATATTCATTACAATAGACATGTATTATCTAGACAGAAGTGGTTTGGAAATATGTATTATATGAAACATGATTTTATCCGTTATTCATCAATCTGTACACCAAAATTTTATAATGAGGAGTGCTATACGATAAAGTGCGGTAGTAATAAGTGTGGAAGGGTGTGTTGGTGTGCTGGTAATTATTGTTTTTTTAAACCATGATTAAAAATGTACTGTGATTATTTATGAACTAAAATTTTATTTGTACCACCTTGATGTATATATATATTATGTTTAATTTTTGAATTAGATACTGGAAAAAGAATATGTTGAATGTAACGTTACTCTAAAAGTTCTGAGTAGAGAATTGGGTTATTCCCCTAAAATTAAAACACTTTATTGTCAATGAGATTTAATTAAATTGTATTCAAATATTAACTATGAACAGTTCGAGGTTCTGTTAAACAATCATTATAAACTGAATCGATGGAAATGTATAACGTTTACTAAAAATATCGTGAACTTGAGAAAAGCTTTTAATGAATTCATCAATACACAATTTTACACATTGTTTTCGTTCTTAAGAGAAATTCCAATTACATTCTGTAAATATCACAATATAAATTATATTCATTACAATAGACATGTATTATCTAGACAGAAGTCGTTTGGAAATATGTATTATATGAAACATGATTTTATCCGTTATTCATCAATCTGTACACCAAAATTTTATAATGAGGAATGCTATACGATAAAGTGGGGTGCTGGTAATTATTGGTTTTTAAACCATGACATAAAATGTACTGTGATTATTTATGAACTAAAATTTTATTTGTACCACCTTGATGTATAAATATATTATGTTTAATTTTTGAGCAACTGGAAAAAACTTTAATTGTAACTCTAACACTAAACTTAAATTATAAGTAAATTACGTTTCTGTATAAACCACAACAGTAATAATGTATCTCAATTTTATTCATACATAACAGTGATATATCACTATCGCTGTGTATGTTATTGTATGTTATTGATCAATGCAGATGTATTTGTTTCACTGATGTAACTATGAAGCAGTTATATATATATATATATATATATATATATATATATATATATATATATAAAGTATTTGTCTTTGTATAATATTTTTTCTCTGCAATTATGTTCTATAACAATATTTTCATGTACTATTTTTGTATTGTGTGTGTGTGTGTGCGTGTGTGCGTGCGCGCGCGTTTTCATTAACACAAACAAATAATGTATTACTAAATGTATAAGATGTATTAATAATGGATTTAATGTATTAATAAAATGATTTTATATTTCTTATAAATGAGTTTTATAATTTCTTATAACATAACGCATATCAATCAACAGTGGGTGTACACTTTCAGTTAATGATCTGTTCATTTTTCAATATAGTGCATCAGACACATACATAATGACAGCAGAACGATATCAACATATACAGAAAGATATTACATATAGAACACTTACAAAAATAGATTATTTTCACAACGTTCGAGGACAACCACATCACGAGAGAGATAGCTCGTTTGAAAAACCAGTTTTTGAGCTTCTTCCTACACATACACATACACACACATACGAACTAACTAACAGTTGTGTGTATTAGTTACAGAAAAATTTCGTAACGCTGCGCTATGATGTAAAACAGATGCAATACTAAACGCGAGTTCAACATTATTTATAATTATACAAATTAAAACGAATATAATATAGCAGGTACATTCACAGAAAAAAATAAACCATTGTTGTATATTTAAATATACATACTTATATGTATAGGAACACAGCAAAATGCAATAACACATGAAATCACTGATTGCCTGCAGAAAGAAAAAGTTACATTGACAAAAAATAAATAAACCTTCATAGTATGCGTACACAATATTACTATAATGACAATAAATATAAAATAATGTACTTACGGTAATTTCAAACAAAGTTGTTTTATTCATATACACGAAATAAGGTACATTTCAGTACAAACATATACGAAGCTTATAACTACACGAAAAAATAAATAAACCACCTATACGAGTATACACCCACGACAGAATAATATTTAAATGATTGTATCTGTTTTATAATATATTAAAACAATAGAAAAATTTGGCTCTGGTGACCGACTGCTTACAACAGAACAATCGCAGTGTTGTATAGCCCGCGGTAAAACGAGTTACGTGTAAAATATGACAGACAGAACCCAGTCGTTTACGATGTACGATTCAACAGAAAATATACACATAAAATCTAGTTATACATTAAAAACATACAGTCTGTATATAAATCAATGGGTAATATACATACTTGAAGATAAATTCCATAACTCCTGAAATGTAACATTGGTTCACAAACATATAACAGATTAGAGTCACACTGTATTACAACACATACACACACATGAACTAACTAACAGTGGTATGTATTAGACACAGACATATTCCATAATATAACATTATTTTACAAAATAAAATACATAACGCTGCGCTACGTTGCAAAAACAGACACAATACTGAACGCAAGTGCAGAGACCGGTCTCTATGCCCTGCAGCAAAGCAACTTCTGCATTCCACTAGCACACGGTAGTTAAACGTTCCGTCAAAAAAATAAACAATATAACATATGACTATAAAATATACACACAAAATCTAGTTATTCAGTTGAATCAGTAATTATCACAGTTGTTACGTTTCACACACACACACACATACACACAAAGTTTAAAAATATTATTTTTAATACACGTATTAGTCACACCTGTAATATAACACTGTTACAGATTAACCTGTAGCAGTGTGAACGGAATAGTACTATTACAACACGCATTAGCGGTTCAATCGAATGGTCCGCGATAGATCAAGTTACCTTATACGATTCGATACAAAATTAACATATATACAAAACCTGAAAGTGCATTACCATCCTATAAAATATATATACAAAGTATATAACACATTTTTCACAATAATAACTAATTATTCAGTGATAATAATTACACAACCTGAAAAATTGTATTAAATAAGCAACAAATAGTCAAGGAGTCAGCGCTTACCTACGTGCTCGATCTACGTGAGTGGCTACAGAGCGACTTACATGTATTTTGCTGCTGCATTTATAGTACTCGAGCTGGAAGTAATTTTTATATTTTGAGGACAACCTAGTACATCGCTCTTGGGTCGCTCGGTCAAGTCAGGACATTGCTCGCTACACAGCATTAAAGTTGCAGCTATAAATAGTTAAGTATGTAAGAAAATGATTAGACGCAATGAGTCTAATGAGAAGACAGTGAATAATAGACGCGATGATAACCACTAGGATGAACATGTGTTCCGTCTCGTCATAAACCAATGACATACCATATATCAATAATTAGTTATTATTGCGGAAAAAAGCGTTATATTTTATACCTGTTCAATATAACAGATTCATCCAACTTCACAGCTTCGCTTCCTTCATTAATCTGTAACGTCATAAGCTACTAACATCATAAAACACTAATGATGTAACATATACCCATTGTTTTTACACATAACAGAAACCAACTGTCTCGCCTCGCAGTCGAGCACATGCGTCATGTCGGGTACCCCCATCCGTTGATTTAAACATTTCAGGTGTTAAATTTCGGACACCAAGAGATTTCAGGTACCCCCATCCGTTGTTTTAAACATTTCGGTTGTCAAATATTGAACAACAAAAATTTCGGGGTACCCCCCTCCGTTGTTCTAAACATTTCGGGTGTCAAATTTCAGACATCACGTAGTCGTCGAACCAGCTAGCATATCCACCCAGCCTCCTGCTTCGTCATAACCAGTGTTTTATACATGCGTCATGTGGGCGTACCCACAAATTTCGGGTACCCCCATCCGTTGATTTAAACATTTCGGGTAACGGTAACCGATACCCCCAAAATTTCGAGTAACGGTACCCGATGACATCGCCTCTGCGCGTCCGGGCAACCGCCGAATTCCGGGTACCCCCATCCGCTACACATTGTTTTCGGCTACCAAATTTTGAACATGCAGAAACCACGGCCTTCGTGACGTCTTGAAACAGGTTTTAGCCATGCGGACGCCAGCGACTTGAGCCTCTGTGTGATGTCATGAACTGGAACACGGAAGTGTTTCAGTCACACATACACACGCATACATACACACACACAAAACAGTGACGTCACATGGACAGCTCGGACACCAGCTGCCAGTGCCTCTATGACGTCATGAACTGGAACCCGGTAGTGTTTTCGTTCGGAACCCGGAAGTGTTTTCGAACACTCACTTTCCCTCTACTTTCTTCAGTTTGTAATAGTTAAAAATATCTTATATTTAAAATATAGGCCTATGTTTAGAGATAATATAGTTGCAGGGATCATGTGCAACGTGATTTTAGAAATATTGGAATAAATAAATGAGTGTTATCTGCGCCACATGATATTTGCGTAACAGGCAAATCTAAATTTTTCAATATAGCCTATCATTCTCTGATTTATTGAGAGTCAATAAATCTTGTCGCTTTTAATTCTTGAGAGGCACCCTTTAAGAAGTATGTTCCATAACATGTTTTATATTATCACAAAGACGTAAAAAGCAAAACGAAGTAGAAGGTGAAAGGACAAAATGAGAAAAACGATTATAATTATAATGTCTTAATTAACACAAGTTAAGAATAGGGAAAAGTGTGGATATTGGATATCATAATAAGACATCCGACATTATTATGGCTACCGTAAAAATTAAACGTTAAGAATTACTAAACAAGAAATAAAAACAAAAATTTAAAAGTAATTCTTAAAACAATTCAAAGTGAAAATCAAAGTTTGACGTAAGCAATGAAAAGGCTGCGTAAGCCGATTTGATTATATAAAATTTAACTTTATCCTACTGTGTTAAGACAAATATCAACTGAAAATGGAATCAGTATACCTACGTCACATTCACAACAAAGCAAATATTATTAAATTTAGATTAACATTTTCTGTATCTAAACACATTCTTGTAATTAGAATTACATTTTTTTTAAATGAATGTATTCTATGTTATAAATATTCTGAATAATTTAATAGGACTGAAATTTGTACCTTAAACAAGCTACTATACAATAAGTTTCTCCCTTAAAATACTATACCTTAATTTTCTGCTATACACTTACGTATATATACGATTACAGAATTGCAATTATTAAGATATATTGTATAGATAGTACGTGGTATTAGTTATACACGCATATTAATTTCAACCTGCCAAGGTGAAGTCCACGTACAGACGAGTAATTATTGCGCTATTATGTCAGGATAATCGCGGCGACAGTAACAATCGCGGACTTGCGTTGCAATAGCAAATAGTTTGTGAAAGGGACCAACGATCTGAGCTACGGATTGTAGGGTTAAACATTATATTTATAGAAAATTTACCCATATTAATATACATGTACCCTTTTCCAGAGTATCTTCAAGCAAACTGGAGGACAGAAAGTGAGAGATGTGCGGGAAGGAACTGGAGGCATAAAGACCCTAAACACTGTATAGCTTCTATAGCTTACTTCAGAAGAACAAAAAAAATTCGAGTTTTGTCGAAATCCTCACCATCGTCTAGTTTTTCCGAGTGTGGAATTAAACCATCCTAAATCACGGTACAGCTACATTAACTGGGGCTTTCATGCCACCCTATCATAATGAAATTAAATAATCCTACTCATGTTGTAGAAAGACGCATATCAAAAGTTTAAGATAACTATGGCTCTTTGCAGATATTTCTGCTATTGTAGCCGTATAAGACAGTACACACAACCGTGAAAAGTCAGCAATTACTTAAAAAAGTAACTTATTAGGCTAAATGTATGAAACAAACAATTTTTTGTAAAACGAACTCAGTACCCAGAAGCAATGCTTTGTACTAACGTGTATTCTGTATATTGAATGAAAGCAGTGATGTAGTATGAATACGCTTAAAAAAGGGCGTATTTAGATAACACAATGACTGTCAATGAAGTAGGAAACCAGTCTTCTGTAAAGAAAGAGACAATTGATTACAACGTGAACTGATAGTCCCCGAAACAAAACAGAGTGTCATGAGCCAATTTAATAGAATATACGAGGCATAAGAAAGAATTGAACATCTTGGTAAGAAAGTAATGATTTGATAAAATACCCTTCAAAACTTTCAATGAATAGTAAGGTTTCAATGATAAGAATCATCACAATTAGAGTTTTAGAGAGAATTTAAGTAAAACCTGCATATAGAAGAAAAATAATGTAAAAAGTCATTGATAATAGCTATATATTTCAAGGAAAATCATATGTTTCCTAATTCACCTTTAAAAAGTATTTATTAATTGAAAACGTATTTAAATACTTATACTATGTTTTGCGTGTATTAATATTTATATTGACTTCAATTGAAATACGCAGTGCTTTAATGATACATAATTTTAGTCAGCGAGACAAAAATGTTCATACTAAGTAAGAAATAATGTCTGACCTGTATAGACGTATTCATCATTCTCTACCCGGAACTTTATTTATCATTCTCAGATTACTTTTCTCTAAGAAACAAATAATAGAAAGGTGGGGACGTATTCACAAATACAGTGCTTTCATATTTTACTTTACAATACCCTGCGCTCAGGCTCATTCTATAGTAATGTACGCGTCTACCTTTCACAGTCCCTAGCCATTTGTAAATGTCAAGATTGAAAAGGTAAGTAAAACGTTTCTTATATTAAGAACAAAGTATTGTACGTGAAACTCGATATTTAAGGAATTTTCTTATAAACGTTATTTTTAGCAGAAATAATTTCAACTCGCTCAATTTTAAGTTTTGCGTTCATTAAAATATGAGTTTAAAGAAAATTTTATATCTTACAATATGAAACTTTTTTCTAATTTTAATACTAGAGAATGGAATTACCAGAGTTTGATGACAATAACCAAGTAAAATAAATACAAAATATATTAATATACCATATTCAGGAACAGAATTTGGTCTTTATAGAACGATTACTTAATCTGGCTTATTTGTAAAATTGTTGTCGTTTATCTATATTTAAATCTATTAAATAATAATACTACACTAAATTAAGTTCGTTTAAATTGGATATGCGTGTATAATATTGATTTTTATTTCAGGAGAACAAGAGTCCTTATACCAGAGAATTAAACTTTTTTGGCACTGTGTATCAAATGTAAATTCGTTAAAAATTGTTCACTTTTTGAATACATTTTAAATAACAGTCTATATTTACACGATATGGGTTATTTATTTACAATCCTTTCCTCTTTTTCTCCTAAATATATGCGCGTTTCAACGTTTAAAATTCAGGTGCGCGTATAAATTTACTCAGGATTAAACCAAAATATTTTTCCATTCCTTTATGTTCTGTCCATATATTCTTTTTATAACTAGCAATATTTCATCACTCCTGTTATTTTTGACTCCGCTTAGATGATTCCTCTTAGGTTCGTCATCTCCGTCACTCGTATTTGTTCGATAGTACCTGACTCTCACTCACGTATATTAAGATGGGCCCACGATTATTTTATACGTTACCATTTTTACTTTATGGTCATTTCCTTTCTTGTTTAGGCTATAGTACAAACTAGGTACTACCTACCCTTCCATACACTTTATCTTCCATCTTTCCCTCCCTGCCCAATAATACCCTCAGATACGTACGTGTATATACGCCAATTTGGTATTTTTTTTTCTTTATTATGATGTTGATATCATAGTTTTCTTTCTCTATTTTGTTATCTCAGGCTCGTTAGTACTTATCTTTATATTTTGTTGCTTTAACTCTTTCTGCCGTGGCTGTAGACCCTTGTGGTTTATCGCAACTCAAAGCCCGTAGCAACAAGTTTGCTGTAGCTTTAAAATTTCTGTAAATAATCGGGGAACATAAACGAAACACTGATCAAGTATCAAGTATTTTACATTTTTAAAGTGTTTAAAACATCGGTTACCGGCCAGTTTACTACCATTACCATCACCACTCCAAGGACTAGGCCTTAAATCCGTTTCGGAACAGATCTCCTCTTCGGTCTACCGACATCTCTCTTCCCAGTAGGGTGATAACCCGAGGCAGCCACAGGTAGACGGATATCAGGCATGCGATTCAAGTGTACAATGTTTAATTCGCGTCTAATGTCTTCGATCCAAGAGAGAACAACCTTGCGTCCCTCTTAGAAATTTCATTTCTGCTGCCTGAATCCTCTGCACGTCTCTTTTACCAAGACATGGACTCATGTCTCACTAGCAAACAGGAATGTGGGGACAGCCACAGTTTTATAAAATTTCATTCGGGTATCCTTCCATGTTTCGTTTTTTAGGTACATATGAATCTTCCCACAGATGCATCTAAATATTACTATCCCAAGCCAGTTTACTATTTTCAGTATATTTTTTATACCTTCCAAAATTAACGTTATAAAATTACAATTACAGGTTGGACCAGGACATGTCGGAAGGAACTATTAATGGCAAGTCATAGGTAAATGTACAAAGTTACTTAGGAGGCAACATTTGTAGTATTTATATGCCTGTACTGAACACTAATAGATATTTACAGAAAAATATTTTACCCCTTAGATATTTTACCACTTGAATAAATCCTCTCTGCCTTTCTTTACTGGGGATGTTGACGTGTGGTAGCCCGTTTGGCTGTCCACCTTCGGGGAGGTGAGGGGTCGCTGTACCTGGCCTGAATAAGGTAATGATAGAATAATATTTGACTAATTTGAGTAAATATAATTGGGTAGATTACGTTTATCACAGTACATACACAGTAATTACACAGACGTCTCTGTGTATGTAGGTCTACTGGGAAGACCTCGCAGGTTTAAATATCAATTAAGTATTAATAACGTAATATCAATACATAGGTACATATAGTGAAATACATTTAGTAACCTTTAAAAACGAATATGTCCCATTTGTGTGAGAAACTGTGGTTTGACACTTCTACATGTTTCGTTCTATTTGCTGTTAGATAAATACTCGATTTAAGTTAAAAGGTGTTGATGTAGAATGAAACGTATTTTGTAGTATGACAATAATGTCTTTCCGGATCAGCAACTCACGGCTTATCGCAGTTTTCCGCTTGATTGCTATGGTCTGCCTGCTGCCGTAATGATCTTTGTTTACACTGAACTACCCTCACATTCCTGTTAAGCGTTTAAAGCTTCCAAATGTAACATTCTCCTCTTCTCCAAGTTCAAAGTTTATTTAATGCAAACATTGTCCTCAATCACTGCTACTTAAAAGGACGTAATTATTGCATCATGTTTCTATTTATATATTCATGTGTGCATTGACTTGAGACTAAATTTCAAATCAGAAACTAGTTATCAGGAGGATCCAACTGTAATTTATTCCTAGTTTTGAAAACAAATACCTCAGGTAAAAATGTATATCTTTAATTGAAATTATTTTAAAAAGTTTTTGAATATGATTACACACACACACACACACACACACACACACACGCGCGCGCGCCTGTCTATATTAATGTGGCAGGTGATAACAATAATGTTGATAAAAACTAGTAACAATTATAAAAAGTTTATGATGTGACAAACTATTTTGCCTAAGCCGTTGATACGTTAAAAAAACATGTGCGTATGTGCGTGCGTGCGCGCGCGTGCGTGTGTATTGCGATGTACAGGAGTCGCATAGAATAAGTAGTCGGTTATATCGTCTATTGGAATGCTTCGGATTTATTAATCATTTTACCAACTGCACTACGTTATTTTAATACTGTTCATAATAAGAAAATAAAACTAATTAAACAACTGTCTCTGTTGACCTTTTTTACAATTTTTAAATACTTTTCTTATGTATTCTAGTACGTAAATGTTTTATTTATATTCGATCTTTTGTCTTTAAGTATATGTGTTTTCTAATAAAGCTTGTAACAAATAATTTCACTTCCCTTAATGATGAATAATGATCTGTCCTGTCCGGAAGATAGCTGTGCCTATTCCTTCTGGAACCCGCTCTGGATACTGCTGCGATTTCCTCTTGTTGTCCGGCGTTCATTGTCGTTCTCGGGTTGGGTACTTCTACAATTTTTAGTGAATTAGTTTTTAATTGTAATAAATTCTGTATATTAAACATACACAATAACCCAGCAAACTTCAAGTGTTTTTTAAATTCCTATGTGGTCAATCTTGTACTTTTTCGGATTAGCACTCTGTATTTTATAATCAACTTGCGAACTTTTTGACTTGTGTTCGTGCTCGTTCCTAGACCAATCGTATAAACTAACAGCAACAACGATACTTTATCGAGTTCAGAGAGAGAGTAACTTATACGATCCGAAGAACAAAATCAACTAAGATTTTAGCTAATTTCTCAAGCGTTCATTGACTGAAATATTCCATTTCTCTGCTGCCTAAATTATGATAACTTAATTCGTGCACCATACTGTCTCCGAACAAAGCTAGGCTTGCATACAAAAGTACTTTAATTTTATTACTTTTCTTCAGGGTCATAAAACTTTTTTTTTATAAAAAACTCATAATATATTTAGTTCTTTAATTTATGAACAAATGTTATCACCCGATAGGTCTTTTATTTATGCGTATTCTGGTCTAAGTCCCATGTCAGAGTTTTTATTTCCACGAAAGTTATTTAATTTAATATGTTTTTTATTATTATCCCGTAGCATATTAATACATACCCGCACACGGGCACTTGCCATATGTCTACGTATATTTTCGCACTACTTCACAACACTAATTGTTTTTTTTTCTGTCAAAAATTAACTTAAACTAAAAAATTTAACATTGTTACCAGTCTGGAAGACAAGTGTTAGTTGTTCACTCTGGATACAAGTTCAGGTTAAAGCTGCAATCTCCTACTGTTGTCCGGTGTTCAGGATCGTTCTCGGGTTGAGTATATCTACAAATCGTATTTAATTTGTTTTAACTGTAATTTTGTGTATTAAGGGTACACAAATCTTCAAGTGTTTCTTTAATTCCTATGCGGTGAATCTTGTACTTTTTCAGATTAGCACTCTGTATTTCATAATCAACTTCGTATTCATAATTTTTGACTTGTGTTCGTATGCTTGTGTATACCAAGCATCTAAACTGGAGCAGCACGCCCACACGTTGTCAATTTCAGATAAAGACTGAATTTTACGATACGAAGTACGAAATCAACTGAGATTATAGTCAATTCCTCAAACGTTCATTGGCTACAATATTCCCTTTCTCTCCGGGTTATTTTGAGAAAATTAATTCGTGTACCAAATTCTAGCATGTCGAAAAAATAGTCTAATTTTATTACTTTCACTTTAATTTTATTACTTAAAACTTTCTTTATAATAAATTCATATATTATTTCTTTAATTTATAAACAAATATTACCACTCTATAGGCCTTTTAATTATGCGTATTCTAGCGTAAGTCTCATATCAGAATTTTTATTTTTACGAACGTTATTTAATTTAATATGTTTCTTATAATAATTATCCCGTAACTTAGTTACATATTATCGCACACGCGCACTCGCCATATGCCTAAGCATATTTTCGCACCACTACACAATACTAATTATTTTATTTACTATAAAAATTTACTTAACACTAACAAATTTAACATGTGTTTTATTGTCTATCACAAATATCCACACCTGCAGTCTTTACTTTGACAAATTTTCATTGTAACATGCTGTCATACGCTCAGAGTTAAATTACCACTCTATATGAATTTTGTACCTATTGAAATATTTTGCAACAAAACACAGGATGATAAGCTATATTAACTGTATCTAAGCATGGATGACGAACATTGACATGTTTAAAATGGTTTTATGCAAAATTTTGTCTTTGAGCTGTAAGTTTTGTATTTAGCGATGGTTAAGGACGTAGGTTATATCAAATTCTTTATAAAAATGTGTTCTTTTATGCCATGTACTTTGTTTGTGAAATTGTGAGCGGGTGCGCGTGTGATAAACCTCATTCGCTATATCGTCCGCGGTAATCAACCCTTCGACTTGAAACTTTGACAGTCGATTGTTTATATAAAAAGCTACAGTTTTTATATACTCTGAGGTTTCCAACTATTTTATAAATGTGGTTTTTTTAATAGGGAAAAACTCAACTTTCAACTCTTATCAATTATAGAGTAATAAAATTCATAGATAATATCAATGCAAGCTCTTGGGGATTTATACAAAGTTTTGCATGTAACTCAGATATCTTTTGCTAATATCAACCATGTGACCTGGGATTGACCAATCAGGAGAAACTAATTTCATTAATATTCGTACTCTGTGAGGTACGCATCGACACAGTTCTTCGATAGCATTTGCCGTGTGAAGTTGTGTCCGTAGTCGAGAGTTATTCACGTATGAACGTATATAAATATAAAGTTACAATAAAACTTGGAACTTTTTGCGAGCTTTGCGTAAAAGAACAAAGCGGGTAAACAACCGAAGTAAAATTTATTATTATATTTAAGCGTTTTTCGCGTTAGTCAAGATTATCCTTATAGGAATAATTGAACACTTCAAGCTTTCACGGAAGGTGTAAGCTCAATACACCGCTCTAAAATAATTACCCATATCAGCCTGAGATTTAAAACAATTAACGTTATAAATTTATAAATTAATAATAACTTTTGCGAGCGAGAACGCTAATTATACTGAGAGTGACAACTAGTGTGTAAAGTCTATTTGGTGTTAGCAGTTCGACGCGATCGTCAGAGAGACGTGCATGAGGAATCGCCGCTGGGGCAACCGCCGACGAAGAGGACTCCAGGACGGAGAGTGACGCCGAGAGGAGGATACGTACATCCGGAGGACGGATCATCTAGTGTTTTTGATATTCATCTAACAAGTAAAATCGAGCTAATCGAACAATAAAAACTTTATTTAATATATATCAATGCATGACGCTTATGTAAATTAATATACAGCATATAAACTATTATTTCTTGTGTGTAATAAATAATTCGTCATTACCTCCAATACAGACTTGTTTGTAATTTCTTCACACACACATATTATCCTATGCGAGAATTATAATCTGTGTTGTTGCAATATATATATATAGCAACAATACATAGCAACAAGCATATTTGCCCAGGACGGTATGTTTTGTATTGTAATTAGTATAAATAGAATAAGACGAACAGTTTTAGACAGTTTTGTGACACCTACTTTTGTAGCGTAAGTTACAGCGTTCCTGTGTTTGTGTGTGTAACGCAAGCTGCGACACGATAATATGGGGTGATTCGTACGAATTGTTGGTTTCCAGTTAATCAGGTCTTAACAGGATTATAATAAACTAATTATTTGTTTTAAACCTGTAAACAAAGACTTACCCCAATTATAAAAACACCATTACATAAAGGAATTTCTGATGAATACGGTGAAATAAAAATGATTGCCAAATGTGCAATATTAAAGATGCTATCTAATTAATATTAATTACTAGTGTAATTAACTAGTAATTAATATGTGTGGTATATGTGAGTGACCAGAAAAAATTACGCAAACAATGATATCGGTCATGTGACGAGTATGTTCAGGATTTCGCGATAATTAACCAAAAAGTGAGTGTAATAAAAAGGACGCTTTGCATGAACGGACAATATCTGACATGTCGAAAAACCGTCCTGAACCTGTCAGATCGCCTCCAGTATAAATACCACTGGCAACTTTCGGCGATCACACACTCAGATTCAAGAAATCTACATACGACGTCACGCTGCCCGTTTGTAGATCGACCAGGACACACCCAGACTGTACCACACGCACACTAAGACGTATGGAGGAATCTGGAGCATCACCAACAGCAACAACCCATAGAGACAACGAACACCGCATCAGCATAGTCATCATCATCATCATCATCATCATCATACTCTCAGGATTCTGGACAAACACACACACACACACACGCAACGGTAACGGCAGATATACGCAGGTGATAAAAACAATGATATTTTTTTATTGTGAAGAGAGCTCTCGAAAAGAACTTAAGTATGAAAAGTTAATAATTATAGTTTTAAAGTTAAATAGTAGTTAGATAATAGAGTTTAATTTAACAAGCAAATCTAGAAAAGAAATACCATTTTTTTGTGGTATTTTGTATTTTTTGGGTGTGCCAGTAGAAATAAATTGGAAGTAAATGGTAGATATTTTATTTTGTTTATAGCAACAATTAAAGTTTTATTCTTGAGTTTTGATATTATTTTGTTTGTAAATGAGTTGCTAGTATTATTTAAAATTTGAGTTAATTTCAGCCAGACCAAAATAAAAAGAATTTAAATAACTTAAGTTAACATGTTTGTTTAGTTAGTAAGATTATAAGGGCGTTTATTTTTGTTGTAGGTTATGAATAGCATAGCAGGTTACAGTATATTTATAAAGCTTATAAAGGTGAATATTTATTTGTCTAACGTTTGAAATTTTAATATTTAAATATTTTTCTATAAATTAATAAATATTAGAATGATTATTTTTAATCGGTTTTAATTAATTATTTCATGGCAATAACATGTCACTCCTCTTTAAAAATTATTTAATTACTGTGCAACTACATATACTTGACGCAACGAGAGAAAAAAATCCTGCGACCTGGCCGGTGTAATACACTTTATAGTTGCGTTGAGTATATGGTAATGTATTTGTATAATTTTTTAACGTTGCCATATATATATATATATATATATATATTACTATAATATTTATGCCAAAAACATAAATTAACACCTAAATACATCAACATAAACACAAACAAGAAAAATATGACTGCACAAAAAACTATAAAACAAGCACAAAGGCTATGGATACAAAACGAAATTAATCAATTATACAGTAAGAAAAATAGCGTAACACTAGACATATACAAACTACACTTAGAGCTAACAAGTTTATTACATCCAATCACTTGGAATAATAAATACAATAACATAGAAAATAAAATAAGATTTGAAAAAACAAAAAGACTTATACAATCAACAAAAAACTTAACACATTAAAACAACAAAACAAAAATAAACACACATTTTACCCTCGAACCATTAACCTCAGCAATACAGAATTTAACAAAAAAGAAACAGAAGATTTAAACAATATGTCAAAAACTAACATAACACAAAATGGAAAAAAAATTTAGAAAATTTAATAGTAGAAACAGAATTTGCCATTAACCTAATAAAAGACAATATACAAGAAGAAAAAAGAACAGAAGCAACACATATAATTAAAAAAATAATCACTAGCGAAATGAAAAACAAAGATAAACAAAAGAAAAACAATAAACCAATAAAAGAAATTAAAAATAAAGTAAAGAACAATAATTTATTAATAACTAAAGCAGACAAAAGTCAAGCAACAGTAATCATTGATAAAACAGACTACATCAAAAAAACCGAAGACTTCATCAACAATAATAAATGCGTACAACTAGATAAAAACCCAACAGAAAACTGTCTTAAACAAACAATAAAACTAATAAAAACAAATAAAAATATTTTCAACAATAAAAACATAGACATATATATAAACAATAATCCTGAACCACCTAAAATGAACAGCCTAATAAAAATACACAAATTAAACAACCCAATACGTCCATTAATCAATTTCAAAAAAGCTCCTACATACAAAATAGCAAGAATAATAGCACAAAAACTAAAAAGTAACCATCTAACAAATAACCATCATAACATAAAAAATACATACGAATTAATAGACAAACTAAAAATAATAAATATAAATGAAAATACATTTTTCACATCATATGACATAACAAACATGTACACTAATATCCCAGTAGAAGAAACAATTGACATAATAATAAACAAACTTAAAGAACAAAATGAAAACAAACAATATATAACCGAAATAAAAAATAGTCTCCAACTAATACTAAAACAAAATTACTTTGAATTTAATAGCAAAATTTATCAACAGAAAGAAGGTTTAGCAATGGGATCACCATTATCAAGCATAATAGCAGAAATATTCCTACAACACATAGACACCAAAATACAAAATATCATAAAAACACATGACCCATAAAAACATATGGCATATGGATAAGATATGTAGATGATGGACTATATGTATCAAATAACAAAAACACAAATGCAGAGAACATACTGAAACAAATCAATAACATACATCCCAAAATACAATTCACAGAAGAAAAAGAAAAACATAACAAAATCAACTATTTAGACATAACCATCACAAGACACAACAAACACATACAATATGCAATATATAGAAAACCAACTTCCACTAACATCATTATACCTAACCATTCTGACCACCCACCACAACATAAAATGGCAGCATTTTATTCGTTATTTAACAGAATGTACAAAATACCCCTAAACAAACAAGAAACTGACAAAGAAAGAAATATAATATACCAAATTGTTTATGCAAATGGATACAATAAAAATACTATGATCAAAATAGAAAATAAAATCAAATATAAAATAAAAACTGAACAATTAAGAATTAATCAAACTGAACAACACATAAATAATAACAACAACAAAAAATGGGCCACATTCACATATATAAATAATAAAATGACAAAACTAACAAAACTATTTAAAAACACAGATATAAAAATAGCATACAAATCTAATAAAAATAAATTACAAAATCTAAATAGCTCACACAACAAAGATAATACAACAACAAACGGTATATACAAAATTGAATGCCAAGATTGCAATAAATGTTATATAGGACAAACAAAAAAAACAGCTGAAAAACGTTATTTTGAACACCTAAATGCATACAAAAAACCAAATATATATAAATCCAATTTAGCCACACATGCAATAAACACAGGACATGAATTCCCAGACATAACCAATGTAACACTAATAAAACATATACCACACAAAGGCACCATAATGAACATTTGGGAAAATTTACAGATTTACAAACATAAAACACAAAACAAATTAATACCAGAACAAATACCAATCAACACAAAACATGACACAATATTCAAAGCACTCAACATCGAAAATACACAAAATACAAAAACAGATACAACAACCACACACAATAATGCAACTTTAAAGGACCGAAGACCAACAAACTACCTTAATAATATCCAGAAGCCAACACACAAATACTTCACCAGAAACAAGATGGCGAAGGCTGAAGATGGGAGAACAAGATCTCCCGAAACATGTTCCTAAAGGAAAAAAGTATATCTTGAGGTAAATTAGTCATAAATATTATAGTATTATATACATCAAGAAACGGACTGTAGCAGAAAGTGATTGAAATATATATATATATATATATATATATATATATATATATATATATATATAGTAGCGTGACAGAAAATCCACTACATTTTAAGTCATGTGAAATCATAAAGTTTAATTACACCAACAAATGTTATAATAATATTGAATGACATTTAAATAAATCAGAGGAATGAACCACAATAAGATAAAAATCCTCACTACATAATATATAAAAACCACTGTTAAAAGAAACCAAAGAAAGTATTGAAGCAACTCATCAACTCATAGTATAATACCAGTAAGTTACCCAGGAAGCTCAGAGCAGTAAACCAGTTATATAAGACCATATCTAGAAAAAAGAGACTCAATTAAAGAGTGGTGAATACCAAAATATCCCAAAACCAAGAAGAGGGAAGAATAAAGTTTGTGAAAAGGAAGAAAACAATACCCTGAAACCTGTATAGAAGAATAAAGCCACAGTGAATAAATTAAACGTTCCAAACTAAACCTCAGTCGTGATAACACCAAGTACCTTGGTTTACCCAAGAATGAGGAAGGAAGACCAGAAGAGTGAAGACTAGACGAGGGACAAGAATGAAGACTAGAAGAGGGACAAGAATGAATACCAGAAGGAAGATACGAAGAAGGACAAGAAAGAAGACAGGAGGAGAGGAAGAAATAGTATGAAAGAAACACCGTAGTAAAACCTATTATTATATAAACTACTATCAATCCCAAACCCACAAAAACTATGCAAAAGAAAGTATAACATACCCAAAATCTTATAAAATGTAATTATTGAGAAAACTAAAGTGCTGTATAGCGTTATAAGAAGTGCACCGGCTAAAGCTATTGTGTAATAAAGAAAATAAACTAGTCTTAACGGTCCATGATTACTAAAGGTCTGGTCTGAGATAATAAGACTCAAAATATCAGAACCAACAGTGAAAGTGAATTTGTGTAAGTGTTGTTTTTTAAAAAATGCAATAAACTTAAAGTTGGTGATACTATAACTTAGTAGTATGCTATATCACAACTTTAAAATCTAATAATAAACAGCATAATAAAATAATAAAATGGAAGTTTTCCAGTATTTTATTATTTTAATGTAAATCTTTATTTACAAGACATTTGTAAAAAATGATAATAAATAGAGTATGGGAGTTAATGTTTACTGATGTAGGGGATCACAATAATAATGGTTTAAACCAGAAAGGACTGGTACTAATATAGTATGAATAAGTGTAACATGTTTAAATACACTGTTATTTCACAGTCCTAAAATCAATGTGTTAAATAAATGTATTTGTAAGGTTTAATAGAAAATAAGATTTATGTTATGTATTTTAAAAAGAATTATGTTTGATAAATAATAACCTACATACCAGTAATAATGTTCTAATAGGTATGCTATGTTAGCTCAAAAATAGTTAAAAGATATATGTTCAAACCATATCTGCAATATGTTCAATTGTGCAGATTGCTAAACCATGTTCATAATTATTTATTTTAATAACTGTAGTGTTAATTAACTACTACACAACACAATAATTTATAAATCATGTTATTTTCATATAATTGTAATTATGTAAAGTCAGAGGAGGAATTAAGTTTAAATTATTTGAGAAAGAAAGAAATATAAAATTCTAAAATCTAGGCCATTTGGTGAAATCAGAGAACCAATATAAATAGTATAATTCACTTATAAATCCTGTAAACTACCAAGATTTATATAAGATAACACAATTAACCACTACTAGGAATGATCCTATGAATTAAAATGATAATAAGGAAATATACCTTAACATTTTGTAAATTGTCAAAATATATAAATTAATTAATTTTGAAGAGCAATGTCAAATTTACAGATTAACACAAAAAACCAGTTCAAAGGTGTAATTTATATGTATTTAAGGAAAGGAAGAGGAATATGACTAATTAAAATTTATTATAATAGTATTAATAATATTTAAAATGGAGGGAATTTTGTATAAAGACGGAATTCCAATTTTGAGCCTATATTTCCATAAAGTAAAGAAATTTGTTAATTTCCACAAAATATCTACAGATATGGACTATAATACATCAATTTAAAGGGAATGAGATGATTACACCAATAATAAGATTAATAATTCATAAAAGTGAGGAATAAAATAGATAAATTCCATACATAATGTAATATTTTATCATATGTGTGGGAAGTCGAAAAATGTTAACAATACTTTTTCAAGGATTAACTGGGCCAGATTTATGACCAAGTTAATTAGTCTTTTGTTGAATATCAAGCTGGACAGTTGTGTAAAAGAACGTTTCTTTAAAATCGAGAAAAATGGTACTAGTGTTTAGCCATTGAAATCAGTGAAACGAGAGTTAGGCGGTTTAAACACTTTTTAAAGCTAAAGCTGTTAATACATTCACGACAATAGTGAAAACAAACACTTAACTACATAATACGAGTGATAGAAACAAGTAAAACACTATATTTCAACTGATTTATTCTGCAAATCCTAACCAATAACTTGAGAACTTAACCGCAGAAGTTGAACACATAGAAAATAAACTAACTAACACCAGTTTACACAGCACACTTCACCAGAATACACCAAATAGATTAACAGACATATTACACCAGTGCGGTGACATTTTAGGCCGTGATGAAGGTAATTTTATAGTAATTTTCTGACACGACGCATATGCAGTAACCAAGACCAACTCAAGTAGCGGCCATCTTGAAAACGAAGTCGGCTAATCATATCGCAGTGACGTCAGTCTTCATTGGTTCGACAAAACATTTATTCAAATATTATATACTGAATTATTTAAAATACTATTGAATAGTAATTATTGTATTTATATTTTTAATTGTTAATGTTATACTTTCTCGTCACCCTTCTCTGACTATTAATTCTAATCGCTCAAAGAACCTGTCTTTAATATAATATAACATAAAATTTTGTTCTGTATGACACAATCGATAATTCCCGAGACAGAGTCGATAATTGCTCTCCATCGATAAAATATCGATTCTTAATTTAAAATTGTCAATAAATCTTTATATTTCCATTATTTTGTATCTGTACTTATTTCACAGGGTAATTTAAGGGTATTTATAAGGCTGAAGGAATTAAGTGAGAAGAATATATTCTATTTTGAACAAGATATTGGACCAATCAGAAAAGTCACCAATCGATTATTACCTGGAGTTAATCTATTTAACTCCAGACTTGGTGCAAATCTTCAAGAAGTGCTCGACGTTCAATAAATACCTACCTGTTATTAAAATTTTACCAGAACCTTTTAAAAAACAGATTTATCTCTTATACATACCTCTATAAACATAAACAAAATTATTTTATTATTTGAAAATTCTATAATTAGTGAATTTTCCGTATACATTTTATTCTTTTGTAACGACCGGCATACAGCGGTCTGGTGACCAAGTGGCTAGCCCAAACAGTGGGACTTGATAAGATTACAGCCATATACAAAGAGGTCTTCTTACAGAGTGGCTTCCATCGCGGGGCTTGAACGAGGCAGACGTCTCGTCTTATTACAATATATATATATATATATATATATATATATATATATATATATAAATCGAAGTTTATTCGGTGTCCTTGATTAAGAAAAGTCTCCTTATGTTATACGTTATTTTAATGTTAACATATGAACTACTGGAATAATTTGTGTTTAGTTACCATTACTTACAGTTTCATGTTGTAGTGCATTTGATTAAATTAGAATTGACTTAGATAAATTCATAATTACTTTTATACATCACAACGTTTTGAAAAATACGATTATTAATGGTTTTACTTACACTATGTTAACGTGTATGACTAAGCATAACATATCCTTTATTTAAATGCAACTGCATAGTTACAGTTATAGTTACCTTAAATCACTTAAAACTTAATTTTATTATATAAATTAATAATCACTTTCTTAAAGAACGTATACTGTAGCCTTACAGAAAATCCACCTTGTTATAATTTAAAAAATAATTAGGTATAGAATAAAAATAAAATGGCTTAAAGGAAAATTACTATAAAAATTAATCAAGGACCACAGTAAATTGGAATCATAGATTCGAAGAAATAAAGTGAATTAGAAACAACCATACAATATATAATAAATTATAGAAAAATAATGATAATCCAATGTATAGAGTAATTATACCCAGGTAGAATAGGAGCATGTAAGGAAATACCACGGATAAACAAACCTCCATAATAAAAGCATAACTTTTGGAAAAAACAACCACACATTATAAAAATAGAAACCCCCAAAAAAGATGAAATGTCAATAAGAAAAGTACAATACAATAAAATAAGAATAAATGTAAAGTAGGTGTTGTAACCTCTCTTTCCTTTCTATGCTTTTAGTATTTATTTTATTTCTTTTTTAAATTTCTATCTCCTTGCTTGTTGGTTTTGAAAGAGGTTACAAGTTATTTAGAACTAGGCAAGAGCCTAGAGAAGCTGAAATTGGGCTGGGTCCAGTATGATGGGACTTGCAAATGAAACACTGAACTTAAGATAACAACAACAATTTATTATTCTCTGGTAGTACAACACCTGAGCCCCAAAAGGCTAGATAACTAAGTCTTTTCATTATTGAATGTAATTTCCTTAATGTGTGCCTTGCCAAAAGTTGAGCAAGGAATAATAACTATTTACAGCCTCAAGTATTGAATGACTATGAAGATCTGAATGATCAGTGAATATTAATTCATGGAATATTACATAATGTCAATAATACAATTGTAAACTGGCACACAATCTCGACCCGCAAATAATCACATATTATAACAAGACATAAATATATAAACATATACACCTGCAGGATTAATATAACAATGTAACAATTATGAAAAACAACACATACATATAATTGACATCAACCACGTTTGCATATAAATAACACATCACATGTTCACCCTGGTTATCAGCGCATTTAAGCATCTTGTCCAACACCCATAACCCCCTTATTCTGACCAAGTATCTGGCCCCCTTCTGTTTAATTAATAGGTGACTAAAACCCCCTCCCCAAAACTTCAATTAAAATATCCCAGGAGTGGAGCAGACATGCCCCCAAGTTTTAACAAGATAAGTGTTAACTGAATGTACTCCGTAAGCCACGCGGCCAGCGCACCAATCCCATGCCGATATTTAATTATCAATTTAAATCCCATCAATTACTATAATGAAGAGTAGCATCACAAGGTTAACATGGATGTCCGGTTACCTAACTGCATTTCATATTCCTTTTACTTACAAAACAGAATATGGAAAAATAGTGGAACTTGACCACCATGAGTATTCATAACTGACATTGATCAATCTTGTGTGGTCTTATGGTTAACTAATTGTTATAGGGAGCAATTACAATTATGGATACAAAATTTTTGCTATGGTAAAATACAATCTGTGACAATGGTAAATTTAAAGTGTGCAAATTAGCTAAACAGTGGAACAGAATTTGTAAAACGGAATCTAAGTCATAAAGTTATTAAATCAGCTCACAGTATTCCAAAACTTAACTACCGGCAGGGTCAGGCATCGGACGAGATCTAGCAAGATCTGACATAGACAGACTTGCAGTGGACGTCTCCAACGGGAGTCGACAGTAGGGGGAAAATGAGGGTTCTGACCAAAGTACGGTTATTCCCCCACCACCACCGCTGGACCAGCAGCATCGACCAATCAAATTTCATGGCGCCTTTCGCGCGTCAAGTTCAAATATATGCCGTCTTTCGCGAGGCTAAATCACTTTCACTTTCTACTGGACCGCGAATTTCCGCGAATAAATTTTTTAATTTTTTTTTTAATTTGATATTTTTATTTTTTTAATTAAATTGATTTGCATATCCGCGAATATATGCCGTCTTTCGCGAGCCTAAATCACTTTCACTTTCTACTGGACCGCGAATTTCCGCGAATAAATTTTTTTAATTTGATATTTTTATTTTTTTAATTAAATTGATTTGCATATCCGCGAATATATGCCGCCTTTCGCGAGCCTAGATCACTTTCACTTTCTATCAGCTGGACCTGCAGCATCCCAAATGGACCACCCGCATCCGCAAATATATTTTTTATTTTTAAATAAAGCTGATTTGCATATCAGAGGTGGGTGGTGGGTGGGAGGTTCCGACTTGATGCATTATAGTGTATATATTAAATATATGATCAGGGTTACCAACCTTGCATGAGTTCAAATTTGTTGTATGTTATAATGTATATTAAATCTATATGATCAGGTTTACCAACCTATGCAGGGGTTCAAACTTGATATGTGTATTATAGTGTATATTAAAATATATGATCAGGGTTACCAATCCTGTATTATTGTGTGTATAGAACAGATCTGCCAACATTTTTCTTCGGTGGGAAATTCAAAATATACGAGCAACGCATTCGCCAGAATCTGAGACTCGAGAGAGTATGTTTGTCGTGCATGCTTTATTTTTTATTTTTAATGAAGCTGATTTGTATATCAGGGGTGGGTGATGAGTCAATTCTCCCTTTGAATGTAAATAACTATCTCTCTCCCTCTCTCTCTCTCTCTCTCTTTATGTCATCGGTTTTACATAAGCATCGTGCTACTTATGGATTACTGTAATTAGCGATACTAAAATGTAATCACCAGGAAATATATTTATCGCCTACCTCATTGCGTTCTACTTCTAATTTGGTACATGACAGTCATTGACTGCGATTTAGAAATTAATATACTACCAAGTCTGTGTGTGGTAAAGTGTTACGCATAAAATATGAAAAAATATATATATTTAAATAGTATTTACAAAATATGTATAAATGGTACGCCTATCTATCAAGTGAAAATGGATATTGTCTACCAGAATCTGAGACTCGAGAGAGTATGTTTGTCGTGCATGCTTTATTTTTTTTTTATTTTTAATGAAGCTGATTTGCATATCAGGGCGAGTGATGAGTCAATTCTCCCTTTGAATGTAAATAACTATCTCTCTCCCTCCCTCTCTCTCTCTCTTTATGTCATCGGTTTTACATAAGCGTCGTGCTACTTATGGATTATTATAATTAGCGATACTAAAATGTAATCACCAGGAAATATATTTATCGCCTACCTCATTGCGTTCTACTTCTAATTTTGGTACATGACAGTCATTGACTGCGATTTATAAATTAATATACTGTCAAGTCTGTGTGTGGTAAAGTGTTACGCATAAAATATGAAAAAATATATAATGGGTGAGGCAAAAAAAAACACATACAGCCGAGTTGCAGACGCGTATTTTCAGATTCACCGTGACTGTTACTAGCCGGCACCCGATTTCTTGGTATGCCGTCGCTCGCGTCATCCGTATTTAAAGTTCGCTACTTCCAGTACACATGGCCTCTGTAACAGATTTGGTCTCCAACAGGTGTGATTCGAACGGTAAGAACAAGAACAATATGAACAAGGCCAAGGACATTATATGTCTAGTATCCCTCCTCAGACGCTGGTGTTACTTTGTGTCATAAAATCTCATGACACTCAATATAAGAGACAATACGTTTGCAAAAAACAACAAAATTGAACTTCTGGAAACAAAATTGCATGGTTTGTAAGTAATATCGACAACACAGGTCAGCATTTTTCGGCCATTGACATATTTTTTTTTTTTTTTAAATTTTTAATGAAGTTGATTTGCATATCAGGGCGAGTGATGAGTCAATTCTCTCTTGAATGTAAATAACTATCTCTCTCCCTCTCTCTCTCTCTCTCTCTTTATGTCCTCGGTTTTACATAAGCGTCGTGCTACTTATGGATTATTGTAATTAGCGATACTAAAATGTAATCACCAGGAAATATATTTATCACCTACCTCGTTGGGTCCTACTTCTAATTTTTTTTGACACATGACAGTCATTGACCACGATTTAGAAATTAATATACTGCCAAGTCTGTGTGTGTGTGTGGTAAAGTGTTACGCATAAAAAAATCTCCTTGAAATAAGGTATTTTCAAAGTTTTGTGTACACACATTGTACAATAATTTTCGTAATTGTAAGATACAACCTGCAAATTATTAAAATGTCTCTCTCACACATTTCTGATTACTATACAAATAATTGCGTGCATATTCGAAGGTTTATAACGAAATAAATTAAAATAAACCATAATTTGTTTTAAATAATTAAATATATATTTGCAACACTGTACACAAACTTAAAATATAGTTTACAAACCGCTATAATACAATTATTCAAAAAATACATTTTACATTGATTAAATATATATATATCACAAACAAACATTGTTATATAAAATATTAATAATAATATTGTTTAAATGATTAAATATATATATTTACAGCACTGTACACAAACTTAAAATATAGTTTACAAACCGTTATAATACAATTATTCAAAAATACATTTTACATTGATTGAATATATATATATATATCACAAACAAACATTGTTATATAAAATAAATACAATATTAATAATAATTTTTGACATTGTAAGATTTTTAAATAATAATTTCACGGCTGTAGATACAGTTCACAAGGAAGTTTATCTGTAACATAACAATACAGTCGATATTAGAATCACTGATACGATAATATTCAATTATCACATGCACACGCACAGTTAGTGGAAAGAATTAAATGCGTTAAGTAAGTAAACTTTTTCATAAGTTAATGTACTTTCAAATAATTTCTAATCAAACCAAACCAAATATTATTCACTGGAAATTTGTAAATACTACTTAGAATCAATGATACATTTATCGCATAAGTTAATGTACTTTCAAATAATTTCTAATCGAACCAACTATTATTCAACGAAACTTGTAGAATCAATGATACATTTATCATGTACATACAAATTCAATTATTAAAGTGTTAAGTACAGAGAGTTGAAACTACACACACGCACACACACACACACACACACACACACACACATCAATAAATTGTTTGTTAACACGATTGCTACTTACGACACAAGCTCCACCTGTATTGTATTGTTTGATTCCTCGTCCCTCGATACACTAAATGTAGTTCTTTGGGTTTGATATGCGTGAAAAACGTTTTTTTCTCAAAACCCTTCACAAACACATATTTATATATACGTGTATGTGATGTTAACAAGATTGTCTTATGGTGTCTCTCCTTCGCTCCATCTAAGTCTATGATAATTTGTCGTTAACCAGTGGTTTGTCCTAACGTATTTGGGATTCGTAACGGATGTAGCAGGCGGTGTCAAAATCCAATGTCTACCAGCAAATCTCAGAACGTCCATGATTGACAGTTCCTTCACAATATATTTTCCGTTGTCGTCGAAAAAGCACTGGAAGTCGATTATAACCGCAGTGTTATCCATAATACTGTAAGACAAAGAAACCACACACATTACAAACTCTATATATGTATATATTATGTTTAAACATACAAATATCGTTGCGATATTAATATGTGAACTTACGTTTACAGACGTCTGGACTGAAGCACCGAGAGACATCAACTGACGAAAGAAACAAGTGTTGAGGGGGGTTACTATACATGGAGACGAATTTTTTTAGTAGGTGGGGAGGTGTCGTCGTCGTCGTTCTCCATGTTGATGCGTTGTCGTATCCGATAATGACCGTATGCAAGCGTATCATGACCATTGTCTAGTATATAGCGCTTATCATCATACGGTGACAACGCTTGCTTATTTACACGCATCGTGTACAGTGTATGATGATCGCTACGTAAACAAAGCGCACTGGTAGAAAACTGACAATGATCAGTGAGACACTTGCGATACATATCGTGTCGCAGACTCCTCTTAATTGCAACTCGAGGCACACCTTTACATACACGTTTTTGACACTCTTGGGTGGGATCTTCGTGGGCCACAAGGAACGAATAACATTTCGCACGGAGACCCACGAATTCTCTAATAGGACGACCACACGTTTCATCCTTGAACAGTCCGACAACCTTTTTGTTCTTAAGGCTATAACAAGGATGAGACGTAGGGTAATCCGACGTGTCAAAAACGTGTAGGTCCTTCTTCATGTCTGCATACAAGTCTGATGTTTGAATGTTATACATCAGACTGTCTGTATCTGTCATTAATAATTTAACGTTGCGGCCGTACTTGGCGACAGCATAACGATAATGAAAGTCGTACATTATCGTTTTGCTAAAGTCAAGCACCGTGAAGCCGACATACACGGGACGGGAAAGAACGATGGATTTTTTACGGAGTGAGAGCCCCACCAGATCGTTCGTATAACGAATCATACGTTTTAGCCTAGGTGTGGAAACTAGTTTTTGAAGCCGTCGTTCATTCGAGACTAGTTCAAAGTCTATATGTTTCCGTACATTCTCCAGCGACTTACCGTATATGGCGTTGTTCATCAGTTTGAAAAGGTCTTTTTCAAAGCTGTTGACGGCTGCTTGCCTCTTGCGGGTGTTGAAATCGATAAACGGTTTCAACCAAGCGCTTTGCTTAAAACACAACACCCTATGAGTCGCTTTCAGCTCTAAGCCAAGACTTAAATACAATTTCAAATTTCGATAATGGAGAACGTAATTTTGTTTGTCCTCCAAAGTTGTTAAAAACTTCTCTACGGATGACCCTGATTCGTTATACGATGATCTGTATATACTCTCGTGTAAACGTTTGGAAAAGGGAGAAAGGATATTGGGTGTTACGCGCTGGCGCACAGGTGCAAGTGGGTAGTCGGAATGCAGGTCGTGTAAGGTATCAGGATAGTGTAGGTCGACTTCGAGGATGTACCCGATGTCGGAATCATCACTCACATTACGTACGTCCAAGGACTCGATTTCGTTACGATCGAGCCATCGGAAGTCTGCGTAAGGGAGTGGTTGCGACATGGCTGCACCGTATAAATTATTACAGTCTGTATACAGAATGAAGGAGGTCGGTTTCGATACATCGTACTGATCTGGAATCAGAGGATTGTTAGCGACTGCGTGACGGTTGGATATCATCGCGCAGCCTCCGCGGATCCCAGACTCAAGGAACAGATGCAGATTTATCTCTGTTAACAGCTCTAATTCGACCCCTGTCATTTTTAGCATCGCGTTCCAAGCGAGTCCGGGAAGCGAGTAAAAATGACACGGGTCCAAGCAGTAATCGCGTAAGGCCATGTCTCGGAAACTTTCAAAGACATCGGCCAGCAGCATTACGTCTGTCAACAAATACAAATCGTGGTAATCGCCAAACGTACGCAGATTGAATGCACTCCACACGTTTTGTGCGTGCTCGTAATCTGCGTCCGAAATAGCCGATTCCAACAACCGGTTATCAAAGTGTTCACGAGCGGGTAGACTTGTTTCGTTGAACCGATCAATGCTGTCAACGTACTCGTAAGGGTATACTCCCTTGCGTACGAGCAGATAGGTCTGTTCGTCGAAACCCCGTCTAAGCATTTCCTCTCTGAGCAAAGGAAATTGGCTCCCGGACGTGGACAGATTGGTAACGAGTGTGTCCAGAGAGCGATTAAGAAATTGAAAGGAGTCTACGAAACGCAAGGGACCCAGGGAGAACGACACGTAACGCTCACTGGATGTTGCAATGCAGGATACGTGTTGGTCCTTATATTTTCCTAAACCCTGCATTAAATGGTGACAGTCGTAGCCACGAAGGTTGTGAAAGAAGACGGGGATATGACGAGGCATCTTGTAGCTTAGATTACAGCTATTGTGGGCTGCTCCCAAGAATTTCCCCGTAAGATGACAATGATTGCGTACCTTCTCATCGTCTGTCAAAGGGCGCTCACACAAATGACAAACGGTGGCGTTAGTGAACGCAACATTGTCATCATCGGACATAATTATTTGTACGTTATGTCGTACTACCTTCATCATATCCTCGGCGTCTTTCATCAACCACGAGAAGAAAGTGTCTACAACGTTTTCACCTCGATAAACTTTAGCCTCTCTCCAGAGTCTGTGTGTATGATCCACGATAGCATAGGAGAAACCTGACGGAATATGCATCGCTTCGTATGATGTGGACGATACAGGAGGAGAAGTTATTTTCTGACGGGCACCGTTGCTATCAACTGAGTAGAATTCGCCTAACTCGTGCACTGTCGTCGGGACGTTGTTACCAGGTGAACACGATTGAAGCGGAGTGATGAGGGACTCGAAGTCGGCGTAGACGGTAAAGGGTACTTTAAGACAGTGCGCGTAATTTTTAAATGACATAAACTTCTCCTCCTCTGTAGGCATTTTGGTTTTCTGCTCGCCGTGAGGTGTGCAGTAGGGGAGATGATCGGACAGACCATGTTCTGTGGAGAAACGATGCAGGCAGTAGTCGCAGTAAAATGATTTATTCCTGTGTTTTGTTAGGGATGATAATAATCTGCTCATGTTACTGATAAGACAGTAATGTTTTCGGCTATTTGTATCGGACAGAAGTAAAAGATTAACGTGATGTAATCTGTCCTTATTGGAGGTAATTCTTAACGGATAAACCTCATTTTTTGATTCGTTTCTGATATTGTCGTCTATATCATAGCCGAAAACGTTTATAGAAATGTTGGGATTTTGTGTTTCAAATTTAGAAAGTGAGTTTATAGAAACAGGGTACTCGATACCGGTCATATTTAAAGTGTTTATGAAGGGGGCGTATTTTGTAGCAAATTCTTTATGCTTTTGTTGAGGGTGTATGTGAGCTAGTACGGACCATAGAAAACACATTTCATCTTGGGAGTTATTGATGTTGACTACTGCCTTGGTGAGTGCAAGTTTTCGCGGGGTTGGAAGGTAGGAGGATGCTGCTAGAGGCTGGTACCGTCCAACAACTAGTTCCAGCTTCAGTACAGCATCCACCGACCATCCGCTCCCGTCACGGGTAAAATTGGATATGCTATTCATGATTTTATCGTAGGATTCATCGAGTAGACAGTTAAACTCGTCGTTGTCGTCCGTGAGCAACGTACGACAACGTCCGTGGAAGACGGCGTCTTTGGTTACCTCTTTTTCTTCGCCGCTGTCACCATCTAACACAGTTTTAGTGAAACGTATCCTGCACGCAATATGCCATTTGATACTGCGTAAACGTGCTTGTTCTGCCAGAATATCCTTGCACAATAAAGGTCGCACCTCGGTCATTATCGGTACTCTATCTTGATCTTCTTCTTCTTCTGTGTACACAGGCAGGTAATTAAAAGTTGTGAGACATCCTCTAATACTCGTGTTTCGCACGATATAAAATCGTGTCATATCTGAAACAATAGAAACACATGTATTAGCTAATAGGAATGATGAATAACACACATTCATGTTTGTGGTAAATAAATAGATAGTACACGTTAGTTTATTGCAAACTGTGAAGATGGCAGCTACTCATGATTTTAGCATTGAAAGTGAAAGAAGAAAATCGTTCAAGTATTGGGAAGTGACGTTTGTCAGTCCCGACGAGTTAGCGTTTGCCGGGTTTTACTACTATCCGCTAAATTATGATGTTTGTGGACATAGTATGTCATTCATAGACGATAGAGTTAAATGCTTTTGTTGCGGAATTGAATTAGTTCATTGGAGAGAAGGTGACATACCTATGGTGGAACATGAAAAATTTTCTCCGTCATGTCAATTTCTAAACGATGTCAAGAGACAATACATTGGGGAGAAGGTGACAAACCTATGTCAGAACATAAAAAATTTTCTCCGCCATATCAATTTCTAAACAACGTCAAGAGACTATCTTATACATGTTAATTCATATCAAACAAATTTGGTTTGCTACATAATTATAGAGAGAGACAATTGGTATTTAAAAAAATTTTTACCTTGTTGAGGATGTCCCTGTTCCTGCTGATGTTCTGGATTCTGCTGAAGGTCAGACATGATGATATTCAGACGTGAGAGTGAATACTGAAAAACAAAGAAACTGTTATAACGCTGGTATTATGTTAGTGTATCTTAAACGCTTTATATCGCACAAAGTAAATTAGAATATCAATTGTAACATACAATTTGTAGCACAGTAGTGTTCAGCAACACGAACGAGTTGTAAGTAAGACGCTGTTGTGAAGTTCACCGGGTATATATTGTGATGGCAGCGGTATGCGAACATCTGCTCTCCGGTACCAACGGTGGACACAGCGAGCCAATCCGGCATCAGCAGCCGCCGAGACGTGACCAACTTCGTGTTCGGAGCTAGCCAATCAGCGATGCCAGTTAGTTAATAAAACCTGAGCCTGCAGAAAGAGGAGGACTGCAGTACGCCGTGAACAGCGGGCGCAGCCGCCGAACATCTTAGCGCGGCACTACCAACATCACCGTTCTCGCAACTCGGTCCTTTTTAGGACCACCAAAAAAAAACACTAGAGTGTTCGATTGGTGCCAGTTGTCATGTGGCAAGCCTTTTGTCCGGTGACAATATATAGTGCAAGCGTTGATGTGTGTGTGTGCAACTGTACTAAAAAAGCTGTTATGCGCATGCGCAAATAATACAAATGCATATATGTAGATGACTGAAAAGAGATGATATAAAAGTGGTTGCACTGTAGTACTGTATGAACTTTTGTTTATGAAACTACCGAAAAAATACAATAAGGACGATATGAGGAAATATAAGTCTATACTACTAGCAACCAACGGACACAAACAAAAATATAAACACAATACGCGAGTCTGTTCGTCGAAACCCCGTCTAAGCATTTCCTCTCTGAGCAAAGGAAATTGGCTCCCAGACGTGGACAGATTGGTAACGAGTGTGTCCAGAGAGCGATTAAGAAATTGAAAAGAGTCTACGAAACGCAAGGGACTCAGAGAGAACGACACGTAACGCTCACTGGATGTTGCAATGTACGTTATGTCGTACTACCTTCATCATATCCTCGGCGTCTTTCATCAACCACGAGAAGAAAGTGTCTACGACGTTTTCACCTCGATAAACTTTAGCCTCTCTCCAGAGTCTGTGTGTATGATCGACGTTACCACCACCACCACTATCACATTCTACTGTCCTTTTGTGACGAATATTCTATCATTGTTTGGTTCTCTCTGGTTTGATACAGACGTGTTCACTAGTGTCTTCTAATAATGTCGTTTCTTGTAAAGTTTAATGCTGTAATATCATGCATTACAACACGGTATCAGAGAAAGCGACGAGGCGTTTAGAAAAAATTACAGACCGATTCTGGAACCGTTAGAAGCTATTTCACGAAAGTTAAGTGGTGATATAATGGAGGAGGGGAGGAGGAGAAGAAGAGCCTACACAACATGTAATAACTGAAAACGAAAGTGGCACGCAGAGTCATAACGCTTCTCATTTCAGTGACAATAGCGCATGGAACCCTAACACTTTACATTTCAGTGACGATTCATTAGCAAACAAATATATGCGTTTGTGCGAATCGGCTGACTGTAAACGGATTATAGATCGTATGTATGGTGTTCGATACGAAGGTGGTAAATTTATGATAGGTGTTTCAAATGTGAAAATCGATGATAACGACAACTTTCATGTCAATGGAAAAATTTACGAGGGTACACCTGGTCTGTATGAACTTTTGTTTATGAAACTATCGAAAAAATACAATAAGGACGATATGAGGAAATACAGGTCCATACTACTAGCAACCAACAGACATATGATGAAATTAATTTCTATTTTTAATTTATTTGTGTGTGCGTATGTTTGACTGTAGTGCAGATTCTAATTTACAAAGTTTTGATGAATACTATTTGAAAGGGGGGAGCTCTCTAGTTGACATCTCCGCCGATGTAATGACTCTCAAACATAAAAATGTAAACATAAATAGACGGTGTTTGTTGACACGTAAACATTGCACACTTAAAATGTAAACATAAACATTCCGAGTTCGTTGACACGTAAACTGTTTTTCCTTTCGTGAGTAATCGTTCGTTAATAAGATATGAATTAGCTTAATCGATTAAATGGTTAGACTAGTGATGGTAAATGTGAAGGTAAAGAAGGTAAGTATGTAGGTTCGATTCCTGTTAATTCATATTTTTGTTAAAAATCTTTTTTATAAATATTGAGGAGAAGGGATAATAACATATTCTTTTATAATTATTAACAACGTTGTTTGGTATTTGTCATTGTAAAGTACAATCGGAAACCATGACGCCACTTAAATCTGTAATATTTTTTTTTTTTTTTAACATTATGGACAAAATGTTTAACGGATAACACAACACAGTTTCAATTGGATCAGGTTAAACGTTACTTATATGAATATGGATATCTTTATACGAAAGATAAACGTCATTGCAATTAGTAAATGATTCAGATGTTTCCAATGCTCTCCTTATATTTCAAGAATATTACAATTACCTGCTGACGGCAAATTAAATAATGAAACTCGAAATTTAATGTTAAAACGTAGGTGTGGTAATACCGATATTCTTTCTGATTATAGAAAGAAATCAGCTAGAAAAACCACGCTTTGTTGTGTTAGCGTTTTAGACAGCAATAAAAATGTACTGCCAGCACGCGCTGATGAATTTGATCACTGTAACGTGATCAATGCGAGACTGTTTCTAAACGACAAGTATTATCCTTACAATAATTTAAACTTGGATATTGGGAAAGACCGTTTTGCGTTATTGTGCAATATGTACGCCAGTTTTCAAAGTTCGTATTACCACTGTTTAGACGGCAGCCCAGTACTGACACCGGAATTATTCAAATCAAAAGCCCCGCTGTTTGTTTTCGATTGTAGCAGACAAGACGAAGCACTTAAGTCTTCAGCAGTTGATGTACGTTTAGAATTTGAATCGTCAACGAATTTTCCTACACAGACGACCGCCTACTGTATGATAGTACATGATTCGCTTGTAGAATATACGCCATTGTCCAACACAGTACATAGACGTGTTTAAGTCTTATTTTATACATATTTTGTAAATACTAGTTTTAAATATATATATATATTTTCATCATATTTGTAACATTATAATATTGGAGCTATGTGTGTGTATGTATTTTTAATTGTAAAACTAGTTTAGATATATTTTAATACTTGTAACAATATAATCTTGGAACTGTGTATGTTTTTTTTTTTTAAATTGTAAATATTAGTTTAGATATATTTTCATACTTGTAACAATATAATCTTGGAGCTGTGTATGTATTTTTAATTGTAAAACTGTTTAATATAATCTTGGAGCTGTGTGTATGTATTTTAATAAATGTATATATATATATTACACACACTTTATTATTATTTGTATAACCCACTCCATAATAATTTGATCATACACATACGCGCGCGCGCACACACACATGTATTAAATTCAATAAATTATAATGCGTTTGATAATGTTTTAATGCAAATAATTTTAGGAAAGTCTACATTCCGCATTCATAAGGAGATAGTCACTGCTTACAGCTATGTATGTCCACAACAGAATTAGAGAGAGATATAAATGTCATCATACGCTGTGACCTACTTTCTAAATTTGTTACATTAAAAACGTTTGTTTAAAGCAATTTTTCAGAAAATTTGTAACAGACATAATAATTTGATCATACACACACACATGTATTAAATTCAATACACGCTTGATAATGCAAATAATTTTTACGTTTAAATAAAAATCTGCACATACATTAAAATTAAAATTAAATAAAATCTGTACAACTTACCAAAACTAGTATGTGCGTTGTCTACACTGAAGGCGTACAAACAGTCTTTCAACTATTAAAAAAGATGCAGAGATTTCACGATGTATCAGCACACGTTGGTGATCAATGAGAAATTGCCACTATAAAAATACGGTAAGAATATATTTTCAGAAATTGTAATTTGATCATACACACACGTACACACACACACACACACACACACATGTATTAAATTCAATAAATAATAATGCGTTTGATAATGTTTTAATGCAAATAATTTTAGGAAAGTCTACATTCCGCATTCATAAGGAGATAGTCACTGCTTACAGCTATGTATATCCACAACAGAATTAGAGAGAGATATAAATGTCATCATAAGCTGTGACCTACTTTCTAAATTTGTTACATTAAAAACGTTTGTTTAAAGCAATTTTTTAGAAAATTTGTAACAGACATAATAATTTGATCATACACACACATGTATGTATTCAATAACACGCTTGATAATGCAAATAATTTTTACGTTTAAATAAAAATCTGCACATACATTAAAATTAAAATTAAATAAAATCTGTACAACTTACCAAAACTAGTATGTGCGTTGTCTACACTGAAGGCGTACAAACAGTCTTTCAACTATTAAAAAAGATGCAGAGATTTCACGATGTATCAGCACACGTTGGTGATCAATGAGAAATTGCCACTATAAAAATACGGTAAGAATATATTTTCAGAAATTGTAATTTGATCATACACACACGCGTACACACACACACATGTATTAAATTCAATAAATAATGCACTTGATAATTTTTACGTTTAAATAAAATCTATACACTTACCAAAAGAAGATGTGTATACTGGAAGACACGTAAGACGTACAGTATCAACCAAACTAGTATGTGCGTTGTCTACACTGAAGGCGTACAAACAGTCTTTCAACTATTAAAAAAGATCCAGAGATTTCACGATGTATCAGCACACGTCAGCGATCAATAAGAAATTGCCACTATAAAAATACGGTAAGAATATATTTTCAGAAATTGTAATTTGACCATACACACACGCGTACATACACACACACACACATGTATTAAATTCAATAAATAATGCACTTGATAATTTTTACGTTTAAATAAAATCTATACACTTACCAAAAGAAGATGTGTATACTGGAAGACACGTAAGACGTACAGTATCAGCCAAACTAGTATGTGCGTTGTCTACACTGAAGACGTACAAACAGTCTTTCAACTATTAAAAAAGATGCAGAGATTTCATGATGTATCAGCACACGTCAGCGATCAATGAGAAATTCCCACTATAAAAATACGGTAAGAATATATTTTCAGAAAATGTAATTTGATCACACACACACACACACACACACACACACACACACATGTATTAAATTCAATAAATAATGCACTTGATAATTTTTACGTTTAAATAAAATCTATACACTTACCAAAAGAAGATGTGTATACTGGAAGACACGTAATACGTGCAGTATCAGCATGCACAAGCAGACAAATAAGAAATTGTCGCTAATTTACTTTGCGTATATATAGTGTACACTGTAGTGGGGAAAGCACGTGTGTGTGTGTGTGTGTCCGTTTTTAGAGTAATTACTGTAAGCGGTGTTAATGCTTGACAGGTGTCAAATTAGAAAGTAGAGTTGTCCGTTTTTAGAGTAAATACTTTATAATCCATAATTAATCCTAATTACTGTCAACGCTGCTAATGACTGGCAGGTGTGAAATTAGAATGTAGGACGTCGTACACAAGGTTAATGACCTCTGGTTTAATTTAGCGAATAATAACTATATCTAATTCAGTATCGTTGTGTGTGTGTGTGTGTGTGTGTGTGTGCATAGACTTGTTTCGTTGAATCGATCAATGCTGTCAACGTACTCCGAATATGCATGCAATTATTTGTATAGTAATCAGAAATGTGTGTGAGAGAGACATTTTAATAATTTGTAGGTTGTATCTTACAATCATGAAAATTATTATTTAAACTGATAATTGTTTTATTAAAATCTTACAATGACGAAATATTATTATTTCATTGTTTACGATATATATATATTTAATGCAAAAATGAATTTTTAAAATTACAATCGTCTGTATTTAAGTTCGTGTACACATGCAAATCGTTTGAATAAGGGAAATCTTGTCAACGTTTGCAGCGAGAGAGAGAGACATATACAATGTGTGTATGTGTACACAAACTATATTTAAGTTCGTGTACACATGCAAATCGTTTGAATAAGGGAATTCTTGTCAACGTTTGCAGCGAGAGAGAGAGACATATACAATGTGTGTATGTGTACACGAAACTTTTGAAAATACCTTATTTCAAGGAGATTTTTTTATGCGTAACACTTTACCACACACACACACAGACTTGGCAGTATATTAATTTCTAAATCGTGGTCAATGACTGTCATGTGTCAAAAAAAAATTAGAAGTAGGACGCAACGAGGTAGGTGATAAATATATTTCCTGGTGATTACATTTTAGTATCGCTAATTACAATAATCCATAAGTAGCACGACGCTTATGTAAAACCGAGGACATAAAGAGAGAGAGAGAGAGAGGGAGAGAGATAGTTATTTACATTCAAGAGAGAATTGACTCATCACTCGCCCTGATATGCAAATCAACTTCATTAAAAATAAAAAAAATAAAAAAAAAATATGTCAATGGCCGAAAAATGCTGACCTGTGTTGTCGATATTACTTACAAACCATGCAATTTTGTTTCCAGAAGTTCAATTTTGTTGTTTTTTGCAAACGTATTGTCTCTTATCTTGAGTGTCATGAGATTTTATGACACAAAGTAACACCAGCGTCTGAGGAGGGATACTAGACATATAATGTCCTTGGCCTTGTTCATATTGTTCTTGCTCTTACCGTTCGAATCACACCTGTTGGAGACCAAATCTGTTACAGAGGCCATGTGTACTGGAAGTAGCGAACTTTAAATACGGATGACGCGAGCGACGGCATACCAAGAAATCGGGCGTCCGCTAGTAACAGTCACGGTGAATCTGCAAATACGCGTCTGCAACTCGGCTGTATGTGTTTTGTTTTGCCTCACCCATTATATATTTTTTCATATTTTATGCGTAACACTTTACCACACACAGACTTGACAGTATATTAATTTCTAAATCGCAGTCAATGACTGTCATGTACCAAAATTAGAAGTAGAACGCAATGAGGTAGGCGATAAATATATTTCCTGGTGATTACATTTTAGTATCGCTAATTACAATAATCCATAAGTAGCACGATATGTAACAATAATCCTTATGTAAAACCGAGGACATAAAGAGAGAGAGAGAGAGGGAGAGAGATAGTTATTTACATTCAAAGGGAGAATTGACTCATCACCCACCCCTGATATACAAATCAGCTTCATTAAAAATAAAAAATAAAGCATGCACGACAAACATACTCTCTCGAGTCTCAGATTCTGGCGAATGCGTTGCTCATATAGTCTGAATTTCCCACCGAAGAAAAATGTTGGCAGATCTGTTCTATACACACAATAATACAGGATTTGTAACCCTGATCATATATTTTAATATACACTATAATACACATATCAAGTTTGAACCCCTGCATAGGTTGGTAAACCTGATCATATAGATTTAATATACATTATAACATACAACAAATTTGAACTCATGCAAGGTTGGTAACCCTGATCATATATTTAATATATACACTATAATGCATCAAGTCGGAACCTCCCACCCACCACCCACCTCTGATATGCAAATCAGCTTTATTTAAAAATAAAAAATATATTTGCGGATGCGGGTGGTCCATTTGGGATGCTGCGGGTCCAGCTGATAGAAAGTGAAAGTGATCTAGGCTCGCGAAAGGCGGCATATATTCGCGGATATGCAAATCAATTTAATTAAAAAAATAAAAATATCAAATTAAAAAAATTTATTCGCGGAAATTCGCGGTCCAGTAGAAAGTGAAAGTGATTTAGGCTCGCGAAAGACGGCATATATTCGCGGATATGCAAATCAATTTAATTAAAAAAATAAAAATATCAAATTAGAAAAAATAAAAAAATTTATTCGCGGAAATTCGCGGTCCAGTAGAAAGTGAAAGTGATTTAGGCTAGCGAAAGACGGCATATATTTGAACTTGACGCGCGAAAGGCGCCATGAAATTTGATTGGTCGATGCTGCTGGTCCAGCGGTGGTGGTGGGGGAATAACGGTACTTTGGTCAGAACCCTCATTTTCCCCCTACTGTCGACCACGGTTTAAAACCACCCTCAGATTATGAATGAATAATAAAATACGTGTCCACATAGAGCAACATCGTAACATAACTATCCCAACATGCTTAAAACAGAAATAGAATGAGATACAATTCTATCTACCGAACTCCCCTCGACCCGGGCGGTGCGTGACCCCGGCCGAGTTTTCACTCTCAAAACGAGATATACATGATAGTAATAGAGGAGGCGTAAGCCTTACAAATTGCAATTAAAACATGCCACCCATTGTCCGGAAATAACTGTCAAAACTGGAGCGTTTCATGAAAGTCTCACAGAGTTATTCGGCCACAAGATTTAGTTTAACATGGTTAAATTTCACCTGGTTTGAAGGGTGTATGTTGAGGGCTCTGTAGTGTGTGTCCAGTCCATCCTTCCGGCTGACATAGCTGACGAAGGGTTTTGGAATTACATCGCCTGAGGCAGTTGTTCGGCCATCCTTCCAGAGCGGGGCAGATTCCCGGCTACCTCGGAAACCCGGAGGTCACGTAGGTTTCTACTTATTCATAGAAGAAGCTGGGAGACGAAAACTGTTCAATCTACTCTGCCAGCCGGGGACTAGAATGTGAGGCGCTGATAGCTGAAGTGGAACTGAATAAACCGGCTGTTGAAAAACCCGTACGTAACAGAGATAGGGCGCGCGCGAGTCGGGCGGCCAAGGGGCAATTCAGCATGACAAAGTCCAACTGACCGTACCAAAGGACAACTTCTTTCGCGTCGACAAATACGTAAATTCTTTAGTTAATCACAATATAGACATCGGAACATCGCCGCGTTTTCCAAAACGCGGCACAGTGTAAGTAAAGTTTCTAGACATATGATTAACAGTGGGCCAGTGCAATTTATTTTTATGATGAAAAGCAACTAATGATGATCCCATTTAAGTGATATTCTTTATCTTACAAGACTAGATAAAATGACTAGAAATAAGATAAAAGAATGCAGTAAATAGTGATGTGAACAAGGGTAAATCCATAAACTAAAACAAAAACAGCAAAAGACTGCACAAAAATTAATTTTAATAAACTATTTAAATAAAAAACAGATGTGTTTTGTTGATGTTAACAGTTCATTGAACTCAAGGCTTGAATACTTGAGATTGAGTCTATTTTTTATATAATATCTTTATTATGTTTTAATGATACCAATTAATAATAAACACTACTGTAATTGAGTAAGGGCAATGTAGTTAAGATTTTATAAGAATTGTATGTCAGAAAGGGTATTAGCAAGCTGAAATAATAATAGGCTTTGTAATTGAACTAACATAAAATATAGGCCAAGTGGTAAATATCTCCAACATTATAATTAGTAAATAAGTTAATGAAATTAATTAAATTAATGAAAATGTTTAATGTAAATCAATAACCGTGTATAATAACTGTAACAACACTTTGTGAAGGTATTGAAGGAGTGTATAAAATTATTAGAAAAAATGCAAGTGTAATAACACTGGAATCTATGGAAAAGCCTAAATTGAAGATAATATTCAAATTAGCTAACCAAATCATAAAATTACTGAAAATTAAAGAAAACAAACCATAATAATTCAATCAATGATCTTGTTCAATGATAATTAGAATCTAACAGAAATTGTAAACCATTTAATGTGGAAGGAAGTAAAGTAGCTAAAGCCTACAACCAAATATACTGTAAATATGTTTTTTAAGTTAAAAAATACTATAAATTATATCATGTGTGGTATTAATTGATGCAGCATTAAATAAGGAAATTGATTATGTAATTAGTATTTAATAAGAATAAATAATAAGCAAAATGTAATTAATAATATAATGTAAAAGTCAATTATTTAGTTCAACATATAATTGAGGCTGAAGTGTCAGCTGATTAAAACAATGTGAACTTAATATTAAATCAGCCAGGACCTTTTGTATGAAGAAGAAAGAGAGTTAGCTGATTGTTAAACGTTGAGATGAACACATCGGAACAATCTCACACAAATTAAAAAAAAAAGAAAAAAAAAGATAGAAGATATAATTTTGGATACGAACTAAACCTATAAAAATAAAAAAGAGAAATTTAAAAATATGAGTAATCAAGACTGAGTTCAAATGAAATAAATCAAATTAGTATATTTATGAAGATTGGAAGGCGTAACCAAGATATTAGAACAATATAAAAGTTAATGCAAAGTGTTATCGATACGAAATTTGCCATTGTAAAACCTTATGAACTATTGGAACAAGAACACATTTGAACACTGATTGCCGAGCCAAACAACTGATCACTAATCCACAATAATTACACTGTTATGAAGAGAAATTAATCACTACTGCTCGGATGAGGAACACATAAAGAATCAACATTTATTTGAAGGAATTCCGTCGTGAAGACTTCTCGTACATACGCAGCAAGGAGGCAGCCATCTTTGTTTTGAAAACGGACCAGTCCAGCCAGCTGTGATGACGTCAACCGTCGCCCAGATTTGTTGGTTTGAGAAATCTAATTTTATTAACATTTTTATATTAAATATTATTTCTATTTTTATAATTAAGAACTTTTTTATTTAAAGTGTTGTACTTTTCAGCGTTACCCTTCCTCTGACTATTTAAATAACAGCTAAAAGAACCTGTAAATCAATATTACTAATTTATATAAAGAAACAGATTCGCCCTGAGATATGAGTTTTCGAGCTGTGGATTAGCAGATCGATTCAAAATCGATTAATCGCTATAAAATTAATAAATTCATTTAATATTCTAATTTTGAGTTTTATTTCTTGGTAAACATATATTTAGAAGAATTTCAGGTAACATTTGAAAACTGGACTCCAAGGAAGAAGAGAATCACATTGCAAAGGAGTACAATCACGGAATACCACTAATCGACTATTACATTTCATAATCTATTTAACGCTGGAACCCAATTAATAATATTATAACACTATAAATTAACTAAATTAGTAATGAAAAGAATTAAGGACTAATATAATAAATAAATAATTAATTAATAAATTAATAAATAATAAATAAAAAAATAATAATAAAAGAAAAATTTTTTTTTTTATTTTCAAACAAAATTTTTACCAAGTTATATTATAATTTTTGTAACCCCGAAACTCAAATACCACGGATCGTTACAATACCTACAATAATTCTACAGAGTGCTTGATAATTTCTATCCCTGTTGTGCTAATTCCTAAGGTTCAGGTTCAGTAGTGTGCGCGCGCGCGAACGTGTCTTATTGTTAATTGTTAGTTTATTATTGCTTGGAAATTTTTTCGTTAGTGTTTATTTGCCTGTTTAGGAACTAGCCTATTGTTGGCGGGATTTTTTCTATAAAAAATAGCTTTATAAGAGGTTGACTTTTAATCTTTTACTATTTATTTCTAAAATGTGATTTTTTATATTTCCTTTTTACAGATTTTACAATTTTAATTTTGAATTTGTTTTTGTAGTATTAGTAAAATAATGTTTCCAAAACACAATAGCTTCACTGTGTCAGTAAAGGGGGTCCGAATACTGAAACAGAAGTCAGCTAACTGAAAGCAGAATAAAACAATATTTTGTTTCTGTCAGCATTGGATTCGTTGTAGACACACATCATTAAAATAATAGTTGTTTGAAGTTTAGTTTAGTTACTATCCAATGCATAAACCTTATTCAAATCACATTCTTCCAAAATCAGGTATAAGTTTAAACTGCAAGTAATGATTTCTGTGTGTTATTTTGCTACTATTATACATGTATCGTGTATTCTTCATTCCATAAGTATGTAACTTTCAGTATCACAGACTGTTACTTTCATCCAAAAAGCAACTGAATTATTCCTAAATTTAATATTTAACAAATGATAAAAAGTGGTATATATCTTAGATAAACGTATTACTGAATCGAAAGTTTAAGATTACGATTTTTTAATTATTGTAATTACATTGATAATTGACAAAAATAATATATATTTTAATAATTATCCGAAGGCATACCGCACTAGAATTATACATAAGGGAGCAAATACTTGAATATACTTGTATCTAGTCATACGTTACCATACAGACTTGTACGCTAACAGAGCGGAACAAAAACAGTAAGTACATGTGTTAAAATTCGCTTATACAAAAGTGCACGAATTATTTTGACATAAAACAATGTTTTTAAAATTTTAAAAGTGTTCAAATATGGAATAGTGTACAATGTACTTGTTTCTAAACTTGCATTCAATGTCCTTGCGTTTAACTTGAATTCTAAACTTGCGTTTAATATTACTACATTGAAAATAACATTTTACTTCTAGTCAGCTTTAATTTTAGCAATAATACTTTATCAGTCATATATATTAGCCCCTATACACACATACGTATACATATATGCGCGCACGCGCGCGCGCGCGCACACACACACACACACACACACACACACATATAATATATGATAAAAATACACATAACGCAACGACACAAAAATTAAATAATTAAATATATATATTACATACTCTTACCATCAGACAACTGATAACCTCAAAACATTTAAACTATCAAAATTATTATTGAAAGCAGAAAAGCGGATCACTTTAATTTTGTAAGACATTTTGGAGCAATCAATTTGAACTTATGCTTTTTTCCAAATACGTCTATACTTGATTAAGAAATTTCTCTTTTTTCTATACTACTAACATGTTTGTCAGTATAGGCTTAGTCAATACTTGTACTTACAAGTTGAAATACAGGGCCACAGGTAAAGATAATAAGTGGTGCTTTTATAGTTTGTATAAGCGGAGTAGATTCATATTATATAAGTCTCTTAACAACGCTTCACAGTTCACAAGTAGGCTGACAACTAAAACCTCTCCTCCTAATGACACATAGACACTAAGTATAATCTATATCGTAATTTATTCTACTAAAATAATGGTGTACGTGAATAAGCAGAGTTCTGTACATAGCCACGTAAATAAAGTAGATAATCTCTGACTAGCACATAAGCAGAATGATCCGAGAGGGAAGGGATCTGTTTCACGTGTTGATTCAAGAGCTGAAAGAAAACATGTCATATACATATAGGTCGGGAAATGTTTATTCGAGTTATGTTATGTTTTGTCCATATTTCTGCTCCCAAAGTAAAACAATGCAAGAAAAATTTCTGGAAACTCAAATTATGGGACAAAATTAGTAGGTTACACCTGACGCGTTTGACCTGAAATATGTAAAACATGGGTTTCAGAGCTGCTACTAGTTTTTGCAAGAAAATTGCTGATACGTGACAAAGATCTGAGTTGGAATTATAGATTTCCCGTAACTTAATGTAACGTTAATTAAAAGTAAACACATGTTTAAAAAATTTGACTTTATTAAAAATAAAAAAGTACTAGAAAATAATACACATACAAATGAAACAAAACTCACAGTTACCGTCATTAAAGCAAATAACAATTATATTGCATTATCTAGAACAGTGTTAAAAAACAAAAAGTAAATTTCATTACTTTTCAATGAATGTTCTATAATATCACAATTACAATCAATGCGCTTCGAAACAAATGCATTTTTTTAAGTTCTTGTATTTCTTACCTCAGATAATTATTACATTCTTGTATGAGTGCACCAGCATTTAAAGTTCGTGCTATCAGGTCATCTCATGTATTTATTTTGGAGTATATACATCACGTTTTATCTACCCCATAAGCACTAAGCGAGTCAGGTCTGGAACAACGTGTGGAACTACTGATGTCTACAATTGGTGTTTCCAAAATGATTTCTTGGATTTTACCTTTGGAGCAGAAACAAAGGCAATATTTTCAACGGCCCATAAATCGAAAACAAACCATTTCCGGACCTATGTTTATATGCCTTTTTTTCTTATTTTGACTCTCGAATCACCTTGTGAAATTGCTCCTTTCCCTCCTGGAACGTCTTACGCCTCTAATGTATTGTGTGTACTTATGAACGTGTGTTTGTGGATGATACTGATACGACGGTCTACTTGATCGTCGTATGTACAGTGGAAAACAAAATGCAAGACACCATTTAAGTCACTCTAATCACCAGCTTTAACTTTCACAGTTAAACTGTTCGTAATTTAACTACTCTGTCTCTTACAACAAATCAAACAAAAATTTTTCAGACGCAATAAAATGTCAACTAATATAAAACACAATTGTATTACAATTATACCTCCCGATTATAAAACAAAACACTTCACTAATAACCACTTGAACGCACACAGTAATATCGCCCGATAATAACTGAAACTAAAGCCGCTGCCACCTAGTATTTATACCCCGTTCACAGACCAGAATATTCATTAACCTTGACCAGAAGACCAGAACCTTTCCTAGCACCTTGACGGGGCTTCCAGTCACAGTCTGTATTGTACAAGACCTAATTAGAGGCTGGCGGTTGCTGACTAAGTCAGGGCGCACAATGGACACTGTTGCGCCCGTGTCAACTGTAAATGATGTTGGTTTACCTTCCGCAAATCCATTAACAATCAAGTTTCCACTGGTCTTATGTAGCGTGGAAACTGTGTGCTGTTCTGGGGCTTTACTTCTCCAATTGGTGCGATCACTCTCTTCTCTCGGTACCTTCTTCTCCCAGCAGTCTACCTGTAGATGACCACGTTTTCCACAGTTGTAACATTTCGGTCTTCTGTCTTTTCCCCATCGTTTAAATCGTTACGACTCTCTTTAACTTCTGAATTGTTTGTCCGATAACATTGTTTTTCTGCACCCATCGTAACGGCAATGTGATACAGGGATCTTCTGACTGCAATGTGATGGCACAAACCTATTAATGTAGCGGAACGCCGACTTGGCAGCTTCAAACTCTAGAGCGTTGAACAAGTGCTTCTGAGCTATTTCAGTGACTTGCCATTCGTAACACTTGCTGAAGTTCACAGTCTCCGATGCCATCAATAAATGTCTCCACCGCAAACCTTATTCGAAAATCATCTGGTGCTTCAGGATAGGCCAATCTAATCAATCTGTCGATACTTGCTTCAAATTCTTGAAGACTCTCCCCGGAATGTTGTCGTCTTGTTCTCAATTGAGCATAGTACACATCTCGCAAATGTTTATCACCGTAGCGTAATTCTAGAGCTTGTATCAACTCGGCATAGATGTTCTGGCTGTCAGGAGGCACTTTCTGTAGTAGTTCTGCCGCGGGTCCTTTTAATGCGAGAACGAGTGAGACTGCCTTTTCTTTATCTGTCCAATTATTTGCGCATGCAGCAGCTTCGAATTGGCGTAAATACGTCGCCCATTGCGTGCTTCCATCAAAGGTTGGGGCCTTGACATGAACTGTCCCAACCGCAGGTGAGGTGGCTTTCTGTATTGACTTATTTTCTGTGTCTTTCTCTGTCTTTATCATTGTTACAGTCTGTTCAGAAATTTGTTTTTGTTGTATTTTCATGAACTTCTTTTAATTTGTTCTCTTATGTTTGCCATTGAGTTTTCTACTGCAGATATTTTATTTGACACAGATTCTTCTATGACAGATATTTTTGTAGACATCGATTCTTCAACAATCGAAACAGATTTTGTATTTCACCTATTTTTAATGTCATTGATTTTTCTATCGTTATTTTAGTAACTTGTTTATTAAACTCGCCTCGTAGGAGACCCAACTCTGCAGCGGTTTGTTCTTGTGTCTGCTTTTGCTCCTGTATTAACTCCTTGATGTCTTCTGTTTCACGCTTCCCTTCCTCTGACTCCTGCTTACGTTCTTCTTTTTGTCTTTCTTCTGTTTCTAGCATTGGTACTTTCTGACGTTCCTCAGCCTCTTCTCTTTCCTGCCTGCGTTTCTCGTCCTGTCGTTTTTCTGCTCCTTCCTTTCCTGTCTTTATTCTTCTTTTTGTCGTCTTTCTGCTTCTTCCGCCTCCTTTCGGCGTCTTTCCTCTGCTTCCAGCAGGAGTGTTTTCTGTCTCTCTTCCGCTTTCTCTGTATCCCATCGTCGTAGTTCCTCTGTCTGCAACAACAGCGACTGGAAATTTTCCATCATCTGACTGGCATCCATTGTTTTCCGATTAATTACGAATTACTGTCGTTTTGTACAAAGTGTCCCCTGTTTCTACTGTTAACGGTTCTATCCCACTTCTGACACCACTGTTACGACAGTCTACTTGATCCTCGTAGGTACAGTGGAAAACAAAATACAAGACACCAATTAAGTCACTAATCACCAGTTTTAATTTTCACAGTTAAACAGTTCGTAATTAACAACATTGTCTCTTACAACAAATCAAACAAAAATTTTGCACACGAATAAAATGTCAACTAATATAAAACACAATTGTATTACAATTATAAGGCCCGATTATAAAACACAACACTTCACTAATAACCACTTGAATTCACACAGTAATATCGCCCGATAATAACTGAAACTAAAGCCGCTGCCGCCTAGTATTAATACCCCGTTCACAGACCAGAACATTCCACAGTTACGCGTTATCTCTACTGTACTATGACGTAAATAATTGCGGCCTTGACAGAGTGCGTGCGGCCGCGCGAATTCTGACACAGTCTAGCAAATGCGTCGAGAATCACGTACGCTACACAGATTCCGCTGGATTCATCTGGAACATTCGATAAACACGTAGATTGTTCTCTGATGTCGTGACAATACGTTACTTCTTCCAGAATATAATTTGTTTTACACGATTGAACAACAAATTATTTTTGTTCAGTCATTACTGAAAGCTGCTGCAAACATTTCAAATCTAAAGCTAACGAGACACATGATATCAAGTTTATATTCAACACTGAATGTTCGTCAACAGTGTACTTTGTTACTTTTAACTTCGACGGTATGTTTTTTCAGATTCCTGTTTGGCATTGAATTACCCTACAAAATGATCAGAAATAATATGGGGAACAGAAATAAGTTAAAGATTCGTTCCCCTCTGTAAACTACTTTATACTGTGCAAGTAGGTTTTAGATAATATAACTATATTTGCAGGTAATGTCTGTAGTAACTGTTCTTAAAACCACTCTATACAGTTGTTACAATTAACTTCCATTTAGGAATAATTTTCTGATATTTAGAAGGTGACAAAGTTACGACAATATGTTACATGACGAAAGAATTTGCTTCATTATTTCATATATTTGTATTTTTCATATTTTCCACAACACTACCAGGTCACTGACGTTCTTAGCCTACCTGTGGTAGGTTGATCAAGCTATTTATGGAAAACGCGCGCGTGTGTGTGTATAACTACATTACATAAGAAACGTTTTATTTTATAATATATACAAGAATAATCTGAGTAAATATGAATGTAACACACACACACACACACGCGCGCGCGCGCGCGCGCGCATTAATACGTATAAGTGTGTGTGTGTGTGTGTGTGTGTGTGTGTGTGTGTGTGTGTGTGTGTGTGTGTGTGTGTGTGTGTGTGTGTGTGTGTGTGTGTGTGTGTGTGTGTGTGTGTGTGTGTGTGAATTTATTGCATTATGGGATGGTTTAAATAATGAAGAAACGTTGTCTTACAAAATGACACAAGTGTTTACTATACTCCAAGTGAGGTACTCAACGAATGGGTAACAGTACGACTGTTATGTTGATTTAACCGTCACTTGAAATTATAGACGTTCCTTAGTAATGCAGAAGCCCCGGCCACTGAGCCACCAGTTGGTAATCTACGAAGATTATATGTTTAATGTACGTACGGTAAAGCGATTTCATTATAATAACTGCAAACATTGTACGCGTATTAACGTAATAATATCTGTACTATATAAACCTAAATCCTAAACGTTTTTGTTTAAGAAGCGGTATAAAGTGCTTCAATAACGGCAGTACCGTAAGTTTGCTTGTGGAGTAATACGTGTTACACTGAAACTTATACTAACGTTATTGCACACACATTACCTGCTGCACTCATAACCCCCGTGTTATTTTGTTGTCCGTTGCTGTAAGTTTCTAAACATTTTTCTGTTACTTGATAATGAATAGTTAATATTATCTTTTTAAAAGAACTACATCTACTTAAGTTGTGCTACTGTAATAGTACTCACACCATAATCTAAGTTGTTGCCATTTTATTACCCATAAAATATACACATTGACACATTTTAAATGGTAGCATGGAGGCACCGTAGTTATGAATAAATCCTATTTCAAACACATTAATTAAACATGATTTTTTAAAAACTAATTACTTATTTTAATCGATTCACAATATTTAAGCGTCCAACAAAATATATAGGGTCTTTTGTCGTATAAAGTATATTTACTGGCCTGCAGCCAAAAATAGATGGAGCGTCGCCTCCTTTATCTTGTTTGTAGCAACGTAATGCCTTCATTAAATAACATCAACTTCTGGAACTCAAACCAGGTTTCTCATTGGCATGAAACCAACTCTACTAACAAGATTCCAGGTTAAGAATGTTATAATAAGGAACCACTATGAGGCATTCAATTCTTTTAAGCTGTCAGTAATTCTGTTTCGATAGTGTGTAACATTTAGCGGTTCTGTTCACTAAATAAAAATAAAATATTATTAAATTTTCCTAGAACCAATCTGTAAACAATAATTTTCGTTATTTTCAACACATAAATAACGATCTACTTGCCTCTCGTTATTACGTCTAACATATTATGTTTTTTTATTCAAATATGGAACTCTCTAAATTTCATTATCGTCTAGAAGTATCGAAGGCAGAAAATAACCAGTTTTGGTTACATAATTTCAGTACTTAATGTTATGAACATATAGGTCTAAATAAATTAGTTACCTTTCGTGATGGAAAACTTCGATATTAAACAATAACATACTGCTCAACGGTCAGAATCGGCAGATTATTTATAAATCATTATTAAGTACGCTGGTATTAGCAACTCGCAGCTGCAGTTGTAAGTATATGTAAGTAGGCATACCAAATTATTATTTCATAAAAAATGAAAGGTACAAATCCTGTAACTCATGAACTTTATTTGGATTATATAACATCATATGTGTAATAAAGTGGCAAAATAATAACAAGATGAATAGTTATGCATACTGGAAGAATACTAGCCGTCATTACAAATTTGCCAAATGCCTGTTACAGATATTGGGAGACTTTAGCAGTACTTTACGGATATTCACAGTACATTTCGAAAAACTTTTGTAGAGAAATTGTAATCCCGTTTTAAAGAATAATACATCAATATACTTAACCATAATTACAAAATTTATGTATTTTGTTATCCAAGATGTGTCCGTTGATTAACAAATTATAAACATATCACTACTGACTTGGATCACTAATTTTTCAAGCTTGTAATAAGCGAAAACTAGTTGAAGCTACAACGTAAAAGTTTAACATTTTGCCAATAAAAATTAGTGACCCAAGTCAGTAGTAAAATATTTATAATTTATAAAGTTTAATCGTAAAATGAGTTTAATCAAAATTTATAATCTTGATTATAAATTTAATAACATAAATTAAATTTTATTATTAAATTCGACTTAAGAAGTCAGATTTCAGATATTTTCCTATTTGATTTTAGTACCTACATTTACGTCGTTCTCTATAATATAAGTACTATTATTTAAAAAACCTTGCAAAAAACATTTTTAACAATTTAAAGCAAATAGGTTTTAATCAGGTTAAAATGTTTGAAATAAAAAAAGAATAAAAATAGTTTTTACGGTCTGTGTAGAAAATTAAAATGATGACATCAAAATAAGCTTCTTTTCTTCTTTAGATTAACCTGCATTTTAAAATGGCCTGTACTCATTTAATGTCGTCCTTACTCAAGACAGCGTTAGGAAAATATATAAGAATTGTCCAAAACGGAGAAAAAAAATCATTCAATGTTGAAGTCACTGTCACTTACAAATTGACATATTGCTGAAGTGACCATTGCCCTAATTTTCGTCAACAATAAACTGACGTACTTTAGCAATCTAATGTATGTGAAATGAAGATCTGCCTTATTTGATAGAAGGTCTTCAAGAGAATTCTCAATTTATAAAGCGTAAGACAAAATTTCAAAAAACGTGCTAACGTTTAAACAATATTTATTGTTCTGTCCTTTATTTAGTTTATATATTTTTGTACATACTTTATGTTTACTTTATGTACACACATTTATATACATATAATATTTTATTCAAAAGTAAGAAATTTTTGTATGTTCGTCACACGTTTTTATAAAGCTTATTCTGATTTCATTGTTATATTCTTAGTCTTAAGACCGCAATTCCATTAGATATGCAGTGAAATACAAATTCTGTTTATATTACAGTTTTGTACAAGTAATAAATTTGTTACCTGTTACGGTCCTTCGGTCCTGCTACGGTTTATTTAGTTCTATTCTGAAATAAGACTTACTCGAATATAAAACTCTACAAAATTTTAGAGCAAAAGTCAAGAAGAAAGGTTTAATTTTCAAGTAAATACTCTTTGTGTGTTACATTCATCACAACATAGGATTCGGACATTGGAATCATACGGTGATTTTAATGTCGCTTTTAATCATCATTTCACATATAAATTAGTTATGAACATAATGTTTTATGTATCTATTGGCTGTTGTTATTTACGTCCTTATTTACATAGTAAAACATGTCTTTAGTACATAGTAAAACGCTATGTCTTTCCGGTCATTCTAAAGATTTCAAGCGAGTATACAACAGTTGTAAGATGGCCTACAAGTTTCCATATCTCATACTTAAATATCTTGTTGATTCATCCTCTTTGTTCACTTTTACTAATATTATTATATATAAAAAACTTTCACAAATGAACTTACTTTTGTTCTCACTTTCACAAACGTTTCAAGGTGTTGTGCCTATTCCTCATACTTAAGGCACTAAATAAAATGAAACCTGCATCTGATTGCCCAAACAAATGATTATACGGTTTTTTGTAAAATAAAACATCCTTGTATCTTAAATACCCTTGAGTAACTAACGTATGCAGACGTAAAGTAGATATACGTAGGCTTACTAGTTATATGGCTTGCTAGTAACTTTATCATCTAAGTGCTCTTTTGTTACGGCTCAGTCTACATTAATGTAAACGTATTACAGTCGAACGGACGAAACAATTTTCTATAGAGTATTAGATGTTATGGAGAAGTTACTTGAAATAATTTGCTCATATAATATGTATATGTAAGCGATGTGTACAAAGGAAACAAACAAGGTAGAAAATATGACCCTATGGAATACAGACAATGGATAGCGTATAAAATGTTACATCTACTACTGTAAGCTTGTAACTACAAAGAAGTTGAACAATAACTTTTTTAATATTTGAACGTAAAAAATTCTTATTTAGTTGTTTAATCTCTAACGAACAACGGAAGGTATCGGTATTGTTTTTGCCGTTACGCGTATGTACCGTCTGCATGATTTTTTAACTAAAAGTAAACGCACTTTAGGTAGTGGTTGTTGAATAAAACTTCGATTTTCAATTAGTTTTTCATGTGATAACATTGGCTTCTTTTAATGATTTAATTTTTAAACTAGAAGGGTGTAGTACTTACTAATAAACCGTATTTAACGCAGCATCGTACAAGGTCAAATCTTCAAGCTTTGCCAGTAACTCATGCGTGTAAAGTGAGACTTTATTTGAATGAATGTGTCTATACATTTAGTGTCACATGAGAACGGAAGCACGGTTGACGAGCCGTGACTCTGTTAAATGAGCATAATAAGAATCGTTCTACTTCTACATCAAATTACCATTAGTCAATAGAGTATGTATCGCCTTAAATTTATTAAATCTGATTCACGTTGTACCGAGCTCACACGCATATTGTGTTCATTGGTACTGTACACATACAAAAATTAATTAATATTCTTATACACACACATATATTCATATACAGTACAATTATACCACTGTTCTGGTTCGTGTATACATAGTACCTATATGTAGGCTATATTTCAATAAAAATATTAATTACACTTAGATGTGATTAAACTGCGTGTACCCGCGTGTACAGTATACTTCAGTTCTCGTTGTTGAAGAGTGTTTAAAAACAGCAAACACGTCTAACATTTGAATTATTGTTATTTAAACCATGGAATATCTCAAACAGTAATCACATTTTCACAAGTCATCAGAATACTGTTCTTGTTTTTCGAAGTGTTCTAAAAGTAAGTAAAATAACTATACCTTTTACGCTAAAATGTTAATTAGTTGCTAATTTTCATGTTTCCTTTTTTGTTACAGTTAAAGTCGCTGGCCTGCATCTTATGCCCTCAAAATCGAGTAGTACTTAATCTACTTCTTGAAGAAGTACAAAATTGTAAATGAGAAAGTCATCTAGAATTAGGATAACGATGATGGCATTAATATATTTTAAATACAAATTTAATTTATTTTGTGTACATCATGAAATTGTTGCACACGTTGCATATCGTAAGTCATGAATAACAGTGAGTAAATATCACTTGTCTACCACCACTTTAATGTAGCCACACCCCAGCGACTTACATTCGCACGTTATGATTAGATTTTTAGTACCTGTCGTTTGATTAACAATTAAGTTTACTTACCACGTAAGGAAATACAAAAGTTTGTTTACATATAAAATTTCTTTGAAACTGTGCAACATCTCGTATCTCAGTGATTTCCATTTATAAAAGCAGTTCGAAAGCTTTAATTCAAAAATAATTGATTTATTACTACACTCATCTTCTGAGGTAAACAGATTCTTAACATAACACAAATTTCAAGTAGAATGTATTTAGAGCGTACACCCTTCATGAATCAGACGCAACCCTACCTAAGTGTCTAGCCGTTCCGGGTGTAAGATTTATAAAGTGGCAGTAAGCTTGGTTTAGCATTATATATAATTCCTGAATGACCATCCATCAACAAGATGAGTGTTTCACTCAAGCTGTGTGAATTGTACTGAACTTCGTATCTCAGCGCTTACTCCTCAGAATATTAATTAAGTAAAGTAAATTATATTCGGATGAAAACTACGTTTTATACGATATGCTTTAATTAAAATAAAATTGATCTCAAGAATTAGTTCAAAGAAACAGCTTAGGCTTTTATATTTTCTTGGATAATATGTCGTAAATTTTCTATTTAAAATGATAAAGTGCAGAACGTCAAATTATACGCATCGGATAAGATAAGATTTCTGTATTCATTTTGATAAATTTAGATTGAATACAACATTCACGATCCAAAAAGCCATTATAACAGTACTTCAGTTTCAAGTTTACAAACTTCAGACTTCAAGTCACAAGACTTCTGACTCGGTCAAGACAGTAGGCCTATACTTGTCGTACAAAGAGAGCACGGCTTCCGTGAGTTAGCACTCTAGGCATACTACTCGATAAACCTGCTGGGCCGATCTTCTTTCTGGTAACTTAATTCACAAGCAATTGTTTAGTTTTAATAAACTACACACACACACACACACACACACACACACACACACACACACACACACACACACACACACGACGTTAGAAACAATTCGAGAATATTTTGTTTATCGTTCAATAATATATTATTGATCTCTAAAACCCACTTATAGCTTTTCCAACAGTACCTTCTTTCATGATTACTTTATAGAGTTTATATTTCCATGAAGAAAATATATTTTTTATTGAACATGAAAATACGAAAAAATTTACTTAAAATTTAATGCATATTATTTTATATCCATATAGGCCTTATTTGTGTGTGTGTGTGTGTGTGTGTGTGTGTGTGTGTGTGTGGTTACGACGGTCTCACGGAACGTTGTATTGTATAATGGAAACAAAATAGAGACACCAATGAAGTCACTAATTACCAGCTTTTTTAGACACAAATAACAATGTGAAATCAACAATGTACTCTCATAGCATAACTCAAGTTCAATTGTTCCACACGCAATAATAATGTCAAGAGTTCCTCACTAATTTTAACAAAGTAATTACTTTCCACTATCACTTGATCCGCACTCTACAATCTCGCCACGTGTAGCTAAATTCTAAGCCAACCACTGTTGCTTAATAGGTCTCACAGTGTTCCAGAGTAATTTTCCATTCTTTTGGCGGTGTGCAAGCATAATTTGCTTAGTGAAGATTTCTTGAACAGTCTCAAAGGTACTTTAGTACACGGCCTTGATCGAGAGCACCTGCTCGGCTAGATGAGAAACGTGTAGAACTTTTATGTAACTCCGCCTGTCGACTTTTCGAGATCGTTATGTATTTTGTCGTGAAGGTCTTTTCCCCGTTCTGCGTTATTATATCCCGTTTATAGAAATACATAATTATAATGAAGCTTCTTTTCTTTATTAACTTAATAAATACCTTTTTAAAGCACGATAGCATTTAAAAGCTACGGATTGTTTTATTCTTTGTAAAACAGAAGTACTACAATGAAATTAAAGTTTAAAGATTTCATTGTACATGGTATGTTTTGTCTTGTCAAACGTTTTGATTACCGGTACCATTAAAAAACTATATACATTCTATTAAATCCTTTTAAAAAATGTTTCTGGAAATGTATGTTCAAGTTCATTACCAAAGTAGTTTTTGCACTATCAGCGAAGTTACGTTCAGCAAAGAAAAAGTATGTGAATTCTTTAACAACAGAAAGTTAATTGTTGGTCTGTTTGTACCTAAGGGTTTCTACGCTAATATACCTAAGGGTATTTTAACTAATTTGTCCTCAATTTGTACATATAATTTTATTTTAAAAACACGAGCGAACTGTTTCTTACGATAGACTACTGACATAGATTTGATTAATCTTTATTCTTCTCCTCATATTAAAGGGCTCCCGTCGTGTGCTTATATATTGTGGCTCTCTTTGAAAAGTGAAAAGGAGTCACAAGTATTATCCAAAACAGAGAACTAGATAGATGACCACTCAGCGGTTCGGTGGCTGGTGTAATTTATCATCTTTTACAAATTATTATTTAATTTATGTTGATAATAAACAAATTTTATTAGTTATTAATAAAAAAAAATTTTAATAATGTTTTTATTTTATTTATTTAATGGTTTAAGTAATTAATTATGTTTTATTATTTTTATATTTATTATTGTTTGATTAATCAAACTATGAATTAATCTTTGTGTATGCCTTAGCGACGAAATATTTGTTTCACTTGTGTTAATCTGATTATGTAAACTGGGTCGAAGTATACTCTCTTCTATCTCAGCCCCTCTTCTTCTTCTTCTTCTTGATTTTTTCGTAATCCTTCTAAATTATGTTAGGAAGAAAGAAAAACTAATTTTTATAATTCAAATAATAATAGACACGAGTATTAAAACAATTCTGATATTTATTTTGAAAGTTGTGCGCCAATCTTACGCACATCGACAAATGGCTGCGGCTATGACTCAACTCACAGGTCGATTGTGTCACTAGGCAAATATATGAAATTACATAAATTAATTAATTGAGTTCTTTGAACTGTCAAAATGGTCAGAGAAGGGCAAGTCACAAGATACAGTACTTACAATTAATTCAAACTTAAATACTATTCCATAAAAGTAACATATATTCAGAAAATAATGTCATTGAATAAATAAAATTTCGAACCAAGCAGTAGTGTATGACGTCACGTCGTCACTGGTTCCGGGAGGCTGTGTACGTCTCGCTATGCAAATAAAAGTATGGCGGCAGTCAGCTTCGGATCTCTGCTACCCACGCTGACCCCTATGTTTTGTCTTCTCCCTCAAATATAATTGTGGATCTCGTACTCTGCGGTGATGTGGTCCCTCTGGATACTTAGTTGTAGTGTTCTCTTCTCCTCGGCGATGTTGTTTTGTGCTGGATTATTCGTGTAGTGTTCCGTGTTCCAAAATCTGGTTGAGTTCGTTGTTCTATTGGATTTGGTGTTGAGTTAATATTTCAATATGGCGGTTGGTTCCTTGTGCTCTTGTGTTGGATCGTGTTATTACTGTTATGCGTTTTCGTTTCGGTTATTAGTTCAGTTATTAGGCGTTAACCTTCAGTTGATAACCTATGTAATGTTTTTTGATATTGCACTTCATTTTTTCCAAACCATTTATAATTTTTGGATCTTCTGTCCGTACTTTCTGTTCCGTACGCGTTCACGTTTAACAATTAACTGATGACTTAAATCGTCGTCTTAACGTGGTAATTTCCGAAATATCTTATTCTCCTTCCCATTGTCTGGAAACAGCTGTCCGCCTTGGTTTAGATCTAATGTTATAAAAATATATGACAATTTTTCGTATTTATTGCTATAACTTAATTATTTGTTTATTTTATGAACATTTAAATACCTACTAATATACCTGTTCTAATTTTACATAATTTCCTATACAACATGACCTATTTTAAGTTCAATTAAGCTTAAAATTTACATTTTTTGATATTTCTTATAGACCTTATTATTTTTTACATAATTAGTAATTAAATGGTTTACAAGTTATTTTATGTTAACATTTTCTTTAAATAATTTTATTTCTTTCATTATTATTCTTCGTTTTGAACCATTTGTTGTTAGAACACTCTAATATTGATTAATTTACATTTTATCTGAATTGAGTCCCTTGTTAGGCCTTGTATTACATATTTCCAATAAATCCTTAAATTTTTAGTGACCGTCAATCAATGAACGTTTTAGTGGATGGTTTGTGTGTATGTACACGTCTACGTGTTAGATTTGTGGTATATATCTGTTTAGAATAGAGTGAGAGAGAGACAGAGCTCCAGAGTGGTTAACGTGAGTGAGAAGGTGCTGTATGAGTCAGTAAGATACAAGACTGAGAGAGAGATATACATATATATATATATAGAGAGAGAGAGAGAGAGAGTGAGAGAGAGAGTGAATGAAGAGATATAATGAGAGGGAGAGAGAGAGAGAGAGAGAGAGAGAGAGAGAGAGAGAGAGAGAGAGAGAGAGAGAGAGAGAGAGAGAGAGAGAGAGAGAGCGAAGGGTGGAAGAGTGAGAGAGGGAAGAAGGGAGACAGTGAGTGCGATGTAGAAGAGAGAGAGAGGGAGAGGGGGGGTGATAGTGAGTGATAGATCGATTTCAGGTTAGAGCGAGAGGCTGTGAGAAGAATTATTATCCAAGTTTACCTGTTAGTAAAATTTACCAGAAACTTTTGTTTGTAACCTTTGTCAACTATCTAATTAAATCGTAATGTTTTACAGTATTGTGTAAATTGTATGTTTCTAAATTATGATTGTTTGTTAACACCAGTAGGGAGGGAAACATGGTAAAAATAACTTTTAATAATTACTGTAGTGAACATCCCCTAATCTGTTTTAGTTATAGGCAATATATTACTTTGCTATATGTTGACTGTTGTAGGTATAAACAATTTATGTACCAATCTAATATCCAATTGTTGATTACTGTTTGTTTAATTAATTAAAATAACATTACATTTAGTAATTTAAATTGTAATACTGTATAAATTAAGTTCTCTCATACTATAATTTGCTCGTTTTTTTAAAGATAATTTGAAGATGTAAACAAACTATCATAAGTCTTCACATATAAAATGATACATACATACGCACGCACACACTCACATCACCAACACGTTCACCCAAATATTTAATTGTTTCGTTATGTTTGATATTTCTATTGTATTTCATACACAGGTCCTGAAGATGACAATAAATATTGTCGAAACGTCGACGCAAAGTAGCTAAAATTTGTATTATTGACCGATCCTCACTAACCATCCACTGAAACGTTCATTTCCAATAAAGTGAATTTTATCTTCTGGTCATTGCATTTACTATTATGTGTTTCTGTGCTGATTACATTTACATATCTTTATTTTACATTGACTAATTTCTGCTAATTATATACAGTTTTATTGAGTTTATCCCTTTGGATTTGACTCTATGGTAGTAGTTGATTTTGGTCTAAAATATGGTTTTGCTTTGCTATTGTGTTTTTTAACTATTTTGTTATATTATTATTTATATGGTTTACAATTCAAAAATATATTAATATTATATCTTCTTGCCTTCCCTGCCTCAACAAAACTTTGAAATTAGTGAACATTATTTAAGTATAACATAACATCTTATATCTATTATTTTCATATATATCCTTGAGTTATAATAAAAACATCTTATACCCATCATTTTTATATATCATTTAGTTATAACAAAAACATCTTATATCTATCATGTTTAATCATATTATTTAATCCCAAACAATCCTTCTGTATTTAACTTATTCCCTTACATCTATGGTAAGTTCATGGTTTTCTATCTATTTTACTGTTCATCACTCCTTCTATTCTATTTAAACACTCTTATAAATTACAATTAATAATATATGCAGTTATTATCTGTCTTTTAATTTTATGTTTATTATTATAAAACACTTTTTATTTTCTACCCTTAATAGTAGTCTTTCACTCTTATAGTTGTTTATTATAATATTTCACTTTTAATCCTCTACACTAATGGTAGTCCTTCACTCTTATTGTCTAAACATTTTTATTACCAACTCTAATGGTAGTCTTTATTTTGATTTACACTATCTATTTTTAAGTTACCTTTACATTTACTTTACAATCTTTCATTGGTAATGTATCCTGTAACTTGGGTTACTGGGTTTAACGTTTGTCATTGTTTTAACTCCGTTTAACTGGTACATGTTCTTCATAATATTTTGGGAATAGCCTTTCTTTATTCTGCATTCCTTGTATGAAGCTTGGAATACTCTGTTCCTCAAGTTTTTATTCTATTCTATCAGTAGGTTATCACTTTTTGTTATTCAGGTACTCTGATGTCATTACGTTAACAAGTTGCACATGAATATTTTTTCATTTACTTTTTCATTTACTGCTCCTTATCCTACTGGGTATACAGATGATGTACTGGGGTTTTATATAGATGGTTTCTTTTATTTGGACCAAGAGTTTTCTTTGTTATTGAGTTTATTTTTTAACATTTTATTGACTATAATGATCAGCTTATTTAATTCATTTTCAACCATTTATTTATCACTCACTACTGATAGTTTCTTCTTTTTTTTCCTTTTTTAATGTTGTGTTAAGTTTTAAGGTGAAAATTCTGTTATGTACACTGGACACCTCAAAAAGAAGTCAAAGGGAAACGATTAAATAATTAGTCGAATTTGATATAGTGAAGCGAGTTCTCATTTGTAACTCGATCGTTTGCATTAATCTATCTGCCTGTCTGTGTATCTGGACTACGTCTCACGATAAATTTTGAACGCATCAACCGATTTTCGTAAAATTTGACAGTCTGTCCACACTTTTACTCTACAAAACTTTATTGTTTTTTAGATTAATAATCTAAAATATACGGGAGCGGGGGTCATAAATATGAAAGGGTGTAAATATTGAAAAAAAATTGCAAACTTTTATGTGAGGCTCAGATTAATGGAACTTTTATTAACATAAATACCAAGGAACCTTTTACGTTTAACCAAGAAACGTTTAACACTAGTATATGTAAATTATGTTTTTTTTTGTGAAACTTCAAGACATTTTGACAGCAGGCCCCAAAATCAGGATCAAAAATTTTTAAATGTTGTAATCATCCAGTCGGGTGTTAGACTAAAGTGAATTTTAACATAAGTCGGAATTTACTTATATTGTTTCTGTTTGGAATTTTAAGCACTTATTGTATGATTGACCTAAAATTGTTACTTTTCTAACCAAACAATACTCTGAGATTAGTGAAAATATAGGCCTATTGGTATTTCAGAAATTCTAACGTAATATATTGTCTGGGAGGATACTTCATCAGACGTTTGTTAATAACTGTAATTCTGGAATTATATACATATCACTGTCTTCTATTGTATCAGTCTTTATATTGCATTTTCCTTTACCATATTATGTCATTTTATTTTATTATCTAAACATATAACGGATCTTTACAGCTGTCGCCGTTTCTCCGTCCTCAATTTCCATTGTAACCTATCGTAGCATGTAAGTTCTTCTAAATTTCTTGCAACCATTGCTTCTGCTACGTCATCTCGCCAACTCCTCCGTGGACGTCCTCTTTTCCTCCACACCGGTGGTATCCATTCCAATATTTTGCGGGGCCATCTGTCATCTTCCAATATCTTCACATACCCAAACCAAGTCAATTGCCTCCTTTCTATTTCGTCTATTATCGTCCTGTCAATATTCATCTCGGCTCTAATAGTCTCATTTCTAACCCTGTCTAATTTTGGTCTTCTGCAACTCCTCCTGAAGAAGTCCATTTCCGCTGCCATCAGTTTTTTCTTATTTACATTTGAAACGTTCCAAACGTCTGCTCCATAAAGGATTACACTTCGCACCATGCTATTATAAATATGTTTCTTTGTATTTATTGTTATACTTCTTTCCCATAGAAGCGAATTCAGCGTTGTTATAACGGGTCGCCCCTTGTTAACACGTTCTTCAATTTCATCTTTGCTGCTTCCCTGTGTGTTGAAAATAACGCCTAAGTATTTACTTTTTTCAACACCTCTTATCCTATCCACATCCAATTTTAAGTCCTTAACTTCTTCATTGCCCACTATCAGGTACTCACATTTTGCCATGTTCATCGTCAAACCAGCTGCGTCATATTCCTCTTTTAACTTTCTGACCATATACTCGAGGTCTTCGTCATCCTCTGCTACCACAATCTGGTCATCGGCAAAATATAGAGTGAACAGATTGTCATCTCCTACTATCAGCCCCGTGCTTTTACACTTCTTTGTCCATCTTACTACAGATCTGTGGATCCTGATTGTTCTTCGGGCTGCTTGGTCTTGATGTCTCCTTCAATTAAGTTTTTGAATATCCTTGAATATATTCTCCCGATGGTCGGGATCACAGCAATTTCTCTGTAATTTCTCTGTACTTTGAACCCTTCTTATAGACTGGTGAGATATACGATGTTCGCCACTCCACTGGCACTTCTTCTCCATTTAGGCATCTTTCGAATAATTTTCTGAGCATTTTAAACAGCTTGGAGGGCCCATATCAAACTAATTCTGGGTTTATTCCTCCCGGACCTGGGGATTTTCTCAATTTTGTACCTTCTATTGCCTCTTGAACTTCTTCAATACTGAGTGCAATTTCTCCAGATACATTTATTTCATGGTCATTAGGAATGAATTTATTCCTTGTTTCAACCAATAGCTCCATAAAGTGTTGTATCCATTTTGTTTCAGGTATGTTGTTGAAAAATATTTGTGTCCGGTTTGTAGTTTTAATGGCTTTAATTGTCTTCCAACGTTCTGAGCTTTGTGTACCTCCCAGCTGATTATCTATGCATTCACATCTTTTCGCCCAAGCATTATTTTTCTTCTTCACTACTTGTTGTTTAACTTCTCTATTCATTCTTTTATATTCTTCTTTAGTCTCTTCATCTTTAGTTTGTAGTAGTTTCAAATATGTTTCCTTTTTCTTTTTGATTTTCTCTTCTATTTCACTGTCCCACCAGAATGGTTTATTTGATTTCCGATCCTGTTTTCCTAGGGCTTCCTCAGCCGCTTCTGTAATACATTTCTTTATATGCTCGTATTCTTGTAAAGTGGATCTGGTTGCTGTCATTAACTTTTTTTATTCTAAAATTTTTTATTTTTTATTATCTAAAATAAACAATTAATAATAATCGGGCATGTTGATTGAAAAACATGATGGTTTATCACACAACACTGTGAGTGCGTACGTAAACATCTATACATTCCTGCGTGCAAATGCACCCGTGTCCTCATAGTTGCGAACAACACCGCGTGCAACTAGTTTCACTTGCGAACACTTAGTAGATTATATAAGTAATTTATTTTTTACATATGAGGGTACTTTCTAACTTGGGAACAAACAGGTGAGTCGGATTATTTTTTATACCTTAACTTAAACCATTTTTTAATGCCTTCCCCAATTATAGTTTTGCTTCTCTAAATATGAATAAAATAATATAATTTATATTTTTGGCTGTAAAAGTACTGAAACCAGTAGAAAAATTGATAGCGCCTGTGACGACAGATGAAATAAAATAGATATAATGCCCTCGCAATTCTTCTCTTTTTATTATTTAAAAAAAAATTATAAACATGTTTTACTAATATCTATGTGTTTTTATATATTTTAATTTTTTTTAATTATTTTGTGTTTTTATATAATAATATATAGGCTATATTTTGTAGTATTTCTCTATGGATTCCTTGTTTTCCTTCACATACTGTGGACCAATCGTTCTGTGATTGTAAATCAATTTCTTTCAAAATTGCTTACTTGTTTTATAACTGGGACTCAGTATTATTGTCATAATTTATTTAAAGAATCTATAGCTGACTTTTTCCCGTGGTATAAACGTTACTCTCGCTGCTGTAGAATCATCTGTAGAATCTACTTTGCTATCATCTGCCAGATAGTTTCTCCCATTTAAGGATGACTTGGTTGTTTTGTAACGATTATGATTTATTTCTCCTACCGTGTCTACTTAAATTCGGGTATTTTGTTTTTTGTTTAATGTTTGTCATTTAACTTTTTGACTTTAATCATCTATTATATCAAGCAATTGAATGCTATCATTTTTATTACTGTAGGTAATTAAAATTAGTTGGTATGATTAGCTTAATTTGAAACAACTTTCTAAATCTCGATTATTTGGATTTTTTATGTTTAACTTAGATTGCTATTAATTTCTACTTCTAAATAGAAACCCATTAAATTACGTAACTTACTTTTTTTACCTATACCATAATTTATTAAAATTTTGAAGATGAGGTTTTGTTGAAGGGAGGTTTTATTATCACGATTGTGCAGTAATGTTGCAAAGACTTCATGTAAAATAAACTCTAAAACTGTAAAATAAATTACTGAAAACAAGGTAAATTGATACTTATAAATTTGATTAACACTTCCATAAAATAGTGACAGTTATGTAATATTTTTTTATCGTTATCAAATAATTATAATATGGTTATCGAATTCTCTAACACGGACTGTCAAAATCAGTAATAAAAGTCATCAATTTAAATAATTACAATAGCCTGAAACGCAAATAAACAATTAAATACATGACTTGTACATTAAATATTGATGTGTAAAATCACTCTTTTCTAACTTTATTGAGTTACAAGTACAAACAACTTTGCTTCAAGATGTTACTTGCTACCACCTTAAATGCCGACCGTTGCCTTGTCCAACAGATTACGTGTCCTCACCAGGTATTTTTTCCCGAAAAAGGAGTCATATACGTGGAAGTATGTGAATGGTTGGTCAAGTCTATTTAATCATCTTGGCAGACTCGATTGTTTTGGTTGGTCACTGCAATGTCGACAACCTCAATAAATGTATTCATGTGAAACGAATAGAAGTAACTTTGGATAATGCGTTTATTTCTCCCGTCAAGACACAAACACGTGTCTGCCCATGCAAGCGTTTCTCGAAGTAATAAAGCAACAGTACTAATTATGATCTTTGTAGTTGACATCGTCGGACTTGAATGAAAATTGAAATCGGCTTCCAGAACAAAGATTAGGAATTATTTTTTGAGGCAGTGTAGAGGCCTCATCTCATGTGTTTAATATTTCACATGGTTGTGAGCTCAATTTTTTTTCTTTACAAAGTAAACTTTGCCAAAGTAAACAACATAAAATAAAGTGTTGTTACCTGAAGAGTGAAAAAAAGAATAATTGCATCAAAGTGGTATAGGTAGGTACTAATTAATGTGAAAAATCAAATTATATAAATTAAAAGGTATGAGTACTGAATATTTTATTAATTTATTACACATGCATTGCCCGGAAAAAAAAACAAATTCTGCTTACGTTATACATACACTTTTCAGTATAGTTGTTACATAGTATAATAAAAACAAATTATATAATTTTATTGTATTATATAATACACTTTTATTTTTTGCGCTGATAACGCGGCTGAAAATTTCATATCCAATTTTACACTTAATGTTTATAACAATTTTTTTTTATTAAACGAAATTTGTTTTAGTCTTCATAGTACCAAAAAGTTATTGAAAAACATAATATAATGAATATAATTCCGAAAATATTCTGTAAAGCAGGTGAGATTTCATCCATGTTTTTAAGGTTGGCTGAAGTATTTAACAAATAGTAGCAAGAACGTTGCCTAGAAATCATCTTGTTTGAGTATTACGAGCCTTGTAGTAACACATACGTAACACAGAGCAAAGGGACTGTTACCTTAACTAAAGTTTTATGTATTCAATTAACTTTATCTGTCACTCGGATGCCAGAATGTGGCGGAGGCTGCTGGGAATTGTGTAACATGAAAAATTGGCAATAACCGTGAAACACCCAGTCATAATTTTTCGTTACGTCCACAGTCACGTTAGCTAGCTCTGTACACGCTAACGTTGGTCTGAAAACTTATAGGATTACGTTGATGGATAACGATAATTCATAGACTACTCTTGTGTTTTTGCACAACCGAGTAAAAACGTTTATTACTAAATATCGTTAAAATGAATACCATTATCCAAAGCATTATTTGATTCAATGTGGAGGACTCATATTAACTGATACTAAAATTATTAGGTTTACACAAACTGGCAAACAAATTTCAGAAATTTTAATTTTTTTAAGTATTCTATAATTCTATGTTATAAAACACAAATCAGTAAATCAGATATTTTGCATGAATTAAGACGCCTTAATATATTTTTTTTATTATTTTACGTTTTGATATACTATTATATAAATTATCTATACAAATTCTGCAAAAGTTTTATCACAAGGTTTTAAATAATGTACATAATTCTCTTTTTCGTAATCATAAGCATATTTTATAGGAATAATTATTTAACGTTTAAGCAGAAGTATTTGAAATTTAGGACAAGTCAACTTAATGTGACTTAATGTCCCTTTGCATTTTACACATAAGTTATATGATTTTTGTTTGTATTAATTGGAATGCATACATACAAAAGTTCACGTTGTGTATGTGTGTGTGTGTGTGTGTGTGTGTGTGTGTGTGTGTGTGTGTGTGTGTGCGTGCGTGCGTGTGTGTAATAAAGTTAAAGTTGTAGTAAGTGTAACATGCTAAATTTCTAGCTTTCTGGTTCAGCACAGTTTACGGGAAATGAATACGGAGTAACACGCTTCCGAAGAATAACTTATAATGTAATTATTCACACAAAACTTAGTTTAATACTGTGTTTACTGATGTGAGAAGTTTGTACATTAAGCAACAGATGGTGGAACACGCTGAATGTGGTCGTCAAACCGTTTGTGAACTAAACAACAGATGATAACAAAAATAATATCCGTAACGCAACCGGTGATTCTCAATGCTTTTATTCTCCTTCTTCTTCTGTGAAAAATAATTTATTTTGAGGTTTTGTGTGTATTTTGTTTAGTTCACAAATTATTCACTTTTTTCTTATTGCCTTTATTATTGAGTAGAAAATAAAATTTTTATTTCAACAGTATTTCTAAAAACTGACAAAATAGAGTAGACTATTATAAAACATAACTTAAATAAAAAAATATATTTTTGCCGAAAAGAATTTTACTACTACTATTATTAATCTCTGAAAACTCCAATGATATTTTTTTTTTGTATTCTTTGGTATGAATTTTGTTAGTTTAGGTAGTGAACCAACATGTCATTCAGTCTAAAAATGTTCTAACAAGGGAATTACTACAATAATTGATTCTGATAAGCCATTGCAGTTTTCGATCAAAACACTGCTGTATACTTGGATTTTTCTTAAGTCATAAATAAATATAAAAATAAAAAAGCAATATATAAGTATCACTGGAGGTTAGTCGCGCAGGGTATTTTGCTGTTGGTGGTTGGATAGCGTTCTAAAATTTGCTTGTAGCAGAAACGGTTTTCTCCTGTTTTAAATAAAAACCCAACATTCTGAGCCTAACGCACTTTCAAAAAAGTTGTTACGTATAAATAAACTTTTTATATTGATACAGACATTATCATATGTGAATGACGAGTATTGTTGTACTTAAACAACGAGCATTGTATTGTACTTAAAGACGAGTATTGTTGTTTTCGTCTTAGTCAGTTCATAAATGTTGTTCTATATGTGACACATATATTTTAGTTTAAGTTATTTACATTGTTATATTAACTGTACACAATAAAATGTACTACAAACACATGCGTTTGCGCAAACACACGTTTCATAAAAAGAAATGATGACATACACAATCTTCTGTCTTCAACGTACGAGTTCTGTGTTATTTCCTGACAAGAGTTTTAACATTAGGTTGTATCCGATTGGACTGAGTTAAAATTAGATACACGCACTTTTGGTAGTGAACAACATTCTTGCCATAGCAAACTCTGCATAACTTCATATTAATTTAATTTATATTGGCTGCTGAAGCTTTTAAATAGAAAGTGCTGAGTGTCCAAACTTAGCGTCTCAGCAGCCTATCTGACCGCAGTTGGATGTAAACTTTTCTCACTGTCGGAAAACCGTTGTGAGTTCAACATGAGCAAAATCAACTACCGTGAATAATGTGCATGGGCCTAGGGCAGATACATGCTTTGCTAACTTTATTACAAATTTTGTAAACAATATCGAGGTAGTGTTAACATGCGTTTTCAACAAAGTTTACTATCCACATAATGCATGATACGCATTCATTCGCACATATTTTTCCTCAAGTTATAAACAGTAAGGTAATAACTACAGCATTAGGTTGAAAATTTGCAACTCACATACAGAGTACTGACTATTTATGGATTCTGGATACAAATATCATAACACTGTGACAGCGTTAATATGAATAATATTTGCATAACTATAGGGTATGCGTATTTGACGTTAAATGAATACGCAAATGGCCAGCGTTTACCAGTTAAAACCAACATTGTTAATAAACAGCCCTCACTAATGAGTTAATAACTCTAAAGTTAGATGCAGTATGTTGATGAGGCATTACGAATTATCATTATGCATCTTTGTTTTGTGCTTTCATTGTATACGTTTTTTATCCGGAATGTTTGTAAGGTGTTATGAAAAAAATGAAGAGGTACGTCTTCTCTTTTCATGAATGCAAGATAAACTTAATACCAAAATCAAGACACAGCCTTCCAAGATACATTGCAAAGCTAGAATAATTATATTATGGTATCGCATAAATGTACGCAAATAGATTTCAAGATTAAAAGCTATGAACACTTCATTTTAGTAAAATATTTTGTTAGTGGGTATAATACAGTGTTCCTTTTAGTTAATGAAAAAAAAATGCTCTTGGAGGATTCACATAAATTAGTTAGTGTGAATTACTGCTTGTAGATTTCCGATCTGACTACAATGGTATAAGAATTGTTATTGTATTATATGTAGGTTGCATTGAAAAACAGGGGCTTGTAGTTAAATACGGTAATGAAATTAATGACATAAGGCTGTCCTTTTCACCGCTGTATTTTTTATGGCTATATTTTTCAGTAAACACACTGACGAGGTTGCAAATATTTTGGAAGAAATAATTTTACAGTAGTGAAAACAGGAATAAATTATCAAATCTTTTGATTTCTTGATAATACAGCTCTCTTAGAGGAGATTTAAAGGGAGCTTAAAGGACAATCTTCTTATCACAAAAAAATATCTCGAGTCTGATATTAAAAGTACGGAAAGTAGGTAGAAATAACAATAATTGGAGAAAAACAGCTTAAATATTCAAGAGATGATTAAAATAAATATTCAAGTTGGGAAGTATAACGTTGATAAGTTTTAAAACTTGGAAGTTCCACCGAAGACATTAAAAGTAGAACATATTATGTAAGACAGAGGCTGCTAAATTTATCAAATATCGACTCAATACTAGAAAAAATTACTCAATTATATACTCATGTAATATTTTGTTGGGCGGTGGTTCTGAATCTTGGGTTATGAACAGAAAGGGTAACACAAGTTTAGAATCTTTCGTGAGCACAGAATTAAGTTGGCAAATAGAAAGAGACGTTTAAATTTTGAATAGAGAGATCAGAAAGACGTCCAGATTACTTCAGCGTAATTTCTCGCCTACCTAATTCCGGTTTCAGGTTAGAACATATAGCCTTATGTCATGAATATTTTGTAAATATGCGGTGGGCAAACGCATCTTAGTGACACCGTTATTTAGTAAATGATTATTTATCGCCTTGTGTCAGTAATTTTTTGTTGTTTTATAATTACTCAGCACCATATGTTACATATATTATATATGTCGAGTTGGTGGAGCTGTGACAGACAAAATTCAATACTTGATTTAATAATGATAGTACGTTACTGAAAATGCATGACAGTATATCATTAGGTACCTTGGTTTATCGTTTTCAGAATTCTATGTTCTACTCTTAGCAAACACATATCACGTCACGAAAAATCTAACGAATATACTCTTTTTAAAGGAATAGAGTATACAGTTTAAAACGTTGCAGTTTTCACAGTATTATTTAATGTATCGATTATCAATAAATTGAAGTTGTGAACTTTCTTAACTAAGCCTATCAAAGATACTGGAGAAAAATTAAAAAACAAAACCCATAAATAAAAAACATTTCGATGTTTTAAAAACAACGGAACACAGTCCAATGCCATGAAACATATACAACGTTCAGGGTTAATACGTATATAGATCAACGTTATTTTTGTGGTTACGTAGTTATGGTGTGTGTTACGTTATGGCCTAATTAAAATTAAAATTTAAGTTTGTGTAACATGTACATGTGTTGGTAATAAGACCTTTACAGTCTCTTCTTAATCAAAATAGAAAGAGCCAGAATCGTTTGGTAATAATGGATTATACATTTTTAACAGGTAATAGAATTATTTTTTATTGTAACTATATACATTGACAATCACCGTTTATTCAACCGTTGGTACTTGTATACGGGTCTGAAAAATATAAAAGATAAAGTCTTCATTTCTAAGACAGTGATAATGTCTACTTGCCCATCGTATTCGTCCTTTATAGACTAACATCGTACAAGTATTGTAGCTTTTATATATTTGTTTTCTGATCAATTTACAAAGGAAATTAATTTTCTTGGGAATTATTTTAAAGTAGCTGCTTCATATGAGTAGGCTCTGTTACCAGGCACTTAAAAATCATTAGTTTAATTACTATAACAAAACTTTTAATGCAGTTTAAACAATCTAGTAATAAAATAATGTTAAAATTAATTAGAATTACAATTTTATACAACGCTTGAATTTTTCTTTTAGGCCTATTTTAAATTAATTAATGTCAATTTTAATTCAATTTAATTTAGACACCAAAATTGAATTGTTTAAATTTTCAAATAATTTTTTTGAAGCATTAAAAACTAAGCATTACCAAAAGCCAAAATTCCTGAAGTGCATTATTTTGATAGATTACTAAACACATCTAGAACTTTCGAGTACCAGATTTCAGATGAACTATATTACAATAGTTTATATGTCACTAAAACAACACATTTGAGAAGAAGATGCAATCGTAAAGGTTCATTTACCTTAATAGAAACTTCGTTTGACTTAGGAGAAGGCTGCAATTCACAAAAAGTATCAAAAAAGTAAATTTTAATACAATATTAGCTTAATTTGTAAGTAAAAGAATACCTTAATATATAGTTGGAAACATTATTGGGCGGGCTGTTAGGTCGTGGTCTAGAGTCCATGCTGACAGAAGTTTCGATCTCACCATCGGAGGCCATCATCAGTGTCGGTAGCAATTGGCACGGTGTCAGCCGATTCATCCCAGTGATGAATTATAAGTGGGCCAAAAAGAAAATACACAGTGTCTACCTCATCACTAGCGCCTGTCAGCATCGACTCTATACCACGGCATAACAGCCCGGATAATACATAGTGTCTACCTCATCACTAGCGCCTGTCAGCATCGACTCTATACCACGGCATAACAGCCCGCAGAATACATAGTGTCTACCTCATCACTAGCGCCTGTCAGCATGGACTCTATACCACGGCATAACAGCCTGCAGAAAACATAGTGTCTACCTCATCGCTAGCGCCGGTCAGCATGGACTCTATTCCTCGGCATAACAGCCCGCAGAATACATAGTGTCTACCTCATCACTAGCGCCTGTCAGCATGGACTCTATACCACGGCATAACAGCCCGCAGGATACATAGTGTCTACCTCATCACTAGCGCCTGTCAGCATGGACTCTATTCCACGGCATAACAGCCCGCAGAATACATAGTGTCTACCTCATCACTAGCGCCTGTCAGCATGGACTCTATACCACGGCATAACGGCCCGCAGAATATGTGGACGCCGGCCGTGAAAGCCTTCCGAACTCAATCTAATATATTTTAACTTCTAAAGATGATAATTATAGCTCACAAGAAAGAGTTAAAAATTTGTTAATTAACATCACTTATTTATCCTAACTAGTTTTATTGTAAGACTTAGTCTGAATTTTACAAAGTCCCTAATTTTTGCCGTATACTTTCGTGATTATAACTCTAATCTGTATGTTGTCTAAAGAGCCATGTTTGAAAGCAGCAAAGTTTTCCTGTTAATGAAAAAATTTAGATCAGCGAAAAACGTAGAAATATTTAAAACTTAATATTTTAATGCTACTATGTTGTTAATATTAAATTATTTAACTTTTAAATACCTTACAAAATATTGTAATGGTAAAGATTACAGACAAACGCCTGTTTCTCTTGTCTCAAATTATCTGTTTCCAATTCTCACAATAAACTACGTACATTAGATTTTTATACTTCTTATAAAAGAAGATGGGCATTGTATAAAAAATATAAGTTCACATACGAAACAAATGAAAATCATAGCTAAGTTATGTATCAGTAAAATTATTACGGTGGTAATACTATGACGTAGTAAAATCGCTTTTCTGGATTACGACACTGTGAAACATATTATCTCCACATAACTCTTCGTCAGGGAACATCGCCCCATAGGAGCACTTACTGTGCGGGCAACCCTATACCGAGGAACCAGACTAAATGTGTCTCGCAACGAACTTTATGTGTTCAACAATCACCTTTTCCTATCATTTATATCATTTCTACCTCGCCTCATTATTAGAAATGATTGGTCTACGATCTTAGAATGACCAGCGATCTTGATAATTGGGTGGTGTAAATACTAAAAAGTGTCCAGCGTCTGAAGAACATATATTTTAGCTCGGAAGAATAAGGGTGAGGGCAACTTTTTGGAGCCATAACATCAGGGCGCCTCTGTTGAACAATTGTAACCTATAGAGAAGTGACAGCATTTACTAATTTAGGCGTTTGCGTGAGACTAACAACCTACTCACATTAAAATATTTCTACTATTAAAGCTGAAACATGGAAATGTTTTCTATTTTTCATATGAACTAAATTAGCATATGAAAAATAGAAACGTTTCCATGTTTCAGCGTTAATAGTAGAAATATTTTTACGTCAGTAGGTTGTTAGTTGAACTAAAGTAGCACAAGAAGTGTAAATGAGGTTCTTGACGGTTGTACCAGGAGGATCTTATCAAAATGATCATATTAGAATGGAGCTAGGCATAGCTGAAAGGTTAAATGAGAAAATCTCCCACTACAAAACGGAGTGGTGGTTACACGTAGAGAGAATGAATTCAACTAGATTTTCAGGAAGAGCCCTTGACTATCATCCAAGGGGGAAGAGAAGTGTGGGAAAACCACGTAAGCGATGGCTTCCATTGAGACTGGAACAGGCTACTAGCATAAGCCGTAAAGGCCGACGACGACGACGGCTCAAGTAGTAGGATGAGACAATCTATAAATCTAAGGAACGAGAAAAATTCCAGTGAAACTAAAGACGAAATTGGAGTGGACTGAGACCAGTAGCGTCGTAGAGAAAACATGAAACTGTACGAAGTATAGTGTATCAATATACTGATTCAACTGAACAAGCGAGTTTTCAGTTATAACTCCAGCGATTAGCACCTGTCTGCCCGTCTGTCTACCTGTTTGGGATACACTGCACAATAACATTTGAACGCATCTACCGATTTCCGTAAGACTTCTAATGCGTATCACACTTGTTTTACCTCACAGGAATCTAATGTTAATACGATAAATCTCCAAAAATATTGGAAATGAGGCAAAAATGTGAGAGGCAAACATTTTGGGAAAACGGCAGAAAATCGTCTGGCATATGACAATAAAAATAACTTCAACTAAAATCTTAATATAATGTTCAGTTTTCGAAATTAAAAACTTTAGGACAACAGAGCTCATAAAAGGAATAAAAGTTTTGAAAATAATTGGAAAATCTATGCCGATTATTTAAATAGCAGAGTGTTAGGTGGCTTTGCACATATATAGGCCTAGATTTAATGCTGACAGAAACACAGAGATTCTCACAGAACAGAAATCTATTAAAAAATAGACATCACGAGGCATCTCGACAAAGGCGGTTAATCGATGTCGGAAAAGATCTAAGAGCAATAAGAATGCTGAAAAAAGATTGCCGGAAGGAAAGGAGTGGGGCAAAATTGCTAACAAGCTAAAACCCACTGAAGGTTATACAGCAAAAGAAGAATAAAAAGGAACTTTATGTAATTATTTATTTTATTTATTTACATGATAAATTACTTCTTATTATAAATTACTTCATGTGTAACCCGTATACACAAAAACAAAGAATAGCTAATGGTATAATAATTTGTATCATAAATATTGGCTGTATATTGTAGCTATGTAAATTTAGTATTGCAGAAGGTCTCTATTGATTTTATCATCACAAGATTGTATAAAAGCACAATATTTCATCGCGTACAGAATGCAGTGGTAAAGCTGACATCGAAGATATTGCTTTCAACAACGTTAACCGAATTGCTTTCACCCGACTCTCCTACAAACCTCATTACAAAAAGTGTTTATAGGAATATATACATACAGTGCTAAAATTATGTTATTTTTTCACGTTGTTAAGTTAGAGTTCGTTCCTTTCTAAAATACATTCGTTATTATACACACGTTATACATACACATGTTACCTGTATGTGGATTAGGCTTTCATTGATTCCTATTATTTTGTAGTCTAACTACCTCACATAAGGAAATAATTCAAAACTTCTTACGTTTTTGTTAACGAAACCATCAGAACATTCTGACTATTTTGTTGGTTTACAAAACGTACTGTTCATTTTGTTTGATAACTAATACGCAAAACATAATATGACCAAAAAGTTTTTAATTCAAGTACACTAACCCCATGAACATTACTTTACAACAAGAGCTGAGGCATAAAGTTTATTTCCTCAGTTGTTGCCTATATACTGTGTGTAAACACGGAAACAAAACTGCTCAAATTTATTATTATTTAAAGTAGGTATTCAAAAAATTACGTAGGAATAAATGGTAAGAAAACTTTTCATACAATTTAAAAATAAGAAACTGAAAACAATAGGCAAAATTGCGTTGTTATACACCAATAGTGTAGAAACAATAAATTGGCAATTTATATGATATTAAATACAAATTTACTTAACATAAAAGTAAAGCATGAATGAACATAGGCCTGTACCATGAATACAGACATAAGTGCAATGTATCATTTACGCTAACTCATTCAGTCACAGTTATTTCCTGTTTCTAACAGAATTAACAATATAGTAGAATATAAATTACAAACACGATTTTTAAGAGATTATCCAGACAAAAACGCAGATAGTCAGTAACAACACAAGGATTGATAACGTAAATACGAGAAAATTACAACAATTTTCAATCATACATAATAGAATAGCATTTAAAAGGAACATTAATCATAGCCCACATAGAAAGGAAATAACTAGTAACAATGTCTGTGATACTACAAACAACGTCATTTACAAAATTAAATTTAAATGTAGCCACAAATTTTCTATAAGGCAGATAAAGAAGACATACCGTACTTAAAAAATATATAAAGAAGAAAATATTTACAAATCTAATTTAACAAATCGAGCTACGAATAGAGTGAATGATTTCAAGACATTAATAACATGACGAAAAACAAAAGATTCCATACACAGTCACTATTATAAATTTATGAACAATTGTGAAAACCTTCATACGTACTGTACAAACATAAAACTCGGAACATAAATTAATTACCAAAAAAATTAAAATCAGTACAAAACGCGTCAACATTTTTAAAACATTGAACATTCGAAACATCAAAAATAACAAAAATCGAACCTATTCACTTAATAGTATCACAACTCTATTATTACCAGCCCATATCAGTAACCAACCTAAGCTCAAATTCCGTACGAGATCAACATGGCAGCCGCTATCCATACACTAGTCCTATAATGCCTGCAGCGTGTTCCATGCGAGTCTACCTAATAAAATATTGTGAAATAACTATTTCAAGAAATGTAACTGTTCCAAGTCAGAGAAAGAGAGAAAAAGACAGAGAGAGAGAGAGAGAGAGAGAGAGAGGGTGAGAGAGAGGTAGAGAGAGAGAGAGAGAGAGAGAGAGAGAGAGAGAGAGAGAGAGAGAGAGAGAGAGAGAGAGAGAGAGAGTGCCTTTTTAAACAGAAACAAACAACGGTTAGTAAGATTCAGCTTTAACAACAATGTTTACCTTTATGAATTTCACCAATTTATATAGATCCAATTTATTAACAAAGAAAATTAAGAAACCTTTAATACTAATTGTCATTGAGTTATTCAAATTAATTATTCTTTTTATACACTTTTACCATAATCTGAAACTAATTTTGCATAATATTTTGTATTTTTAGCAACTGAATTATAATTTAATAATTATCAGTTTTACTCCGAAATATGTTAGTCTATTTTTAATTCAAACGACTTTTAAATATTCTTAAGTCTGTCGTCAGTAGTCTCATTAACAAGGAATAACTGTAGTCGATTTTTAAGAATTAGTACAACAAGAATACTTTTTCAAGTAATGAAATATTTTCTGTTTTATTTTCTATTCGTTTCTTTACGTTTGTTGATTTTAAAATTACGTTTTTTTTAATTCAAATTGTAAATTTCTGCTCACAGAAATATAGTTTGCTTATATTAAAGAATCTTTGCTAATTCATGTCATCCGCGTTAAATCTTTCCATGTTACTAGTGAAATTCAGTAGGCCTAATTCGTTCAAATCATAATTACACACATATAATTAGGCAATTAGGTAGGCTAATTATAAAAGTATAGAGAGTAGGACATGAGTACTGTAATATTATGTTTAATTAAACTACTGACATACTAACATTCTCTGACCAGATCTAGAATACTGTAGTATTAAGTGATATATCCCAGTGAACTGGTATTCTACTGCCAGGTCACCCGTATAGTGTAAGATAATAGAATTAATCTGTGTACAGGAGATTACAAATGTATCGCAGCTAGGTGATTTTCGTTAAGAGTTTATGTTAAAACTAGACTGTCTAGAAAATTTATTGGAACTATGTAGTCCAACTGAAGCAGAAACGTATAATATCTTGTGAATATTACAGAAAACATGGGTTCTCGTAAAACTATTCATTACTTTATACGTAAATGCTTGTGGACTTGAAAATGGTGCTATTTGGCTTTTAAAAGGTCAAGAATGTTTTTAATACAAACAAAATTTACATTTCAAAATGGTGAAATAATATGGCCCAGCCAAGATTATGAAAGTGAAAAACAAATCTACAGAAAGTACGTCATAATATTTTAAATATGCTTTTTTCGTTTATAGGTCACAAGTGTAATATTCAAGATTATAATTCCAAATGGTGGGTCCAATAGAATGCTTTGTTAGCAGCTAACTATTTCCAGGTTTTTAAAGATACTTTTCCGAGGTCATTGAACCTGATTGAAACTTAATTATTTACTAGATTATGGCTTGGAAAATAAATTTGACAGAATTTTATCAATGAAAATGTTTTGCATTTGAGATCTGATTTTAGTAACTGAGGTACATTAGTCCGAACTACGTATATTATTTTAATTTTTAATAATCTGAAAATAATTCATTTTAAAAACAGTCAAAAATTTAGTTTCTTCATTTGCTACAACTCTTCAATGTAGTCGTCTATTACACTGGTTAATGTACTTTTTGGTTACCTTTACCTCATAACACGCGACGCTGCAAGCCGGATTGCTTTCTCCACCTAAAATCTACAGTTATACTGGGGCTAATTCAACACACTAGACTTATATGCTCTCTGAACTTGAACTCGATTACTTAAGCTAAAATCTTATATGATTTTCATTTTTTCGTTAGTAAATTATTTTCCTACTAAATTGCTTAGTCCTAAACGGTTTCTCTACTAAATTATTTCCATACTACCTCTGTATGCTCTCGTCCCCACATTTCACGTTGAGTCCAATGATGCAAAGTGGGGTAATTTTTAGTAACAAATTGTAAAAGCAATTATTTCTAGACCAACGTAAGTCACTTTCAGATTTTAAGGCCGATTTTCTTTATGTTTAATATTTTGTGCCACATCTACACTAGTTAAGACTGAATATTAGAGCAGAATCTTTTAATTTAAGATCAACAAGTTTAGCAAATCTAGTTTTGCCGTGTTTTGATAAGGCTGATGTTGTAGCACTAGAAACGTGCAAATACAGATCAGCGGATGTTACGGAAGAAAATATTATTTCTGGCTGTTATCTTTCTCTGTTATTCAAAAGTGTGTTTAATAACTATGGTTGAGTAGCGACTATGCAACTATACACTTCGAGATTGAGCTCGTATTTTAAGGAGTAATTTCCCAGACTAATTTCGTTTAGACGAATTGCTTTAACATTTTTTTTTGTGTATATGTTTTGCTTGTTTTGCTTTAAACATTTGTCAACTGAAAATTTTTAACGGTCATAATTGTAAATAACGTAATTTTACAAATCTTGCGACATAATTTCAGAATAAAAATCTGGCACGGTAGTTGACGCGGTAAACATTTTGCGGTAGACTTATTAATGCTAATTACATACACCTTTTAAAACCTCTGCACAAAAATTCAGATATTCCGTAAATTTTCTTAAGTTAAAACCTGCATTGACTCTGCTAATTAGGTAAGTATATTCATTCTCTGTAAAGACGCATTCTTTACGTGCCATTGAAAGCATTTGAAATATTTTAATGAGGGCGTTTTACAATATACGTCCGCATAAATTATTTATAAGGTTTTTTGTATAAAAATCTTTTACGTTGTAAACATATATATTATTTAACTACAAGAGTCATGGGTGAAATTAGACACGGCGTAACAATTGTAAGACGCTTTACAAATTTTATTTAGGTTCTTTTTCTATCACCGTCTGCTAATGTATCAAATTTAATATTTAAAATATGACAATAAAACTTTAATTCAAAATCGGATTACTTGCCTCAGAGGAGCAACCCGAATGTAGCATTCCACGCGTGATGACCACTGGGCACAACGTGAACAAAGCGCCCCAAACAGAGGAAACGTGACACGCGTAAATCAGTCCCTCATGTAGGAGGGGAAGCAGCTCATGTAAATCAAGTACCACAAAAGTGATCAGATATCCGCCACGGTTACATCCATGATAAAGTCAACAGAAGGGTCCACACGTTCATATCTAACACAGCCCATATCTCTCGGACAAATTCAATAGCTTTAATATCATTTTTCAAGTTATGTATATAATAATGCGTGTATATATCTTAATTTGCAATATGTGTTTTATGTATATAGAGTTTTATGATATCCTACTGTAATATACACTACATTGTGTATAAATATATTGTAATTGATGCTAAAATATATTAGCAACGCTAATAAATAGGCCTACGTTTCATTATCGTTATTGTTATAAACTAACAATATTATATTTTAGTATTTCTGTTATTACCAGAAGTATGCAAATAAAACAAGTTATACACATTAAGAAACATATAATAGAAAAACATGAAGAAACGTATAAGTGAGTGAACATATTTTGTGTTTCATGCTAATGATGCAAACATACAGTATATATATAAAAGACGTATGTAGGCCTATAACATTTTCTGAAATTATTAAGAAAATACTTACTTTTACTGTTTACATTCTGTCTTACGTGAAAGCGATATTTATGGGGGAATAAACTTATGTTTAATTAATTTTTGTGTGTTACCAATTAAATAAGTGTATTTAATGCTTTCCTTATGTGCCACTAAATGTATGTCTCTGTGTGAAATACTACGCACGTTATTCGACATATTTCAGTCACTACTGTACGGTATATATTTTTATTGTTGCCTCTGTACAAAGTCGGAAAACATTGTTCCATTACATTTCTAGGCACCTCAAAACATAATCTTTCAGTCATTGAGCTGATGCAACAACGTGTGATTTCCTATAATTTTAAATTCATATCGAGACATTTTTCCGTAAGTTGTTACTCATCCGTAAATAGTGACCTTCATCTTCAATGAATCTTACAAGTTTTAAAATTTTTGTATTAAAATGTACGGACATTATATGTATTACTAATGTCTTTAGTTTTTATATAATGCACTATTATTAATGCATTTTAGTTTTTAGCAGTCTTTCGGCTTGGCATGACATCGATAGAAGCCGGTCTCTATATGGAATATTCTGAAATGTGCAAAATTAATTCTAAATTAGATCCAGACTTATCTTCCTGTAGACGGCTTTATTATACTCATATACCCTAAACATTGCTTAAAAAATAAATCGGTATTGTCTAACGTCTGTTTACTATTTTCATAGAAGTTGCGCCTTCATTGTTCCATTAAGTGTATGTTTACAGACACTGACACTTTAAATTTTAACGATGATTAAGTAACGATGATTGCAATAAAAATATTATGTTTACGATTCTAATTTATTCTGTTTAAATTTTATTTTAAATGCAAGTTTAGATAAAGTATGGAAATGGATATGGATATTTCACTATTCATCCCTAAATTTATAAGTACACAAAAATGTATATTACTCCTTTTTTGAAAAATTTGTAACAGAACCATTCTTTTATGAATCTGTTATTTATTCACCATTCATAACAACCCATTGGGGGTTTTCTCTGCGTTAAAGTAGGCTTACCAGATTATCTCTGCTTTTTGGACGAAAGCAGTAGAGTTTGAGCCTAAAACAGTAACAGATATTCCTAAATTACCCAGTTGTTAATAATTTGTATACTAACAATTAAAACATCTTACGTTATTAAATGTTTTGGTTGTTAATAAAACTAATGAATTATATTTGTAAAAATTTTCAAGACGACAGTACCATATTAAAAACACTTCGACTCTCGACAGCAGTAATAACGTTTTTGAATAATTCCAAAAGACAGACTAACCGAATGTTGTATTTCTGTATCTCATCAAAATGGCATTACCGTGTGTGGGAGTTCGCAGTTCATGGCGTGCTACAAATGCAAATTATGATGTTGTTGCTATATGCCATCACAAAATATAAAACATAACACGACCTTTTGACTGATAACATAATCAGCGGTTGTTTTAAACAGTATAAATACATCCATAAAAACAAATAAACACACACACAAAGCGTTTCTTAACAAAACGATATACAGAAGAGAGTAAAATAAGAAGAGACCAGTATACAGTAAAATGCAACCTTTCCATAAGTTATAACGACCATTTATCATAAACTGACATCTTTACACTCGTGATTATTTTACCGAGGAATTTATTTTTACTTGTGCACCTGAAGACAAGCTTTGATTGTACTGATCAAATCACTGTGACTTATTTTTGTATCATATCGGTATATGTCCGCAGTGTCATACCTTAATTAAAAGTGGATTTCATTTAAGTATTTTCTTTTCTTTGAAACCATTGATTTATAATATCTTTCATGTTAATCCTTGTTAAGTTGGTACGTTGACTAAATAACGCACTGTTTAGCGTGCTCGTTCTGGTGTCATATCGATGTGATTACATAATATGACAAACATGAGTACGATTCAGTTATCTAAATTATAGTTTATGGTATCTTGTGCAACCTGTATCTAATTTAATTCACAACCAAAAATGTATACAACAAAAAATAAATGCTTTATTATACATTAAAGAGTAACAAACATATTATTTATAAGTCAGTCATGATTGATGAATTAGTCACACATGTACATAAGGTGTTCAGACTACAATTTATACACTTTTTTATACTTGGAAGCAAATATGAGATGTAAACAATTGTCTACATAAAATTTGTAGATACACTGTTATTTTGAGCATTAATTAACAGAATAATTTGTGTACACATGTGTTATTTATTTTCTCATTATCCTCAAATTTTAAATATGAAACACGGTATACAAACGTGTATCGGTTATAACCGATGTCACATTAAAATATCAAAATAAATACCCAAGTTCCTTAATGATACTATTGAATTTACATACAAGTATCTTAATATGGCAGAAATACATGAAATTATAATATATTTAAAACGGCTATATTTATTTAAAATATGTAACTGCAGAACAAATTTTTGTTCAATTCAAATTTTGAAAAAGTTATCCAAAAACTTGAAGTCTTTATGACACATAAAAAGAGAATTCAATGGTTTTTAAATAGGTAAACCGATTTCACAACGTGAAATTATCACTGCAACAAAAAGCCATTGCATTGTATAATGTTCTATCTGATTTAAAAAGTGTTTTTCTAAACAACCAAGAATGTATTTCTACACAATTTGGTTTTTAATCGTACAAAAATTTATTAAAATTTATTACTGAATTACCAGACCAAAAATGAAATAAAAGCATTTGTAATTACCTCTACGAAGAATAATTATGGTTTCAGGGTGTTTAACATTAAACGTTTACAGTGGTTTAATATTTGAGGTTAGAAACGATTTAAATTATGAATTAGAATACGACATAAAGTCTAAATACGTTTAATGGATAAAATCATCTGCCTTTTCACTGAAACTTGTATACGAATTATATTTATTGGCTGGTATGAAAACTATCCGCCAGCATAGTGTAAATACATCACTGATCAGTACACAGAAGATACAACATGCACTTATATACATATGTCACTTATGTAAGTGTAGATAAACTCATATGTATCCTGTCATCGCGGCAAGTAAGACTACTTGAATGTTTAGTCTTTCAAATGTCCTTGTATCTTTTTCTTTAAAAGTTCCACACGGTCTACCTCCACGGATAAAAACATCTTCATTAACAGTGTGAAAAGATTTAGTTATTGTATAGTTCTTACTTTAATCGGTAGAAAAATGTGTGTTCATGACCTTTTAATTTTATAATTACATGGATACAAATACATGATAAAATTGTCAACGAGTGAATTTTAAATAATTGAAAAAGAGATAATTTGTTGCCAACTGATATTTAAATTTTTACTTTGATGTGAAAGACGTATTTTAAATCTCTTCTTGACCCTTAACAATTCTGATAAATTAAAATATTAGTATACATCTTATTAAAAAAAAAGATAAGGAATTCTGTAAGTAAACGTAAACAAAGATTGTTATCTGAATTATTTACGGGCATTCTTAATATAAAACTACACAATTGAATCTGTAGAGAAAACAGCTGAAGATATTACATTGTAAGAACTTACATTAAGTGAACATTGAAACAAATAAAAGTACTTTTAAAATAAAACTAGATTAAAACCACAATAAACTTGTATCAGTTTATTAGTAAAATTGATTAGGTATAAAAAGTATTTTCCACCAAATTTCTAATTAAGATCAATGTCGCATTCCTTAGGAGAAACTTTATTTAATTTCTGGCTAGCAATTTATAACTCAAATGACAATCTTTAATATTAGTTTCTAGTTTCCATTGTGTAAAAGTCGGTTATGTATTGTTTTTGTTATTATCAATTGGTCTATTCTAAATAATAGGATATAGGAAGTCGGACGTTTTTGCTGTATTCAATCCGATTAGTTTTAGATTTTCAATTTTCACAAACGTTCCTCTATTTTATTTGAAATTATGAATGAGCATAATTAAAAAATACCAGTTTTTTGTATTACTGTGTATAAAGTAAGTATTCAGTTATGACTGAGAAAGTTTTATTTATAATTTACTGTTTCAATGTTGAGAGCTCTGAAGTATTACATGTGGCCTAAACAGTTGTAAGTACGGACTCGCCTATGTTCTGTAAAATATCTTATTTTCTCTACACTCTTTAATAACCGTTTAAAGTTCCGTAAGAATAACTTAAATGAAAATCTCACTGATCACCGCTTTAACTCAATGTTGGATATATACTTATACAACTTAAAGGGAACAATCAACCAGCCGTTTGGATGGACAAATCATTTTTTTGTGCCTAAGTGTTAAGTAAGATTGTTTAATTTTATTTAGAGTTATGCCTATGGTAATCAAAAACAACAATTCGGTTCGCAAACAGCCCGCAAGATATATAACTATCTGTCTTTAATTAATAAAATGCATATTCTTAAATTTAATATATTATTTTACAATGTAGAAGGTAGTCAGATAATTATCAAAGCAATTTTATCTTGTAGTTTTTGGTTTAACATATTTTTATAAGGTATGTAAAGGCAGTAAAAACTGCTAGGCGTATATATAAACTGTTACTTGCTTCATTGTAAAAAACATATTATCACATTTCCTAATCACGGTTAAACTACAAACAAGTAATTTGAAAATTCTTTTTCTGCAGTCCTTAATGATTATCAGGCCCATGATAAAGTACTAACGTACTAGTGCTGTTGACAGTCCTTGTTAAGATTAAACTTTTACTAGTCAATTGAAATTAGACATCGTTAGATTAGAAACTTCTATTATAATAATTTTCGGAGTATACTGAACGCATGTGTGAAATATTTGAATCGGTTACAAAAGCTTCATCTGAACTTAGTTATGTTCTATTATACCATTCTGTATGGTGTTTATTGAATCATTCAATACATTTGAGAACAAGAAACTTCATCAGCTGTCTCTTGATAAAAACGAGTCTTGAAAATTTTGAAGAAATTATAAATAACCTATTACTCTACACTCGTTAAAAATAAGAATTTTGTATTCAGTCACTGGTTATCAATATATATGTATATATAGCCTATATATATATATATATATATATATATTTTTTTTTAAAATGAAATGTGTAGAATACCGTTAATATCTTTCACTTCCATATCAAGGAAAAACATCCGTGGTAAACTTTTTCGGTTCATTAACACCAGAACCCATACTTATTTGTCCTAACCTAGACATATTTTTAAAATGTTTAATTTGATTTATATGGTAATTTGTCTTCCACACAATGATATTATTATGCTTCTGTATTATGGAGGTATCATGGTGTATGTCTATCACTTATAGGGTTTTAGGTATATACATATTAAATTTTAAAATTTTGGAGTACAAGACACTGTACATACATAATTTGTATCAATTTTATTAACAAACCACAAGTTGTTTTTATTTATTTATATCTACTGCACTTCAAAACATGTTTGTAATAAACATACCGTCGCACTCACATCACAGTCTGGTCACTGTTGTTTATCTGAAGAGTTTCTTTAAATCGTTTAACGAAAGCGTCACAATAACACAAATATGAATATCACTTAACTGATGATTAACAATGTCCACGATTCATCATTAAGAACTTTTAACTAAAGTAGACTTGGAGGAGAAACAACTAAAAAATAATGACACGGCCTTGATGATAAAGAAGACGAGGAAGCTAATACCGATGCCACCAACAGCAACAGCGACGGACAGTGAAGCCAAGACAATCCTCTACCGCCTGTTTGCATTGCAGCTGGATTCTCTCCTAAAAGATATGGTGAAAACAAAAGTATTATTGAAAGACACAGTGCTTTGAACCAATTTTATATTTCATCAGTAACCTAGGTTTGATTTATAAACTTAATTATAACAAAAACTGAATAAAATAATTTAAAAATTTATGAAGTTATTTTTAACGAAAAAGGTATTGAGAAACGAATGGTTTACATTGCAAATAATAAACTATTTATGATAATAATAGTAGTAATAGTAGTAGTACTAGTAGTGCTAGTAGTAGCAGTAGTAGTAGTGTAGTAGTAGTAGTAGTAGTAGTAGTAGTAGTAGTAGTAGTAGTAGTAGTAGTAGTAGCAGCCGCAGCAGCAGTAGTAGTAGTAGTAGTAGTAGTAGTAGTAGTAGTAGTAGTAGTAGTAGTAGTAGTAGTAGTAGTAGTAGTAGTAGTAGTAAAATTAATGGTAATATAATTAATAACAATTATTTAGTTCTTGTGTTTAATCGATGTAAGTTTGACAATTTTTATTTTATATTTTTAAAAATAACACAGATTGTAACTTTTAACATAGAAAAACATTTATTTTTAACATAGTTTTTATTTAATTGAATGTAACATATTTTGAAAGATGTGCAGAAACAGTCATATATTGGGTTACTAACATATTTTACCTAATTATACTATGTCAATTCCTGAATGAGTTCTCTATATAAAGCTTTAAAATTTACTTTGGCAGAAATATGTTCATTTGTCTAAGTTTCATTACGCTGTCTATCAGTACTTGCTTTTTCTGGCAGAAGGTATCCTACTAGCTAGCAAGACTCCTCCGTTTTTCAGTCTCGACGTTCAGTTGGTTGCCATATAAATATTTATATATAATCTGTGTAATTGCTTACGAACTGTTTATAATAATGCCCATTTGACTGTGTGTTTCTTCCATTCAAGAAAATTGTAGATTATATCCTACGAGTTTACATTTGAACCAGGAAGTGTAAGCTCTCGGAGCCTGCACGAAAATTAAAAAAAAAAAAAAAAAAATGGGTGTAGCAAACCGAGTTTACTTTTCAGTGTAACAAATAATCATCATTACTTTTTTAATTCATTTTTTGCAGATTTGATTAAACTTATTTTGAATAACGTCTATTCATATCACGTGCACGTAGAACTATTCACATCTGTTTCGTATTTCCAATGTGCCGAAACAGTTAATTTTTCAATTTAAAACGCTCTTGTTTATTAAAAATTGGAATCTGATATAACCAAGTAGAATAGCCGTACAGGACATCCTTGTTTAAAAAATGCTTGTTGTTGGACATCAGTGGTTTCCTAGACTGTTTTGTTATTGTTATTATATCAGAGTGAACTGTCTAATCACAACGCTTTTATCTAACGTCAAGTGTCTTACACGCATACGTACTACTATTTAATGTAACACTGGCTTATTAGGGTGGAAAATTAAATTAAGCTATTTATTATATTGGAAAGACCAATTATTAGGAAAATATTAGGCCCACGAGAAACTTCAGAATGTTGGAAATTAAGAAGTAATGACGAAATATATCAAAGTATAGAAAATATAACAGAAACAATGAGAAAAAGAAGACTATTATTTTTTAGACATTTATATAGAACGGACGACAATATGTTGACAAAGCAGATCTTCAAATATCTGTGAGGGAAGAAGTCAACATCAAGTTGGATTAAAGAAGTCCAAAAGAATTTTAAAAAAATTAATATACATGCAGAAGAAGCAATTGAAGGAGAAGTTTTTCGGACAAAAGTGTTAAAAATGGAGGGAGTCCAGGGTAGGAGAGAGAAAAACGCAGGTTCAAAGTGGACTGAGGACAGGAAGAAGAGACACAGTGAGAAGATGAAGGAATATTGGAAAAAAGGAAAGAACAAAGAGTAAAGAATTGAAATTGACATGTAGTCCTTAGATGGCCGATACGAAAAAAAAAGCTATTTATTAGGCAGGAGGCAGAATATCAATATTTTCCTTAATTTTGAGTGTTGTGAATATGGAAATATAAAGCGTTTTCAATTGTAGAAACACGTTGTTAAGTTTGTACTTATAATATTTCTGGATGATTTAAACTAGTTTGATAAAACTATAACTATACATTACGCGAACTGGAAAGCGCATATTAATAAGCAACAAAACCTTTTAATTATATTCATTTTAGATACTTTATTTTCCAATTATTTGGATTACTTTATTTTCTTTATTATTATACTAAGATTTCATTGTTACATGAAACATGATGCATTCACCACTATTTGATTTTTTTATTTAAAAGTAACAGAAATTGTTTTCCTGCTTTTAATACGCAACTATTGCCACGTTCTGCTTTATAAAAGTAAGAAGCGACCACGGATATAAAATTATGAGATAAAATTGTCAACAGTTATTAAATAACTGTAAATTTATTGAATACTTGTGCTCTACTATTCTAATTGTATGCTTATCATTAGTTGATTTCATCTGGACGTTTTGCATGTATGTACGATTGTACGGTCGCTCTGTTTACAATTTACGTCTGTAAGTAGAGAAAACAAAATTTTTAGTCTTATGTTTTCACATTATATCTAATGACGTTATCATACTTTCCGTATAAAGTATCTTTATTTTTACAGTCTCTTCTTCTTAGTACCATTCATTACTTTCCACGAGTGCAGCAACCGATTAAGACATACAACCTACTGTATATTTTGAATAAATATAGTAAACTTCAGACATTACTAACATTCTTAATTCTCCAATAAAAGAGAATTAATTGAAAGATTATGTTATTTAATAGTTATTTTTATAAGAAACGTTAATAAAAGAATGTTTTATAATGTAACAGGTTACATTATAAATTTTATGATGAATTTGTTAGATTATTTTACTTATCCTAGAACCTATGGAGCAAAATTAAATACGTAGGAAAGTAACAGTTCAATTTAACAGTAAGCATATTGTACAAATATAGTATACAGTATATATACTCTGTAGTACTAAACAAAATGGAAATGTAAGTTTTGTTATTATGATAACTGTTCATATAATTAAATTTAAATGTGTGTTAGCAATTCAGAGAACGTTTTCCATATTCGATAATCTACATGAAGCATATTTGTATCTAGGCTCTGCATAAACTATTTTTATTAGGTTACCGTTTAGTATGTGAACGACTGTGCTGGCCGGTTGAGCGTTGTTGGGGACACACGAGTAGTTGCCCGAATGATCCCTGGATGCTGACGTTATTACAAGTGAACTACTCTTCGACGCTAGCTCCGATGTAACGTTCACGCCACGGTCGTTGTCGTAATTAACCATTCGGTTGTTGTGATACCAAAACACGTACAGTGGTGGCTCCGGACTCTGCCGCAGCGTACAAACTAGCCTCAGCAAACTACCCAGCTTGAGATATTTCTCCGATGGGCCTGATATTTCAGCCCGCGCTTCTGGAAAACAAATGAAAGTAATATTTCAGACGCGTTTATTTTATTAATACCAAAAGTTTACTGTATGGAAGCTTATTAAAAATCATGGACTTTTTTTACATACAAATATGAACCGACTACATAAACATAACATAAAATGTTATGTTAGTGCATTTGTGCTTTCTGTATTCAAAACAGATTGCATATGAAGACCAATAAAAGTAAAACATTTCAGGTGACATTTAACAAAGAGGAAATAACTGTAAGGATATATATATATATATATATATATATATATATATAAAATATTCAGAACTCATTTAATGTACTAACTACAGTCTCATATTGTACACACACACACACACACACACACAAATGTTAGTGTTTGTATGTTTACTTATACTGTTTTACTGGTTGCAGTTAGTAGGTTTAGGAACATAGTTTCTACTCTAAAGAATTTTTAATTTGAAAATCAAAATTTTTCACTTAAGTTTTTGTCAGTACTATATCTCAAGTAATTTTGGAACAATTAAACCTTACAAAATTAGGTTTAGTAGTTAACATAAACTTTGACTAATATTCCGTAAAAATAAAAAAATTTAGACGTTATTATAACTTTAGCATATAACATTTTTATGCATCGAATATTCATTTATTTTTATTTTTATATTTATTGACCTCATTGAGACAAACAGATCGAATAATATTTGCAGTTTCCACACTCACGGAAGAAGTAATGGATACCAGGGAAACAACGTTACAGAACGTCTTGAGATACTCGATAGCCATAGCGGCGCTCTCGCAGCACACGCTACGGCTGACACCCCGGCAATGCGCCCACGAAGTATTGATTACAAAGGCTCTAATTAGACTAATCTCAAATATTGTTTCCTTACTTAATTGCAGATAATTAATCTGCTTAATTAGGAAATCGCCTCATAAGTCGTAATTCGTCAGAAGCAAAAGTAACCAGACAGTTAGATGTCAAATCCTATTAATAAAATCCGCTGATTATTTAATGGCATACAAAATTTATATATAGAATAATTGGTACTAATGACCGGTCAGGGAATTTCGTATTTGATGCTTGTTATTCTACGTAACACATACTTGTACAACAGTCGACTGCGCTGTATCGGTGAGACAAAAATCTGTAAACTTATAAACTGTTAGTGGTCATGCTTCGTAATATTCGCAGAAAACGTTTCTACTTTTACGTTATAAATTGTCAGTCCTTAAGCCTTAACTAATATTCCGGGCTGCTAAATCGATTTTCAAAAGTGGCCTCGCCTTAAAACAGTCTGACAATTGAAACTCGCTTTTATGTTCCTAACAGATGTTTTGTGGACGTTTTTTATGTTGGCGTAGACGTTTTTGAACAAAGTTCCATAATTAAACTTCCGTGTAGCCAAAACAGAGCCAAAAACGTATTAGATATGGCAACTATAATATACAAAGGCTTTTAAGTTGTATAGTTATGTTAAATTTTACCTGTAAAGCTTTAATTATATCATTGATATTAACGTATTTCATTAGCTACGCCATAACTATAAATATTTTATGTTTAACTACCAAAACATTTTTATCTTACGGTTAATGTAAGCCGTTAATTTTCTAAGCTTAATTATACATACAAATGAAACGTAAAGCGTAGCGTTATTTAAAAGGACGTACATATGATTTTATGTTTGTTAGGACTTTCACACTTATTTGGGTTTTCTAATTTTTCTAGCTTTTCTGCTTCACTGCATCTTACATGTTCGCGTATATGATTCTATACTGTAAGCTATACTTACGGCTTAAAACCTCTTTATTAAAAAATTCTGTACCTGTATTCCTACTGTATTTTATTTATTAAATGAGTTGTGTACATTATTGGAATGTTTGGTGGTTCCATAGTTTGCTTAAACTGTTGAAAGCAGAGTTGTTGGGAAGATGTTTGATGCAAAGCCAGATGGTAAAGGGAAATCTGGAAGGCAAAAACTGAGATAGACGGACGGGGTGAGTCAGGACATCAGGACCCTTGAAATTAGAAACTGGAGGAGTGTGGCTAAGAATAGAGAAGAATAGCGAAGTCTTCTGAAGAAAGTCAGGGCCTAAAAATGGCTGTCGAGCCAATGGTGATGATTGTGATAGTTTCCTTAAATTGGTTTATCTGATGTTAACAAGTATTTAGCTTCTGCCTAATCTTACAAAGATATATTTTCTTTAATGTTTTCTGCTGTAACAGTGAGATATTTTATGATGGCTGCGTAACAAGTTGTTTAGTAAACGCTTTTTTCATCAATTAGTTCAAACATCTTTTTCAGTGCATGACTTTTAAAAGTTTCCAAAGCATTTACCACAACTTATACACCTCTATCTAAATTTATTACTTTAATTTTGAAGATTGTTTTGCTGTCAGTGTAATTTGTTTGATTTTCTGTGAAATTGATTGAAATTATCACTAAGTTGATAAATAAATTAAGTTGTCCACAAAAATGTCGGGTCCTGTTTAATGTAATTTCCGTTTAGTAGAACATCAGTAACTTTACTCTCTGTAACTATAACTTTACTTTACAGATCTATAACTTTACTCTCAGTAGTCTCTATGTAACTTTACTAAGACCAGTGTTTACTTTTGGAGCAGAAACATGGACTATCAACAAAGGAAATTAAAGACATCTTTTAACTTCTGAAAGAAAGGTATTACGGAAAATTCATGGTCCAGTATGTAAAGGGGTGTCAGGGAGATATGTTATAATCAAGAACTATATGCGCCCTTTAGGGATGTAGACGTTATAAAATATATTACATTATCAAGGTTGAGGTGGGCCGGATATTTGATAAAGATGAAATACCGAGGAAAATCTTGACGACGCATCTTAATGGGAAAAGAAAGAGAGGCAGGCCAAAGTTGCGATTGATTGATAATGTGAGCAATGATGGCAATGTATCTGACCGGAAGACTGGAGATCCGTCGCGTCAGATCGAAATCGGTGGAGAAGGCTCCTGAAGGAGGTCAACAATCAGCAATCAGTTGTAGCATCAAGGACGATGATGAGATGATCAGTATTTACATCATGCTTATACTTGGTTATAGTGTTTTCAAAAAGGGTAGCTACTCTCTAATTTATTGAAACATAATTATGCAAGCTTGTGTCCACACGTGTCTGTTCGTTTGTGAATACTAATTGAAAACGTTAATTGGTGTATTCAGAATCATGTAGGCTATTACTGTTGCATAAAATTTAATATGTACACTATAAACCTAGTACGTACCGACTACTTTGAGTTCTATGAAAATACTGACAGGTGGGTGGGAAGACACTTGGCACTCGTACAGACCGGCATCCCTTTGTTGTACGAACTTGATTTGCAGCGTCCAATCCTAAAAGGACAAATTAAAACTATTAATACTAATCTCGTATTTTATTTTATTTTGAGACAGTAACATTGTCATATTTAAAAACATATCTTTACAACAGATGAAGACATAAATCTTCTAAAATGAAATTGAGACACATAATTTAACTAACACATATAGCCACGCTCATACACTGGCGCGCTCGCTCACGTATGCAAATTGTTCATGGCGTTGTTTTAAATTTTCCGAATCAAAAATGTGTGTTCATAATACGATATTGCCAGAAAACTGTGAATGTTTATAGGGCCTACTTGTGGCAGTTAATTCAAGTTACGGATACAATTAATTCCTCTACACCGACGAAACGGTCTGCTAGATGCAATCTACGAAGAAATTGTTCATATTTAACGTATATTCATGTTAGTTAAAACCGATAATAGCAAAGGATAATAAATAATGGACACAAGTAATGTGTAAGACGGTACATCAAGCGTTGTGGATTTCTTATTACCAAGAAGTTGTTTATTATCTTTCACAGAGTTCCTTGTACGTGGCCATGAAGAAGAATATACAGGCATCGTTTACTATCTAGTGCACATATAACAAATGTAAACATTAATAAAGTAATGTTTATTATAACACCTCCTATATATAAAGTAAACATTAGTCTCTCTTACATATTTTGCAACAAATAAAATATTTGTTATAATCAAAATAGTGTGCTCATGAGAGCTTTACAAATAGTACAACTGCGTTATATGTTTAGCACACTGTATTGGAGTCAATGTTGTAAGAACGACAATTCGTAGGCTGTGTAATGCCACGTAGGCTATATATATATATAAGACAATTCTGCAAAGTTCACTGAGACATAACCTAATATTGACTCATATTAGCTAATGATAAAATAACGAATTAACGTTAAGAATAAGTCAACCGGAATAAATATACAGTACGTATTTCATGTCAGTAAAGTTTCAGTAAAGCTATTCCTTGCACGTTTTTTACAATTTGTACAATACTTGACATGTATTACTGTACATGTAATTTATTACTGTACTTTGTACACTCCAGGCATTTAAGTTGTAAAGGATTTAGTTAATTATTTTACAGCTGATTTTTTTAAATATAAATCTTAATTTAATTTTTAAATTCTTTTAATTTTTTCTGAGTTTTATAATTTTTATTTATAAATCTACTTGATTCTTTAAAAAAAGTACCGTTACCTAATAAAAAAAGAGTCTATAAAATGGCTACATATTAAATGTCTACACATTTAATTTTCAATGCAACAAAATTGTAATAGGATTTAAACGTTGTAGGAGAGTATATGTTTTTAAGGCCTTGTACCGCCTTGCCTATACCATCTTCAAATCGCCTACACTCATAAATGATTTGCGGTACCGTACAATTTGTGGTACTCATAAATCATAATACTGTACAAATATTATTGCTTATTTTTGTTGAAATACAGTTTCATAATTATCATTTCCTTTAGTCTTTAGTCTCTTCATTAGTCAAATAATACGTGTTTCGTGTATATTACACAAATCACATTTTTATAGCGGATCAACCGGTACTCACATGAAAACTGCCGCATCTCAATCAGTATTGGTCATGTCAAGGCAAAATATAGCCTACTAAAATAAAAGAGAATTTTAATAGCTACAAAAGCGTGTGATTGCATATTTTAAATACACGTTCACGAAGTTTCTGAATGTTAACTATTGTACCATGCTTCAATATCGTCTCCACCTTTTGAATACATTCCGCTCCAGTCAAATCAGTAGGTCCTTCGGACTGTTGTAAAGTTAGTTATTTTCCATAATTGTACGTAAAAAGGTCTTGATAAACTGACTATTTCTTTTTAAAGTCAATTTTTCCTGGACTGTGTCTGAGTTTTGATAACTAAATGTTTTATAAATTCTTAGAATAGCCGTAGCATCTTTCACCTGAAGGCAGTTAATTATACAACTTACTAGTTGGAAATTATCACAGAAAGACACATATTCATCAATCCATGTATCCCACCTCATGACGATAAACTGTGACGGTACCTTGATTGTGAGAGTTCATGACTTGAAAAGTCCTCTACGTGACAGAGACTTAACAAATACATTCTGAATGTCGACATGAGATTGAACAAAAGCGTGAGTGAAGCAGGCAAAATTGATAATCCTGAAATCAAATTCTTTCATTCCAGTGGCAGCTTTGACAACGTACAGAGCTGCGTCACTCAAGAAGTACAGAACAATACACCGACACATAGGACTGACCTTCTAAAGTGTAGGCACATTTTTGAATTGTTGACTAACTAGAAAATTTCAATTGTGAGTAAGACTTCTTCCGCTTTGCCTATTTGCAAAGTTCATTTGATATGTAAAGTCCTTCTACTCACTGATTCTGATTTTTCCGTTTGTTGATATGAAAATCGTATTTATTTTATTGTTTCATCGTAAGCATTCTGCGATTTTTATTTTTCATATTTTGTGGTTAAGTATTTCATTGTCTGTAAAAAAGTACACACCGTTTCAGTTACAGTTTATCTCAAATAAGCATTATCAGATCGTTTTATTTTGGTATTCTATGTATGCTTGAAATGAGTTTTTTGTACAGGAATAAATAAAACACGCACTCTTTAAAATAAGACAAGAAATATTCAATATATGTAAGCCTATATTTTTACTAACGCATGGCAAGCAGACAGAAACATTAATTTGTAAGTGCTAGGTCTGCTTCAGACATAAAATTTACATACTTCCATCCTCAATTTTTGCCAGCTTTGACACGATGCCTTTCCAGAAGTATGAATGTTTCAGTTACTTGAATAGTAAGTAAGGTGTACAAAGGTGCTTTATTTCTCAGTTTATCAAATGAGTTTTGGCACCTACAAGTACTCATACTTACTCAAAGCTCCGTTAAATTTGACTGCTTACGGAAACGAATAAGGCAAAAGTAATATAACTAGGAAATTACAAAATAAATGTATGAAAATGACTAAATTCTGACATAAAATTGAAAACATTACCTACAAATACAAAAGCAGTCTAAAAAGACAAAAGCATTTTATAGGATGCCACGTCACTAAAATCCGGTATCTGTTTATGACGTTAGACAGATCTACTTTTTTTAGATAACATATCCATTAGAGAAAGTTGGGTCTTTTGTAACGTTTTATGTGTAATCAACAAAGACAAACAAAGTTTGTATATAGCCTTGTTACACAATATACAAAATAAATAATTTATAATTTAAATAAGTAACAAATAACTACATAAAACACATCATTAAAAATATTTGAGTTCCTGAATAAACTCATTAAAGTGTCTTATGCATATATTCCATTGTTGCGAATCATTATGGCTTACCTCTGAATTCTGAGCATGTATTGCCTGGTACCTTTCATCTCCTGTGTAAGTAATTAGTCCTACTGTTAGTAAATGGTAATCCTTTCTTCTTATCCACGAGACCTTAAATTAACACAAGAGTTATTGAAATTAACAAAGTTAACAGAATTAAGGTCATTGAAATAATTTAACAAATGCATACATCAACAGAGTGAGTGTATTTTTATGGAACTTAAAGAAATAAATTTTGTTTGCAAGTAGAGAAGTAACCAAGAATATAATGTTATATTGGATTAAAACTTTTTTTATATAAAATTTTAATTCATTTTCCAAATTAATACGATTTCAACAGCATATATTATGTAGAATTTGCAGACTTAAATGAATATATTTTCTTCAACATAGGATTCTTACTTAATGTTAAAAAATGTATTGTGGTAAAACGGAAAAACATGTGGCTAAGTCAACTTACTTTAAAATTACACGGTAAATATCTTTCTTAACGACAATTAATTCATTACCTACTACGTCTTTTATAAGTTTTCGATTCCAGCGAAATGTTACGATTCCTGTTGTCTTCACTAAATGCTTTAGGTAGACGTAGAAGAATTACGTATACTATTTGTCTTTACCTTCTACAAAGTGGAGCTGCTGAAGTGAGTAGTAGCTGTTTTAATTTAACAGGCGTAAAAACCAAAAAACTGGTAAGTTTAATAACAATATAAAGTTAGTAAACTTTATATTTCATCTTCTGATTCTTGGAGGAGATTACCAGTCGTGGTATAGGCATGTACAGTGTAACAAAATTTAAAATTTTACAAGAAACTAGTATTATAAGATTTCAATAATCAATTTTGAAGATTTCCCTAACAATTTTCACGTCGTCTTCCAGTGACAGTTTGTCTTTGTTCTCTCCATTTACAAAATGAGTGATATAAAAGTAGAAATACAAAGTATCTTTAACTAAATAAAATATCGGTATGGAAAACCATACATGACTTCCATGTTCTAAGATTTATAATTAAAATCATTTTCGAAATTAAATATTTCCATAGAAAATGCTTCTTTCCACTTACTGCTTCAGCCTTAACCACAGGACTGTGGTCACTAACGTATACCACCTCACGTTTTCGCACTCGATTTTCACTGATGATGGCAGTCGATGGCACTGCCGAAACGTCTGGTTTTGGAGAAAACATTGGACTACGGCTAAACAGCCCGGGAAGGAATTTTAACAAAAAACTACTTCTTTGTTGCCGATAACGTAGTATACATATAACAAATTCTCCCCCCCTCTACAACTATAATTTTCATTAATAGAAAATTACCCCCACCTCTTAATTTATAGATATTTCATCTACGTTTCTACAGTGGATTATTATGAGCTTCTTATCAGGATACTTTATTTATCAAAATTAAATACTTTACTCTTTTCAAAACATAAAACGTTGCAGGTAAACTACCCCTTTCTCTAACCGATCTTCACCAAAATCAATAGACCTGCAGTTCCCTACAATGCAGGAATGAAAGCAAAAAAAATATTTGATTCTGTGTGAATTTACGGCAGTTATCTATCGTCAAAAAAAATTACCCTTCTTAATCCATACAATGTTGCTGGTAAACTACCCCTTTCCCTTAACCGATCTTCAACAAAATCAACAGACCTTGAGCTCTCATTAATTCAAAAAGGTATGCAAAAACGTAGTTGATTCTTTTTGAATTTACGGCAGTTATCGTTCGTCATATAAAAAATTACCCTTGTTAAAACATAAAATGTTGCTGGTAAACTACCCCTTTCCCTTAACCGATCTTCACCAACACCAACAGGTCTTGAGAACTCTATAATACAGGGCTGTATGCTAAACATTATTTGATTCTGTTTGAAGTTGCGGCTGTTATCGTTTGCCATAATAAAACATTCCCCTTGATTAAAAAAAACGTTGCAGGTAAACTACCCCTTTCCTTAACCAATCTTCTCCAAAAACAATAGGTCTTGAGTACTCTACAAATCAGAGCTGTTTGCAAAACATTATTTGATTCTGCTTGAATTTGCGGCTGTTATAGTTTGCCATAGAAAAACATTACCCGTGATTAAAAACAAAGTAAAAAACGTTGCAGGAAACTACCCTTCCTCTTCACCGATCTTCTTAAAAAAAAATATATATCTTGAGTACTCTACAAATAAGGGCTGGATGCAAAACATTTTTTGATTCTGTTTGAATTTGCGGGTATCGTTTGACATAGGAAATACCCTTGTTACAACATAAAACGTTGCTGGTAAACTACCCCTTCCCCTTAACCGATCTTCACCAAAATCAATAGGTCCTGAGTACTCTACAAATAAGGGCTGTATGCAAAACATTATTTTATTCTGTTTGAATTTGCGGCTGTTATCGTTTGCCATAAGAAAACATTTCCCTTGATTAAAAATGTTGCCGGTAAACTACCCCTTTCCCTTAACTGATCTTCACCAAAAACTATAGGTCTTGAGTAATCTACAAGTAAGGGCTGTATGCAAAACATTTTTTGATTCTGTTTGAATTTGCGGCTGTTATCGTTTGCCATAGAAAAAAATCTACAGACAGATAGACAGACAGATACTTTTCGAAAATTGACTTTTTTCATGTTTTGAGTGCAGTACAATCAGAATCTGCAATAATCTCGAACACGATTTTTTTTGCCATCACCATACTTCCATTTCCTTAAGGAACATGGAAGTAAAAAATGGTCTTTAATCTGAAACAGTTTAATTTATATGATATGATTACTGGCTGCGCTTTATATATTTCCGTGGTTTTCTATGGCATATTTCGCCTTTAAAAACTTATTAAGAAAGAATACGTAGCACAATGTTTGTGGTAGACCTTGAAGACCTCCGCTCTTCAGCGCTGGTGTGCATTATTTCATATGTTTGAAATATTCGTTATATGCATCTTTTAGCATAAAAAAGGCAACAAAAATTAAAGTAATATATTCAAATGTTTACTGGCTCACATTTACTTTATTCTTACCCTTCTATTTGGCAACAGTAATATATAAATTCCTGTTAGGAGTAAAATAGAAAGTATTGAAAGACAACTAGCACGTACCATTCCGTCTCCGATGTTCTGTACCAGACATGGTATGTGCGCAGTGCTGCCAGTCTGTGCAGTGACGACGCTCGAGTTTTGTGTCACGAAGTTCGGTGGTAGCGGAGGAGGGTACGTTACTTCAACTTCGTTCAAGGAAGACGCTACTTCTGTGACCAGAGCTGAAACATTACAGAGTGTTATGTCAGTTTAATTGTAGATTAATTAGATTGTGTTACTGGAGAATTAGCAAGGTAAACATTTATTTTACCATGTGGAGACAATCTTAAATCAGTGTAATGTTGCAAAAATACTGTATTAGTGTATTCGTATATGTCATTACAGTTGGAATGAATATTTGTATGTGCAATTGTAAGCATACATTATCATATTAAGTGTAAGGACCAAAGAGATTAATATGAGTCACTTGCGAAGTAGTATTCTAACGATTTTAAGATGGTAGCCAATGACACTACCTTTTTTTCTTCAAAACACCGGCAGTAGGAAAGAGTAAAATTATATGTACATATATAAAATATACATGTATTAAGTGTTTTACAAAGGATTTACACGAGTTAATTGCTTTCATGTTCTCACGTCTCTCATCATTTACGTGTACATTAACGTTCCCTCCGCAAATAATAAAAATTGTCTTCCTCGTAAATATAAAAAATTGTATATCAACGCTGTTAACACGGCAGAAAGCATCAGAATTCATAACATAATCATGCGCGATCGTCAACACACAATATCTACTCACATGTAAGCCTACCTTCTATTTCTATTACGTGCATAATGAAATCCTTGTGTAGATATAAACACGTATGTATACAAGGCTGAACAGATGACATTAATTTAGAATAACCCTGATGTCACAATATTGACTGCATGAGAGATTTTGCTAAAACAAAGGTGAGCAAAGTCCGTAAGAGCAAACCTTCATTACGGTGTGTCAAGGCGGCTCATTACGGTGTGTCAAGGCGGCTCATTACGGTGTGTCAAGGCGGCTCATTACGGTGTGTCAAGGCGGCTCATTACGGTGTGTCAAGGCGGCTCATTACGGTGTGTCAAGGCGGCTCATTACGGTGTGTCAAGGCGGCTCATTACGGTGTGTCAAGGCGGCTCATTACGGTGTGTCAAGGCGGCTCATTACGGTGTGTCAAGGCGGCTCATTACGGTGTGTCAAGGCGGCTCATTACGGTGTGTCAAGGCGGCTCATTACGGTGTGTCAAGGCGGCTCATTTCGGTGTGTCAAGGCGGCTCATTACGGTGTGTCAAGGCGGCTCATTTCGCGCCCGACTTCCTCAACTTTCACAGTAACTATAATGAACGCTGATAATTTATCCACACTCCGTTCCTTTTTTTTCCAGGAATCAGTTTTTTTTTTCACAAATATAGAAACGTAGCGCTTTAATGATTACAATTCATTGTACAATAACTTGAGAGAGTTTGCAGCATTTTTACCATTTTACCATTTACCATTCACAATGTTAACCAATTCTCATTGGTTTTAATCAGACCATTTCAAAGCTTGAAAATGTTTCCAAGACAAATATAATCAATTAGTTACACAAAAAACAATTAATTTGTAATTTTGTAATTTAGGTTTTTCATGTGTATTTTAAAATACCTAAAACATAATTTATTGAGCTTAACCAAAGTGTAATTATATTATCAATTCCCACTAACTTGTCGGTTATCGTGTCAATTAACTGAATTAGTTTAATAAGTAATAACACTTTATAAAGTGATTTAACCAGTGTTTTCAGGCATCCTGTAAATACTTAGAATGACAACTAACCTCCACTTTAATGAGGAGCTTCAATTTCTGATGCGTTATTTCGTCGTTGTGACGTTGGCTAAGTTCTGTAGATTAGCGCTTTCATTGTGAAATTAACTGTATTTGTTTCCCACTTAAAATCATTGCTGTCTAATTTCAGCAGTCTAGTTTAAACTACCAATTAGTTATCAGTCAGAAACGTTATGTTTTGCTTATTTGTTATTTGATTTTGAGTAGACATTCTGGAAGGCAATTTTCAAATGGAGGTATTTTAGGTTGGAATTTTGAATGGATGAAGTGCATAAAGAGTTGTGAGATAAGAAATAATGACAAAATATTATTATTAATAGTTATTATTTATTAATAATTATTATTTATGTATTTTTTTATTTACGTTGTTATTAATATTATTAATAGTCAGCTCCAGACATAAAGAAAGAATTTGTTGACCTAGTCATACGTGTGTTTAATGTATATGTACCATCGATTTATAACAGAATTAAGCGTTTTTTGTTTTATTTTATATTAGGGAAAAAATTAAGCGCGCTGTCGTAGTTGAATTTGTGAGAGGTGTGTAATTTAGTTTGAATCAAACCGATTTATTTTGAACTTTAAAGAATTTTTTTACTGACTGATAGTTAAATACAGCAGCTTTTACTTTTTATGAAATTAGCACTTGTTGATCATTTAAAAATGTTTTAAACTAGTATAAAATAAACAAGTAAATTTTATGATTACTAAAAAAAACTTATGTATAAATATAAATACGCTTTCCTTTTATATATTGTCTCACTTTTATCTACTAAGTCTGTGTTTATAATTAGAAACAATAAATGTACAACAGAAATAAATCAACTCCCATTACCTCTGTTTGATTTCATATTTATGGATTCTCTCATATAATCCCAAGTACTGTACAAGCGCAACTGAAACGTAGCATGTGTATTTTAAAACTACAATAAACTAGAAACAGAGTTGTATTGAATTATATTCCTCACTCAGTAGCTGAAAATATGACGAATCGTATGCACTAAACCAAAGTCATTAAAGAGAATTGTTTTTGTTTATATAGAACACCGTAAAACTTAATTTAAACCAACTTAATTTATGTTGTTTAGTACTGAAAATTTTGTTTGATCAATGTAGGAAGCTTAGCTTAAGCTACATTTTTTCGTGTTACCCCACACTTGAGGAATTTCAATGTTCTGTTATTCACATTTTAAATACGTGTTTATACGCGTAATTTAAGGTAATGGTATTGACTGGAAAGATAAAAAAAATAATAATTTATAATAATATAATAATAATATAAGGCTAATAATTTTAATAATATTATTTAATAAATATTAATATTTATTAATATATAATATTTACTAACACGTGAACTTCAGTTATGTAACGTACCTTGGTATATAAACAGGTACTATAAAAAGTGATGTAGGCCTACAGGTACAATTTGGAAAATGATATTTACATAGCCTATATATGAAAAATGATTTTGTGAATAAGTCAGTTACAAGGAATCTAATATTTGTAAGTACATTTATTTTGCAAAGTATGCGTGTATGTGTGTGTGTGTGTGTGGTTGTCGGTGAGTGTAAGCTTACCCACTGTATAATTGCATACCCAGAATTGAGATTTCTGTGATATGTGGAAGGGCGTGGGACAGGCAGGCAGGCTTAGAAAAGATGCCGCATGAGCATGGTTGGGTATATTCGGTTTCACAGACAGAATTCAGGTGTATAGATCAAAGTGAGTGGGTCACATAAGCAGAATGGAGAAGTGACATCCTCAGCAAACTATGAGCCAAAAAGGAAAAGGGATATAAGAAGACCTCCCTCGCAAACGATGACTTGTACATGGAGGCTGCAACAGGCAACAGTTGTAAGAAGGAGAAGAAGATCGAACACAATCGTAGGAAGAAGTAGTTGTCAATCGTGAACACTCACGTTTATCAAAATATAACATGATTTTTTATGTTACAAAACTTTTTATCAAATAACGATTAGAAGAGGCAAAGAAAGTGACAATATTGTTCAGTGTCTGTTGTAGCCGGTTCAAGTGGTCTTTTCCTTTCATTTCCAGGTCCGCTTTTGTTAACAGAGTGTTTCATTATGCTCCATCCATTCGCAGTCTACATTCAGTCAGTCATCCTCCTTGATGGTCAGAGGTTCCGAAACTCGAACCGCTAACAATTAGGCCTACTCACGTTAATTGTCTCTTATCCAATTAATTAAATACTCTTAATCCAACTAATTAGTTACAATCGCTACAATAAAATTTACTGACAATTTAAAAGACTGCTATAATATATAACAAATATTTCACTATTTCACAATTGATAAAATAATAATGATCAATAACTTCCATCTCTTATGTATGACGATTGCCCCTGTGTAGGTAGGCTAATTAATTATATTTTTGTATCATTCGCCTTTGTAATTATGAATTATGAGGTTACAACAGTTTGAGCTCTTGGGAATTCTTGCTTACACATGCAGTATCCCATCGGGTTCTGCTGTAAATTAATTAATTTCCGCAGCGCAATGCTAAATCTCCACGTCATCTGTTTCTTATCTCGTATATTCTAGCTAGGCATATAGGCTCTGACCAGGTAGGCCTTGTTCTCTAGCTAAGCGGCGAGATATTTACGAGAGGTAGCGACTGAAGGACTTTCTTCTCTTCTTCGAACCATTAACTTAAGCACTCAACAACTTCAAATAGTAGGCAACAATTCATTTAGTTATTAATTTTCTCTTAATTTTGATATTTTCTGTTTTATTATTTGTACCACGTCTTACGCTACTTCCAGTTCTGGGTATGTCATTAATTTTCCATTCTAATTACGTAACAGCGGATTCTGACTAAATATATTTTGACTGAAAGTAATTTAAATATGAACAAAACGAAGTTAGAATGCCTTTGGTATACAACCGTACCCACGATGTAAAGTTATAATCAGCAGAGTAACTTACAAATAAATTTAGCCTACTATAAATTATACAATCACATAGTGTATGAACATAAGGAGAAATACACAACAAGAACGGTCAAACGTAGCAAAATCAAAGTAACAAATATGGCAAACTGGAAAAATGAAACTAAAAATAAATTGACCCACTCGTTATTTTAAGTGGCATGTAACATGGACAAAATAAATGACAGAGAATTTGATCTTACCGTTTCCATGACTCTGAAATACAAAGGCATATAGTTTTTACGTACCAGAAAATTAGGTCCGTAAGCAAATTTTTAGGTGTATACTCTTTAGGTATTTAAGCAAATTACGTTGCTTATAGTAGTAACAAATAATGACAAACTATATTTTCAAATTCCACCGTTTTATTATATAAAACGTTGTATTATATAATTCCACCGTGACGCCGTGACAAATGATGGTCTATGATCTTCAAATATGTTTTCATCAATTTAACTATTACACGCTAATGACTTAAATTTAATATTACTTATATGTTTCCCACTTGCAATGTATTGCGTTTAACACAAGAGTAATCATCACACTTAGATGCATAGGAACCATAGCGACAATTAATAATTTTTTACTAATCGCTATGATACCTCAGTTATATAATGGATGGTATATAAACAGGTACTATAAAATGTGGTGTAGACCTACAGGTAAAATTCGGAAAATCTTACTTAGATAGTCTGTATATGATAACTGATCTTGTGAATCACTCAGTCGCGAGGAATCCAAAATTTGTAAGTAAATTTATTCAACAAAGTACGCGAGCGTGCTTGCGTGCGTGTGTGTGTATGTGATTGTTGGTGAGTGTAAGCTATATAATTGCATACCCGGTTTCACGTGTATGCGTCTAAACAGTAGGTGGATTACTGCAGGGCGTGCAAACTACGTATAATTATGACTTCAAAACTTGCTCGTATTGGATAATCGTATATATTACCACATGCTGAAGTAACAACATAGCGTAAGTACTTACAAAGTTGAACGTTAGCTGTTGTGAGATGTAGGCCCAGTTAATCTGCATTAAAGTGTTGGGTTGCTCCCATCCCTAATATGTAAGACCCTCCAATAGCCAATATATCACGTCTGGTTTGGTTTTGTCAGTTGGTTCCTACACCCACGTGAAAATTTATCGCAGTATTATTCTTATTAGAAATTTCAACCAACTTAAATTATATCGTTCAAATTGCAAGAATAAATTATTAGCTGAATACGTTTGTAAGCTCTAAGCACCAAATATGAGAAAACCTGTCTAAGGAAGTAGGATATATGTTTTGAGTGTATGCGTCCATTAACTTTACTGGTAGTGTCATTTTCTGTCTTCAATGTCTAATGTTATACATAAGGAACTACGTCACTAGCGCGCAAACACACACACACACACACACACACACACAAAACTTAGATTGTTTAAAGGCACTAAGTGACGTGTGCAACGTCATGCTCATAGATCAATATAATAACGCATATAATGTGTATTTCTATTTTCATTAAATAATACAAATCTAATGAAAATACTAATAATTATAAAAGCGATGCTGAAATACAGCGAAAAGAAATTCATGGTGTAAATCTCGATTAACCGTTTGTACCTCTTACAGCGTATAATAGCCACGGTCACCATTATGTACATTACTGTATGTACCATTATAAGTAAAAATTAAGATATTTAAAATAATACCAAGGTACAACATTTACTGAATTACAGAGAGTTGCCTAATGTGAAATTCGTTACACATTGCGTCATCCTTAACGAATGTTTTTAAAGCAGAAGGACTTTCAGGTATAACGGCTTCAAAATAGAACAAATGCATTTATGTAAATTAGATTATAGAAATTATCTTTTATAAACATTTCTTGGGACTAGATTAGCTTCACAACAGGAAGGCACTAAGGACGTGCTACTCCGGCCACGAAATTTAATTTCCGTTTGTATGCTTTTTCGGTATTACGTAAAGCACGGTTTAAATATTTATCAAGTCAATAATCATTTCTGTAATCCGGAATTGTCCAACGTTCTTCTTTGACTGGCTTATTTGTTAATGCGCATTTTATATTTTGACTGACTTTTGAATGATCCGTATATGGTATTAAGTCGTACAATGTATACGCTATATATCCAAACAAAGAGTTAAAAGGATTTAGCTACATTAGTGAAAAAACAAAATAATAAAAATTGTAAAGTGTGTAAGAGTAAAAAAGTGTATCCGTTGTAAAGGGTAAAGCTGTGTAAAGAGTAAAACGAATCCGTTATTATTTAACAAAACACGATAGTCATAAAAATTAAATACTCCATTAGTACTGTGAGTATTTAGGGCAACATTTATCTTGTTACCGGTGATAGAAATTAGTGAATCGGTTTTCGTTTTAACATAATACTTCTTCAATTGGCCCTCAAACACGTCCGGCGCGCGCGTGCACACACACACACACACACACACACACACACCTCGTCTGATCTTTACCCCAGTTTTGTATTTTAACACTTTTAATAAACCACACATTGCCGAAATTAATAATACGCTATGTGACAACTATCATTTTCTTTTAAGAAGTTAATAACTCATACAGTTTGAATTATATCAATATATTGGAGATAATAATGGTAACTATAAATATTTTCCGTAGCGGTAGTATTTAACTGGAAGGATAGAGTCACGAAAGGGATGTTCTGGCATATATTATCCCAACCATTACTCTGAGCTCAGTTTCACGTTGATAAAACTACCGTTAAAAGAGCTTTTACCATTATACATGTGACATTCACTTTATCCCTACGGAAAAGTTACACTATCTACTTATAAACTAAACTTAAAACAATAAATGTTAAAATTAACTTGGGACCATCTAGATTTCGAAACGTGAACAAAAACTATAAACAAACAACTGTTATTATAATTAAATTATATTTTTCACGTTGTAGGGAGAAGTTGTGGTGGATTCGATAAAGTAATGACTAAATATATTTTTCGCTGATTTTAAAAATGTATTTTTCATACTTACGTAAATGTTTCCGCGCTAAAATATTATTTTCTGCTAACTGAACGGTATTAGATATTCCATCATCGGTTAACTTACTAGAAATATTTTTAAAAATTAATTTTCTGCTATATAACCTCAGACACATTTCCCTTAAGTGTTCAAAAGTAGTCGACAAGCATTAAATTATATTTCCCATGGTAGGAAGTTTTCATGTTTGACGTACCCTGATGTAAGTGTTAATGATGCTTTTCACTAATAATTCCAAACTTTTATAGAAGAAAACTCTAAACTTGAATTCAGAATTATGAACTTAGTAATAAATTTGGCGGTAGTGCTAAATTCGTTTTAAGTAGATTGCTTCCTATTTCTTCACAGTTTTAGACTTCTTATATCCCAAGAGGTTTTTACAACTTTTTAGAACGCTCTTTCACCAACAGCATGCAAATTTTTCCACGCCTGAAATCTATATAAGCTTCTATCCACGTTGTATTGTAGGTTTGTATTCTCTGATGAGAGGAAACGTGCTTTATGCTTTATAGGTAAAGACATCCGTTACGCCAACCCATCGTTTTAACATAAATTTTAGGAGGCCAAATTTTGTATTCATTGGCCCAAGACATACTTCCTTTGCTGAGAAATGACATTATTTACTCCAGATTTGAGATCGTTTTTCTTTTTCAATGATTGTATTCTGAATCGGTCTGTGTACTATCCCACTCTCAGAAACGCAGTCCATATGGGTTTAAGGACAGTTGTATAGAAAAGAAGTTTGTTGTCTAATGATAGATTAGACTTCCTCCTCGTCAGCCAGATAATTTCCTTAAACTGAAATCTAGTTATTTCCTTTTCTGTTTTATGTGGTGTTTTCAGGTTAGTTTAACGTCTAAATGAAGGCCTATTTGACTGCTGTTTCTTGCAGTATTTTGACGTGTTTGAGATGAACTGTGGGACAGTTACTCCTCCATAACCCCTTATTATGGAATGTAATGTGCTATTACTTGAATTCGTTAGCGTTGATTTTCCATTTCGTAGCCACACTTTCCAATGAGACTGATGTGCTATTGAAGATTGATTGGGACGGCTGTATCGTCTCTAAATGTACCGATTATTGTTTCTTCGGTGGGTGGTATATCGGAGGCGTAGAGGGTGTATAGAAGGTGTCCAATAATTCTGCCTGGAGGTACTCCTGATTTTATGTAGTAACGACTAGAGTTTTCTCCGTTAATTTTGGTTTCGAATTCACGTTTGTGCACGTAAGATTTCAACAGATCAAAGTAAGTTGATAGAAGGGTTCTTATGACTTTGTATAGTAGTCCTAGAGCCATACTTTATCAAACTCCTGGCTGGTATCCAGGAATACCGCTGTGAACTCTTTGTTTTCAACTGCTTTACTAATTATATTGATTATACGTACGTGGCACATAGGGGTTCAATCTTTTGTATGGTAAAATGATCTGTATGGTCGTTAAGGTACTGTTGAGTGGGCACGTTGGAATCCGAACTGGTGATCTGGGACCCAGACATGTTTGTGAGGTCCTCAGTAATTCTATTGTATAAACTCGTTCAAGGAGTTTTGCAATTATTGACAAGAGACTAATTAAACGATAAGATGAAACACAGTGAGATTTTTTGCGGGTTTCGGTATTAGTAAAATTTTAGCACTTTTTATGGATTTAGACCAATATTCAAGACGTCAAATGGCGTTGAGAAAGTGCATCAGATTCTTTCATTCTTTTTTTTGGCAAAAGCTTTCAGAATTCTGGCAGTAATAAGGTTAATTCCTGGTGTCTTCTTTTTGGTTTAGTTTATTTATTTCATCGATTATTTCTTTTGCAGTAAATAATTTAAGCGGCCACGAACTTGAATGGCTATGTAAAGGTCTTTTTTCCCCTTCGAGGTAGTGAACATTATGTAGTATGGTCATGTGTGGTGTAAAGACTTCTAAAAGACATTCAGCAAAGAGACTGACTTTATCCGTGTCGCTTTTGGCCTATCGTCCTGGAGGAATTGAGTATCTATGTATTGGATATGCCGACGGTCTGGGTTTCTTGCTGTGTTTTATGGGCTTCCTGATAGAGTTGTCCCATTTAATCAGGTTAATAGCACATTGTTGGAAATTGTGTTGGACAACTGTCTATAATTTCTCAGAGTTTTAATTTTAATTTGTTGCTAAGTTGATTGTACCTTGTTTTGCTGCCTGGTGTACGTGTACGCTGCCAGGTTGACCTACCCATTCTTTTCTCTGCTATTAGCTTCTTGATTACGTATGGGATGTTATTAGTTGACTGGTGATCAGTGGTGTATCTAGAATTTGGCTTTGAGGAGGTTCGGGTCGGATCGGCTTCATACAAAAGAAAAAACAAGTTAAGACCAAACAACATTACCATCTACAAAGTGGGTGAAAAACGCGTTATAACATCCTGAAATCAGTCACATTAAAGTAAACAGTAATATCACAATAAAAATACGCTTTATTAAAACATTGTACAAAGATTCTTATCGACTGAATTGATTTCCCCATTTTTCATATTTCAAACGTTTAGCCTAATGTTCTGTAATAATCCTGTTTGTATATTTAAAAAAGGGCTACTACCATATTAGCGTACACAGCTGAAAAGAAAAACAGCCTAAAACTTAAGAGATTAATAAAATTCGTTAACTTTTTCGATCCTGTAGGGGTGCCTGCCTCGTTCGCCCCCCTCCGTAAATACGCCCCTGCTGATGAGATACAATATATGGGGTGGATAGTTTGGCTGTATTCTGTAATATGTTAATTAGATTGTTAGTTTCCGTTTCTACGTCTTCAAATTCCTGTAATTGTACAGATAAATTTGTGTTGTCCTGTATTATATGGCAGTAAGTGTTCCAAATTTTTCTGTAGGTATGTAATCTAGGAATAGTTATCCTGATTACAGCAGTTGTGCTTATTGTTGCTGTTATTGGACTATGATCTGATGACAAATTGTAACTCGAAGAAACATACATGTGGAAAAAATTCTTTGGTGACAAAAAAGTCTAACAAACCCGGCACTTAATTTGCGTCGGTGGGATAGTATGTAGGCGTTGTGAATCACTGTGTTGGATGTTTTTGTTTTATGAAGGTTTAAATGTTTAGTGTTTCAGTAATTGTGTTCTGTTTTGTACTGATTTGTTTCTGCTCGGGTATTTCATATAATTTTTATTTTTCTTGTATGTATGATTATGTATTCAGAATCATAATATTGTCTTAATATATAATACATTTTATCAGTTATGAAAACAATTATTCTATTATTAGTTATAGAAATATGTAACATAATTACAAGTAACATAGCTTGTTAGTGATAAAACATTTTTGAGTTGTATGCATATTTTGTTATTAATGGCTGAGAACCTATGTTATGTATTTATGATGCTGTTGTTAAACTAGACTAAATGTTGCCTTTATGTATACATTTTATATACCTGAATTCTACTCAAGATTTAGGAAAAATTCATTAATATGGTATGGTTTTGTGGTAGGAAGGTGGTAGGTTGTGTGGTATTCATTGTGTGGTATGGTTTGAAACGATAGGAATAATCAAATTAGTGCTTATGGATTTTGTTAAGGTATCTATAGATAATTAAATCTCAGTAAATAAACAATTTTCTTATTAATTTTCTATTGTAGTGTATTTATTGTTCATAGCCTAAAGATACCATACACAATAAATAAGCTATGAACAATAAATACACTACAATAGAAAATTCAGATTATAGGTACCATTAGTAAGCATCAAGTGTGTGTATATTATAAATACATCACATTATCATTAATTTTCTTATTGTTTTAATTTTTCTGTATACTTTATGTTTGGATGTGTACTATTTATATATTTTAATATTCTATCTGGGCAGATACTTGTATACTGTACTTATAAATGTATGTACTGTCGTTATGGCATCTAAGGTATATGACATTTACAAGTTTCATATAACCAATCTATTTCTTTAAATGGTGACTTAAAAACCTTGGCTTATACAATCATAAAGTCTCAATTCGTTATTTTATCTTTTACGCGTGCTTAATTAAGAGCGTGTATTTTTTTTTTAATTTCATTAACATTTTGTGTTTTCAGATGCAAGCTGCTTCTGTGGTTGTATTGTTAATTTTACCTTCTTGTAAAAAGTCCGTGGTGTATTCGGTATTCGGCATTAAATTTTCTAGGTTACTTTCAGTGTTTCGTTTGAAGTTAATTTTTGTCACATTATTTTGAAAGGGTTTTGTTTTTATTAAATTTGATATTGGTTTAGGTTGCTCATGAAATGTAACCTAATTGGTAGTTTGCATTGTTATTTGGATACTTATTATTAGTATATTTAAATTCTTATTATCTTGCCGAATTTCATTAAATGCTGAATTTTGTTTTATTAAATCTATTGTAATTTTTATGTTAGATGTTCGGTACAACGAAACACTTTCAACACAAATCGTTTTTTATTTGATATATTGTTTAAATATTACTGGTCGCAAAAGAAAATTTCAGAAACATATTTTTGAACTGCAAACAAAAATTATGTAATTAACACGTTATGTGCATTATGGTATTGTATACATTACCATATATTATTACATGTAATTAAATAATATACATTACAATTTTAAAAATAATTGTAATTATAAATGAAAAACTGTGATTCAACCTTGAGTTTATCTATTTCTATCTCCATTCATTTTGTTGTCTGTCACATCTTCAGCTTCACTCTCACTTTCTCTGTCATGAGTGTGTATTGAAAACATAAATTACGTTAAACTGAAAAGACATGTGAAGAGATACATTTCTTATTCATTTCACAAACATCATTTAGTTTTTGATGTTACAAGTTAGAGGACCAATTTCAGGTAAATATAATACACACACGTGTGAATAATTTTAATATTTATAACCTTACAAAGACAGAAAAGTAGAAGTAACCATAATTATTTTTACTAAAAACGATTTCTAATTGTTTGATGGGTGGTCACTTGCACTTTAAGTACAGACAACATATAAGAGCTTGTAAGACGTTCGCAAACAAACTTATACACGCGATGAAAGTCAAACGTGTGTATACTATTTACTCCCAAAGAATAGATCTCTAAAGCAAGAATCGATTGTAAAATTACTTTTCCTACAAACAGACGTTGAATTTTTACAAGACTTTGTGTATTTGTTTATGTATTTATGTATTGATTGTGTATACCTGTGTGTATTCATTCTAGTTTTTTTATATTATTGCAATTTTCGTAATTCATGTTAATGCGTCACGCAACGGGAAACTTATTAATTTAAATCATGCTTTGATTATTTTTTATTAGCAATTTACCGTGTTAAATTTCTAGTTGCTCTCAATTATTATAGTTTGTTGCCCTGTGAAGGGATCGTGTTTCTGCTAAGTAGTGTACCATTTCTGCGAAGAAGCTGGACGTGCTAAAATGACTATTTTTTGCTTTACTCAGAACGATTACTAAAAATTCTGAAACAAAAAACTAATAAAGAATTTTCAATAAATTCTACTCTAAAAAAAAATGTCTAGTATTGAGTGATGAAGTGATCAATTGAGTTTACGAGGACTGTAATTATATACGCCGTATAATGTGGTTAAACGTGGGTTATTGTACACTATACAATATAATGAACATGCACCATTTTTGTTAACCAAATGTTAACGAAAATATATGCACAGCACACATAACGGAATTTCTACATGTGCAGAATATTGAGCTGTTGCACTACCAACATTGTATGTGTTTGATTTTAAGACATGATTTTATGAACTGGATTGGTCTAGTATTTTTTGTAACATAAAGGATGAAACCAGGAATAAATGACAACATTAATTAGTGTTTCGTCCATGAAACCTTCTCTGGAAGATACACGATCTGACTTAACAAATTAAACAACACGCTTACCAATTTTCAGTACAGTTACACAATTTGTTGAATAAAGTTCTGGTTTCCGACGACTGAAATGAAGAAAAAATATTATTGAGGCAAAGAAAGAAGTAGCGGCCAGTACTAACAATGCATAGGTCAGAAGAAATAGAATACAGTTGATGGACTTGTCAATAAAAAAAACTAACAGTCAGGGGATAACTAGAGTGCTTCATAACCACCAGCCCTCTGGCAAACTGGAATACTCGTACAGCTGGATACATAGTAAAAACTCACGTAGCTCAAAGCTTAACGAGAACGAGCAGAATGGAAGCTCTGCGAGATAATCTGGATTTGTCGTGATATAATTACACAGTTGAATGGTATTCAGTCACGAAAGCTGCATCTGCTTAATTATGTAACCACGTTGGTATAGCTTCAACGTTTCCTGCCACAGATAATTTTATTCTTGCCTCTTTTGATAAATGAATTTCATACCAGCTACCTCGTTCTTTATGCTTGACTATCACGTCCATATATTTAAGTATCGGTTGCAAGTGGTACACTGTAAGGGACTTGACTTATAGACTTTTTAGTAACATCTATATATTTCCGAAATACGTTCATAAATTCGAAGTGTTACAAGCCATAAAACATGCATATGCAACCAAAATCTTAAAGGAATTATTTAAATATGAATGAAACATACTAAATTGTTTGTAAATTCTACAAATGCTTATCCTTTTAAATTTTTAGAACATAATTTCACTACGATAGCCGTTATTACAAGGTAACTAATGGTAGCAAAATGTAAATCTAACAACTATTACAAAGGAAATAACGCTTCATCCTTAAGCAGGTTTTGAATCGGACAGTAGATACGTAAGACTAGTACTACTATAAATGTTTTAATTTACATTTAGGTATTACGTTAAAAATTATTTCATTAATTAAAAATTGTAAGAAGATAAATCTGGTAAGTAGGAGAATCTACTTTTAAATTTCTACTTCAATTTGACAATGTATATGTCTTACGGTCATTGAACACCTAACTTTCAGTCTTACGGAATAAATTTGTTAATAAATTATTCAGATGTTAAATGATACAATAATTTGTTTAAGTTTAGGTGTACTGGGTTTATACTATTCTTGATATCTTTCATCTTATGTTTCCATAAGATCTCAATGATTTTTATTTTTTGATTCCACGATTTCAGTAAATTTCTTTTCATATAAACAGACACGATATACTTTTAGATTACACACTTCTTATGGACGCTTATCATAAACAGATTTAGTGTAATGATTTTGTGATTCGGCAATGAAACGTTTCGGCAATATTCGGATTAATTCTGGAGAAGCCGTAATTTTTTGTGTTAATAACAAATTGTGTGATATACAACAACGTCCAGTTTTTCTCATTGTAAATAGGGGATAATGTTGTACAGTTTTCTTTTATACATGAAACACGTGATGTTTACATACCCTGGTGATATGGATAATAAGGCTGCTGAAATAACACCAGTGAACTGGATTAAACAAAATTACATATTTGTAACTGCTTCATTCTTACACATCACATTTTATCATTACAGAATGGGTTGCATAACGCATACTTGACTAACAAGATCGTGAAAAATTTGTGTTAGTATAATAAGCTGTTACTGTTATGTTTTAGTTGCCAGAATCAGTTCTACTAATACTGCTAGTAGTAGTAGTAGTGGTAGTAGTAGTAGTAGTAGTAGTAGTAGCAGTAGTAGTAGTAGCAGCAGCAGTACTAGCAGAAGTAGCAGCAGTAGTATTAGCAATAACAGCAGCAGCAGTAGTAGTAGTAATAGTAGTAGTAGTAGTAGTAGTAGTAGTAGTAGTAGTAGTAGTAGTAGTAGTAGTAGTAGTAGTAGTAGCAGTACTAGTAGTAATAGTAGTAGTAATACTAGTAGTAGTAGTAGTAGTAGTAGTAGTAATAAAATACAAAAAGATATATGCGCGGGAATAGATTAATGTATGTATACAAAAAAGAATAATAAAAAACGGGCGCCGGCGTAGAAAAGATTAACCACAACTTATTTAAACTAGATGAGGCTTATACCTATCATAATGGAGGTCTCGTCTATTGTGTATACCTATCTATACGTTATCATAATGGAGCTCCCGTCCATTGCGCAAGCAATTATCTACCATTATTGGAACCAAATAAAATTGATCACAATAAGATAAAGGTAAGAACCGTAAGGGCCAACATGATGAATAGAATGTACTTTAGAAACGTGAGCAAGGAGCGGAATAGAGACGGACGAACATGAGTAGGCCTAACAAGAGAGCAAGAAACAGAAGGAAGGGTGAAATGACTGAATAGGAGCACTGAAGATCGAATTTTGACAATTCAGTACATCCTGTATACTTTAATGAAAGAAGCTTTTAGATATCAACTAGAGCAAAGACAGTAAACGTTTACAGAACTACGACCCATATTTAAACGGTTACATATAACCACGCCCCCTTATACCTTAAAATGTGTGTGTGTGGGTGCGCGCTCGCTCGCTAATTTTAATGTGAAGCTGGTATTTAGTGTTGGCAAAACATATAAAATTAAACTTCAGTGTCATTTTATGTTTGTATTCCAACAAATGTTAATAAAGCTAATTCTTCTATTCTTTGTTTTTTTTTTTTTAATTAAGGTATTGAATCTAAAACTTGACTGTCCTGAATTTAAAGTACAAAGTCATTTAGTTTCCTTCCTACAGCAAGGAATTTTAAATTGATGTTTATTGACAAGCCCTCTTAAAATCCTTAAAAACCTTGCGGGGGGGGCGCCAACCAGGATGATAACCGCAGAACTAGAGTAAGGCATATCAGAACATAGAAACTGTCGAGAAATTACTTTGGAGGAGTTAATGCGCCTTAATTCTAATGACACACCCGCCCAAATCTATTTATCAGTTTCACACCCACGTCCAGCAGTAGTATAGCAAACTTTATGGTTCCTTAAGGGTTAATTGTAAACTTTTACGAATTTGCCGACACAGCAATCCTAGCTAAGTAATATTAAAGAGAAATTTAAGTCCTTGCTGCTAAAACTAATTAATCTAGACTTACCTGTTTCATATTTTGGTCAAATATGCACTTCTTATAATTAGGAGTATATAAAATCCCTAAAATATTTTAACATATAATATTATTTTTTTCATATGACATACTAGTGGAACGCAAAGAGAAAAATACATTTAGTCTGTCAAATGTGTTTGTCATAACTGAACAAAATGATAGGAAGGAGTAGTCAGTCTATAGTGTGTATGTTAACATTGCAGGCGGTGTATTCAAACCGCCCACATGTTTGAGTTTCAGAAAATCTTACAAGGCATAAGACGTTTTGACTAAAGATTTAATAAAAAAACTGTCAGCCAACGTCGAAAAACGTCTGATGTAGTATATTAAAGATGTGACATCAATATATAAATACAAGTAGAATAATGTTTTCTGCTGTATATATTCTTTAGCATGGATACAGGCTACTGAAAGTAAACAAAGCTATAGTGCTGAATTTGTTTATTATTTAAAGTAAAAACAGTACCGTTGTGCAGCGATAAAAGTTCATTTATTATCAACAGCGACGATTCTTAATTTATGAAGATATTTTGCTGATCATTGATTTCAAACGTGTACCCACAGTATCGGAATAGACATTTAGCCGTGTTATGTAAAAGGGTGAACTAAATCACAAGACAATTAAACAAGGAAAAACATTTTAAAGCGCCAATGTACGTATCCTAGTAGTAGATTGCATTGCTGTTAAAAACAACACAGATCTAAAAAAACGTGTCAAGTTACGTAATAATTTGTGCAAGCACTTTTCTGGTTTTCAATCTCGTTTTGCCGACTGAAATCATTACCCTTTGAGTCGCTTTCATTCTCACAAGTTACGTAGCACTGGAGACTAATTTTCATGCATGACTACAAATTATATGTTATTTTGAATGTTCATCCTCTTCTTTCACAGCACTTAATGAATATTAAATACTACACTTTCACATGTGAAACTTACTTTGTTTATTATCCTCGTACGACGTTTCAGCGCGATGTTCGCCTTCCTCAGCGAGGTATGATACTGGATGTCCGGAACTTGTAACGGTTTTTTCTAGTTGGTATGTTGTGTGTGGGGGGGTGGAGGTGGAAGGGAGTTGGCGCGGGATTCCGAATTATTGTATGTTTTGTTTATTATTGTGTCAAAGAGTGCGTGTGATTTTAAGTGTAATTGGTCGTTAAGAATGTTGTTTGATTGTGTTGTGTAATGTTTGTATATTTCGTATTGTTCTGCGGTGTTAGGTTTTCGAATTTTAGGTAATTATTGTAGGATCTCAAGATTGTTTTTTATGTTGGTGTAGCTGTGGTTTTTTGTCTGTATGTAGGTTTTATGTCTTTTATCTAATAACAACATACACTCCGCGTTCGCCACACACATACAGACAAAAAACCACAGCTACACCAACATAAAAAACAATCTTGAGATCCTACACTACTTACCTAAAATTCGAAAACCTAACACCGCAGAACAATACGAAATATACAAACTTTACACAACACAACAAAACAATATTCTTAACGACCAATTATACTTTAAATCACACGCACTCTTTGACACAATAATAAACAAAAAATACAATAATTCGGAATCCCGCGCCAACTCCCTTCCACCTCCATACCCCCCCCCACGCAACATACCAACTAGAAAAAACCGTTACAAGTTCCGGACATCCAATATCATACCTCGCTGAGGAAGGCGAACATCACGCTGAAACGTCGTACGAGGAAAATAAACAAAGTAAGTTTCACATGTGAAAGTGTAGTATTTAATATTCATTACAAATTATACTCCTGTCATTCATGTGAAGGCTTCAGAACGTAATACAACTTTAATAATGAAATTTAATTTGTGTCCACGACAGATAATTAGTTTATAATTTTTACTATTGTTTTCATTTTAAAACATTTTAATTATTTTTCTTACGTGTTTCATGTTTATTTTTAATTTAAATTAATTCAGTACTAAATGTTTCACAAACTATTTACTGCATTTTATTGATATTTATAATATTTTATTTACAGAGCTACAATCAGTTGAGTACAGGTTTAATTTCCCGGCTCAAAAATTCAAGCATTAGCTACACGCGTGTTTTGAGCAGTCAATAGACAGAAGATTATCGTCAATGATTAAATCCTTGTTCTGCCGTATGCAGCTCTGCACGTTTAAGATTGGCATGGTTTAGCTTCTCCGATCCTGTATTCAGCCTGCTTTGTCTTCTTAAGACGTGCATTAACACCTAAAAAATGATCAGATAGCAACTTTCTTTTCACACACACACACACACACACACACACACACACACACACACACACACACACACACACACACACACACACACACACACACACACACCTTTAATTTCTTTATAAGTAACTCGAGTTACTTGTAGTATTCTTGTATAGGTCTAATATTATATATTTTCAAAATATAATTACTTATACAAGTAGTTGTTTCCCATTTATATCGTTTGAATCAACCTAAAAAGATATAACGATAACAATTGGAAACAACTACTTACAAAAGTAATTATAATTTCATAATATAATAATATACAAATTCTATATGAATATATATACACCCACACACGTATAATTTTTTATTTGTAATTTATGACAGTGACTTTATTTTTTATGTACAGATATATTTGTACATATGTGAGCTAGAACATATCCGCCCTTTACGAGATTGCAAGTGGAGCGATAAAAGCACAACTGTCGTTAAAAGATGTTAAATCTAAGTTTATTTAAATTATTGCAAGACATTAACTAAATTCGATTAAATAATAATCTATAGTAATATATGAAACAATGTATTGTCTCAGAACTATCAGCAGGTAGAAACGATCGTATACCAGATACATATCTGTACAATACCCTCCAGGTATCTATACCACACGTGAACATCCACGTGACGGAGAAAGTAAATAAATTTGACATATTAGAAGTACAAGCTTTTGGTATATTTCTACTTTAAAAACATCTTGCATTAACTACTGCTTAGAAGAAGAGTAATGAGGTAGAGAAACTGAGTGACTGACAGTGATAAGATGTAACAAAAAATAAAGGAACAGCGAATACATTTCTACCGCCGTTTTAGCATCAACCACAATGTGAGTGAACGAATCCAGCAAAAAATAAAATGTAACAATATCGCTTACATCAATTATAGTGGATGGTACCAAGTCGTGTCATACGCTGAATGATCGATAGGGGGAACTTGTACCAGATGGCACACTTTGGGGATGAATTGTTGAATAATTTCAAAAGGCGCTTTCAAAATAAACGTAATTAGTGATGAAACATGCATGATAGTAGACAAATAATAGTATAAGGAAAACGTGAAGCAAACCGAAATAAACAAATCAAACAGACAAGTAAACAAAATATGGCTTAAACGTAACTCATGGGTTGTCTCTTCGACACAGCCGTCGTGAGAGACATGTCTGTGAGGTGGGATCTGTGGCTCCGTAGCTGGGATTAGAGTATACTTACACAGACTCGACATAAAAGCCAACACTGAAATTATTATTTATTTACAATAATAAAACCAACAATGAAAATTTTAATCATTTCATTAGTATCTGTTTCTGGAAACACGTCATTATATTCAGAATTTATTATACGCATTGGTTTATAATAAGAGAAGTATTAATACAATTTACATAGACTCTTAGTTGGTTTTTGATTCTGACTTGCATTAGGGAAAACGAACCTAGCGAAATGGTTTCCGAGCGTTACGAATGCGACACGAAGGCTGCACGACGGCTCATTCACAGTGAACCCCTCGCTCGTTGACAGTATGCTTCAGTACTTACGGGTAAAGTGTCGCTCTGCGAGTTTTTGTTTCCTCTTTATTTAATTTCTTTTGTGTTATTTATATTTCTATATATTGTAACGTGACATACTATAGCACATTTACAAGTATAATTAATGGAAGAAAAGCTGTATACTAAAGGAAAATAATAACTTATTAAATGAAGAATGATAGCATAACACCACTAACTAATGTTGACTTAGACTTAGACAATGACGATGACTAGACCCAATAGATTGGATAAGGTGAGACAGAAACAATAATTCCAGACACTAATAACAACAAGTATAAGAACCCAAATATTATCAAGCATGATATAGAAATAAGAGTACCAAAATTAGATAAGAAAATAAATAACATGTAACCTATAGTAAAGATAAAAGAACATAAAATAAAAAACAAATATACTAATAAAATATAGAAAGAATGTTAATAAATAAGCTATCAAAAGCCACTAAAATAAAATAAAATTGAATAAAAATAATTCATTGGGAAGGTGATAATAAGTAACAACCATTGATAAGACCCAGCATAGATAAATATAGGAATTATAGATAAGATGGTAGGAGGTGAACACCAAAAGTGATAAATGATTAATGACCAATAACAAACCATTATAGGACCCAGTGATAGTGAAAGAATTACATAAACACTAGTTAAGGAAGTGCAGTGAAAAAAAAATAAAATAACAAACTTGTAATAATAGATTACAAATCATCTATTAACCAACATATAATAATTATAGAATAAGTAGGATAAGGGGTATATTGTTGTAATGTTAATGAAGGAATGTTATGAAGTTATATTTATATTCTTTAAAATGAGTTTATAAGGGAATATTAGGGCACAAGTTAATTGTTCAATTTTGTTATAGATTTCTTTGTTAGTAATTATGTTGAGGATTATGGTAAACAAAACCATTCAAAACATGTAAAACTTCAGATACAGGCATGGACCTAAAAAAGAGTTATTAAATAGATATATAATGTTATATGATGATTAAAAATAATCAAATGATATGATTTAAGTTAGTTTGTTTCAGTAAAAATGTTTAGTAGCATGTAAAGTTAACATAAATGACTATAAACCATTGTAATGGGTATAGGGTAGGTGAATTATGAACTCTAAGCATTAGGTCTATAACTGATAATCAGAAATTGGTGAAATTTAAGATAAAGCAATAGCCATTGAGAAAATAAAGTGTATAATCTGTTTAGGTTTTATAATAATAGTGTAGAACACAAAACTGGATAAATAATAATTAGTTTAAATGTAATTAACAAAAGAAAAACCAAATGAAAAAATAGTAATCTGTAATAATTTGACAAAAGGTAACTTTGTGTGGTATCAAAATAATTTGTAAACAAAGAGGAAACTAATGGTGTTATTGTATTTAATATTACAGGTAGTATAAGTAAGTTGTAATAATTTGAAGATTTTTAATGATTTTGTATAGAAAAACGTTAGTTTGATATAACAATGTTATAAATTATCAACCAATGGGAATTAGTTTTTGAGAGGAGGTTGCCATAACAACCAAACTTTGTTATAAGGAAACCGTTAATAAATTGTATCACTCCATTATTAGAGTTTCAGTAGGGTGGATGTATGAAACCCACAAAGAAATAAAAAGAAGTAATTCAGCCAATTTTATCAAAAGTACTGATTAAGAAGATAAACTAAATCACAGTAATGACACTGATACTAAACAAATAAATAAATTCAACAAAGGAAATAAAAATTAACCAGGAGAAATTGCCGAAGAAGCCCAAATGAAGGAATAATAACCACCGAAGGAAGAAAATATCTGAAAACGTAAATGAACCCTGGAACCAACCTTAACCAGTACGACTGAGGGAAATTAAATATCGTAACCAGATCATAATCGAAAATTGAACTTGGAATTCACCAAACTACCCAAGAAAGGACAAGCACCAGTATTCGAGAGAAGTATTACCCCGGATAGCCGAGACGAAGGAGTGTTAAGTATATTTTAAATACGACTTCACTGAAAAACACAAGACAATCAACCATAAGTCAACTAAACTTTTCACATCACTTATCACTTTTAGTAAACACATAAACTTGATTTGAGTTAACCAACACCTCAATTTGAATAACTATATCAAACCAAATTTGATTTTTTAAGAAATATGTTTTAAAAACGGAAAGTTTGCTAACCATAAATAACCTATAAAACACTAGTTCCCATATCGGTAATTTACCACAATAATTTAAGTATATCACCTATTCTATAATATTTATAAGGTATATTGTAAGATTTTGTACATTTATTAGTCTGAATAACAACATTTTCTGTTGTCACAAGAACCTCGACCTGAGAATTAAATAAACGAAGAAAACTAAACGGCATAGCAGTGAGTCTACATACACACGAGCCGACAGAATCGCCAATCGCGAATAATTAAACATGCCGGCGCAAAAATAAGAATTATATTTTAAAGGAATTTGTAGAAATTGAACCCCATCAATAATTGTTAATAAAGCTTAGTACAAACGTTAAAGTGTATGTTTGATTTTAATCAACAAAATATAAAATTTTGAGCAAGGAAATATAGAATAATAAACTTTACGATTTCGATTTACTACGGAGAGTTGGCAACCAGACGTAGAGGCAGTAATTTCGAATTTGAACGACCGAACGGGTGAGTAGACATTCGACATTCGTAAGTATTTAAAACAGTTATAATCGGTTTATTACAATATTCGGAATATCTGACAAAAATTACGTAGAATAGTATAAGGAATATTATAAAATTAAATATTAAGACGCGTCCTATGAAGAAAAATTTAGAAACTATGAAGGCCTACGACTATGTTAAATTTAGCCCAGAAAGATAAGGTGGAAACATGTACTTTTACTCGACATGTTTCTACAGAAATTTACAGTACGTTCAAGTGAATTTCTAGATGCGATACGATAACCGTATGTTTTGTTTTTCCTTGTCTTCTCGTTTATTGTAACGGATGGACAAAACATGGCCAATGTAAGGTTTTAAAGACTTAAACATTTAAATGAGAGGACAAGGAAGGACGAAGGTTCCTTTCAGTAGCTGCACTGAATTATCTTTATTAGGCACAATAAATATATTAGTTTAATTGGATTCTGTGTATAAGCAAAATATTATGAAGCAAAACGACAAGTAACTAAAAGTAGGTGTATATTAAAGAGAAAAATTAATTGTATAATGTTTTGTGGAAAGCTGAATTTAGATTTAAGAAGGCACAGTATAAAGGGGACTCTCACAAAAGCTTTTGGAATTAATTGATTTTAACACTGAAAATGTTTATAAGGAGGTGTCGCACATTTGCGGGCGACCGCTGGTGCGTTATCGAAAATTGGAACCGGTGAGTTCCCGTAGAAACTACTTCTTTGTTGTCAATAACGTAGTACACATATAAAACTTCGCTTATGAATGCGACTACATTTAACTTATAATCTGTACATTGATAAATGAAGAATGAATTAATTGATTCGTGAATGAACATAAATATATATATATATATATATATATATATTACTATTATACTTATAACTATTTTACCTCAAGATATATTTTTTCCTTTAGGAACATGTTTCGGGAGATCCTGTTCTCCCATCTTCAGCCTTCGCCATCTTGCTTCTGGTGCAGTATTTGTGTGTTGGCTTCTGGATGTTATTAAGGTGGTTTGTTGGTCTTTGGTCCTTCAATGTTGCATTATTGTGTGTGGTTGTGGTATCTGTTTTTGTATTTTGTGTATTTTCGATGTTGAGTGCTTTGAATATTGTGTCATGTTTTGTATTGATTTGTATTTGTTCTGGTATTAATTTGTTTTGTGTTTTATGTTTGTAAATCTGTAAATTTTCCCAACTGTTCATTATGGTGCCTTTGTGTGGTATTGGAAAAATTTACAGATTTACAAACATAAAACACAAAACAAATTAATACCAGAACAAATACAAATCAACACAAAACATGACACAATATTCAAAGCACTCAACATCGAAAATACACAAAATACAAAAACAGATACCACAACCACACACAATAATGCAACATTGAAGGACCAAAGACCAACAAACCACCTTAATAACATCCAGAAGCCAACACACAAATACTGCACCAGAAGCAAGATGGCGAAGGCTGAAGATGGGAGAACAGGATCTCCCGAAACATGTTCCTAAAGGAAAAAATATATCTTGAGGTAAAATAGTTATAAGTATTATAGTATTATATACATCAAGAAACGGACTGTAGCAGAAAGTGATTGAAATATATATATATATATGCATTTTTTTTTTTTAGATTTATTGAAGCATTTTCAATGTCCTTCTCTGTTCATTGCATTTGTGCAATGCCTGTAAATTTTTTCATCAGAACCAGATAAAATATTAAAGGAGCGTTTAAACAATACAACAGTTTTTTAAAGTACGTATAAGACTGCAAAATGAAATTCTGGACAGTATGACTGAGGTTCGTTAGCGAGGTATTAGAGACAAAATAAACGAAAGAGAGTGTAAATGAGTTTATAGCGATTCGGTGTGATGGAGTTACAAATATTTCACATCAGTGTCCAGTGATGGTTTCAGCTAAGTATTTCCACAATGGAAATATATATGAGAGATTCTGGAGTTTCTTAAGAATCACTTAAAACTCAGCTGATGTTTTAACACGGAAGATATACTGATTTCAAATTTGCCTTGTAAACTAATCACCCAAACTTACGACAATGCCAATAAACGAGTGGTGCTACCAGTGGCGTTCAAAGAAAAATAGCTTATAACTATGCTCATTTCGTTTTCTGATATGTGCATTAAATTTAGTTACAAACAGAAGTAACACTGTTGCAGACCACTTTAGAAAAAGTATTCTGATTAGCGCTTTCAAGCTTAACAGCTCATCACCTCATCTGAAATATAGATCTGATATGACGATGAGCTGTGAAGCTTGAAAGCTCTAATCTGAATAATTTTTCTATATTGGTGTGCAACAGTGATATTTCTGTTTGCAATTATAACCACTAACGCGATTTTATTAATTAAATTCAATTATACGAACAGCTATACGCCAAAATTGAAAAGTGGAAATTTTTCTCAAATTTATCTGCTGTCTCTAATTTTCTTTCAAGTTCTACTCATGGATGCAATATATTCGAAGAAATTGTAAAACGTAAATTGCCAACAATTGTTGCTACATGATTGAATTAAAACATTCATACAATAAACGTCGTTTTTAAAAATCTAGAAATTTCTAGAAATTTAGTTTTGATATATTGAAGGAAAATGTCATGAAACTGTTACTTGTAAACAGGATTACGGTTAGTCAGAACACTAGAAGATCGTGGTTTGTATTTTGGCTTCCTTTATTTCAGAAAGTCTTTCCATCTGTAGGTATATCATACAGTCAGTTTCAATTTACGCAGAAGGACGGTGTTGAAGTTTTATCAGATCTTAATTCGAAAAAAATATGTTGCTTCAAAAACAAAAATTCTGTTATTACCAAGGAAGTATGTGACAAGATAATTTGTGAGTACAAACAAAGGCGTTCATATAGAGGTCACTTGAAAGCTGGAGTTTTAGTTAACGCATACAACCTCCCGCCTTGTTACCAGACGTTTCCTCCATCGAGTTTCAAATCAGTTATAGAATTGTATTCAGTATAAGACGAGTTTTCCCGGCTGTTTGGCCGTACTCTATGGTTTACTGACAAACCAAACGTTTCAACGGCTCTAATGGCTGCCATTATCAGTGAAATATAAAGAAATCCTGAACGTAGGGTGTTGTTGAAACGTTTGGTTTGTCAGTAAACCATAGACCACGGCCAAACAGCCCGGAAATCTCGTCTTATACAACTGACACCGGCCGTGAAAGCCTTAGTATAATTGTATTCAGTGTTTCAAGAAGACAAGTTACGGACTGAACTGGAAGTAATTTATTAAATGGAAAATTACAAAAATATTGTAGTGGTCTAAAATACCCTTCGAGGCTGTTTAGCAATGGTTTAAATTATCTTCAGCAAAAAGTAAAATTATTGAAAATTATTGTGACAACTTAATTTTGATTTCTTATAACTGGCAGTGTATTTACCATTTTTTTTTTGTATGAATGCATTTCTACGTCTTCTACAACAAAAACAGACATTTAATTACCATACTTATGTCAACGCTAAATCAGAAAAATCGTTTCCTACTATTAAATGAATTAAAACGTTTGTAAGGAAAACTATGAACGAAGATATTTGAAATTCTTTAGTAATATTATTAGTGAATAAAAACGTAATCCATAAGATAAGTGATCTTGATGAACTATCAAATGAAGTATGAAGTATCAAAACTTTTATTTCCCAGAAAGACAAACGGCTTCACTTTGTGTAGAACCAATAACATTTATCATAAAATACTTCATACGTCTTGTTAATTACACTTTAATTTTTTAAGTGATTGTGATGTGGAAAAATATTTTTCTAGACATATTTAACGTGACTATCCCTTTTACAACCAAAAAATATACACAAAATTATAAGAAATGTAAATACCTAACGAGGTAACGATTTTGTATACGTATTAAAATCATATCTAAAAATTGTCTGTTTTGTGCTCCAAAAAGACACTGCTGAATTGGATTACAACGTCGCCCAAACATAGAAGGTTAGTCAGTGTCTTATAAACCTTTCTGTTGTGTAAGATATTAAGAGCCCTCTAAGTATTTCTATCGCGAACCGCTACTGATATCAATGCAGATTTCTGTAAGGTGAACTTCATTCTATATTATTATTAATATTGAAATAATAAGTTAAAATTATGGGCGTAACACGGAGATCAGTTATAAGTGAATGCTATTGAGATATTGTTATGAGCATCGTACAGAGTTTTATCCTAAGACAAAAGAGTAAATTGTTAAAGCCAAGAGAAGCAGATACAGTTTTTGTAACACACGTCTACGAAACATAGGCGCCCATGTTACAGTAAGTCTCCTAGTCATACAATATCCAAATTGCATTAGACACATCAAATAATAAAAGCAACCAGTTAAATAAAATTGAAACCATTAGTATCTATAACTACATCCTAATAACAAACTGCATCCTTCACTAATAACAAACTGTTATCAGCGCACAGTTCCCGGAACTCTCAACTGAATAAATGGCAGATTCATAGTTCTTACATACTAGCTAGAGACATCTATCTTCAAATCCCAAACAGTTATAGCAGCTCCATTGGCTGGAACGTTTTTTAAGATTCAGAATACTGTACAGCACTCTTCTTTCTTAATTGAATAACAAAGTAAAAAGGATTGTGACGTACTAAAAACTTTTAAAATTACTAAGACACGGTAGTCTTTAGACTGTCCAGTATTTAGGCCTGAATAGTGAGAAACGTTAATGCTATTTTACATTATTTGTGATCCATTTATTTGTGGGCCCCTCAAAGGTCCGAAAAAGTTTACGAGCAATTTTATTATTTTTTTCATTTGTATGGTGTTTTATTATTATTACAGCTTTGCACGGTCAAGTCAGTGACCCCGGAAGAATTTGTTAATAAAACGGGAAAAAATTCATGGCGAATAGACATTAAACTCTTAAATACTTTCAATCTCTGTGTCTTTTTTGATGTACTTTTCTTGTATTTTTTCCTTGGATTTCATTTATTTTAACTAAGATAAAATTAGTTATATTTTTACACATAAAGTGTCAATAAACATCACGTAAACAACGTTTAAATAGCAAGTATTTTTACTTTATCTAAAAATCAAACTTTTACTTGTGAACTTACTGTTTTTTCTTCACTGTTTTTTTAATTTGGCCTTGGAGCGGGACCGGTCGTGTCGCCTTCGTACAAAAGAAAAAATAAGTTCAGACTAATCAATATTACAATCTCAAATTGGTTATAAAACCTGCTATAACATCCTGAAATTAATTCCATTAATTAATCGGTAATAACACATTAAAAATACTTATAGTTGTCTTGATTGTTCATCATCTTCTTTCACAGCACTACACTTTATCTAAAAATGAAACTTTTACTTGTGAACTTACTGTTTTTTCTTCTCGTCGAACGCGTTTCGGTGTCGTATTCGCCTTCTTCAGCTTAGAGACAGACTGCCAGGGTTAGTAACGGTTGTTGTATGGAAGGTGTAGTGGGGGTGGTGCGTGGAGGAAGGGAATTGGCGCGGGGATTCAAATTAATGTTTGTTTTTTGTATAATTGTGTCAAAAAGTGTATGTGATTTATATTGTAATTGGTCGTTAAGTATGTTGTTTGGTTGTGTTGTGTGGTGTTTGTATATTTCGTATTGTTCAGCTGTGTTGAGTTTTCGACCTTTGGGTAAGTAATGTCAAATTTCAAGATTAGTGTCTATGTTGGTGTAACTGTGATTTTGTGTGTGTATGTGTGTGGCAAACGCGGAGTGTATATTGTTGTTGGTTAAAGCTTTTAAGTGTTCAGAGTAACGGGATGAAAAAGATCTTCCCGTCTGGCCTATGTAGAAACTATTGCAGTTATTACAATTTAATTTGTAAACACCTGTTTTGTTATATTTGTCTATGTCTGTGTTTGTATTATTGATGTGCTTTTTGATGGTATTGGTTGTTCTGTATGCTATTTTGTATTTGTGTTTTCTGAATGTGTTGGCGATTTTGTGTGTGTAGGAGTTGTGGTATGTGAGTGTGATGTATTTATTGTGTTGTGTGTTGATGGTATTTTGTGTTTTGTTGTTTTTGTTTTTGATGCGTTTGTGTACAAACACTATACACCACAAATTAAAATTTACACTGGAAATCGAACAAAACAATAGTATAAATTTTCTAGACCTAACAATTAACAAAACTAACAATACACACACGTACAAAATATACAGGAAACCAACCACAACTGACATGGTTATACACAACACATCAAACCACCCAACACAACATAAACATGCGGCCTTCAACCATATGCTCCATAGACTAACTAAAATACCCTTAAATAAACAAGATTACACTGAAGAACTCAACACAATAAAATACATAGCAATCAAAAACGGTTACAACCCTAATTTAATAAACACACTACACAAACGCATCAAAAACAAAAACAACAAAACACAAAATACCATCAACACACAACACAATAAATACATCACACTCACATACCACAACTCCTACACACACAAAATCGCCAACACATTCAGAAAACACAAATACAAAATAGCATACAGAACAACCAATACCATCAAAAAGCACATCAATAATACAAACACAGACATAGACAAATATAACAAAACAGGTGTTTACAAATTAAATTGTAATAACTGCAATAGTTTCTACATAGGCCAGACGGGAAGATCTTTTTCATCCCGTTACTCTGAACACTTACAAGCTTTAACCAACAACAATATACACTCCGCGTTTGCCACACACATACACACACAAAATCACAGTTACACCAACATAGACACTAATCTTGAAATTTGACATTACTTACCCAAAGGTCGAAAACTCAACACAGCTGAACAATACGAAATATACAAACACCACACAACACAACCAAACAACATACTTAACGACCAATTACAATATAAATCACATACACTTTTTGACACAATTATACAAAAAACAAACATTAATTTGAATCCCCGCGCCAATCCCCTTCCTCCACGCACCACCCCCACTACACCTTCCATACAACAACCGTTACTAACCCTGGCAGTCTGTCTCTAAGCTGAAGAAGGCGAATACGACACCGAAACGCGTTCGACGAGAAGAAAAAACAGTAAGTTCACAAGTAAAAGTTTCATTTTTAGATAAAGTGTAGTGCTGTGAAAGAAGATGATGAACAATCAAGACAACTATAAGTATTTTTAATGTGTTATTACCGATTAATTAATGGAATTAATTTCAGGACGTTATAGCAGGTTTTATAACCATTTTGAGATTGTAATATTGATTAGTCTGAACTTATTTTTTCTTTTGTACGAAGGCGACACGACCGGTCCCGCTCCAAGGCCAAATTATAGTGACGGTACTGCTAAATATTAGATTGTTTGTTTCTAGTGTTGGTGGTATCAACAAAAAATGCAATGTGCAAAGTCTGAATTACACACCAAATTATTATAAATAAACTGTAAATGTTATGTACTTTATTATAGGTTACTCGTAGAAAAAATTAAAAGACTGCCATGGAATGTTGCTGTATAAACAATAATTTCGTAATCAGTTTTATTATGAACAAAGAACAAATAATGTTTCTTTATTTAAAATTATATTGAAACGTTCCCGTACCTATAAATGTTATGCCATTGTGTAGCGTTTAAAACTTGCGGATACAAGTAACGTGAGTAATGCAGATCTGAAGAACGTATTCGTACACCACACGCGCGCGCGCGCACGCACATAGGCGCGATCGGAAGTAGTGGTGATCGAAATGTATATTTATTCTACATAAATTGTTAAGGAGGTTAATATTGGTTGGAAGTTGCGGGGTCTGTTGCATTCGTATTGCTAAAACCATAAGAAATGCTCACTGAATATGCAAGGATAGGCAGTAAATCATATTCTACGTCCACAAAGGAATAAGTCGCTCGCGCGAACTCCGGGAAGTTTATAAGTTATGTACTTAACGGAAGAGGGTAAAAAGCGAGTGTCCAGAGCGTAAAATCTCAAACGTCTCAGAAAAGAAAAAATTATCTGTGCAGTAACAGTCAAACAAATGCAACTTCTTGCCTACAAAACATAAATCTACATAAGGAGAGTTACTAAACATGTGCAAATTACCGCCAAAAAAAAAATTAAATCGGCTTTGAACAGTTAAGGGGGGATTCTAAAGGACATAAAGGAAGGTGTTGTCATCCGTCAGGATTTGGAGCTTCACAGAAATAATAAAATATCTAGATATAGGCCTAACGGGTAAATATTCCTTAATATTAATAAGTAAAACTAACCAGTTAGGGAAGAGGATAAAAAGAAAAACGAATTATCATGGTAGAGGGGTTTCAAGTAAAGAATTTAAGTGCATATCAGGCACTGTTAATAGACTACGTGGGGGTAAGCCTATTAACTATGTGCTGGAGAGGCACGGTCAACAATAGAAGAGACCAAGAGATCTGGTTCCATCTTGAATGAGGTTGCGAAGAATTATCAATATACGAGGCTTATCCAGAAAGTAAGTACCGTTTGGGCATTAAGAAAATGATACAAGTTATTTTAAAATTAATTTATTTTTAAAAAATTCTGCATACCTTAATCTACGTTTCTACATAGTCACCATGCAAGTTGAGACATTTGTCGTATCTTGGCACTAATTTTAATATGCCCGCTTCAAAAAATTCCGCCGCCTGCGCTTCAACCACTGCTGGACGTTTCCCTTTATCCCATCATCACTTTCAAACTTCTGGACGGCAAGAAATTTCTTCAGATGCAAAAACAAATGGAACTCGCTGGGAGCCAAATCTGGACTGTAAGGAGGATGACTGAATTGTTCCCAGCGAAATGAATCAACAAGCGCCGTCGTTACACGTGCGGTATGCAGTCGCGCGTTGTCATGCACAAACACCACTCCGGAAGTCAGTAGTCCACGCCTTTTGTTTTGTATTGCTCGCCGTAACGTTTTGAGTGTTTCACAGTAAACTTCTGCGTGGATTGTTGTGCCTCGTTCCATAAATTCCACTAACAAAATTCCCTGACAGTCCCAAAAAACGGTGCACATGATTTTTTTTTTGCAGAAAGAGGTAGCTTTGCTTTCTTAGTTTTCGGGGAACCAGTATGCCGCCATTACAGTGACTGTCGTTTAGTTTCTGGTGTCTCGTAAGAAACCCGTGTTTCATCCCCAGTGACAATTCTTTTCAAAAAACAATTTCCATCTCTTTCATAACGCTCCAAAAATTCCAAGGCTGCTCCCATGCGTTTCATTTTGTGACCGTCCGTTAGCATTTTCGGCACCCATCTCGAACACAGTTTTTTGTACTGTAAATGTTCAGTCACAATTTCGTGTAATAAAGATCTAGAAATGTTTGAAAAATCCATTGACAAATAAGTAATTGTGAATCGCCTATTGGAACGAACCTTCTCGTCAACACTGCGCAGCAATTCTTCGTTGACTAAGGACGGGCGACCACTACGCTCCTCGTCGTGAACATTTTCTCTTCCATCGTTAAACATCCTAACCCACTTTCTCACCATACCTCCACTAATCGCATTCTGTCCATAAACTTCACAAATCTTACGATGAATTTCATAAGGACTAAGATTTCTCGCATTCAAAACCTAATAACTGTTCTTATTTCACTACTGGCGGGCCGATCGATATTTTAAACATGATTACCGATGTGTAGTAAACGTAAATCGGAACGTAAACAAACAATGTAGCTTGGCTACTTCGTCGTCGAATAGAAGGAAGTAACTACGCATGCGCGACCTTCGTACTACAATATGCACGGGATATATGCGCAGACGGTACTTACTTTCTGGATAAGCCTCGTACAACAAATGTATAAAGAAAAGTGTGGAAGTAAAATAGTCTGTAATAGAAAATAGGCCTTTACCAAAACGACATCGCATTCTATACGGGCTTGTTTAAAGAATTTCGAATACAAAATTACAACTCCTCAAATAGAAAACGGGAAATTTCAAGACAAATCTTGAAATAAAGTAATCTAAAAAAGGAGGCCTAAGATACAGAATATGAATGAATATTCATACAAGCCTAAGGTAATATATGAATATGAATGAATTGGAAAAACTGAAAAAAGAAAAACTTTGACAGATGTTCTTAACCGTACCTATAAAAAAACAGGGTTACTATACGAAAGAAGCAACTTCTTGTAGTATTTAGAAAAGTACATAGTATTTAATTTAGATATTATCCTACCACATACAAACCGACTTACGAGTTGTCAGAAATATTCATGACAAAGTCATACTTGAAATAATTAATTTTAAATCATCGAACTAATGCTAACAGCACTACTTATAAACACAGTGTACAGCAAGACGATATGGTACGTAGTGACGTAAGTTACCTTGACCACTGCTTTATCGTTGTTTTTGCCATTTCCTCAAATTTTCCGTTATTTATATTTGTTCTATGTAAAAGAAAATTATAGATTCTTTCGTATATCTTGTTAAATTCTTCAAATTATCAGATAAACATGACTGTTTCAATTTGATGATTGTTGCTTCCATTTGTTTGGAAGCTACTACAATTACTGTGGTCATTTTAATGCTATTAAAGACGAGTATCTGGGAACTTTTCATAGCAGTTTGAATGCCATATTAACATCAAAAGTGATCACGCGTAGAGTAAAAATGTGGGGTGAGACGCACAGCCATCAATTATTGCAGAAACAAATTAATTTTGGTATTTTCAAAAAGTGATTTATGGAACAATTAATGCGTTGATGGGTTTTAGGATAACAAAGTTTCGTCACTGCGGATAAGCCAAGCCATCATTCAACTCAATTAATCAGATTTATATACTCAATAATGGATTATATCTTCAATTGTTCGTTGCGTAATGGGATTAAACATAACAAAATAAACTTTATACAAACGGAAGACGGATAAAACAATGCTTAATAAATTTGTTGCCCAGAAAACTGTACACGATACGATAATTCGTATTTATACTTGCAGATTTTATGGTGTTGAGTAGAGATTATTTAGTCCAGCAAAAGGAAACGTTAATGACGGTTTACTTGCAAAAACTGATACATGAGTCTAAAAAACCTTCGAAAAAGAACGAAGTTTCAGTTGGTTCCAAATGACAGTCAGGAACGCGCCCGAATTCAGTATTTGCGACAGAATATTTGCAATTGCGCGAAATTGGAAAAGCATTTTAGCCTTCTATAATTATATTTATGTAACACCCGTTTCCTAATTGATATATTTTTTTCGCGACTGCCTATACAGTGGAACTCCATTTATCCGAACTAATGTGTCCCAGACGTAATTCGGATATGCAGAAATTCGGATAATTGGGACAAACATAAGGAAAAGGTTATGTTATGAAAGAAAACGCGAAAATTGTTCAAAAATCAATTTTGTTTATTTTTATTACATGGGTACAGTATCTTTATTAAGACAGTATCTTAATAAAAACCAGGTCACACGTGTTTTGCAAGTTCACTTTTACTACAAAAAATTATCCCCTTTAAGGCAGTGTCAAAACTAACGAATGCCTCACTCGCCGTAGGTTCCTTTTCCGGTTCAACAGAAGCAACGTTGTCATCGTCTTCGTCCACCTTCTGAGATTCATCATTTACACTTTGGATAATTTTATCGTCGTCCAAAATTTGATATCCAGGGTCCGGTGAATCGCAATGCAACCACTCGTTTATGTCGTTCACGTCACACTCGGAACAGCCAGGAATTTGTACAATGATTTTCTGGATATCTTCAGTTGATACAGCTTCATTTCCTGCGACACTTTCTTTTGCTCTTTTTTCCACTTCCTTCTTGTTCATTGCTTCTTCTTTCTCTTCCTGAATTTGTTGTTTTGTCGAAATTCATATAATCTTATTCCATGCTCTCTTTAATGTTATAGTTTTCAACAAATTCCACGGATCGGCTATAATGTTACAACAGTCCTTTAAATCAATTCTCTTATGTTATGATACTGTACCTCCTTCACCTTCATCTGCTAACAGCAGCTTACGTAAAACTTGCTTTCTGTAATGTCGTTTCATACACTTTATTACGCCTTGATTCATCCATTGCAAAAAAACTCGTTACATTTGCAGGCAGGAAGAGCACTTTAAAACGTCCATTTCTTCTTTTCAACAGATCCACTGAAAGATGGGTTGCTGTATTATCAATAAGAAGCAAAACGTTTCCTCGAACCATTCTGAGAACAACGCTGCTGTCATCCACGCTTTCGGTTGTTTTTTGTATACGATCGGGAGCTTTTTAAAGTTTTTAAAAGCCCTAGGAGTTCTTGATTTTCCTATTAAAAACAATGGGAGTCGATGACTGCCCGTTGAGTTGGCACAAGTAAACACGCACTGTCACACGTTCATTACTAATTTTGTGACCAGGAGCACTAGCTTCTTCCTTTTAAGCCAAAGTTTTACGGGGCAGTGCTTTCCAATTAAGCCCCGTTTCATCGGCATTGTACACGAGTTCAGGATCATAGTTTTTAGTTATGGTTTTAAATTCTCCAATGAACTTATCAGCTTCATTGTTATCGGCAGAAAGTTTTTCTGCACTCAAATCTAAATCCCGATTACCACGCCCGGCCTTAAAATTACGTAGCCAACCGTTACTCGCTTCAAATTCGGATAAATCACCCACGTTTTCAGCAAATAGTTTTGTTTTTTGCTTTTTCACAAACACAGGGGCCAGAGAGGGGATTTCCAAGTGACCGTTGCTCCAAATCCATTTATAAACTGCATCTTCTAGGTTCTTATTTTCAGCCATTCTCATCACTTTTCTGGACAACATTCCATCTTCATTTTCCAAATTAGAAACAAAGTTGAAAATCGAAGAAATATTTCTTTTTATATCAGAAACAGTGGCTGCATCTACATTATAAGTTTCGGCCAACTGTTTGCCACATACTCCTTTTTTAATTGTCCAATAATTTTCACTTTGTCCGTCATCGGCAATACGAATTTTAGAAGACATTTTGTATACACACTACATGAACACAAAATGAAAACAACTTGGCAAAATACTGTGTTGTGTAAACAGAACATACACTATACAGCAAGACAATGAAGTCAAACACTGTAAATGTGAATGTGAGAGAGGTGAGTGACCTGGTGGGGGATGGGCGCGTCCTTGACGTTCTATTTTTAAGAATGCAAGCAGTAGACGACGAAATATTGTACTGATCAGTACGTAAACTATGATGCATAGCTAACGAAGTCTTATTTACTTGCGATGTTTTTTGTTAGTATGGAAACTGCAGTTCGAATAAACGTTTTTTTGAAATATCATTTTTTTAATTTCCTGATATCGAATCGGATAATTGGCGATTCGGATAACTCGAGTTCGGATAAATGGAGTTCTACTGTAACACCAACTTTATTAGATCTACAATCATCCCATGTCAGAATATAGATGGAACGCGATAAGTGCTATAGGTTCATTGCATTCTTCTTAAAGACAACAGTAGCGTCATATAATTACATCTGATATAAGGCAAGATGTAAATAAACTGTTAAGCATTTTATACATCAAGAAGTGAATAGACATTTTATACAGCGGTGAAAGGTTTAGAAATATAATTTAAATCACTAGACTCATGAGACGAAGCCACGTAAATGAATGAAAAATGGAAAGTGCATGGGTAGTTATTTTAAACATATAAGAATTGTTGTGATTTATTATAATTTATATATAGGTGGTTGTTTTAAATACATTTTTTCAAGTTTTTTGAAGTGCCTTGTTGATATTTTCCATGTTTCGGATCTATGTAAGGGAATGAGGACGTCAAAATCGTCAGACACCTTTTAATCTGAGTTTCCTTTCTTCTTTACGTTACTAAAATTACTTTATAGTTTCACGGATTATAACGAAATGTATTTAGTTCTTTCTTAATGCCTTTTTCAATCCCACATATTTCACTATATGTAGGCCTACTTAAATTAGGATCTTTTAGTACTTTATTTTTTAGTAATTTATTACTTACTGGAATATTTTATGTAGGCCTTTTCTTATGACTACTAATTTTATTTTATAAATAAAGATATTAAAATTTGGAATTCGAGATTTTTACATTGCATTGTAATAGACTTATAACATTGTTGTTCTAAAATAAATTTAACAAAGACAGTCTGATAGCTCCCGGAAAATCATGTGGGAAGTTCGATCGTCATTATGTGAGCAGGTGTGCTTTCGTTTGTGGCTCATTGAATTTATTTTTTCTTTCTAACCCAATACTTAATTTATCGAGTATTGAGCAATTTGATGGTTTAGTTGAGAAATTAATCTTTGAAAATTTTCTTCTACTTCTTAAATTACAGATCTGGTCATACGTAAATTATAAAGTTTACAAATAATGCTTAATTATATACTTTATTTATTTACAGACATGTGTATATAAGCCTATACAATTGCAAGCGTTTAAATATACAAAAATATCTCTGTTTCCGTTTATCTGTCTGTCTCCCTCTCTCTCTCCCTCTCACACTCACTCCCTCTCCTCTTTCTCTCTCTCTCGCTCTCTCTCTATCTCACTCTCTCTTTTTCTCTCACTGTATCTGTCTGTCCGTCTGCCTGTCTCTCCCTCTCTCCTCTTTCTTTCTCTCTCCACTGTGTTTTGTCTATTCGTAAAGACTAACTTTTCAGTTTAATAGAGAATAATAATTAATATTGTTAATTTCAATTCATACTATAGTTTCTAATTTAATAATACTCATTATATAACTTATAATCTACCGAAAATAATGTCTATATTGAATAACAACTTTCATATTTTTATAAATTGCCGATATATGTAAATTTTTTAATTAAATTAAAATGCATGACTTTAGCTAAGAGAATTAAAATTGTATATATACCATGTCTCGTTTTTGAGAATATACTCAAGTTTTATGTTTAAAATAATGCAGATTTTTGAAAGAAATTTGTAATTAATAGAATATTAACAAAGATGTTCTTTAATTATACCGACGAAATTTTTCCAAACTATTTCAATAACAAGTATATGCTAATAAAGTTTCTTAGATTGCTCATGAAAATTAACATACATAATTTTTCTGATATTACATGTAAGAAGCACAAATTATTATCAGGCTTAAGAAATTATGCTTGAATTTTTTTATGAGCCCTCCTACAACATATTTACCTATTAAAATGAATTTTCTACAGACCGACAAGAAGCATCTCGCACTGTTCATTCTTAAATATAAATTTTCCTTAAAACTTTAATAAGGCTGTTTTAAATTCGTACAAACTATCACTAGGCCGTTAAGAACTAAAAATATTATATTACATTATATTAAACTTATAAAATAATTGTTGTAAAATACATTTAATATTGAGTCTGCTGGAAAATCTTGTTTAACGTTCAATCATCATTTTATGAGCAAGAGTTATCTTGTTAGTAGCTCTTTGAGTTTTTTTCTATCTAACCGAATGCTTAATTTAATCATCAAAGGAACCAAAACATTAATATCCGCGGAACAAAAAGAATGAAAAAAGAAATGTTTTGCTTGCATGCTAAATCCCTTTGTGAACGTTGTGTGCTGAGGCTCGTGTTCAACCCAACAAAGTGTCCTCTTGTGAAAAATAAACAATTTAAAATTATATTATTCTTTCTCTCACAGAAATTTTTATTTAAGTAATTCTCGCATTACTAAGTTATTTTCCTGAGTTGTATCTTCATGGGTGTCTTTATTCGTAACCCTTTTTTTAGTATGGCAGTCACTGTGACAACAGCAGTTAATATTAACAAATTATGAATCTTAGAATTTGATAAAAATTGATCATTTATATTTTCTTCATCGCCTCTGCCTGATATCAGTATTTGAATTATTGTATGTTTCATCTTAAATGTATGTTTCTATATAAGTAATTAACATGTTCTTAAAGTATATTCTTACAGAATGTGGCAAGGAGATTAAAATCAACAATTTAGCTACTTAATAATTCACCAAATAACACAATAAGATGATCTGTCAATTTGAGAACCTATCTGAGGAACATATCAGCTTGGGTGACGCTCGAAAAAAATTGAAGACAAAGTAAATATAACTATTGCAAAATTGTTAGAACATTTACAAAATTTTACTGTAACGAATACAATCAAGTTTTAATTTACACCTAAAACTGTATTACATATTTAGATTACTTTAGATATGCTTCACAATCTTTATACACAACTCTAAAAGTTAGAGTTACACAATAATGATCTTTGCCGTACGTAATGAGTGTAGATAGAAAAATACATGCAGAAAAAAGTTATGTTTTCTTCAGTAGATTTTTATTTGACTTCTCAAAACCGTGTATACATTTGATACAACGTATTTCCTCTACATTATAAAGCGTTCGATAAGAAACTGCTTTATCGACAATTGTATTACACCTGGCGTATACTAAATCTAAAATATGCATTGTATTTAATGAGTATAGATATGAATACTTTATACATTACATCTAGCAGACTCCAAGTTTCAGCTAACGAAATCTGAAACAGTTGTAGGCATTGTTTAACGCTCAATATTATTTTCTTGAGTCGCACAATTAGTCTGAAATAGGGCAATATAACAAATTTAAGTCAAGCGTTAACTAAAAACCGAAAACATATGTTACTAAATTCTGCTGTCAAAACTGCAGTTGAATTCTTTTATGAATCTGATACTATTGCGAAGAAGGAATTTCAAGTAGCCGGGGAAAGATCTTGTAGTGCACGATTATATATCACAAAGAGTTAATTAAAGCAGAAACTTTGGATAACCTAAGCTCATTACCCTGCACACAAAGTTTGTTACCCTCTGTCTGTCAACGCAACAGTAGATGTCTTGCTCAAACAGGTTTGGCGTGACTTGTGGCTACCTGATTCACACCAACAATGATGTTGTTTAATAATATACGCTACACAACTCTAATCTACTACACAACTATCTAACGTCATCTAAACATGAGAGTAGATTAATTTACTTGTAATAGTAGCCTTACTGGTTGTTTTAAAAATAACTGGAAGTGTTAGTTAATGATTTAATCCTACATGTAAACTACTTTATCGACATTGCTAGAAAGGATCATGAGATAGCATAAGTAGGTAGGTTATAGGGTAGAATAGATTAGACTTACCATTAATTTGTATAAGTAATCTACAAAAATATTATGAAAATATTGTATGAATATATTCTTTTGAAATCTACGTTTTTATGTAGTTATTCCAAACTAAAAATTTGATTACTCGTATAACTGAGAGACTGCTGAGAGTCTTCTGTCAAATAAAACATAATTAATTGCATTTGCCCTGATATGTAGATACGATGTTTTATATTCGCAATTTAAAATCTTATGATGGCAATAATGGCGACAAAATGTCTTCGAAAGTGAAATTTACCATCTTTGAGGCAGTTCTAAATTCTTGTTTTCTTGTTTCTTATTTGCAAAAGAATTTGTTTTATGTTTGTCATGAAGGAAGAAGATAAAAACTGTTGTATTCTTTATGACAGGAATACCTTCTTTATGAACCGATCAAACTTTTACAGAAATAGTAAACAATAAATACCATATTACACGTAGTATTATACATAATTTAAGCACGTTAGCGTAATTTTAGCTTAACATCTATAAATATTAACGTTTTAGTATATTGACTTGGCATTTTAAAGTATAGTTGGACCGTAATGCATTTTTTATAAAGGCTATGACTTTAGTTGTATGTTTTGAAGTTACTACGAAGTACGTTAAAACTCACATACTCTTAAGATTAGATCAATATTGTAACATTGGAACAACTTAATATCGTACCTGATTTAATGAAGACTTTGGTTAAGAAGCTAACAAGAAGAACAATATCTTCCCAGATGATAGTGAAGAGGAACGACTAACCATTTTAGACTGACTAGTAATAAAACCTATTAAGTGTTAAGTGAATAGGGTAAACGACAAACATAGTGACAAGTAATGTGAAGCATAACATAGACAGTGTCAGAGTAATTAATGAATTAACTGACAAAAGACTAATTAATTAGTGCAGAATTTATTTTATAAAAATGTGCATGTTATTATGTTTTAGCACATTGTTTTATTATCTTGGTATTTGTGTTGTTTTTTGTATGTAGCAGGTGAAACAGTTGTTTTAAAAGAATATCAATTAAATGATATTAATTTCATTTTTGTTATGTTAACAAATATAACCATAGAACTGGTGTTAAACAGTGATAAATTGATTGGCAAAGCAAAATAGACTATAAAGAGATGTTATTGCTAAGTGTCAAACAATTGTACAGTTTGAGTAAAAAAACAGTTTATTTGTGCAAAGGTTCATTAAAATCATAGCCATGTGGGCATGAATTTAAACTAATAGAATAGTATATCTTTTGTTTTGTTAAAATAATGTTATGTGTTAAACAGTTTTTATGATTGTTAAAAGATAATTTAACTGTTAAAGGTTTTAAACATGGTAATGAAAATAACACCAGTACATAGGCCAGGTGAAACCAACTTTTGTAAATTTTAGGTAATAATGTTAGGGATTTTATAAAACAAATGTGGAAGGATAAATATATTTATAGTTAATAGTGTACACAACGAATATAGAAACAAAATAATACATCTCAAGCTATTTAATAAAATTTCAAATAACAAAATTGTAACATCTGTAGTTCTTAAGTAAAAGTAGGCAGTGTCTAAATGTCACAAATGTAAAGATCAAAATAATGCTGATAATGGTTTTAAATTCCCAACCAGTACAGAAAGGTTATATTAATTAAAAGGTTTTGAACAAATTTAGATTTTGAAATAATGAAAGTATATGACAATGTATATCCGAATCAACCAACCAGATTCCAAGTTTACCCTTAGCAACCAGAAATTTCGGATAAATAAAATGAGACTTCTTTGACAACGATCTTAGCGGATAGACGCGTTTGTAAAACGTCCTACATAATATAAAATAAACTGTGAAAAAACGATACAAACATATTAATACAGTTAGAGGTACATAACATGAACTTTTTACACCAAGAGAAGAACAACCATTATATGAAATAGAAGACCCAAGAACCAGGGAGAAGATCTGAAGTGGACGTGGGCCCTATCTTCAACCAGGAAGCATACAAAGAAGAGGATTTGGTGATTTTGACATCTTATTATATTGTGCATCAACACCCACATTTGTATATACGACTTTTTAAGTACTAATCAACTAAAGCTACAGACACCATATCACACCAACACTAAGAACACTCACTAATAACACGATTTGAGATTGACACCTTTTCAAACACCACAAGAACCTTTGATTTACATAATAATTATTAAACGCCTAAACTGGACATAACCTATCAGAACTGGTAACCACTATACGACTGCCTGTGTGCACGTTACACTCTAACATTGTAATATCCTTTAACTGTAAAACTTATATTTTGATTTATAGAATAATATTTTGTTTAAATGTAATCACCGAACCATATACGCCCTGAGATACTTTATTTTTAATAGAAACATTAACGAAAGCATTCTTTTGATCAGAAAAAATACTGAATGTTGGCTACTACTGCCAACTGGTAAAAAGAAGACGTGTAATTTGCGCCACAATTGTGATTCTCATAATCAACTTTAAGAAACAATTAACCAGTGTTTTTCTGAATAAAGGATTTCTATAAGGATATATGTTTGATGTTATATTTGCGTCGTTATTATTGCTGTTCCATTTAGGAAATAAATTCACAGATTACAGCGGACACCACGTCAGTTGGTAACGTTGAGTGACGTCACGGAAACGAGCGGTATAGTGGGAGCAAGCGGCAAATTACAAAACCAATCGCCGTTCAACACAACACATTAATAATTACAAATTGACGACTCCAGTGCGAGTTAGTCGCTACATTATTTATTTGTTACAAATTAACACTTCGTACGGGCGGTGTATGGAATTCAAGTGCACACAACATAAAATACAAGTAACCTATTCCTAATAACATTATACGTAACGAATAATTTGGTTACAAATTGACGAATACAACGTGGAGCTTAGTCAAACCACGAAACCTACGATACACTTTATTGATCAACATATCACATACAACTCTACGTTACAAATTGGCTAGCCCAACAGTGGGGCTAAAAGGGTAACAATCTCGTTTTATTACAAATTGGCGAACCAACGTGTGAGGCGTTTAACTTAATATAAAGTAAATTATAATTTGTAAACAAACAAACAAAAAATAAACAAAATGACGAAGCGAGAAGTATCACGCAAAAGAGCGGCCGAAACCGAGAAAGTAGACGAAGTAAACATGGAAGACAAAGAAGCAACACCGGTTGAGGAAATAGATATTATAACAAGGAAGGATCCGGAGAAACAGCCAGAAGAACCCACACAAACGGAAGGCGAGAAGACGCAAGAAACGGTCAAACGTATGATGGAATTAATGCAGGAATTAAAACAGGACAATAAACAGTCCATAGAGAACAGTAATAAGAACTTAGAAAAATTGAAGGAAGAATTAAGTGAGAACAGTAATAAGAACTTAGAAAAGAGTAATAAGAACTTAGAAAAATTGAAGGAAGAATTGAGTGAGAACAGTAATAAGAACTTAGAAAAATTGAAGGAAGACTTGAGTAAGAAGATGGAGGAAATAAAGAGTGATAATAAACAAACAAAGGAGGAATTGAGCCGAGAACTGAAAGAGAATAGCAGTAAAATGGAGGAGAAAATAGACGAAAATAATAGAGCATTGAGGGAAGAATTGAAGGGAAATTACCTAGAGACCATGAAAAAATTGGATGAACACAAAGAATCATTGAAAGAAGAGTGGAATAACAAGATGGAAATCAGTAACCGGCAATTGCAGGAAGAATGGGACAAGAAGCTGGAAGAACCGGTGACTGAAATTAAAAGGGTAGAATCCGAGACCAAGGAAAAGTGTGAGCGGATGAACCAAGAGATACTGAGCGTCCGGGAAGAAACGAATGGACGAGTCGAAAATATAAGAACCAACCAAGCAATGATGGGAGAAAGGTTAGAAGGTATGAGTACCAGTCTCAATCGAGTACAAGACCAAACAACTGCACATAGAGATGAAATTAATTCCCTAAAAAACAGACAATGTACCGGTGCCCATACAACATGCGAGGGAAATCGAGAAGTTATCGACTTCCAAAATTATAGAAGAAACCCCATGCTATTCTTAGAACGAGTAGAAGAGAAAATAGCCAAAACCGGAGAAGACAGATGGTTTGTGATCAGGAGCATGCTGGACGAAATGTTCCGAAAGGTCTATGACAATTGGTGGACGGCGATGCGGCCAAGTATACAAATCTTCCAAGAATTTAAAAAACAATTCAAATCTAAATATTGGTCTGATGCCACGCAACACATGATAAGAAGTGACATAGGATTGGGCCGATATGACCTGCACGGCAAGCAAACTCCAACCGCATATTTTCTTGGCAAAATAAACATAGCCAGACATTTAGAGCCTGCAATTCCTACAGAATGTTTAGTGCGGCTATTAGCTTACCACTATGGTGGCGAAATTACAAGAGGCCGAATAAACGGACGCATACAAACCAGCGAGGAGATGTCAACATTATTAGCGGAGATGGAACAAGAGAAGAACTTCCTCCAGTACAGACGAAGAAACGATGAAATAAATAGAAATAATGGTCTCCGCGACGCCCAATATGAAAACAACGGGCAACGACCGAACAATAGTTACAACAACAACGGTAACCACTATCAACGCGGTTACCAAAACCACAATAACACTAACAACTATCCACGAAATAATGCGGCGAATAATAACAACAATAACAACAACCACTATTACCGTAACTCCCCGACAAATAATAACAATAATGGATACTAGCGTGCCAATGACAGAGACCACCATTACCAGAACAACCGAGGTTATAACAACAACTACGATAACCGATACAGGCATAATAATAACGGCAATAATAACAATCAAAATCAAACATATCGAAGACAAGTGAATTATGTAAGCATTGACGATAGAGATGTGGGAAGACGTTGGTACCAGGGACGAGCAAATTATAATGGGAACCGTGGAAGAAGTTTTCAGGAGGAGAGTAACCAGCACTACCGTGATGAACATCGGCGAAGTAGAAGCTGCGACGACAACAGAAATAACCGAAACTCAGTGACGTTCGATAATAACGCCATTGAGGTACAAGAGTCACAGAGTAGAGACAGACCCAATCAATCAGACAACAGGACTGAGGAGATCAGCCCTGATTTAAACGGACCGCGGCAGTAAAAATCCATCAGGTCCCATCACTGAACCGGCAATTTGAGTACTTACTAGGACGAGACAAAATGACTGACGATACATTGACGATAGTGCACAATCACTTCTTAAAAAATGTGAGAGAAGAACTACTGAACGAAGACACGATAACCCACAATAGTTCGAATAATGAGATCGTTTATATCATCGCCCAAGTGAATGGACTAGAGACAAGATTCATGATAGATACGGGCGCAAACGTGTCGTTAATCGACAACAATGAATACATCAAAATTCAAAAATATAGTAAGGCCATCTTACCAACTTTACCAATTCAAAATATAATTTTAATCGGAGCCACTGGAAGGCAAAACAAGTCAATAAGAAAACAGGTATCATTAACAGTGACCAGCAGAAATGTAGCTATACCTATGATTTTTCTAATAGCTAGTAATCTACCATTTAATCTACTAATAGGCTGTGATATTTTGAGAAAATACTCAGCAATAATTGACATGAGACAGGCCATAGTGTCGTTAAAAGTGGATAATATAGAATGGACAGCAAAATTAGTAGAAAATAAAAATGTACCTTTATGCAATAGTATAAGAAAATTCAATAATAATCAAGATGAGTCATGGAATGTAAGAAGGGAATACTTTGGGAGTGAAGACAGTTTATGGTTGGAAAAATTAGAAGAGATCCGACAATTTCGGTCAGAACAAAATGAATGTAATTTAACTACACAACAAATAGAAAAGTTAATATCAATATATAATAAATACCGCTATGTTTTCTCTGATATACCTGGCAAAGTAAAAGATTATCAATTTACACTACAATTCAAGGAGCCTGTAAATTTTAATAAGAAATCATATCCCGTTGCTTATGCATTAAAAGAAGCAGTGAGGACTGAACTAGACAAAATGATAGCAGAAGATATTATTGAGTATAGCTGTTCCCCATATACCAGTCCGTTAATAGCCGTTCCCAAGAAAGATGGCAAAGTACGACTCTGTTTGGATGCTAGAGAGATTAATAAGATCATAGTTAATGACAGAACATCTCCCGGAGAGATTGAGGAGATATTGAAAAAATTCAATGGCATACAATTTATCAGCACCTGGGATACGGTTTGTGGGTATTGGCAGGTGGAGTTACACCCAGATAGTCGAAAGTACGTCGCCTTTATTTTCGAAGGAAGGAAATACCAGTTCAAGAGACTACCGTTTGGACTGGTAAACTCAGTAGCTGTATTCGTAAGATGTATGGACCAGGTGTTGGGTCCGGATACTATTCCATATACCACAGTCTATGTTGATGACTTGTTGATTACTTCAGTGAATTGGGAAGACCATTGTGACAGAGTAGGACAAGTATTACAAAAACTATCAGACAATAACGTTACCCTAAAACTTCAAAAATCCAAGCTAATTGCCAGTGAAGTCCAATTCCTGGGTTTTAACTTAACAAGACAAGAAATAACACCATCCAATGAAAAGATTGAAGCAATCCAGAAGTTCCCAAGTCCTAAAAATAAAAAGCAACTTCAATCATTTCTGGGACTTTGCAATTATTATAGGAAGTTTCAGAGAACTTATTCTGAAATGACAGCAAAGTTTTCTCCACAATTATCCTCTAAGAACAAATGGTCCTGGGGACAGGGACAAGACAATTTACTCCAAAGGATCAAGCATAATTTCCTAAGTTCAGTTGTATTAAAACATCCTAATTTCAATCAACCTTTCTTCATGAACTGTGATGCCAGTGATATAAGTTTAGGATCTGTATTATATCAAGAAGATAGTGAGGGAGAACATCAGGTGGTGAGTTTTGCAAGCAGAATACTTAATGGATGTGAACGCAATTATAGTGTAACGGAAAAGGAGTTATTAAGCGTTGTATTCGCTTGTGGGAAATTCAGAACCTATATTCTTGGATACCCGATAACTGTGAGTAGTGATCATAAGTCAATATCTTTCCTAAAAAATTGCAAGATTAACCATGGGAGATTGACAAGGTGGATACTCGCACTACAGGAGTACCATATAAATTGGGAGTATGTTCCAGGAAAACAGAATATTGCTGCAGATATATTGTCCCGGATTAACATAGAACAACAAACTTTTGAAGGGGAAAAAGAAACATTACATTTGGAACAACTTAATATCGTACCTGATTTAATGAAGACTTTGGTTAAGAAGCTAACAAGAAGAACAATATCTTCCCAGATGATAGTGAAGAGGAACGACTAACCATTTTAGACTGACTAGTAATACAACCTATTAAGTGTTAAGTGAATAGGGTAAACGACAAACATAGTGACAAGTAATGTGAAGCATAACATAGACAGTGTCAGAGTAATTAATGAATTAACTGACAAAAGACTAATTAATTAGTGCAGAATTTATTTTTTTAAAATGTGCATGTTATTATGTTTTAGCACATTGTTTTATTATCATGGTATTTGTGTTGTTTTTTGTATGTAGCAGGTGAAACAGTTGTTTTAAAAGAATATCAATTAAATGATATTAATTTCATTTTTGTTATGTTAACAAATATAACCATAGAACTGGTGTTAAACAGTGATAAATTGATTGGCAAAGCAAAATAGACTATAAAGAGATGTTATTGCTAAGTGTCAAACAATTGTACAGTTTGAGTAAAAAAACAGTTTATTTGTGCAAAGGTTCATTAAAATCATAGCCATGTGGGCATGAATTTAAACTAATAGAATAGTATATCTTTTGTTTTGTTAAAATAATGTTATGTGTTAAACAGTTTTTATGATTGTTAAAAGATAATTTAACTGTTAAAGGTTTTAAACATGGTAATGAAAATAACACCAGTACATAGGCCAGGTGAAACCAACTTTTGTAAATTTTAGGTAATAATGTTAGGGATTTTATAAAACAAATGTGGAAGGATAAATATATTTATAGTTAATAGTGTACACAACGAATATAGAAACAAAATAATACATCTCAAGCTATTTAATAAAATTTCAAATAACAAAATTGTAACATCTGTAGTTCTTAAGTAAAAGTAGGCAGTGTCTAAATGTCACAAATGTAAAGATCAAAATAATGCTGATAATGGTTTTAAATTCCCAACCAGTACAGAAAGGTTATATTAATTAAAAGGTTTTGAACAAATTTAGATTTTGAAATAATGAAAGTATATGACAATGTATATCCGAATCAACCAACCAGATTCCAAGTTTACCCTTAGCAACCAGAAATTTCGGATAAATAAAATGAGACTTCTTTGACAACGATCTTAGCGGATAGACGCGTTTGTAAAACGTCCTACATAATATAAAATAAACTGTGAAAAAACGATACAAACATATTAATACAGTTAGAGGTACATAACATGAACTTTTTACACCAAGAGAAGAACAACCATTATATGAAATAGAAGACCCAAGAACCAGGGAGAAGATCTGAAGTGGACGTGGGCCCTATCTTCAACCAGGAAGCATACAAAGAAGAGGATTTGGTGATTTTGACATCTTATTATATTGTGCATCAACACCCACATTTGTATATACGACTTTTTAAGTACTAATCAACTAAAGCTACAGACACCATATCACACCAACACTAAGAACACTCACTAATAACACGATTTGAGATTGACACCTTTTCAAACACCACAAGAACCTTTGATTTACATAATAATTATTAAACGCCTAAACTGGACATAACCTATCAGAACTGGTAACCACTATACGACTGCCTGTGTGCACGTTACACTCTAACATTGTAATATCCTTTAACTGTAAAACTTATATTTTGATTTATAGAATAATATTTTGTTTAAATGTAATCACCGAACCATATACGCCCTGAGATACTTTATTTTTAATAGAAACATTAACGAAAGCATTCTTTTGATCAGAAAAAATACTGAATGTTGGCTACTACTGCCAACTGGTAAAAAGAAGACGTGTAATTTGCGCCACAATTGTGATTCTCATAATCAACTTTAAGAAACAATTAACCAGTGTTTTTCTGAATAAAGGATTTCTATAAGGATATATGTTTGATGTTATATTTGCGTCGTTATTATTGCTGTTCCATTTAGGAAATAAATTCACAGATTACAGCGGACACCACGTCAGTTGGTAACGTTGAGTGACGTCACGGAAACGAGCGGTATAGTGGGAGCAAGCGGCAAATTACAAAACCAATCGCCGTTCAACACAACACATTAATAATTACAAATTGACGACTCCAGTGCGAGTTAGTCGCTACATTATTTATTTGTTACAAATTAACACTTCGTACGGGCGGTGTATGGAATTCAAGTGCACACAACATAAAATACAAGTAACCTATTCCTAATAACATTATACGTAACGAATAATTTGGTTACAAATTGACGAATACAACGTGGAGCTTAGTCAAACCACGAAACCTACGATACACTTTATTGATCAACATATCACATACAACTCTACGTTACAAATTGGCTAGCCCAACAGTGGGGCTAAAAGGGTAACAATCTCGTTTTATTACAATATATATACGTAGATAGGATACGTTAAAAGCTTTGCTGGCATGTTGATTACTACTGTGAGAACAGCGATCTCGTCACGAACACAATAGACTCTCTAACATTAACTCTGTGCTACAGAAACAAAGGTGTTCCTACGATAGTCGACAACTACTGTTTGCTTCAGAACAATCCATTAGAAATTAGCGTCTCCACTTGAACATCTTGCGCTCACCGCATCGCGCGCGCACAGCTTCTCAGATCCTACAAACATTAGGCTACAATTTGAATTTCAGAACGATTATCTTCTTTACTGTTCACTGTTTAGTTTCAAGAGTATGTCCGTTTGTCATTGCGGTTTGTCTGAATTTTGTCTTTTATCTACCTGTAATTTTAGTTGAAACATTACATCAGCACGGCTCAAAAGTTGAAATGAACGCTCACAAAGTCCTTAGTTTTATTTATTCCGAATGCTGAATTGTATTTTACTTTTATAATGTGCAGTCGGCTTCTCTAATACTTGTTAGTTTACCATTTTACTCAGAAAGTCAAAACAAAGTTTTTTGTAATTATAAGGTAAGAGTACAATTAAGACACATTTTTACTTTTCGTTACTTTTTAAACCATTTCCTTCCAATGAATGCGACTTGTAAACATCAACAAGTATTAAATTTTTCCCCAGTTTCTCGTACAGTCAATTTTGTCTTTTAAAAATAAACTGATAACTTTGTTACTTATCATGTTTTGTAAAATAGTAGATACGTTTCACGTTATTAAATACAGAATCGTAAAGAGTTTTTGACAATCTTTCATACGTAATTACCGCTATTTAGAATTCAGTCTGACGAATGAGATTGAGATTGCTTCTACATGAAATTGTCTGGAGAAAATTTAATTTACCTTATTAATTATTAATTTCTTCTTATGTAGTCGACTAGACGGGCAAAGACTATTTTCTATATTATATAAGAACCGAGATCCAACTGCCCGCTTAGGACGTTCACTCTGTCTTTGCCCTTAGCCCTACGCGGGCAGTTGAGGTCTCCAGTGACGACGGCCAATACGTCTGGTATTTCAAACGCCTCACATACTGCAAAGTTGTAATCTTATTGACACTAACCATAAGAGCTTACGTTCTTTGATAGTCTGTATAGTTTTTGAACCGCATTATATTTCAGAAAAAGGAAAATGTGTTTTAAAATTATTATGTAAAATGTACTTTAAAGGCAAATTATAAAAAGTCCAAGTATACACGAAGAAATATTGTTAACATAATGACACTGAAGTAGACGAAATGCTTTGCAAGAAATCACTTGCACCGGTAAAACATTGTGCAAATCGTTTTGTACTGAGCCTTAAAAACAACTAGGATTTTTCACCATCAAAATCGATCTACTTATAGAATAATGATAATATTCACTTCATCTTTTCATTACTTCCTATTTGAAGTGAGAATTTTGTATACGACACGAAGTGCCCGGCTCACTCCCGTAGACCTCGCACTCCTAGGGCACTAAACTGATCCAACGGGGAACGAAACATATGAAACGGAAAAGCAGTGTTGCCACGTCAATCGACGTCTTTTTCCACATGGGTAACCAAACTTTCTCCACAGCCACAAATATGTGTGCTTTAAGCAAAGCGTGATATTTTAAAGAATGTGAGCATATTATAAATGTTTAAATACTACTGAAAGAATAACTTTATATATTATTAAAAATAATTTTATTTATGATAAAATATGTACTCACATGCTGAGATATCGAACTGAATATATTTTTAAATCCTTTTTTTCTACTTAGGTTAGTATTAGCCTAATATACTTACACAACTTTCCAAATGTTTAATTTATAAAAACAATTTAAAATCAACGACGCTTAGTTTTCAGCGTGACAATTATGTTGTGGTAAAATAGAATAACAAACATTCTTCTTAAAGAAGTTTCATGGACTCGTGGAAGAAACTGACTGAAGTTCAATACGCACACATTAATACGTTCACGTTAAAAAATCTACTAGTGTCACAAGGGACAAACTGTTCTATGACTTTCAAGATACTTGTCAAGGGACTAGTTGAGCATAGTTAATAATTTTGAAATTTCGAATTTCTATGGCGAATTTAATGTTATTCCTACTAATTGTACAGCGTATAGTACGCACACTTTTGTAGGTACATATAATTATTTAAATTACCTAATGTATTTAAAAAATGTATTAATTTTGTATTTAACAAAATATAGTTGTTTTAACATTTAACATTTAATATATTAATAATATAATAATATTATTAATAGCATATTGTTAATAATAGATTAATAACAATTAATATATTACATTAAACATTGTAATAGTTGCGTCATCGATATCAAGTTCATAATGTCGGTAGCTTTTCTTACAGGTCTCGCGTCCGTTGACATTCAGAAACTCTGCTAGCTGACACTGACTCATTAATTATATTGAGACGCTTATGTTGTCTACGTGTATGAGTGATTTAGTACAGTTTAGATTGTCTGTTTTAGAAGTGAGTAAATAGTATCAATAAATATGAACACGTTACAAGCCGAATACTCGACTGTGCACTTTACGTTATTAATCCGTGGAGTGTATAATGCCAATGTTTCATTAATACATTGGTAAAAAAACTTGTGCTTGGTGGCTATGTGTATGTTTGTTCGAGATCCACTTTATCGCACTACCAAATCATATACGCATATGTTACTATCTCTTGCATAAGTTACGCGTACGTTTAATTTCCTACAGCAAGGAGCACCTGAGAAAATGAAGTCGGTTGTGGACTACTTTGAAGAAAATTATGTGAGTGGACGGCCTGCTAGAGGCAGAAGACAAAGTGTTCCGCCACGTTATGTACCCCAGCTGTGGAAACAATATAATGCAGCGCTTCAAGTGAGTCACAGGATAAGTAACGCAAGCGAAAGGTGGCATAACAGGTTGCATATCGTAATTGGCAAGCATCACCCGGATCTATACTATGTCATAACGGAGTTTCAAAAAGAACACCCCGGCTGACATTGAGATTAGTCTTGCTAAGCTAAGTTCAGGCAAAAAAAAAAAAAATACCGGTAAGCCTAGAAGCATTAATGTAAACCTTGTTTTCATAAAGAAGAATTTCGACGAAACCGAAACATCGAAGCATGATAATTTTTTAGGCTTTTGAAACGTATAATGTGCATAAACTGCAGACTCTCCTGTTCTGTATATAATTACACAGATTAAAAAAAAAATTTGTTTGCTTGATGCCTAAGATTTTATAGCTGCTTTTAACTATATTTGTCGTGCTGATTATAAATATAAAACCCGTTTTTCTGTAGCAGCTATACTTTTTGAGATACAGCGTTACTTACTAATAAGCACTTTCACTATAAAGTCTGTTGAGTTGTGGTTAAGTGAAGATTTATACATGTGTTAGTTCCTCGTTATTTTCCCTTCTTTTCTGTGTACAACAATCAGCTGACTGCAGGCTTTATTAAGACGCCATATTTGTTTATATAACTTTGTGTCTGCATCCAACATAACCTCTAAGTTCTGTTTTTGTAGTTCTATTGAAAAGAAAGAAATGTATTCCAGTCGAAGTAGCTGTGTTAATCATCCTGATGTATTTTGCTACGTATGTGGTGAGTACACACTGAAAGAAAATAGAAAAGCTATTTCTGATTTTGTGAAAAGAGCGTACCATGGATACTTTGGCGTTAGGCTTGGTGACCAAGATAAACTGTGAGCTCCACACATTGTTTGTAAAACTTGTACCGAACACCTAAGCCAGTGGACTAACGGAAAAAGAAGGAGTCTGAAATTCGGTGTGCCGATGGTTTTGAGAGAACCCAAAAATCACATTGATGACTGCTATTTTTGTATTGTAAATATTAATGGCATCAATCGAAATAACCGCAGCAAGTGGACATATCCTGATTTAGCCTCTGCCTGTTCCTCATTCAGATGAAGTACCAATTCCAACGTTTCATCAGCTACCGGAGCTCTCGGAGGATGAGTTTAATCTTTCTGATGCTTGTTGTGATATAGATCAAGGTAACGATAGTGATTATGAGGGAAAATCATCAATTCCTCAACGTTTTAACCAAAAGCGAGTTAAGTCACCTTATCAGAGATCTCAACCTCTCAAAACAAGCTACTGAAGTGCTTGCGTCCAGGTTGAGTGACAAGAATCTACTTGACCATGGAACAAAAATTACATTCTACCGTACAAGAGAAAAAGATTTGTTACCCTTTTTTACTCAAGAAAACGATCTTGTATTTTGTCAAGTTGTCAAAGGGCTCCTAATGAAAATGGGCCTTCCCAAATATTGTCCAGATGATTGGCGTCTCTTTATTGATAGCTCTAAGCGGAGTTTAAAGTGTGTACTTTTGCACAATGGCAACAAAATTGGATCAATACCAATTGCTCACTCAACCAAAATGAAAAAAGAATACGATACCATAGCTTTGGTCTTGGATAAGGTTAGGTATCATGAACACGAATGGGTAATTTGTGTGGACTTAAAAATGGTAAACTTTCTCCTTGGTCAGCCAGGTGGCTACACAAAATACCCTTGCTTCTTGTGCCTTTGGGATAGCAGAGCAAAACAATATCACTGGGTAAGAAGAGAGTGACCTACGAGGGAGAACATGGTTGTTGGGGAAATAAATGCTATTCATGAACCCTTAGTTGGACGGAACAAAATCATCTTGCCTCCACTACCTCCATCTTGCGATGTTAAAACATTGAAATTGCACCAAAAAAGAAATGGATCGAACTGCAAAGAAAACTGAAAACCATAAGTGAAAGTTACAAAAATTATAAATATGAATGGCGTGACATTATTTTTTGCATGCAATAGGGCACAATATTAATTAATAACAAATTACAAATTTGTAGTATGTATTTTGATTTGTTTGATTAATTTTGTATAAACAGAATGGAAGGTTTATATAAAAGGTTTATATTAATCATATGTATTTTTATTCGGGAAAAAGAACGATCGGGTGAAAGGATTCGGGAAAAAGTTATTCGGGCAAAATGATTTCGAATAATTCGTCATTCGGGAAAGTGGATTCGGGTAAGTGTCCGGGTACCCATTAAGCCTACTGAATCTACATATTTTAAAATACTCAACGAATGCGAAATAAAATTAAATATTGTCATAATTTTATGTATATTATATTATCAACAAGAAAAAATGGTTTGAGAAAACCTCTGTGATATTAATTTCAGTTAATAAAAATGCTGTTAATTATTAAATTTTTTACTGTAACAAGTGATCAGCTGTTGGTAGTTCATATTTGAACTTTTGTACATTATACTTTACAAAACAAAAGATACTTTTCAAATATCCGTACCCACAGTATATTTTCCATGTTTCGAATATGCAGTTAGTTGGCCAATAATCTTTTACGTTAATCAGCAAAATCTCAAAGACTTCAGTGGATGTGAATTTTATGCGAAACACAAAAAATGGGAGACATATGTAGAACACCCCCTTACTTCCAGTTTTGTTTTCACATGGCTTTCACAAAAAGGGAGTATTATTTTAAAGCCATATTGGTGTTTTCATGTGTAATTTTGGGTTTCAAGATAACCTAACAACGTCAACTTTTCGCTTCATAGGCATACATCGGAGTTATATTATTGCCAGAAACATTTTTCTTAAAAAGCATGACAAAGAAACACGATTGCAATCGTGTTTAAAACTATTTTACAACATACACAAATAAATGTTCACGATTTCTATTACCTAACTACAATTACATGCCATACTCACTACATATCGATGCCAATAATTTTTATTTTACATGCTTAATATTTTCAGCATTCTATCCTTTTTGATCCCTTGTAGCGTAAAGCGTTATCGTTAGCACTAATTTCGATTTTCAGAAATTTTCGGCAATCTATGTTTTTAAATGAACGTCATGCATTCCATTTGAGTGATCGGATCTGCATCCGTTCAACCAACAGCTCAACACGTTTTAAAAATGAAGCTTGTTTCATGCCTGGATCCGTTCTTGCTGACTGTATTCACTGGATATACTCACTCCGATTATCTGTTGTTGGTCACTCTGGTAGTCCTTGAAAGTCAAGTCTTATCACGCCACTCACCCAACCTTGTCACATCTGTGCAAATAATATTCCTTTTCCTTGCCTTGAAATTTTCCGTTGATTTTTACAACGTGCTTGAGAATTAAGATTGTCTAGTGTCATATACTCTTTGCCTATTAATATTAACATTTTTATGAATTAGGTGTCCTATATGAGTAAATGTAAACGACCAACGTGCTACCTTAGATAGTATGGTAGAATGTAGCACCAGCCACTCGTCACATCAAATGTAATGATTTAAGAAGTTTCTCCACATATTTAAGGGAATGTTATACGTTTTACTATTAATATCATTTATTAATATATTTATGTCAAGGAAAATATTATTAAGCTTGAAAGTAGTATAAACAATGGAAGAAATGATTTCTGTTCTTTCATGAAAATTTAACAATTTTGTCTAACCGAAGTATTATACAGTATTTCATAAAATAATTACTTTCTTTCCTTAAGACGTGTTTTAAAAGGTACTACAGATAAAAACATGTTTTATTTCTGCCAATACTTTTTTTTTACCACACCCAACTTATCAACACTATATTCTCAAAATATACCCTTTCATGGTACATAAACTTAACATATATAATAAGAATTAAAATCACAGTTTAATAAAATTGTACATATTAAAAAGCTAACAAAATAATTTTAAAACACACACATTAAAACAACATACAAAACCAATAAAATAATTTTCAGAAACTAAATAACCCACACAACAAACATAATACAACTATCAATGGTATATACAAAACCGAGTCCGAAGATTGCAATAAATGTTACGTAGGACAAAAGAACAACTGAAAAAACGCTATTTTGAATATCCAAACCCATACGAAAAAAGAGAAATATATAAATCTAAATTGGCCACACATACAGTAAACACAGGACATGAATTCCCAAACGTAACCAACATGACAGTAATAAAACACATACCACACATGAACATATGGGAAAATTTACAAATATACAAACACAAAACAAACTAATACCTGAACAAATACAAATTAATACAAAACATGAGACAATTTTCAAAGCTCTCAACATCGAAAGTACTCAAAAAACTAACAAATACACCACAATCACACACAATACCAATTTAAAATACCAAAAACCAACAGGAAACCATAGAAACAAACCAACTGAAACACAAGTACTCAACAAGATACAAAATTATGATGGATAAGAATGGGAACAATTTGTTTCCCGAAATATGTTCCGAATAAGGAAAACAAATCTTTAGGTAAAGAAATTATAAATATTAAATAAATTATATATGCATAAAGAAATATACTGTAGCAAAAAGGGTTTGAATATATATATATATATATATATATATATATATATATATATTACCTCAAGATATTTTTTCCTTATTTGGAACATGTTTCGGGAATCCTTTTGTTCCATCCTGAGCCATCTTAATTTTGTATATTGTTGAGTACTTGTGTTTCCGTTGGTTGTTGCTATGGTTTCCTGTAAGCTTTTGGTATTCTAAATTCGTATTATTGTGTATGGCAGTGGTGTATTTTAGTTTTTTGAGTATTTTGAAGATTGTGCCATATTTTGTGTTGATTTGTATTTGTTCAGGTATTAATTTGTTTTATGTTTTCTGTTTCTATATTTGTAAATTTTCCCACATGTTCATTATTATGCCTTTGTGTGGTATGTGTTTTATTAGTGTCATGTTGGTTATGTCGGGGAATTCATGTCACAATTGAGTTCTGAAGACTCAGGGAAATATCGTGAGGACTATCATCCTGTAAAACTTCAGAGTGTTTCTTTACTCGTTGATTTTAGAGTTCACCTGATAGTCGCACACATATGCCTGAGCTTGTGCAGCTTCATCACCATATCATTGATTGTAATGTAGGACACATTATAGCCTAGCTATTCAAAATTACTGCTTAAAACTTTCACATAGAAATTAATGAGAATGCGTGAGTTAGAAACAAAACTATTTTGAAATTAATTTTTATTTGATAGACTATAAAATCCTTTTAAATTTATGGTTGGAAGAAGACGATATTTTTTCTTATCACTCAGAAAATAGTGAATTTTGATAATTATTTTTTTATTTACAGGAAATGATTAGATACATCTTATGCACATTCTTTTGTTACCTTTGCTCGAATAGCAAGATGTAAATCAGTTGCCGTTTACTCCATGGAGTGGTTGTTATTGGGAATGAATGACAGCAGATTATGCAATGAAGTAGAAAGCAGCATATTAAACTAAGGTAATTCTCAGATCGTCTTAAAAAAGTTTGTAAAGCGTTCTGAAAATGTGTATTTTTAGAAAAGAAGGAAATTAAAATTTGATTTTAAATCCCATACCTGTTTATGCCTACGTCTAAATCTACCACTGATTTCGCAGAAATTGTCTGAAAGGAATTAGTTTTCTAAATACAACTTTAAGCAGTAGATTGTGGAGAATAAAAAATAATTTGTAGGCTATACGTTTTAGTGATCGTTTGTGACCATTAAGCATATAGTCAAACTGGTTAATAAGTAAACATGAAGTTACAGACAGTGCTCGCACTAATTGTTTCCTTAAACGTTTACGGACGGCGTCGTAATTGAAAGAACTACTGTCCAGGCTATGAAGCCGTGGTCTTCCATTGTTGAAGATGGCCTTCAATGTCAAGGTTGAAACGTCTGTGTTGAATAACAGAAGTCCACGGCCTGATAGCCCGGACAGTATTTCTTTCAATTAATGCTCACATTAAATAGTGTTTTCGAAAGGATTCCCAGCAGCACTAGACGTCAACAGTATATGATAAATGCAGCACTAAACTAGTGGCATTCATGAATGGCGCTCTTACAGACAAAAATGAGTAAGTAAAATGAATCATGTCACTTCAATATTAAAGTAACACGAGATGAGCATGAACGTAAAGTAACCAAATGCCCTCGCACGAATACCCTCACACGCATTATACCCTCATCTCAAATAGTTGCTGATACAATATAGCAACCATACCGATACGTAAATCCTTTTAAAAAGGTAATACGTCAAATTTACTGACAAAGTACGTTTAACAAAGTCAGGTATTAATGCAGCTTTTTATTACATTTTATATCTACGCCCGTAATTTCGTATATTAATAATTATATGACATTAATATTAATTCTAAATTACGTTAGGAGTATTTGAATTGTTCCATGTTTAATAGAAAAATATATTTAATAAAATACTGGCAATAAAATAAAATTAATTAAGTTTGAAAAAAATGTTTATTTACATTTTAGGTTTGCCTGAGAATAACCACAACATATACGTGTTAAAATAATTATCTCCTGCTAAAGAATTTACCTCCCCATAATTTACTATTAGAATTCTCAATTTATTAGATTTAGTAAATGTAAGTTTACTATTTACTGATTATAAAATATTATCAATTGGCTTAAATTTTTTTATTTATGTATTTTTAATTTTACCCATGTGAAATTTAAAGTTTACTCTTGTATCAAAAAATTGAGACGAAGGAAACATGTCGATAATGTCAAATCGTAATCGATTTAAACTTTTATTAACACTTTTTAAAAATGTATTAGTAAATTTAAACGTTTTTTTATAAATCGTTATTAATTAACTAAACAGTTAAATATACAGTACCTCGAGTATACTGACAATTAATATGTCTTGCTTGTTTGCATCAGAGTTACACGAAATATATTAACCTGTTTATATCAAAAACATATTATGTCAACATAATTCAGTTAAAGGCAGCAGTTTGTGATGAGCTCAACTGTTATCCAGAGTCGACAAAATGTAATTATTGTACCACTTCATATCCCGACACAATTTTAACCAGAAAGCCATTAGATTAATTAGAATCATATTCTCTCATAATAAATTACAATTTAACATTTCGTCTTTATGGTAACTAAAATAGTAGAACCGTAATTATTGAATAACGCAAAATTTTAGTATAAAATGAACTGACAACATAATGCTTTAGATAAACAATACAGCAAAAATATAATTTTTTCTACCAATAAAATCAAACAATGAGCAAAAATAAGTTAACGTAATAGATAATAGAAACATGAGAAATATCAGAGAAAAATACTATAAAGTAGTAACAAACTGAATTTACATAATATATTTGGTTTAATTCTCTCATAAGTTTTCCAGCTTTAGATGCTGATAATTGTCACCCTTACAGCAGAAATGTGCAGTCTAAAGAATATTCGACATACATAATTACAGCTATACAGCTTTAAATTCCCTTTCAACCACAAATACATAATTTATAAATTCCATGTTACAGAAGTAAAACAAAATTATTAACTGAATTTTTCGCTCTCACACACACACACACACACGGACGTGGGCCTAGTTGCTCATTGCATTAATTAATTAATACGAAGTATTAAAAACAACGGAATTATTAGACAACAATAAATGCAAATAAAATTATGACGTTACTGAAAATATAAATTGAAATTTTAAATGTATGTAGATAATGCATGTTTTCCTCAGATTCATAAAATAATGTGTGTGTGTGTGTGTGTGTGTGTGTGTGTGAGTGTGGGGGTGTGACCGCGCGCACGTATGTAAGACGAAAATACAAACAGAGAGAGAGAGAGAGAGAGAGAGAGAGAGAGAGAGAGAGAGAGAGAGAGAGAGAGAGAGAGAGACAGACAGACAGACAGACAGACAGACAGACAGAGTGATAGGGTGCCAGAAATGGGTTAGGTTTTGATCTAAAACTTTCTGTAATGTTAGATAGGAAAGCATAGAAAATATATGCGTTGTCACGAAGACGAAACATGACTTTAAACGTATATTTTAGCTAAATATAATTATTTCACTACCCACTCGGAACACAAAACTTTTTATGGGTAAAAACGTAAAAGTTTTACCTTATAACCTGAACCGGTTTTCGCTTTTAAAAAGCTTCTTCAGAGGTACGTTATTTTACGTTTTTACCCATAAAAAGTTTTGTGTTCCGAGTCGGGAGTGAAATAATTATATTTAGTTAAGTACCGGACATGTCGTGGACAACGAAATCCAAGTATTTTTTAGTTTGTTATAAGTTTTATTTTTCTTAACCTCAGTTGTTTCTCCCGTTTTACGTTGAGCTTCAGGTTACTCTTAATAAAACATATCGTGTAAACATTGTTGTTTGTAGTGGTGAAAATTGAACTAGCTAGGTTATGAAACATTCACAGGTAAGAAGAAATGACTTACGAACTAAACATTACAGTGATACTGTTCGTGTTTAGGTTTAAGTGTTGTACGTTTTCCCTAAAGTTTACAGTAGAAATAACGGTCACAGGCCACCACCTAACTAAAATAAATTTACGGATTAAGAGTTTTCAGATACACATAGCAATTGAGGTGAGAAATTAGAGTGTGCGTAAACTCCACGCTAACAGAAACTACGAATTAATTGTTAAAATATGTGTACCGTGCCCTCTGGTAATAATAATGGGTGAATTTATGTAGCCACATTTCATTGGTGGGTATTGTACGCCACAGTCATGCGCAATCAGCCGTAAACCGCAGATGTTAACGAATCTCACAGCTACGAGCGTACTAGTCTTATATTACCTTTGTGACACGTAATAACTAGAAGTGCTACATCAAGCACTCAAATACATACTTGAGGTGTCTAAGCATACTTAATACCATCAGTTATTAAAAGAATGCCAGTTAATGGCCATTAATGAAATACTTACTGTACTAACCTGTGTTGTAATATACGAAACAGAGACACAAACTGCACGTAATAAGTTTCAAACTTTTGCAGCAACAGAGTACCAAACAGAGATACCAAAAGGAAGGAGGCCAGTGGTCTTAATAATTTAGAGTAGATAGAGTGTAGAAATGATTAATTGATGAAGCTAAAAATTATATTTCGGTATTGTTTATTATCATCGATTTGAATTAAGAACAACTCGTTTTAGGTTTACTTGGGCGTGATTTAAGCTTGTATAAACGTTTTTAGTGTAATTAAAAAAAATCGCTCATAAACTTTGTGGGCGAAGCAGCTTACAGTTTAAATAGGGGTGGGTGAAAACATTCTGCTCTGTCTCAGTCGGGACACTAAGAATGCGTTATCGGAGTGTAGGCAAAGAAAAATAATACGACGTCTGTTAAACTGAAAAAAGAGTTGTTATTAATTAAGATACTGTTACGCAATGGTTTAACTAGAGGCTTGGGCCTCCGGGGAAAATTTAAACGTAGGCCTTCTTTTGGTTTCTATAAGCTATCATCCGATGAAGTATTACAATGTTTATACCATTATAGATCAATTTGAATCTACTAACATGTTCTCAGCCAACGGCCGGCGCAGGGTACAAACAACAGCCATTAATCCGAGATGACGAAACATTTATCCCGATATTCGCACTGAATTCAGCTCTCTTGAGTCGACTTGTAATTTAATCGGTCTGTAGAAAAAGACCTTTATTCCTTTATTCCTAGGCTGATATCATAATGACCACTATGCTCTTCCTACTAAATCTAGGATAGTGAAACTGCACAACGTCGTTTACGCTATACCAGCACAGTGAATCGAAGCTGGAATAAGTTTTTTCTTCGGCTCACGAAGAAATATGGTTTGGTGAAATATATCAGCTGTATGGCTGAGATTAGTGCATTGTTCTGCTTCTGCGAAATTAGATACGATTATTACTGACAAGTGGTAATTGTTAATTTGTCTGCGATCTATTATATGACATTTAGACTTACTTGTTATTATTTTTGTTTTGATACTGTGTATTCCACAATTATATATCTTTTATAACTACTTTAATAAAAGTGTTTTGTCCGAACATTTTATTTAAAGTTTGTAAATATAGGTTTTCAAGGCGATAAATAAATTTATTTCATAGTCGTAGGATCACGGACCATGTGATCGTCATAACAGTACGAACGACATGTCTTGAATATGGTATGGTTGTACGGTGGGTGCAACTGACGTAAAATAAGTGAACTTTTAGTTCTAGTAAAAATAAAGCATGTGCCTTAAAAAAGTGTTGTCTTTAAAAGTAAAAAGCAGAAATGTTAACAAGCGAGACGAATTTATTGCACACACCACATCTGCAGGTACTTGCGCAACTTCTGTACTGTACTTGTCTTACGTTGAGACGTTAACTGTGTAACTATTGCCTATGTTGTGTTAAATACTGATAAACTGTAAGCTTTTTACAAAGGACACTGGACGTTTAATCACAGAATAGTCTTACCACTAGTGGTCACAATTTGCCTCTTCTAATACGTCCTTGGTTGTATCAGTTAACTGTGCTGTCAAGTTGTTTATAGTGACTGTTACCTGTAGTGTCTTAAACAGTACCGCTAATATTACGAATAATGGCGCACAAATATGTCTACAATGATGTTAAAACCTAGGTTGTTGTGGCTTCTGTTCACTCTATTTAACCAGTGAATTTGTTTTTCAATAAAGCTGTGAATATTAACAGTTGCATTTTGGGTTTATAAACCTATTTTTCTTTTGAACGATGCCTCTTGAATGACTCGTCTTATTTAGTGGTAGGAAGGAAAACTTTGACGCGGAAAACTTTTTTATAATTTCCGAAAGCATAGACACGATTCAGCAATTCTGATTGTATGTCTTGTCGTGTACCTGACGTTACTTTTCGGATGTGTTTGTAAGTGCATTAAAATGTTACGTAGATAACTGTACGTGTCACAGTAGATACGTGTACATCACGGTATTAAATTAAGAAACGAGATTTCATCATGAATTTGCAGTATATAAGCTGGTGATAACGCACTGAACGAATCGGGTGAATGACCATATTTTATGTACCTTGGACTACCTAAACGGTGCGCCCAGTCATGAGGAAGGGCTTTGTGGTGTAACAAATCACATGGTTGTAAGCTTACCGACTCGTGATGCCGCCTCCTCTACTATCTAAGCTTATATTATGTCATCTTCTTACCTAACATTACAGAAAGTTTAACATCAAACCCTGTGCCTGTGCCTGTCCCATATTTACCCATTCTCTCTCTCTCTCTCTCTCTCTCTCTCTCTCTCTCTCTCTCTCTCTCTCTCCTGTCTTATGGTGTGTTATAAAAAGACAATTACATTTCACACATACATAACCAATACATATTTAAAGTTTTTAAGTTCGGTAAAAACAAACAATTTTAAATTCTTCTGCATTAACATTAGAGGTGCATGTACTTGCCCTTGGATGCTCAGCCACTACCGTTTTATTTACGGGGTGTACCCCATGAAACAGCCAGCATCAGCAGCACTTGTGATTTAATACACACACATACATAAAACGTCTGCCTAATTATGTTTGTCTACGTTGTACTGCTGAATATTTCCTTAGCAGACCACAGGTTAGTGGTTTTCTGATTTGTAGTTCACTATTAAGAAAGGTTCTTTCCACGTATTTTGTATTCCCGGAACTTGGGTTATTACATTTTCCAAGGCCATAAGCGATCTGGTGCTGAGATAATATTTGAAAACCTATCGTAATGAGCACGCAAATTATATTGGAAAGCAGTTTTCTTCCGTTAACAGAACTATTACGTACTAATTAAAGTTTAAAAGCGTTAAGTGTGTATGTGAAATCTTAAACTACATTTCGTGATTTATTATATTCACATTTATGTAATAAATCACTACATTTATTACATAATAATTACATACTAATTACTAATAAATCACTAATATACATTTATTACAAATATCTGAATATATGTATATAATATGTGCGCACACACACACGTATGCGCGTGTGTGTATGTTAGAATTTTTGTCTTATATTTCAGTACTAAATTCTTTCTCATAGTCTCGAATATTATAAATGAAGATTGACCTTTTTGCTAAAATTTTAATTTTCTCTTACGGCAATAAATATCCGCTATCGACAAAGCCATAACCTTGCCTGTCTGAAAATCGCTAATGTACACTTGTAAATTCTTACTGATAAGCAGTCTTCATAAGCCACAACATGACTGAAACAGGAATGTATACCTCATTCAGCAGCATACGGAAATATCTTTTATTACTGATTTATTTTATATTGGCAAAGGGAGAACCAGCTAACATTCCTATAGAAGGCTAAAATTACAGTCAGTCAGCTACAAGATTCAGAAACTGTGTGGCAACCAAGACTTAGCATACATAAGAAATTATACATAAGAATACGCGCTTTCTATAATAGAAATTTATCTGCCTATCTCTTTATCTACGTATATACTTTTATAGATATAAAATCAAAATACCAACAGCCGGAGACATTTTCCAAGTGCAGTTAAGTACCATAAACAATATGTTGATAGTCAATAAGTTACAACACTTGCAGATCTGTACAATCGATACGGCTTGGGCACGTATTAGGTATAGGCCTACATTAACCTATGAATCAAGTTTATATTTAATTACGGTATTATATTTAATATTATATTTCATAATTATATTTGATACAATTACGCCATTTGACATCCCCTCGGTGTATTATCCGCGGCGTAATTCGCCGTAGAAATTTCATAATTTACAGACTTAAATCACACTTGCTCGCGTACTACATTGTTATTAGTTCCATATACAGATTGCTATAAGAAGCATTCAGTTGATATAACCCACGTTTCTTTTGTACTTTAGAATTATATTTAAGAAGTATCGAGTAGCTTTGAATTTAAGAAAGAAACTATGAATTGAAGTGGAGAGATATGCTACAGTTGTTACAATAATATGATTACTACCTGATGGAAGTTGGCATGTATGATGTGCTAAGACTAAACTCGTTATGGACATTAACTTCATTCTCTCTCATAAAATAGATGAAGAACAGCATTTTAACCAGAAGACACTGCATGTGACTCAAGTTGTCCCAATACATCCGTGTTTTCCTGTTACAACAATCCATCCATAAAATAACATTTCTATTTTAAGACATTTTGTTTATGGGGTGAAATGAATAATACATTTAATTTTGTAGGCCTACATTTAATTAGGAAAATTATAATATGATGCAAAGTAGTTGAAACTGGTTGAACAACTTAACATAATATCAGGAAATTTATAGCATTCCAACAAATTAACTTACTGCATTAGCAATTTTAAATTGTATGTTTAACATTCTAGCATTGTAGCAATTACAGCATATTCCCATATATGCGTACAGCATTCTTTACTCATGGCAAATCTTAGGACGAAACCCCTTCATATAACTAATGCCAACTTTTTCGTTTCATCTTTTTTTTTACATTTCATTATTTATTATAACTTTTTATTATTGGTAATGTGATAACATATATTCAAAAGTAAATTATTTAATCTTTCATATCGTAAGAGCTTTATTATTTTACCCATTCCATCTAAATATAGGAGTGAGTGATTTGTATTACAGATTCATAGATAAAACCTCATAGTTCAGAATACTACGCGTTTATTGTACTTGTCGGTAAAGGCCTTTCAAGGATCACATATCATCTTCGCATTCTGCAACAGTTAGGATCTTGAATATAACGCAATCCTCAAAACATTTATTACAAAACATAGAATAACTACTAAAATTACGTTACCAAATGTTACAACACTTGTATGTTCAATTCCGATCTTTCTAACACATCACTTTTCATACCATAATATAGAATATATGTTGAGACAGCTGGTGATTTCAACTGACAAATTTTCTTCTCTGAGGTACAAGATTTTTGAGTAACGCAAACTACAATTGTTCAATATTATTAAAGGTTGAATCATAAAACAATACCAATACTTCTATTACTCACAGAATATCTAGCCTAATGCGTTATTTAAAAACAACAATCTTACAGAAGCTACAAAATCATTAACAAAAGTAATTTTTTAAATATCCTGTTCTACACTTTTTTGTTATTCAGTTTTTATTTGTAAACGTTTTTACTTTTATATTCTGTAGAAACAGGACACCAAATACAATTAATCGTTTAAACATTAAGAATACAATTGCACGTTTGTAAGCTGATATAAATTAGTGCGAACGACTTTAGTAGAAACGCGAAACAGACGGAAATCTTTGACAAAATAAGTGAATAACACTTACATATTTTTGAAAAATTGTTACTGTATAGTCAAAAAAAACCTAAATGATATTAGCAATTATTTAACTGCAAAATGTTGTTTTGCAGATCTTAACAAAAAGGACATAATAACTCGACAACATAATAGTAAACAAAATGATTAAGCTGACTCTGTTCATAGACGCTACTACTACTACTACCACCACCACCACCACCACTACTACTACTACTACTACTACTACTACTACTACCACCACCACCACCACTACTACTACTAATACTACTACTACTACTACTACTACTACTACTACTACTACTACTACTACTACTACTACTACTATCGTTGCAGCTGCTGTTAATACATTGTTATTATTATTATTATTATTATTATTATTAGTAGTAGTAGTAGTAGTAGTAGTAGTAGTAGTAGTAGTAGTAGTAGTAGTATGAGTAGTATTAGTAGTAGTAGTAGTAATGATAGTAGTAGTGGTGGTGGTAGTAGGAAATAGTAGTTGTAGTAGTAGTAGTAGTAGTAGTGTTATGTTGTTTTGGTTGTCATTGTTATTGTTATTAATGACTGTTTTGTTTCTTCACATAATGATCGTTTCGACGATGTACTACAAATGTAATACAATGACGGTCTTGGGGAACTAAAATATCATTCTTGTAACACATAAAACTTTTCAATATAATGGAAAAAGAGTTTTGGATTTATTCCTAAAAGAGTATCCAACACATCTCAAGAACAGCCGCTAATCTTATGTGAAAATTGCTAAACTGAATCTGTTTTGTCAGAGACAAGACAATAATTAATATAAGAGCGGATCATTATGTACTTATGTTCTTGTGTAACTTTACATACACTTGACTTATGACAAATTTACATGCTAATTTGTTTTGAGTGACCAATATTGAGAAACCTGTATCAAGTGACACATGGTATTTAACGTAAGTTCTCCTGAGAGTACGTAGTCTCATAAAAGTAGACACAGCGAATTTTTGGGGTTGGTCCCAGAGAGTAATTTTAATGAAACAGTATAGTAATGAACAAAACAAAATAGTAATGAAACAGTTATGACTTCCTGTCCCATCCATACAAAGGAACATATGAACAGAAATGAAAACATGGTGAAAGTAGGAAATCACAGATAATGACATCATCTCCTTTCAAAAATATGGTTCTTACACCGCGTGAAAAAATTGTGACTAAACGTATCACAAAAGCATCTCAAATGACGAAGCCAAGACGTCTATTTGATTCACGTGCTCTATCTCATTAAACATCTGCTTCCGCCTACCTCTTCAGCAAATGATAAGCGAAATTATTTCTATTCTAGCTGCAGAGAATGTTATAAACACCTCCTTAACTGAATACTGTTTTATGTCTTGGTCTTGGTGGCATGAATCGTGCTCAAGCTATGGGGGTTTAGGGGGTTTTAAATGTGGCACATGTTAATGCGGACTCTTAGATGAAAACTTGCGTACTCCTAAACTATGCCTCTAAGAGTACGCATTCGGCTTTCTATAAATGTTTTAAACATATAATTGAATGAAACTGTTTTCACTATTTCTGTACATGTCGAAAACTCAATGATTTCTTTACTTTTACCTGAAACTGACAAACTAAATTAAGCAAGTACTCTTAGAGGAATTACGTATTATATAAAATTGTAATCAAAGAGAAGATTACACATAGTCATAGAAACGATTACCATTTAGATTCGAGGCATTATCACGGAGTCTACTACCCCACTGGACTTCTCGCTACCTCTCTGATTATATTGTGTTAACCATAATTATTAAACATATTAAACATGCACTTGGATTTGGGCTAGAATTCCATTTAGAATGATATCCGGCATAGATTTTTACAATTTTTTTTTATATCCTTGTGCCCCTTGATACCCTTGTGTATTCTTTTGATACTCTCATGTCTTAAAATGTATAACTAAATACTGTATTTGGATTCTGATTAAATTCTCTTTTATTTCATGTTCAGCAACGATTTATATAACTTTTGTCTAGTTTTAATCTACTTTTTGAGTCCTGGTGTTTCAGATTGTAATTACAATTGTCTTCAATTTGATTTTATAATTAATTTTTTAGAATTTTCCACAATATTTCCCTCAATATTTGTGCCTCTCGCACCTTCATTTTGCAGAAATAAATTTAGAAAACAATGTGGATCTGCGGAACGAAAGTGTGAACATGCATGCTAAGTTTTACGAAAATAGGTTGATACCTCCTAAATCGATGGTGTTGAAACTTCCCCCAATTAGACAGACAGACAAGTGTCAAGCTGTCGAACGTTTGCTATAAATATATCGACTGTTACGGTATAACAAACATTGCAGGTTTGATAGTTATATTAATACAAATTAAATCTATGTTTCGTGGTACGCAACGTCATCTATATAAAATATGGGTATGTAGTTTATTAATGAAAATTTCTTGATTTTAAGCATATCAGCATAATAAATGATGCTAGCCTCAAGTGTTATTACTCTTAATATTAGTAAATTATTTGTTGTAAGGATATTTCAAATACATCAATATTAATAGGTATTTTACGAGTCAGTATATGTGTTTACTGTTTACGTATATATGTATTTGAAGAAACAGTACAACTACATACCTTTCTACTAGTAATTTTATACAAAAGATGGCTTGACTGCCGAAAGCTCTCGCCAATACCAAAGACAACATAGTGGTTGGTATAAAATTACCAGTAGAAATATTTGAGACCACCAACACTCCAATACAACAATAAACTACATATCTGTTGAGGGATAGTCTGTATTACAGTTTGGTGTAATAGTGACGCGTGTTTAAACAGGAGAATAATTATTAGACTCTGAACGCCGCAGGAATACGTTTTACAATTAAGTTCACCTTGCCTCAGTTTGTATTTTTGTGACGATGAAATTTCACGTTTCTTCTACGAACGTATTATAGTCGACGTATTTGTTAACAGCAATATATCGTAAAGCACGCAACGTAGTCGACAGTGATATTTACTGAACGTAAACTGAGAAAAAATTCTGTTCACGGCGTTTCACGAATTCTGCACGCGTTGCCAGTTTTGTACCTGCTTGCTAAATTAATAAAACCTGGAGTGTTGTTTAATAAACTTCAACTAATTTAACCGGCGAATGCTATAAAAATTAAAATCTGTTGTCTTCGTCAATTAAACAGATATTTCTGACGTTATACGTCGTTAGAGTAGGGTAATGCTTTTTATAACGTACTCACAAATATGATTGTAATACGTAGAAATCCATTTTCCACTCAGCATAAAATCGTATTGTGCAAAGCAAAGCGGTGTGAAATTTCATTCTAAATATAAACGTGTCGCTAAAAGTTTTCATTTAACAGCGTTACTCCAGTGCTATAATACGAAACACTTGAAGCTTTTATTTCTTTGTTTTATAACTGTAAAATGGTAATGTTAAAAGTGGGATTTCAGTAACGTTGACAATATTTTGGCAACATGCTACGAGCGTTAATGTCGCGATAGCATGACATTATTTTAAGCTCAGACGGCACGATGGAAAAAAAGCCTAATACGCATTGTGTGGATCTATATATTCGGTGCATCACAATCACATCCCACTTAACGTATTTGTATATCTCTGTTACTGGAAATATTAGATAAATGAAATATATTGATCAACTATTGATTAAGTATATTGATCACTTATAATCCAAAGAGGAAATTAAAGCTATACTTTATTCTTAGTAGGTACAGAAAGATATTTCTACGGTGTATTTTTTAGGTTTATAAATTAGGAATTCTTAGTACATCTGATAAAATAATTTTCATGCTGGAGCATGACACCTTGCATTTCGCTACACTGTTGAAACGTAAACAACATTACTTTTGTTCTATAAAAAGACTTTGGTACGTTTAACTTATGTTTAAGATCACTGTTACGAATTTTACTTGATATTTGTCTCATTAACTCAGTGGTTACACCGAAACTTCATGTCTCCGTGGCTGCTGAAATCTTGTCATTCTCGTCACATTGTGTATGATAAAATTTTCTTATGAAACTTCTTTAAGTGGAAGTATCTTAGAAGCCAAATAACAAAGAAATACAAACATCAATGAATTCCAAAGAGCATGATCTACTTGCTGCCTAATCTTTATTTATCTACTCCAAATTAATAAACGTTAATTAAATTGTACGTGAAAAAGATTACAGATCGACGCTTGTTGAATGTGACTGTATAGCAACAACGGTTTTAAAACAATTTAATTTTACAACTGTTAGAAACTTAGTTACATGTTTGTAGCATCGCGTTATATGACTGAAAACCCTGAACAATAGACTAATAATACGTAAAAAAATTCGAGATGTGGTTCTAAAACAGAATGTTAAAAATAAAATGGGAGGGCAAGTAACTGAATGGACGAATTCTAGAAATAATGGGTGAATGAAAAATGTTTGTAAAGAATTATAATGAAAAAACGAGAAGGGGTAAAACTGATCACAACACCCAAGTTTAATCAGTTGTGGATATAGAATGCAGGGAAGGGAAGAACTGCAGATATGTGCTGAGATTGGAGTATTTGAAGGAGATTTTAAAGATGTGGGATGTTAAGACGCGCGTGAGACTGATACTGGTTAGGCGGAGCAGGAGGCAGCATCAAACCAGTCAGGCAATTGATGACATGACATGGAGAGAGAGAGAGAGAGAGAGAGAGAGAGAGAGAGAGGAGAGAAATATAGACAGGCAGACACAGATAGCGCCCACTATTCCACTATACTACAATAACGGATTATGTTGTGCTTTAGTTACGTAATGAGATTCGTTTTCACGATTCATTAATTAATATATAGAAATAAAGAAGCTTATTTGTTGTACTCTTGTCCAGACTATGTTAGACAGCTTTTATTATTCACATATAAAGCAGTAGGTGTATTACTTATTACTTCAGAAGCTGAAGTGTTATATACGATAATTCTGAAGGATCATTTCATAGCGTCCAGATTACTTGTTTGACTCTGTAAATAGCTAATTATACCTCTAAGTGTAGGCCTACCCAATATAGCAAAATAATGTATTATTATCGGCCTGTGTATATAACCCTTTGATCTGAGGTACAATAGATAATATTTGACAATTTAAGAAACTTTAATGTAGATTTTTAGTGAATTAACATATTTTTCCACTGGAATATGATATGAGCAATTTACAATTTGGACGGTAAATGGTGAGTGCGTAGAATAACGTAAATCTGTTGACCATAATCTAAATATAAAATGTGTTAATTTAAACAATGCATCATAACCTAAAAATTTCTAATATTATGTCGATTGATATTATAAATGTTGTATTAGTATTCTCTTAGATTATTCGACAATGTACTTCTTACGCATTTTGACTGCTTCCCACTTCAATAGAAAATTATGAAATTCACAACAGACAGGAATTAGACGTAAATTTTCTACAGCACTAACTCTCCATTTAAATTACAGGCGTTATATACTTATTGTAAAACTTGGATAGACTATTACATTTTTTCAATTAATTTTTGTTCCATAATCAACAGAATATTTAATAAATATAATATAGATTGTTTAAATACTTACAACATGAATTTACACAACTGGAAAATAGTATAAACTAATAGAGCTTACTATATTTTTATATGTAATTCAGATTTCTCATTTTAACTGATATTTCACATGCTGAAATACGTTTGTGTGCTTATTGAAACGAAAAACGAAATTGACATTACTTTTCCTGTAAATCTATTCTAGTTGTGTAAAGTGTTTCATTTAATTAATTAAAAATAACGAATTTGTATATTTTTATTGGTATTTGCCATTACTATTAAGACAATGTGCGTGTTGGATAAATTAATAAATATGATGTTGTGTCTCGTTAATGTGAGTAAACAACATTATTTGGCCGCATGCACAGTCATTTACGCGCTGGACACCGACATATATCAGTAATATAAAGTTCATTAGATTGCGTCACTAAACTTCCACGGTCTCTATGCTGCTTGTAATTGATAAGGTTTTTGCTAATCAAACTTTATTGATTAGATTTTATTTAAAGCTAATTTATTCATAATAGATTTTAAAATTGGTTACTGGTATAAAGACAACCGTAAGATTATAAAGAATTTTTTGTACTAAGAAAAGTGGGGAACACAAATTTACATTGATGTTATTATGACCATCATAATAACATTTATTTCTTAAATTTAAAAAATTAAATTTTAGTTTTATACAAGTAGTCTAATTTAAGTGAACTGAATATATTATTAATGTATGGTTATTTATAGTTGCGGAAGAAGATTATGATAGGCAAATATTTCCATTGGCGATGCAATAATATTTCTTTAGATTACTTTAGAAGTGAACGGTGTCCCTAATTTATATACTGCATTTTCATAGTAAATTATTATGAATTTTCTATAACGAGGGAAATCGACAATAAAAACGCTGGACACAGCATATTGGAAAAACGGAATACCACAAATTTTTGTTACTGTAACTACGCAATCGGGAATCTTCATTCTTTAAACTGAACATAGAAATGGCTGTTGATTTGGCAGCGCTGGAATGACAAGACCAATACGTTTAAGTTATCGGCAGCGGTAATAGATTCAGAGTTAAATTTTAATTCTCGAATACTGAGTAATCCTACTTGTCATAGAAAAGTTTTTCTCTCATTTACTTGATACACATTTCTACAATTACAGAGTAATAGACAATATACCCATAGTCAGTTGTCCACGTTAACAAGTTGTCAGTTCTGTAATCACCAGACAACCAGTAAAAGTAATGGCCATATTAACACAGTTCAATGAATGCTCATGTATGAGTGTAATACTATCATATAAATTAAGACATTTTATATATTTTCTTCTAAATTATATTCAGTATTTTCTTACAGTTGTTATATAAGATTTATCACAAACTAACTAGTTCCGGAAGTGTAAATGTTTTTTAATAAACGCACATTTTACACACAGGCACACAACACAACACACACACACACACACACACACACACACACACACACACACACACACACAATTCAAGAAATAAAATTATTTTTTTATTGCACAAGATGAGATTATAGGCCTAGTAAGGAAAATTATTGAAAATTATTTGTCATTAACTTCAAACTATTATTTACATAGACCAATTTAGAATTTTACGTCTGTAGATAAATTTATACCTCCGTGCATCAGTAGCTGGGAAGTTTTAAATTAAATTTGTATACCAATCTCCCAAATATCTCTCTCTCCCTCTCTCACTATCTCTCTCTCCCTCTCTCACTATCTCTCTCTCTCTCTCTATATATATATATATATATATATATATATATATATCTTTCTCTCTCTCTCTTTTATGTAATGAATAAGAAACTGATTTACGCTGAATTACTAAACATTTTTCTTTTACCTTGTATTAATAATCTACGCTTTTTAAAGGACATAAGTCTAATACTGAAATTAACCTGCATGAGTTTAATTTAGGCTTTATAGCTTATTCCATGAATGGAACGTAGCAAAGAGAAAAGTATACTAATAGCATATATTAAAATAAACTCAATTATTTTATTTGTAGTAAATAGTATTTTATTTAATTCTTTGATGAAATAGATAACTGTTAGTATTAATAAACATGAAGAATTCAGCTTGTGAAGGAAAAATTACAGGTAGCCTGAAACACAGAGCGCTACGACTTGAGGTAACTGTACAATGTACTCATATATTTTTTTTAACTATATATTACTGTAAACTTGGTAAAACGTTTAACGAATAGAAGGAACTGTATGTTAATGAATTAAGCTGTGCTTGATTTCTAAAATTATATTAATTTTGAACGTATATTCTAAAATAATCATTGTAGAAAGACTACGTTTTTTTATACAAATCATGTTCGTAGCCTGCAGACCTGCGAATAACGTTATTAGCAACTAATAAACTTTGGGAGAACTTAATCCGAAGAACTGAGTCCGTAGAACTTAAACCCCCTGTGTTTAAGCCTATCAGGTTATGTCCGTTTCAGTTTTATTTTTGTTTTTTTGAGTTCCACTTATTTGAGTTGTAAAATGAATAAATGTGTAATTCACAAATTTAATATCTCTTATTAAAAGTAGATCTTTCCCTCTCTGTGTGACTGTCTACCTAGTTTCTTCTATCCTCTGTCTTACTCTCTCTCTCTCTCTCTCTCTCTCTCTCTCTCTCTCCCTCTACAATAAAATGAAAAAAGTATTGTAATAAATTACTTCTGTGATTTTAATAGATTGTTCGATCTGTAATATAGCCAGTCAAACGTGCAGTTTATAGACTAGTGAGCTCGTTGAACTGCAGAATTTCCTTATTATTTCGAATTAACAAATTTTAATTTTCAAAGGACTGAGTAAAGTTCTTCGTAGCAGAGAAACGCCACGAGGAGTTAAAAAACGTCGTTCTCATTTTTGTTGTTGTTTTTTTACCTTCTATGGTATAATGTAAAGCTGTTCCAATCGTTGTCGTATACTTACCACATATGGAAATATGCGACATTAGTTTTGTGATTCTGAGAAAACATTGGTAGGCTGCAAATGAATATTGTAACGTTACATAACCCATGCCCAAATATGATAACACAATCACCCCACTCTAAAAGTCAGAAATGGGTATTATGTACCAGGCTGTAGAAAACTTTGTACTACAAAGCACTGTAAACGGTAACAAAGTGAAACGTAGTGTACAAAGTGAGATATAGTGTACATAGTGAGAGTGTGAACTTTTAAAAAAAGAGCATCTCACAGATTTAAACTGTAGATGAAAAAACAATCAATTGTAGCAGTGGACTATATTGCTGCTGACAAATTTTGTATTTTTTTTTTTGTATTTTGTGTAACTTTTATTGTGTAGGCCACAAACGTCTTGTACCTAGGTATAATTTGTATGTTTAATATAATAATTGTGTTTAAATATAAGATGACCCAGGGTTAGATATAAAATAATAATAATATAAAATAATAATAATATAAAATAATAATATGTGAGACAGATGGCATAGGAAAATAGTTTAGAGTAAGGATACTTTAAGTAAATAATAAATAATAAATAAATCCAATTGAAGGGAATTAAAATATTAAAGACCTATGTATAAGCTTAAGAGAAAATAGAAAGAAAAACTTTAGATAAATTAAATTGGATTATAAACAAAATTTAAAAAGGATTATTTTTCTATAAAGAAGAAATAAATTTATAATAATTAACTTTAGCCTATATACTAAAAGTATATAGATTCACCAATAAAAAAACCATAGAAATTCTTGGTTACTAACAGTAACCAACTAACAAGATTGAATTGTTAATTGTTAAAACGATTGGGAAGAGAACGTTTGAAAAAAGTGTAATGCCTATTTAAATTTGAGAAAATTAATGAATACTTTTGGAATAACTAGTGCCAAATTTAATAAAATTGACGAGTGATGTCCACCTTATGTTAGAACTCCTTCAAGTATCAACATTCACGTCCTTAATTTGATGAAACTTTGAAAAAATCCAACTACCAGTTCCAGGCCTAGTCATACTGCACGTCGATATTTTGGTGAGATCGTATCCAAGTAAATTTAACTAAATTGCAACTCAACTATAACTTCTAACACTAGAAACAGCACCATATCTTTAAACACTTCAGGAGAAGAGGGGACAATAAACTTTATTATTTTTGTTAACCAAAAAATAAGCATAACGCTTCCTTGTGAATTGCAGGCCGACATTAAATAATTTTTGTGTATAGTGAAGGAACGTAACCTGCGATCTGGCGGATAAACTCGGAACTACATACTACAAAAATATAATCTATTAATTAATGTATAGCTTGGTATTAAATTATTCATTTCTGACCGTCTCATAGTACAAAGAACTCAAAAATAACCCTGGGAAATTAATAAATTAATTCTTTATTGTTTTGTATTTTATAAAAGATAAAAATATTTGTTATACATTCTATGTTTACAAAATAAGATCGAACTAATGTTGTGTTGACAGTGAGAATCGATTGTAACTTTCTGTATTGGGAGAAGATAAGAAACATTGTATTTATTAAATAAATACAATGAATACTTTGTTATTTGAATAAAATGTGTATTATTTTCAGTAGAGGGTAGTTGTTTACAGATTGTCAGGAGACAAAGAAGAGGACGGAAACCAGAAAATATTACATACCATTGGTGTTAATTTAACCTCCAATTTGTTTGTAAATGTCAAAATAGCTGGTTTCATGAGCGGTGAAATTTAAATTAAGTAATTGTATGCCAAGAGGATAATACTTTTTGCACTCTCTCTCCTAACTACGGTCAAACAACTTCATTGAATTCTCCCTAATCAAATCTAAGGGAAAAATCAGCATAATCACACACTCTCGATTTCTTTTTTGTGGAACTTGAAACATAAATTATAACGAATTCTGTGACGATCGCAAGAGTGACGATAAGATCAAATGATACTATCCGATCTTTACCCGCGAGACGTTACAAGATGACGCTAACAACGTGAGGCTAATAAAATAAAGAAATAATTATAGTGACGATCGCAAAAGGTAATAAGACTCATAGACATTACCCGCGAGACGTTACAATATATACCACTCATTCAGTTATCGTCAGAAAGTGACAATAGTGATGATAACCTTTTATTCAAGTAAAGAACAAATCAAATGTCTTAAGAAAATGATTGCGTAAGGCACTTTAATAAACTTTTGTGAAGAGAAAAATTGCAAATTTAACAGAATAATTATTTAAAGAAATTTAAATTAATAAACAAATTAATGGCGAAAAAACTCAAATTATTAACCATTCTTGTATCTCAGAATTTAAATAAGTTTCTTTCATTTATTATACAATTTGTATGTGTTTGTTACATTAAGTCAAATGTTATACTGTGTTACATTAATCAATCAATTAATTGATATGCATTGATGAAAACATAGTATTTGTGTATTATATTAATACCCATCTGCAGTGTACTGTACAAGCTATAGGCAATGCTACATAATGAAACAATCCCGAAATTCTCTGTTGGAATTCGTTAAACCTCCCGTCGGCGCCCGTTAAAATACGCCAATTCCATAATCCATGATACTGTTTTTCCGGACGTAACCCATCCCGTCATAATCATGGTTAATGGAGGTTTCACTGTGGCCTGAAAAGTAAACTAAAAAACAGAAAAATTACGAAAATCCCGAGTATTTTACTATTTTGTTGTAAAATAATAATTGCAACACAAATAGGCCAAACACGTTGTTTAAAATTTATAAAGAGCACAAAAAATAAAAACTGAAAATTCCGACTCCTCCATTGATTATGTTAGCTGAATTTATAATCATAATATCTAAAAGCAAATAAATTAGTCCTAACTTCTAAATTTGTGTATCTTTGAATAGATATCAACATGGCTATGAGTCAGAACGGTTTTTTGTAGTCCTATATTTATTTTGTACGTGGCATATATTTAACTGCGTTCCAGTATTCGTAGACTGTCCCTTTCTATTTAAATTTTACTTGATAATTATTTCGACACCTTCAATTTATTCCATCGTCATCGTCTGCTTTGAAAGCAGTATTAGGTTTAAAGCATCTTGCTACATAAGAATGTGCCAATAATATTAATTTTGCCTATGCCAGTCGGTCTAAAGTTTGAGTGTTTATTAAGAGGCAAAAAGGAAATTGACATTTATTTTTCTGTAAATCTACTATAGTTGTGTTACGTGTATCACTTAATTAGTTATTCTTTATTTTACTTATATTCTTTATTGACATTTGGCATTAGAATTAAGGTAATGTGCGTGTTGAATCAATTAATAAATATGATGTTAATACGCGATAATTTGAGTAAATAACATTATTTTCATGTTGTAGTTTTAGTTTATGCACATGAGAACATATACAGTTTAGTTAAAACCGTACACCCTAATTACTGGGGGGTGAGCAGTACACAGTGTGCAGGCAATTCACAATTTCTTATGTCTCGTTTAGATGATGTAGTGCACCACCTTATTCTTTAGCTCAGGTATACTGATTCCGCCTTGAACACCACCAGGAACACACTTGCCAGGCGGACACATTTATTTTACTTACACTTATTTATCATTTTCAAATGATCAATCACATATAGTTCAGAATGCGGTAGTTGATTTTGTTTCTAATACAGTATTAAATTTATTAACGTTTACGAGAGTCTTTCAAGAATTGCTCCTCAACTGTACACAGCTATTACATTCGTCACTTGAACACAGTCCCGTACTGTCCAAAAACGTGACTGCGTCTGCTTCCTCACGCACGTTGACGCACATGCCTTGAATAGTCTCGGTGACTAACACTTGAAAATGAACACAACTTAGAAGTTAAGACCAACAAACGCACGCCGGCTGTCACAAGTATTAGTTTTTATTTTTTTAATATTGTTTCAGTATTATTCATATGATACATTTATTCCTTATGTTGAAAATCTAAAGGGTATTGCCATGAAATAAATGATAATTGACTTTGTTATCATTTATATTTAAAAAGTAAATTCCTTAATAACATGACGATCTAACCGATTGTAACTTGTTGATCTCTAATTTGACGAATAACTCAGTGATATGAATATAGATTTACAAATTTCGATGTCCAGAAGCATGTTGTTATGTTTCCCAAGAGAATGACTAAAGTTTACTCTGTTCAGCTTACTATACTGAAATACATTGTACAGTTAGATATCACAGTAGTTCCTGTGACATACATTCAAGTAAACGTCCGTTATCTCTGTCCGTACATAATTCGGAAGTAACTTCTTGTATTCCCGTCCAATATATTCCGTTTCTGAGATATTCTGTTGTACTTCCGAAGGCCAGATTAGCTTCCGTTTACTTCGACCGTCGTGTGTGTGAATATGAGCTTATTTGGTTTTTTAAGAACATACATGATTGCTAAAATTTGTAGTAGTTCGTGCGTGTGCGTGAATTAACACATGTGGCCCCGTAAGTCACTTACTAAATGTAGTTTGAGTACGTCTGGGAGCCTTTACATGTTGTTAATCGCTGCATGAGTTGTATTTTTCTGTATAAATTGTGAATATTATCGATGTACGCATATTTAGCAACTCAGTACACATAACTACATCTGATTTCCTAAAAACTATTATCATGTGGTCTATTTAGGAAATAGCTTACACAAGTTAGCATGAAGCTTCCTTTGTACGTTAAATTTGTGTAGTTTCATTTTATTGCAGGTTATTATACAGGGCGGGTCGAGTAATGCATTCTACTCTAACACGTCTCATATTTATTTCCAATATTTACATACATTATACTTACCCCTAAATAATCTTTACATGTAACAATAACAGTACGACACTGTGTTCTTAACACTCAAAAACGTTAAATGATAACAGACACACGCACATACATACTAACGCCCATACGCCCCCACACTCATACTCGTCAGCCAATCAATCCATCGATCCAGTAAAGCACGGAAGTTAATAAGAAGATTAAGAGATACAGTTTATGAAAAGCACAGATTTAACATAATCATTGCCATTAATTTAGGACAAAATCTTAACGAAATCTATAGATATAGATATATTCGTAAAAATATTTACTTAAGGCAATTAAAAGTTTCATTGCAACTTATACATTTTCATCATCATCATATGCAAAGATTAAACCGAGGATGCTTTATTCCGGTTTCAAACACTCAAGGAATCTAGGGTTGCTCACTCCAGTGCTTCCCCGGACGTTCCACACCTCTCCGCCCCTTCGACTTATAGTTCCATAGTTGTGTGGGGATGCGGCAGTGATCCATTTTAATAGAAAAATAAAACAAAATATAAATATCAAAGATAGGTAATTATGCTTACGTATCTTGTGTATGTGTCAGGGAGAGGCAAACGAGAGAGAGGGACAGAGAGAGAGGGAGAGAGAAAGAGAGAGAGAGAGAGAGAGAGAGAGAGAGAGAGAGAGAGAGAGAGAGAGAGAGAGAGAGAGAGAGAGAGAGAGAGAGAGAGAGAGAGAGAGAGATTTGTTTGTATTTACAAAAATTCAAAGTCTGTTGACATATTTACATTTAAAGATTTTGATAATGTACATCTAATTTACTCCGAAATAGTATCGTACTATTTTTGGACTGGATATCAGACAAAAAGGTTACTTATCACCAATTCAATTATATCTGGTTATAAAAGATAACAGATGTAGTAAATAAGTAATATTTTATTTTTTTTAAGTCATGTTTAATGATTTAGCATTAACAATTTGAGAAGTTTGTTCACAGAAAGGAGATTCGAATATTTAAGAGAGGAAACGTCGAAAATAAATCCAGCATCAAAAGTAGCTGAAAGTTGTAGATTCTGTCAGTAACTTAATACAAACCGTAATTATTTCACGACTATATACAACGAATTTAGCCACATGGCTGTATATAAGTGGTCATATACTGAATATTTACATGAGGAACTGTACGTATAAGCAGAGTAAGCTTAAATCGTTATAATGCACTGTACAAAACTTGGAAAACAATGGTTTGAGAAAACGTAAAGTTTCATGCAATTGTGAATCTCGTTTTTACTTTGTACAAAACAATGTACATTGTTTGAAAATAAACCGTTGTTGTAAAACACGTATACACATACAAAGTGTTTTGATAGCTGACATAAAAACATTGTGAAACAGTTCACATTCAATTTTTCCGGTGTTCGTTCAGTGCAGAGGTCATTTCTATCCCTCGACGTGGAAACGAAACCGCAATTTCTATAACATCTATGTTTAACTGAAATCACTGAAATAGTAACGAACTGCTAACATAATATTGCTAGACACAAGGCAAGATTTCGGTATTTGGGCAGTACCGTCAGTGTTGACACGCCGTGTGTATGTTCAGGCCGTTATGAGCTTGCTGTTATTGTTGTTCTATAGTTCTTTCTCAGAATTCGTACGTTTCTAATTTTTCTTCTTCCTGTCTCGTTTCGTCTGTCGTGAGCACATGTACAATTCGTGTACGTGTAGGGCCTACATAAGAAAAATGTATGTACAAAAACAAAAAATATGGGGAATAGTAAAAATATCAACTGACTTAAACTGTGTTGTTTCATCATTAAAATCCATTTTAAGCATCCCACTGAACAAGCACACATAACTTATAAACGTGACGCTAGTCTAACACACTTTTAGTTAAGTCTCAAGGAATCGTGCAATGGTTTCAACAATAAATTTTATATTTTGTTACCCGAAACATTGTTCTAAGTAAATGAATATTAATGTGTAATTTTAAATCTCCCATTTTCACGTTGATTTTAAACCTAACAGGATTTCAGAGCAGTTTACTACACTCTGTGTTTTTGTGTTTTAAATTACTACACACAAGCGAGGTGGTAGGCCTAACACATATGCTGGCAGAGGGTGGGACTGTAATCATGATGGAACGAGAGAGACACGACAGGGGTGCATTAACAGTACGTAATGTAGTGTACAATACGTAATGACAACAAAAATGAAATGAAAGCGCCCTCTCTTTGAAACCGTAGAAATGTTTACTGAACACTGTTTAACTTTGTAAATAACAAATTATTATTGTTTAAGCGAAAGCAATGCATAGACTGTACGATAACGTATATATTTTCTCTGCAGTAGAGAGGTTGTTCCCTTATCTCTTGTATAAATTCAAAAGTTTAGTACTACATATTTTATACTCCTAGTGCATTTTTTATTTAGGAATTGTATTAACTTAGGTGAGAAAACCATTTATACACTCTAATAAATTATTGTGTACTGCACTGTTGACTTAAATTCTTAAAATCTCATCATTTGCTTATGGTTTAAACAGACGAATCTAATTATTGGTGTAATCCTCGATCACTAATTATTCAGGATTGTCTGTTTAATATTGGATAGAACTGGATAGGTTTAACACAAGTCACTTTCAACTTTCTGGGTTCGAGTGTAACGGCATCAATTAAGATTGTAATAGACAAGAATATTTTTTTGCTAACTAACATGTTCTAAACGGAGTTAAACTAGCTAACATATTTTTATTTATTTTTCGAGGTAGTAAACTCGATGGAGATTTGTCCACTTTTCTTTTAGCCTGCCTATATACACGAAATCAAATGTATACATTAATAATATTACTAATAAACATTATTATAATTAATAACAGTAATAATAATAATAATAATAATAACAATATTAATAATAATAATAATAATAATAATCATAATATATATCTGAAGAGGCTTAGAAAAAAATGCTTTCGCTTAGGGAAGAGGTTCTTTTCCATTCCTGAAGGGGCTCAAGAGAAGCAAAGTAGTCTGCCTATGTGAGACGTAGTGTGACAAACAGTATGCTTCCTCCGCCCATTGTTACTTTAGGTCTTACCGTAGATACTTAGGCCTATTTGCATAGACTGGCTCGAGCTGAGAGCTAATAAAACCTACCATCATTTTATGATGCTACTCGCTCGAGAATCAGACCTACATGTTAATGTACTAATAGTTGGACTATAAGATATTATATGGTTGAAGCTACATTAGACCTATATTATACCTTAGTAGTAGGCCTATATTCAATACAGTACGTCTATAGCGTTACAGCACGTTTAATATAGTTAATATAGTACGATACAAGTTGTAAGCTATAGTAGCTACTATAGTATCTGTTGGTAGTCTGTGCGCGCGTGTGTTTTAATGTGTATTTGTGAATTAGATCATTTTATAGCATTCAACGCAAATTAACGACTACGAAATCTACTTATATATTTTAAAAGGAACTTTCACAAAACAAGTAAAAATAATTAAAATTGCTAAAGCGTTAACACAATTTTTCCTGCATAGACTATGTTACAGAATTAAAAGATAAAAACAACCACTGTAGCGCCTTACTACTGCCGATTAAGGTCAATTACATGGTGATTTGAGGAAGCATGAGGTATGCAGGCCTAACAGTTGACGTAGAAGAATTGGTGTCATTACATACATTAGAGGTAGACCATATCCTGGGAAGGCAATACTCGAACCCCAAACAGCAAAATATCATTAGTAAAGAACATGTCTTGTACCGCCATCCGGCCAGGCTAGCTTCCAAAAATCGATAAAAGAACTTACTGGGCGATGTGTCTTCTACAATTTAGAGCGGCTTCATGAGTAAGCCGTGACATTTGTTCAAGCCCTAAATTTCTGACACAAGTTTAGAGAAAGTATCATCCATAATAAGGGGCACTTGTAATGAATTAATAGTAGATCTATAATATAGATTGTTGAGGAGGATTGTTGAGAAGGCAAAAACCCACAAGTGGTTTTGACTGGCAATTGAAGAAGAAGATATGGGGATCTGTGCGATACGCGATACACAGCCTGAAAAGAGATAATTATCCCACGGATAGCTGCTGGATATGTGAATTTCGCTAGCAGCTTACACATATATAAATTCTGACATAAAGATAAGCTATCGTAAGTTTTAGGAATGTCATGTTACAAGAGTGTAGGCATGAATTTTTTTCGCGCGCTCTAGTTCAAAGATTTCAATCTACGATCACATATACAATGGGCTAATTCCATCGCAACCTAGAAAAACACTCTTGTGACAGAGTAAGATTGTATTTAGCACTTACTGAAGAAACAATTAAAGAATAACTACAAGGTGAAATGCGCCACAGTGGTCCAAATAGTCGAATGTCAAACAATGAACACTAGACAGGAGCCTATGTAAATGCAGACTTCAAACAAAATGTTTATACAAACCTACTCTAAAACAAATAAACGAATGTTACCGAAAGAGTTGAGGTGCTACAGAACACATAGTTTCCACATGTCTAAAATACGGGGAATTATATTTTTAATGGATTCGTTACACAAAACTTAATTGCAGTTACACTTGACACGCCTCCGCTAGTATCCATTTTGGTTCCCTGATGATGTTATTAACCTTCAACCTAATTGGTGTAACTTTACCTTACAGGCTGTAAATGGAGAAGCTGTGAAATTGCTTCAAATGTTATATTTACTTCTAGGTCAACTCACCTTTGACCACCAAGTGGTAGTTGCGAATACATTTGACAAAGCCATACTTGCCATGATACTATAATACCTACCATTATAATAACTAATGGACGTTACAAGCTAAGACTTTATAACGGCCTCAAGTACAGAGTCGTCAGAAGATAATACTTATCACAGCAGTAGAGTCAGGAACATCGACTAATTTGCTAACACAGTTGATGACTGTAACTGAAACAGTTATTGGGCTGAATGGATTTGATGAAACTGTGATTAATTCGAATAGCAGGAGTAGTCACCTTTAATAATGAATAATAGACAGTGTTCATGGGAGAAGTTTTCGACTTGAAATAATTGTCCTCCCTTGAACATAATGTACAGGAACATAAGAATATATGTACCATAGTAAAGGAAGCAAAAGGGATTTTCGTCGTGAAGATAGAGATTTAGTAAAGTTGGATAGGGATTTGAAAGATATTACATAAATCGTTGTAGGAAAAAGTTGAAAGACAGTTCGTAATCAAATAACAGGTAGTTTTTAAGTGCTTGTAACAAAGAAAATGGTAGTTAGAGCCATGACAACACCGTAGCATAAACATATTACAGTATATTATCATATGATAGTGCAAAAGAAAAAATAGGTAGTTGAATGTGAAGAACGAAAGTAAAGGAATAGAACTTACTAGAATCGTGCAGAACGTTATACTTCCTTAATGCACCTGAATGAATTATTTAAAGAATTGCGCGATATGTATCAATAACGCCCATGACATACTCTATCGTCTCTCTGACGAACAATGGATGTGTAGAACCATATTATCAAATATACATTTAGCAGTATATAGTCTGTATGTTGAATAGAAATGAATAGACATGCAGGAATGAATACAATTATGTTGAAGTATATACGTTGTTCAGTTGCAACTTAGGGGTACTAGAGCCAGTTCGCAATATAGTTCGGCGTTAAAACAATAAAAATAGTGGAGCGACAGAAGTCAGAGTATGACTGTAAGGACGTTAATGTGTGGCGGTACTGTGTCTGTGACATTATTTGTTAGTGACGTTAGTGTTTAGTTTATTATTAAACAAAAATATTAGTAGTGAGTATCAAACTGAATAATATAGATAATAGGTAGCCTCTACAGGAGGATATGTTATTAAGATTACAGATTATTAAGCACAGTAATATCTGTTTTTCTCTTTTCCTTTTATTCTAATTTACTGCGAATAACAAGGTCAAGTTAACGTTATATTCAGTTATGGATATCAGAAACCTTTTTCATTAATGTCACTAACCATAATCTCGTAAATATTGACGACTATTCTAAAACTGTTTGTATTTCCATCTCAGGAAGAAACCGTTGGTTACGAATGAATTATTATAACAATTCTATTTGCAACAGGTTGTAATTTCTTATACAACAGATTTTTTACCATTTTCACAGTTTTAGAATCTGACAATCTACTTGAATTTTAGATTTACTGCAATTCTAACAGTGACGAGTGTTTTTAGATTATTTATATTTCGCATAGGCCCTACTCATTAACGGTAAAAACTCTTTATCGCAATATTAACGTACAATTTATACAGCCGTATTCTTCTCTGCGATACTCAGCAATTAAAGCTTATATATTTCAAGCAACGTGGGGTGTCGTGGCCTACATAAACAATGCTACAAAACGTTTCTACTCTTTTTTTTTTGAATATATATAACATAAAAAATTTAAGAAGCTGTTCAAATTAGGACTTAACAATTTTTTGTGTAATCAGGAGATAGTGTGCTAAAAAGTATTCCACAAATATCGTGTTATTTACTTTACTAACATTGGGAGATGCGTATGCTGTGAATCACTTTGGGAGGGAGCAAACTTGCGCAACCACATTTCATGTGAATATGACTGCGAACGGGGGATCCAGCCATGCGTAGTCGGAGCCAGGGTGTGCGGATTAACAAATCACACGTTGGGAGTCACAGATTGTGACTCCTGTTACAATCGCTTCCCTTGTTTCCTTAAACGAACATTCGTGTAGGCTTAAATGCAGTTACGTTTCACTTGATATGTGTTGATAATATACGGCTAATCAGATTCCTAATTAGGCCTACAACGTTATGTAATCTTACGATTACTTATCAGCTTCACAATACTTTAAACAATTTACTTCACTAATTATTATATCTTCGTATCTTTTAAAAACAGACTTAAATATTCTTTTTGCATCCAAAGTGAAATTATGAAATAACGGAGAGAACAAAATTGTATTCAGACGTAACAGCTCTGATATCAATAATTTCTATCTACCTACAACTTGAAAGAAAACAGATTTTTGATTACAATGAATTCTCTGAAGTTGTACTTGCTTGACAACTATGATAATTTTAAAACTATTTATGGTATTGAAGTCCTTTTGGTAGATAATCTTATGAATATTAAAACAAGAAAACTCTTAAATTAGAATAATTGCTTGTCCCTTTTTATATATAGTTAAGAAGATACTTGACATGAAGTTAAATTTTTAACTTTGTGCAAAGCAAGAAAATACAGAAAAGAAACTTTAAATTATAATAAAAACTTTTGTTCTTAAGCGACCCTGTTACGAGAGTTATAAGAACAACACAGTTGCCCTTATTAAAAGAAAAATAAATTTAACTGGCAAATTTCACTTGAACTCGTTATTTCAGTGGTATTAAACAAAGTTCAAATTTTTGGGTTTGGACAAGACTCGGTTTATAATATAGAATAAAATATGTGTAACATCATTTATTGTTTGCATTTGAATAAGCGAGAAAATAATGTTACTTGCTAAAAATCATGTTTTATTATCAAACTCTTCACCGTTTGTTTCGCATATAGCCTACGTAGGCATATTTTATATTTACACACTATTCTGTGGCTCACTCAGTGGTCACGCTCAGACTATTATTTTATTCATATTATCATCAGATAACGGTGAATTCTTAACATGTGACTGCTTAGAGTTGGCCCATTAGTTACTGATATTTGTATGGTGTTTTGTTGTTTAATGCTTCCGAATGTTGGCAACAACAATAATTTAAAACTTTAATAATATTATATAATAAAATTTTACACACACACGTGCACAGACAAACACACACACATGTGGATACTATATGTGGTTACGCTAGGTAAGTCTATTCAAGAAATCCATAATATTCTGTATGTCACACAGGAGTAAAATTATTTACAAACCTTCTAATTAGGACGCTGAAAAAGTATGTTTAGGTCATAATTACTTCAATTCATGGGCAGTGTAAACACATGAGACTTTACTCTTAACGTAAGTTACATGGATTTAAATTTTAATTAGAATCTAAAAATTGGTATCTAAATCTAAATTAGCATCTAAATATTGGTTAAAAATCTGAAAATATTTGACAAACTAAAACTTAAAAACTAAAGCGAAATTAATGTAAATACGCTACTACTTATCTTGATTAAAAATGAAGATGCAAAACATGAAATAGCGTTTTGTCAGTTGTTGTGCGTACTTTGAAATACAGTTCTAACTCTTTTACGCATTATAAAGAGCTTATTAATATATCGTCTTATATCGACGTGGTTAGCCAGTACACAGAGGAACGGGTGAACACACAACGCCCACAGATCTTCATAAATGACATTATATAAAACAAAATATATTTCTAGCGAGAACGTGCTGGCGTTCCAAAAATAACTAAGTATTTGTAATTTTTAACAAGAGAGCTGTCTGTTTTAAAATGACTACAACTATTCATCTTCAGCTGGCAGTGGTGTCATGTTTTGTGCCGTCCTTTGTGTGTGTGAGTGTGTGCTTGTGAATCCTGTTTTTTGTGTAGGAATGTGAAGTATATATCCTGTTAGACGCGTAATACAAATGTAATTAGTTTACGCAATAAAGAACAGCCAAAAGAATTTATACAAATTGGAAATAGGAACATGATAAATGTTTTACAAAATATATGTCAAAAACCAGCATTTGAACACGAAACATAATAATCAGTGACCAGGCCATGATTTAAAAAAAAAACATGGCCAAGTGTTAAAACGTTAGTACGTTTTGAATACACATATTTGAATAGGTTTTTAATAAAACATATAAGTGCAAATGGTACCCTACAGGAAACAATGACGGCTGGAATAAACCAGAAAACCACTGAAGACAGCAACACCAAGAAGAAGGAAAGAGTTACTAATGAGTTACACTTGCTAAAGATTGAAGAATTTTAATTATTGCATGAAAAGCATTGATCAAAGAATTAAATTCAAATAAAATACAGTAACAAAATATATGATATAAAATTTTCAAAACTTGTGACTAAGCATATAAGTATACGTCCACATAAAATATTATTAATTTTAAACAAATATATCATCTTGTAATACATGTCTAATTTCAAACAATTCTGTGTGTGCTACATAAAAAGGATATAGCCCTATTCATTTTTAAACCACATGAAGTGATTCAAATGAAAATGAGATTATTATTTAAAGTTACTATGGTAAATATTTTTTGCGCCTTTATTTAATTTATACAAGTACAGTATACGTATTTGTATTTCAAAAATTTAAACAATTCATTTTGTCATTCTATTTTAAATTATTTCGTTGCTGATTACAGACTTTCGTAGAAACTGGAATATACGGAAGTGTAATTTCTTTTCAAAATTAAATTATCTTACTGCATAAATATTTATTGAAATAAATATCTTATTCTAAAGAAATGTAATAACGGCATTCCTTTAGTAATAATTATTATTACTTACAAATACTCTCATCTTTAATTGAGACAGGCAGCCATCGTTAAGCCGTACGCTACTGAGTACTTGCTTCAGTGCTTCGGATATTTAGTATTTTAAAAATTGGTTTGAATTTGTTCGAGTAAAATTTGTTTCGTATGTTGTGTGTAAAGCTTTATGAAGAAAGATGTAGGGTTTTCCAGTTCTTCGTCATAGTGGGTTTGTATGGTAGGTATTTATTAAACTCATTTATTAATGTTTGTAAATAATATATTAATTGATTAATCATTGAAGGAAGAATATTGTGGAGAGTTAGTACGTGTGACATAGTCTCTGTATGTAGGTTACGTGTACGTGTGTAGGTTATGTACAATATGTGTTTTATTTTCATATGCTTTATTTACAATTATATTCTTTTTCGTACTATATCATACAAATATATAGGCGTATGTTTTTGCGTACTTATGAACCGTCACCTAATTACCCATACAGATAATCCACACGCGACCGCGACCTCTTCTTAATGCATTTCTTCTACTTCGGTAACTGCATACCACCATGACCCTGAGTGGACTATAATCTGCGTAGAGAGAAACAAAGTTATGGAATTATCAGTGGATAAATTAATGAATGGAATTACTCAACTAATGAATAAATTATCGTCTCAAAGTCTTCTCGACTGTACACATTGTAATTCGTTTAATTGTGTACTGACATATTGTGAACTTAATTAGCCATTGTCGACAGTCAGATTTATTCATAATCTAAATTATGATTAATAATATTCATATAGAAATGCACCTAGGGATACTTCAAATTGTGTACCAAATGAAAATCGCATATATATTACTTCTGAATTCAAGTGTTTCGTATGCCATTATTAGTGACACAACCGTTGGGTAATGGACGTCAATTCATATTGAAGTAAGAATGTGGTAGCCCAAACAGGAATATGCACAAAGAACATTAATACGATTAAATTTATATTTAAGTATTGACGTTTATGTTAAGTAAGAATCAATCAAATAAGCTTGAATAATGTTTAAATTTAAGTACGTTTAATCGCAATGAAACAAAATCGGTATCTGTAGTGTTGATCAAAGCAGTAGCTAAAGCCTTTCTAAACAATCGCTTTGTGTTCTGTGCCTGCAGTTTTAACATGCTTAATTCCTACACATGACGGAACATATGCATTGGATTTGTATGGATGTGCGCGCGCATGCGAGTGAATCTATACATGTGGATGTGTTCGGAACGTGTTACGTTCAAGCAAAATAAAATAAAATAAATACTTTCAATCATGCAGAAAAAAGACGAAATATTTATAATAGTGTCTTGTTGTTTTTATCTTATAAAAACGGCAGCCTATTCAATCTTCGCCAATCAATTATTGTCGTCACACGAAAATATTTTGTGGGCGTCGAATCATACATTTTTAAACCCATTAGCAAATATCATGTTGATAAGTGAAGGAGCTGACAGATAATCTGTGGTTTTCCCTTTCAAAGTATTATAAGAGTACAGGAAGTTAGGTTAGGCAAAAAGTAAAGTTACATTTACATGTGACTACATATATAAGAATACGATATTTGTGTGAGATCAATGTTATGTTACTGGCATTATTTATTTACTGGAGTATAGATGCATGCTGCTTGTATCACAGTATTATTGTCGTTTTCTTTTATTTCAAATATACATTAACCTATATGTAAAATATTCAAAGATAATTCACTTTTTTTCACAAATATATATTTTAAGTTTTAACATATTTTAACAGACTTAAAATTTGGTTGTTGTGTTAAGATGCATTCACAACATTGACAATTCAGTTCGCAAGTATTTCATACCAGTGTGTTCTCCACAGATTCATGTTTTATTAAATTTATAATCTTTAACAGCATAAACCAACAACATAATTTATTCAGCCTCATAAACCAATAACTTTGGACACAGGACAATAAATAATACTTGTAAAAGTGAATAAATAACGCCACGTTCATAGTAACTCAGGTTTGTTTCTCAATTCTCTACAAACGTTACATTTCCTATAAGAATTATCGTAACTATCAAAACTGAGAAACAATTATTAAATTTGTTCACTTATATAGTCAGCGATCTTATATGAATTACCGTGTGAATTATTACTCTCATGAAAATTCATTGTAGCATGTGTTATTACACAATAGTTTCGCAAAACGAAGAAAGTAAATACTGAAATGTTGTTAACGTAACATCTCGGTACAGTATTTCTTAGTCCTAGAAATAAATCGTATTTTATACCTGCTGGATCACGACTAGAATATTTCATGCGTAAGCCTTTTAATAATTAATTCATTTTAAAAGTAAGTTAACAAATCGAACTCTCTTACTAAAGACGTATGCGCAACGCTCAACTCTTTAAATAGGTAAAATTAGCAGTAACACTCGATTTTTAATGACCCTCTCACACACACAGGAGACACGCGAGCTCGACTATATAAATATTAAACAATGCTGCGGCAGCACTACACACAAATAACATAATTTAATATCTAAGTACATCAAAATGCTTAAGACACTTTTTCTGTGTTACAACTTATTTCTCAAGTGTTTTTATGATTAAAATAATTATATAAAAGGAGGAGGTGCGAGTAAAATAAATTGTTGAAAGCGTCAATCTGTGAGCTGAGTCGGATGCGACCCGTTTATTTCAAAAACGTTACGAGCCTCTAAAATTTACTTAATTACGTGCCAGTCAGCAACGGTCAGTACTGAGCTAATTTCTTTTTGAAAAACTGAATATAGAAAATGTTAAATGCTACATATGGGGGTGTCGCATAAATCGATGCTAGTTTACAAAATGGTGTACAGCGTATCTATTCATAAATTTCTAACACTGTTATCTATCGCAAAAGTTTATAAAATTGTTTCTGACACTCATGACGAGTAACTAGTTTGTCTCGCTTTTGATTCGTGATTATGCAGCAACTAGCACCGTAAGTTATTAGGTAAAAATGTTACTTGGCAATCCAGATAAATCCTTCTGCAACCTGCTGTATCTGGTCGCTACGGCTGCGTGTTCCTCCGTACCTGGTCTGAACCACTGCTATGTCTGTGCTGGAAGATCGTGTAAAACTGTACGAAGTTCGTGTTCTCGTGTCTTCTGTCCGGAACGTTGAACCAAGTTTCGAACTTGGTTACTGAGGCTCCCATACTTGACGAAAGTCCGGCGACGGGCCGCTCAGCTCACAGCGTTTGATGGGAGACTGACTAGATTTTACAAAGCAAGCGATAGGGTTGGTAAAGGGGAGGGCGTGACGTCAGTGCGTCGGGCAAGGTACAATTCGCGGATTGTTGCATTCGGCAGGAGACGAATGATTGCAACAGACTCCCCCCCCCCCGAAAGACAAGCGTCGGGAGCAGGAGCGACGGTTGTCCAAGGTCAAATTCAGCGAAATTAATCAGTGTAATCGGTACGGTCAGTGTAACCAAATAGAGTCGAGTCAGGGGAACCACGTACCTTATGTACGTAAATGGAAAAACTCAGACACTAGTGTGGCACTAGCCGCCATCTGGAAACAACTCAAAGGGCTACCTTCCGTCACCTTAGAAGCGCTGCCTGCGCGCAGCAACGCTTCCTCCCTGAAAGTGAACGACGAGGGGGTGATCAGTCCCCGCGCCGCTCACCAGGCAAGGCGACCGAAAGCGGAGTTACAAATTAATATTTTGATGAGCATGGAACATGTTCACGCCCGAACATGAGGACTGCGACTCAGTATGTGAGGGTACAACAGACTTGAGTTACAACAAGAACCGAGAAGGGTGGTTGGTCAAGAGCATCGACAACCAACCGCGCGACTGAGAGCGAGAGATGAAACTGGAGGGGTCACTCACCTTAAAAGAGCTTTATAACCACAGCAACTTCTCTTTACGGCACACGGACGACACGTTGGAGAGCACATCTCTCCCTCGTCCGATCGCGCGAGGTGAGACGAAGGGGGTAGGTCGCACCATTACCGCTACCTGGGTACATGGCTAAACTGCGACCGGGGGGGGGGGGCACACCAGACTACATTCACTGGCAGGGGGGGCACCAGACTACATACACTGGCCAAAGGGGCACGCCAGACTACATTCACTGGCAAGGGGGGCACCAGACTATATACACTGGCAAAAAGGGGTACGCCAGACTACATTCACTGGCAAAGGGGCACGCCAGACTACATTCACTGGCAAAGGGGGGGCACCAGACTATATACACTGGCAAAAAGGGGTACGCCAGACTACATACACTGGCAAAAGGGGGGTACGCCACACTACATCCACTGGCAAAAGGGGGGGTCACACTGTTTACGAGCCTTTTTTTTTTACGAGTTTCTTTCCCGACCTCTCTTTCTCAGCGCGAAAGTTTTGCGCTGTCGCTTATTACGAAGTCATCGATTCATTATAAAATAGTTTACCGTGCCAAGGAAATGCTAGTTGACACGACTTGACAGTCGGGTTCTGTTTTTTTTTAATGCCGCGTATATTAATTCGTAGTTAACGCAAACCAATTAACATGAAACAGGTGATAACGTGTGTGTGCCAACTGACAACGAACATTTTCCATTAGTAAAAGGCTGCTATTTTATGAAAATTTTAATTTTGATTTTCTTGTAACGCCTTCCACGAAACAAAATTGGGTTTACTGAGATGCGCGCGTTTCTAAATAAATTTACCGAATTAATAGAGTACGTCACTTTTATACAAACAACAGATGCACTAAACATATTTTGAATAACAACAGATTGGGAGGCGGTTAGCGAACTGGACAATCGTACATACGGCACGGTGAGCAAAGTACGGGGTTATTGAGCCCAGTATGTGGAGGAAACCAAAACATTCAAAGCGCAACGATAAGGGAGCAGCTGTTCGGTGGAATGTAGATAAGACGTGCACAGATTAGCCTTATCTGCCAGACAAAGTTCACCTAGCGGTTTTCTACTCGCGAGCGAATAATTTGAACAATCTGATTTCACGACAACTTACAGCAAAGACCCACTCGTGACAAAATTGTTAACTACGCATATAACATTTAAAATACATAATCCTATACAATACAAAATTCTGTACAAAACCTCACGCGACCAATACCGTGCAATACAAACAATACAAAATTTCAACACACACAACATCAACAAAATTACTCTTAATAACTATGGCTTATAACCCATTAAATTGTATTAAACGGCTAGTAACCCATGGACCAAGGAAAACCCAAAATAACCACGCTACGGCTACCACTTCTGGTGCGGCAGCACTACACACAAATAACATAATTTAATATCTAAGTACATCAAAATGCTTAAGACACTTTTTCTGTGTTACAACTTATTTCTCAAGTGTTTTTATGATTAAAATAATTATATAAAAGGAGGAGGTGCGAGTAAAATAAATTGTTGAAAGCATCAATCTGTGAGCTGAGTCGGATGCGACCCGTTTATTTCAAAAACGTTACGAGCCTCTAAAATTTACTTAATTACGTGCCAGTCAGCAACGGTCAGTACTGAGCTAATTTCTTTTTGAAAAACTGAATATAGAAAATGTTAAATGCTACATATGGGGGTGTCGCATAAATCGATGCTAGTTTACAAAATGGTGTACAGCGTATCTATTCATAAATTTCTAACACTGTTATCTATCGCAAAAGTTTATAAAATTGTTTCTGACACTCATGACGAGTAACTAGTTTGTCTCGCTTTTGCTTCGTGATTATGCAGCAACTAGCACCGTAAGATATTAGGTAAAAATGTTACTTGGCAATCCAGATAAATCCTTCTGCAACCTGCTATATCTGGTCGCTACGGCTGCGTGTTCCTCCGTACCTGGTCTGAACCACTGCTATGTCTGTGCTGGAAGATCGTGTAAAACTGTACGAAGTTCGTGTTCTCGTGTCTTCTGTCCGGAACGTTGAACCAAGTTTCGAACTTGGTTATTGAGGCTCCCATACTTGACGAAAGTCCGGCGACGGGCCGCTCAGCTCACAGCGTTTGATGGGAGACTGACTAGATTTTACAAAGCAAGCGATAGGGTTGGTAAAGGGGAGGGCGTGACGTCAGTGCGTCGGGCAAGGTACAATTCGCGGATTGTTGCATTCGGCAGGAGACGAATGATTTCAACAACAATATGAAAGTTTTTTTTACAAACGTAGTTAAAGGCAGACTTTTATGTTAGATCTGTCTAACATAATGTAAAATCCAATGGAATTTTACTGGCAAAAACTAATCACATGGAAGCCTATAAAACATACTCCAAATAAAATAATACAGATACGCTCACGCTGAGTGTGTTATAATGGTGACTATTGCAGTTACGGTATCACAATATTGTAGTTATTGTGTATCACAATAATACACGATTTCTCCTTACAATATAATAAGTTTAGACTGCATTACCTGATGATGATAATAGTTCAAGATGCTCAAGACCTCAAAAAGGATAACAAAATCTTGATAACATATTTATAATTACATACTTATAATACATTATTAATTTTAATTTACTGATGCATCTGGAAGAAGAAGTACCACATTAGTATGTGTGTGGGCGTGCTCGCTTGTGTAAGAAATTACTTTTCATGCATAAAAATATTTGACTTTATTATGACCTTGTTTATATGCAATTATTTATTTTATTTTTTTAAGTTAGGTACATTTCGTTAAACTCTGTTTTTAACACACGTGAGCAATATACAGTACATGGTTTATTTATATTAAAATTTTTCAATATAAATTGATTATATTAGAAATAATTTATAATTTAAATTGGTAATAATTTATACTGTTAAATTATTTATATTGAAAATTTTTAATATAAATAAACCATACATATTACTATGATGGTGTTGAAAAATAGAGTCCAACGAAATGTGTGTGTGTGTGTGTGTGTGTGTGTGTGTGTGTGTGTTCGTGAGTGCGTGCGTGCGCGCGTCGGTGTAGTAGTAGTAGTAGTAGTAGTAGTAGTAGTAGTAGTAGTAGTAGTGGTAATAGCATTTTGGCGGCTGTCTTGTAAGTATAATATAATCCTGTTTACTGTTTGTTGGGTAACAGGAGATTCGCTGAGTTAATCTGGTTTTACGTTTCTCAACTCATAGTATCAATCAGCATACGAATTAGAATACGATTCTGACTGAATTTTTCTCCTTGCATAAATGTAACGAGGAGTGTATTGGTATTCATCTGTGTTAATATGTTGCATATTTTGTGGCCATTTTGTTAATTTTTTAACGGAGCAAAATTTGCATCAAAATAAATAAAGATTTCTCGTAAGATGTCATTATAAATTTGAGAACGAATCAATACCTATTTCTGATAGGTATATTTTTCTTATTTTTTTAAACAGTATAAGTCTTTAAACTATTATAATTTTTGTATTAATTGCCTCTAATGGTAGCAGTACGTATTAACGTCTGTGTCAACACAGTTGTGTACGCAATATTTCATTCTTTATATTAGATAGACCTATTTTAATATAGAAAATTTGTTGTAATTTTTTATGATAACTTTCCACTGAACATACGTAATTTCTATTCTCATTTCGCACGAACAAAATGATATAGAGTATTTTTAATTAAACTGACAGTAGCTCGAAAAATATGCTTTTAATATGAGTTCTGTAGTTAGTACAATATTGTACTATATTATGGACCACATACAGCACATCCAGCATACATTAACGAAAAGTATTTTGCACGTCACGTCACCATAATAACTCATTTGAATTAAATTTTTGTGTTTACGTTTTATAGGAACGTTCTTTTACTCCAGTGTCGCACGTTGTTTCAAATAAGACTGCAAAATGCGAGCCTAATTTCTGACTATTGTTATATGCTGGTGTGTATGTTCTACTTCACGGTGTCATTCTTCATTTAAAATTAAATGACACGTTAATTTAAATTACGCGTTTTCAATGTACATTATAGATTGTGTAAGATCTAAATTGTAAATAAATCTAAATTGTAGATACCTGTATTTCCTTAAAGACAATAAGTATATAAACTAATTTTAATGTTCTTCGGTTGTAGGGCACAATATAAATATTCAATCCTTCTTACGTTGAGAAAGAAACTATGATTCGAAACAAAATATAAATGACGTCATGACAGTGCAGATATAGTTCTACTCATGCGACTGTAAATCGATGAAGGTCGAAACTCTGAACACAGTACATTACAATAATGTGTTAGTACAAGATAACATTGATTTTTAAACATATTGTAGTTGAGACAAAAAAAAACTTCAGTATAAAATAGTTGTACGAGAACTGAATTTTCTATATGTTTAATTAGATAAACAAGTCTACAGACTGCTACGTATTCAATTAAACATTGTCATTGTGACGCCGTTGGCAATAAATCGCCGGCGGAATTATACACGAGTCATAATGTACGTAAGACGGGAGGAGGGGCCGGAGTGTTTGAATTACGCTGTATATTGAAACGATGATGGAACACGATGTGCCTCAATTGTGCAGTCTCACGCTACGTGTATCTGTTTCAGCTCTTTATCTACACACACACATCCCTCCTCTCACGTTGACGCTCCGTTCTGTCGCCCCGCGTTCTCTGCACGCATGGCGTTCCACGCTTCTCTTAGTCTGTAGCTATTATTGTTCATTGTATTTAATATTCGATTTAAATGCGTCTTTATAAACTTAGTTGTTTAATTAGTTCTCATGTAGTAGTTGTACAATGTGTTTCTTTGGAATAACTTTTGAAGTGTATTCAAGTATTTGCACGGTTTTAAACTGAAATATTGTTTGAAGCCAGAGAATTAAGCACTTTTACGACCCCGTTTTCAAGTTATGAAAACTCAGAATAAATCTGTATGTGTGTGTGTGTGTGTGTGTGTGCGCGCGTGTGTGTGCCTTATCATAGTTTTCTGTCCCTACTCCCCTACTCTACTTCACGAAGTACACTACACTATGTCTGCCAACAAAAAGTCTACATAATTTACTATGATCTGTAATTCTATCACTCACTGTATTATCTGGACAGTAGCCTACCAATATACATTATTATGGACTGTCTACGTTAATGTTTTATTTGAGAAAGTACAGACCATTCTAACCACCTACACTTTAAGTTCACAATAATATGCGAACTAATTCCAAACAATGGAAAATCTTACAACGTCATTTTATCAGATATTTCTTTGGATTTCTGGCTAATTCTTGTTCTGTATCATTCCTTTGTAGCATGATGTGAGAATCAGCTTCTGTTTTAAAATACTTAAATACCTTTATATTAGATTAAATAGCTTTCATTAAATATCTAAATAATATTATTAATTATTTTTCTTAATAAACATTATTAAATATTATTTTAAATATTAATAAATAATATTAAATGTGCAGATTAAATTTCTGTATAAAATATCACTGAATATATGTTATCAAATACCATATCAATGCAAGCGTTGTTTTCAATGCCTCTCTCGTCCGCTTATGGCAAAATTTGTTTTAGATAAATGTGACTGGCACAGTATACGCTTGGTCTTGAGTAGGCCTATATCCCTCCCACACAATTTTCTATTAGGGTCATAAATTTATTATTTCTGATTCTACAATTAAGAATCAACATGAAAGATTTCACACACGCACACACGTAGGCCTGTTTATACACGTAGATACACAAGTACGTAGTACGTAAATAATAGATCAGAAAGCGTGAAAATATTAGTTATATTGTAAATATGTCGTAAAATATTACTTTAATTCCAGTATTATGACAGTCACAAAACAATTTCAGTAGTAAACCGATACTAATGTCCAAGAATGTACATAGGCTACTAGTAGAACAATATTGGTTGATTTATTTTGTGATAGCTTTCTTTCCTTTGCTTTTGTATGCCACACAAAGATTTCTCGTAAAACTTACGTTTTTCGCAGTGAAAATGAAGATGTGGGATATTATTAAACGGTCACGCAAAAGGACTTGGGTATGAGCGACATGTTTCATTAAATTTAAAAGTTGTGTCTTTGGATTAGTAATAACCGCGAACAACTAGTAAAAAATGAAGTTTCACGAGGTGCGTTCGTTAACTACAAATAATTTTAACACATCATCAAGGCCCATATGCGGCCGGTAAAAGTATACAGATGTCATAAGCGTTATTTGTCTTAATGCGTGCGCGCGAGAGTGCGAGTGTATGTGTTATGTAAATAATAATTATTTTAATAATACACATAGGCCTACAATAACTGTCCTTAAATTAAGAAGACACAATTGTAATATTCCAAACATATTAATAAGACTGTTATATAGATATATCTTCATATATTCATAATATAATACTATTGTATTATATTATAGGACGAACAAGCTCAAGAAGGAGACAGTGTAATGCCGGCGCGAAAAATTAATATGTATCACGAATTGTGTAATCAGTTGGATGAACTGAGCAGAAATTACCTGATTCATCTGAAATTCTATCGTCTACATAATGCAACAGATGACCTATCCCGCTTCTATAAAAGCCACGAATGACTTCAGTATTTTATATTTTTATACATTAACTTAGATAGCTTTAATTTCTGTTGTGCCCATTGTATAGTTAAAGTAGGAGAACTTTAATAATACAAGCAGCGTTGTTTTTTAGAAGTGTAAATCAGAATAAAAATAGTATTTAATTTGTCTGGCTGACAATTATTTCTTCCACTGTTTAAAGACCACTACCCTTCCAATTTTCAAAATTATACGATCCTCATAATTTTGTCTCTTCCTCTGACTCTGACTCTCTTTCCCGTGTTCCCTGTCTCTCTTTCCCCTCTCTCCCTTACTCATTCAGAAACACACACACAAACGCAAATATATAAACATAAACGTATAAATATTTCCGCATACTCTACGAATTAAATTGAATACAAAGAAACTTTATTTGTTTCGTATACGTTTTCTGTTTTTATGTTTATATGTAATGAAGAACGCTATACGGATTTTGGTAAACCACATTATATGACTATTTTTTGTTACGAGGGAAATTTCATTCTACACATAAGCAGCAGAGAAGCATTTTGAAGAACAAGAGGTATGAAAGGGATTGTCTAATGTACATAAAAACGCAACAGCTCAAATAAAAGTGCACACGTTATCAAATAAAATAGCAGTAGAATAGCGATTACGCAGGGTGACGTCACTTCATGTCAGCAAAGCTGTTCTCAGCCGTATTGAAGCATTATTGGAGTGTGCACTAAGCGCATAGAATGGAAAACTACAGGAATTAAAATAGATAGATTGCATGGTAAATCTGAGATTTGTACGTGATATGCGTAGTTTTTAATAAAATATAGTTGACATGACAAGATCGTTATCGAATTCGGTCAGAAAGTGTACAGCTTACGGAATAAATACGAAAAAGACGGAAAAATACGTATTAAATGCTTATTGTATAAATTTTCTCTCAGTAAGTAGACTATAAGTAAATATATTCACAAATATGTAAATATTGGTGAAATAAAAATACTGAAGAAATAACCATTATTGACAAGAGTGTGTAGAATACGGATCGATTAAATTACTGCGTAAGATTGTAACATATTTGAAAACGCAGTTATAGTGCACTTGTGTCGAGTAATGTTAGAAGTAATTGAGCGAGAGATGATATCAACATTGATCAGGAGAATGATACAGAGAGTGACATGAGCTGCGCAGAGAAACATAGGAAAAACTGATGTGCTAGTAATAACAAAGATGGTTAGGGAAATAATTAAATGGAGTTGCAGCGAAACTGGAGCAGATGATGGCAGTTACAGATTTTGAGAAAATTACATGGAAGTTGGTAGAACCTTTGGGTAGGCAAGAACATCATACACGGTCACGCTGTGAAGACAATGCATTTGCTCAACAATATGAGAGAACTGCAGATGGTGATTATAATAACAATACATTTGCTTTCCATATTTATAGACCTAATTGTATCGTAATGATCAGAAATGATAATGCTAACAATCACAATTATTAACACATTTATCAAAGTTAAAGTGTATTTGTGATATATACTTTGCAGCTAGTTTGAACTCTCATCGTCAGCCGTGTTCGTTCATACTACGACAAACCGTGGGTAACAGTAGAGTACGAATGGTGCCCTATATTCCTATGGCGTTACGTTATTAAATACTTCTTCGTTATGCTATTAAATAAATTTATATTTCCATATGTCATATTGTCATATTTTAAAACATACAGACGCATGGGCGCTGTATTGTGTGTGTGTGTGTGTGTGTGTGTGTGTGTGTGTGTGTGTGTGTGTGTGAGTGAGTGTACAATTTAGGTGAATTGAAACGATAAAATATAATATAACTAGTTGCTTGCAGAAGAAATTGTTTTTGCAATGTATACAAATAATATTATACAACAATTACTGCATGAAACTCACCGAGTTACTTCGGCTATATATAAATTATTCTATACCACTATAGAAAAATTACATACATTACTATATAAGTTATTATACTATGTACTATAGAAGTTATAGGCTTATAGTGTATTTTTCCTTATTTTCGATAACTATGCTTGTATCTAACGCTCGTTTTACAGATTAAATCCGTAACTTCAGAAGAAATTATGAAAATACAGTTTATATTTATATGTGGGAGACTGCGTCAGGTAGGCTACAAGTATAGTGATAAATAAAAAATAAGAAAAGAACATTTACAGAAGAAATTATTATTAATTATTATTTGCTATCATAACGCTTGCTCTTGCGCCGACACACACACACACACACACACACACACACACACACACACACACACACACATACCACATACATATAATGTGTGTATATGGGGGTTGTCTTAGCATACGACGTTTAATCATAACACGTTCTTCCTCAGTGCTTGCCAAAATCTGTTTCTGGGAATTTAGAATTTAATAAAAAATATTGGGCACCGAATTTTCAGAATAATGATTTCAGAGTTTAATGTAAATAAAACAAACAAATATAAGTAAACCAAGGGTTCATGAAAGAGGTACTACCAGTCCCCGAAAGTGCTATGTAAACATAAAAAAGGCAAGTGTTCTTTGAAGTAATTAATTTCTATCAGTATAATACTAATCCTTCAAGAACGGTGACAGAAATTTAATGCAAAATTTGTGGTCTAATAATAATATATAATATATTATATATTATATAATATATATTATATACACCTTATGTAAGCATGTACGAGATGTACTACCCCGCGCGTGTATGCAAGATGTTTTCTTTAAAAAATCCAGTAAAAATATAAGCATAAAAACGCCACTCTTTAGTGTGTTGGCCTTCAGGTTCCTGAACACATTTTCACTTCTCTTATTTTCTAACACACGTCAGTCATAATTTTATGTTGGCTAAATAAAGAGAATTTGTAACTGTCTGTGTGAAGTAATTACTGATCCTGATTGTTTTCCATAATCAACACGAAAGTCAGATTTCTTTTTTGCGTTGCCCCGTTATACGCGTGTGTTTGTGTTACATGCCTGTCACTTCTACAGGCATTATTTTCCCCAATTTGTTTTTATACACACATTCATTCAACCTAGTGTAGCTAACCAGTATCCCTAAGTAGTTCAGGAAGCTATTATTCGTCTGATTTTCTAATTGATGAGATTTGTTAGATTCTGATTTATTCCATTCTTATTTGTTGTTTTAGTTCTGGATCTTTCTTTATATTTCATTGGCAAGCATTAGCAGGTAAAATATTTATTTTTATAGAATTTCGCTTAATTGCATTTGCATTGATTTCTTTTCTAACGTCGTAAGGAGAATTTAAATGATGAAATTCCTGGCACAATACAGTATGCCCCAACTTTATTAAAATCATCTTTAATGTAACATTCCTGTTAATACGATATTTATAGGCCTATTGATCACTAAGGTTACTTCAATCTTCAAAAACCTCTCCAGTTTTTAATACCTATTTTCAGCTACAGGCAGGTATTTTAAATTTCACAGTTTACCCCTACGGGTAGACTAAACTAAAAAAAAAAAAGAAAATAATCTCTTTATCTTTGTGTGCTATTCATTACATAAACATGAGCACGTAAAGTGAAATAGGCTACACACCGTGTATATCGATTTATCCATGCGTAGGACTTTGCACACACACACACACACACACACACACACACACACACACACACACACACACACACACACACACACACACACACACACACACACACACACACACACACACACACATTTATACATAGTTACACGTGTATCAATTGTCAGTTTCGAGTATGTTTGTTCACGGGTGAGAGTGTCCGCGTGTGTGTGTGTGAGTGTGTGTACGTGCGCGCGCGCGTAAGCAGCCTCCAGTTTTTATACAATTAACGCTTACTCCCTTATTGTTATTCACTCGTGTTTTTGTTAAGCACTAACAAAAAACCGACACTCAAATTTTACATTTCGGCAGAACGATAAACGAATTTTTTATTTAAAAATAACCGAGGGAGATTGTGTATGTGTGTGTGTTCACGTGCTTACTCACGCTCCTTCACACGCGCGGTCGCGCCTTCGGTAAATTTAAATGTAACAATGTTGGATACGGTCTCTCCAAATTGTGATGTGGACGTATAAAAATTGCAATACGTTTTCATAACAAAATACGTGTCACTCATGTCATCACATGTTATATATGTGGCTGTTTCTTCCGGGAATACACTTTGTTTACAAATCTGTTTTTCTGGACTGCGTAGATCGTAAATTGAACTATATAATCGACTGAGAGAAAATAGAACTATATTTTCATGCACACGAATAGTTTGTAGCATTTCTGTATTATGTCTTCAATAGAACACACAAAAACACATTCACACACACACAACACTCACAACACTTACACAGTTAGAATAAAATATACGTAGGACTAATATCTATCACTAAAATTATAAAATTCAATTAAAATATGTGGACAATCTATTTTTTATCTAACTTATGAAACTAAATAAGGCTTTGTATATTGCGTAGTTGTACAATACAATGGAATTTTTTTCAAAAATCAGATGTTAATTAATATGGTACATGCATAAAGGAACAACTACATACATTTATTTGGGCATATAAAGATGTAGTTTTCTTTTCAGTTTTTCAATTCTATATTAACGTCATTCTTCAAGTACTTCATTTCACATTTGACATCAATTTACCTGAATTTGAATTTAGAGTTCTCGGATGTCTGTTTTCTAGATTTCAGAAAGTTTTGTTGTTAATGACGTTTAACTATGGTGCCTATACATTTGCAAGGTAAAATCATTAACGTGTAGTAACATAAGCCTATGTAGAATTAGTAACAGATTTACATTCTAATCGCACACCATTTTATTTTACAGTTACCTTATTCCGAAAAAGTTCTATTTTAGCGTGATTCACGACTACTGTACTAGCGCTACGAAGACAATTATATTAGACCACCTTTCAAAATTTCAGCCAGTAGTAAATGATCATAACATTCAGAAATGTGAAAATCAGAGTTAAAATGCGTGCAAAGGTAAAATCAGTACTTTTATAGAAAGAATTCACAATGAAAGGGAAAACAGAGATGGAAATTGGGTAATAATTGTGACTAGTGTAAGGTTAAAATAACAGCTCTTAAATGCTAGATGGTATGAAAGAGTGAGAGAGGAGTGAGACGGATAGATAAATATACAGACCGATAAACGGGGAAGAGAGAGAATGCAGGCCAAAAGAGAAAATATACAAACGCGGCTATATAATGCTTGTCAAGTTAAGTTAGTGTAACAGAAATCACAGATTACTTCTTTCTGGCTAATACAAACGTCAGTAGTCCTACATCTGTTGGAACGATGCGCTGTGGTATAAACATTATTATTAACTGGGAATAAGATAAATTTTAATATTTACATATGAACAAGGTAGTTAACATGTTTAGGAGTCATCATACATTATGACACTTAGTTAACCTGACTTTCTTACACCAAACGTAGACACTCTTCGACTTTCTGTTATTTCAAACAATGTTATATCAACAGATATAAAATGCGTGTAATGTCGACGTGTCATTATCGCTATTACGTTTATAGGAACGACTAAATGTGGAAACTCATAATGCCTCGTATGAGGGAGGATCTGATTTTTAGGAATTTGGCTGCAACAAAGCAGAACACAAGGACCGCATGTTAATTAAAATGTTAAGTATATTAAATTATTTTAAGGTTAAGTTTTTCTCTATGCATCAAATTGTACAGTTTATTTAATTATTTAGTTACCTCCCTGAGCTGCACAACTTTGACTATTTTGAACGAAATACATTTTTTATTAAATACTAATAATAAATAATTATTTTTTATTTAGTTTAGTAAATTTTAATATTACATAATTTTTAAGTTATCAGGAAAATTACAATTACAGTCTGCTCTACTATTTTTTAGTAAAGTAACAGTTGTAAAGCGGACAAACATACAATAAACACAAAAAGTTACAAAATACTGCAACTAAAATCTACAAGCTTAATGCCTTAATGACAAATAATTTAGTTCTAGCTTTTATGTTTGTGTGTGTGTGTGTGTGTGTGTGTGTGTTTATATACATACCTACAGTCTCTGAAGATACTGATACAGTCAGTGAAACGGGCATAAGAGTAATTAAAACGATAAAATAATAGTACAATGTAATTGCAGGAGTAATTAAAATTTGATAAAATATAATATTCTTGCAAGAAACTCAGAGTTAATTTTGAAGAAATTACTCTATACGTATACATGTAGAGAGAGAGAGAAGGAGAGGTCTGGTAGTTTTCACAAATGTACATAACTGATAACAATACATAAAGTTGTTTGTGAACATAGCTTACAAAGATTCTGAAAGCGATCCAAAATTTGCAAAAAGTGTTGAGAGATATTAATTCTGTGAAATTATTACAGATAGGCCTACCGATTTTGTATTTTTCATAAAATACCTCATAACTTAATAACTCCTCACATAGACTTTTACAGTCTTCATAAAATTGTGACTTCCAAGTGTGGCTCTTGGTAACCCCAAAGTTATAAAATATTAAGAGTAATTGGTACATTTGAATATACTTATGGTTTCCTTTTGTATCACACCCTGCTAGATGTTTTACACATTTTCCAAGTTTTGATCCCTTTGTGATGACCTAGAGTTAAATAATTTTAAAAAATTCTGAAATGTATACTGTATTCAAACGTTTGGTTAAAATTATCGTTAATTTGATATCCCACATAAATTTTTGCCATTTCATTAAAATTTTGATGCTGGCGTTCGAGAATTTTGAAATTTAAGAAATGGACACTATATTTCTATTGTTGTTAAAGTTCCCTTTAATATGGTGCCCTAAATGGATTTTTATTGTAAATTTGCGTCCCTCACATTATTTGCAGCCCGCCACCTTTTTGCGGAGGCATCATTCTCAAAAACAATAGGGATCTGTAGAATGAAGATGTGGACAAACGTGCCAAGTTTAACGAAAATCGATTCATGCAACCAGAAGTTATCATGAGAGATGCCCCAAATAGATGGACAGACAAATGCCAAGCAGTCGAATAAAAACTGATAACTCGTTAAATAATTATAAACTGTTAGTAGATACTAAATTGTCGAGTTACTTATATGAGTTCATGTAGCATACGTGTGTTATGTGTACGTATGTACAGATAGAAAAGAATATTTCATAGGCTTAACAAGGGGAAAAATTCAAGGAGTTATGTAATATATGCCATACTGCTTATAGTATTCAGTAGAAATTCACAAAACTGATATGTTTACTTGTTGAATTGGTTTTGGTTTAGTAGAAAATTATTTCTTACATAAGGACCTTCCAGAATCCTTGTAGAAGGCCAGAAAATTTAACAAGTAAAGTTTCAGAATTCAATGAATTGGTTTATTTATACAATTTCAAGAAACTCAGTCGTTCAAGTTACAGATTTATATCAGGTTTGGATCACGGTAAGCAGGCCAAAATTATTGAGTGTACTACCTATGTTGACACAAACAGACGAGCGCTTCGGGAAGGGAGTGGCTGTCCGTATCTCGCTAGTCGAAAAATTGTCACCAAATAAAAACTGATATTAGAAGCATCTAAGGAGATGTATCATATCGTTATTTTTAATACATCTTGAGTACCTGATTAATATTACTAAAGTAAACAATGTATAAAGGACAAGTCTACGAAGGAAAGACAGTAGCCAGTAGGTATGGTAAGATTATAGGTTTTTAAAGAATTAGAGAAAACTAATTGAACTGTTTCACGCCCATGGATATAGACTGCTACTGTAATAGCACTGAGATCAAAACTTTCAGAAATACAAGACAGTATTGACTTGATACCTTTTATTCTGTGGTCCCGTGCATACGGTTTTGTAAGAGTAAGGTATGCCACAGCATACGAGTAAGTGAAATTTCTGATGGATTCCTGTGGAGATTTCATGCTATAATCACATATTTATTACGGTATGAAATACATTTAAAAATACAGGCCTATACATTTATTCTATAATAACATACGTACGCGTGCGCATTCACGCTCAAACATAAAAATAAGTAGGCCTATACATGATTCTGTAATAGCGCACTCGTTTATTGTTGTTCATATGCGTTTTTGTAATTTAATTTGGTTTTTAAAAGGAGTAAGTGTGAAATTTGAAACTGAAATATACGCTTAGCGAGAAGTGACATAATATCCACTTGCTAATGAAATTATTCTATTTCTTTATATAGCCCTGGTTAAGCAATTTTGTTTCTCATATGTGACCACTAAAGGTAAAGAAACATTGGAGTCACGCAGTTTAGTGTAACTTTGATACCTTTCTCTAATTTAACTTATAAAGACTGATAAGTTGTCTGATACAAAACTTTATGACTGATTCATGGACTATTTTGTTCTGCGTAAGCCTTCCTCACTTATTGGTTAATTAAACTTCGGCTATTTATGAACCTTAAAATCCAAAACTGTACAGGACTGAATTTCGTTTTATTATAAGTATAGAAATGTTGATAAAATGGTTATTTCAACAATGTACACTATACCGGTTACATATTATTTAACGTTTTCTTTATCTTCTTCCTAACCATTTTGCAAAACTCTTAACACTCACACTCATGCCATTTCGCAACGCTCAGACTAACAAAACTTCTAAATAGATAAACGTTTATTTTATCATACTCTGATTTTTTCAATTACCATTTTAGATGACACTATCTCCAACATGTTGAGATAGCGATTTGTGGCGGAATCAAATAAAAAAGATTATTATATTTTATTTTATTATAAAAAAGGAACTTTGTGCACATAATTGTGTACTTCTTATCCTGGTTTTCTTAGTAAATGTCCGTCTTTAATTTAAAAGTAATTGATAGAATTTGTAATTTTATGTTACAGCAGGTAGCAGTAATGTGAATTCAGTGAATGTATACTACTTTATTATAATTACGACAAGTGAAAGCTATCATTGCTTTCGCTGATATTCTATAACGGACTCTTTACTGTTCCGCGTCCAGCGTAGAATACTATTTTACTTAGTTAACATTCTCCTTTTCTAACTGAGGTACCGAAACGCATATTACAAGACGGCTGTAAATTTGTATTGTACTATAGCGAATCTTTTGCTAAGAAACGTACTAATAACCTGTAAAATGTTTAGGGCAGAAGTAAAATATAATTAGTACGTTGGAAGAGAATTTCAAAAAAACATATGAGTAGTGACTAATCAGAGTCAATGATAATAAGATTCAGTTTTTTTTTTAAAACAAACAGAGACTGTTAAGAAGTCTTAACTATAATTTTAATTATTACTGTAGTATAGAGAGTATAGTTCAGTTTCAACGAATAAAACCTTATTTACGGTCAAAGATGATTTAAAAACAAATTTAGTGGCATTTCTGTTTTCCATGTCATTTGTACAATTAATTGCAAAGAATAAAAGATATACGCTAGTTTACGAGCTGCATCATAGATATCTGGAGGTGTGTATGTGTGTATCTGTGTGTGTGTGTGTGTGTGTGTGTGTGTGTGTGTGTGTGTGTGTGTGTGTGTGTGTGTGTGTGTGTGTGTGTGTGTGTGTGTTGATAGCAAACGATATATCGAACCGATATTTGTTTATTCACGACATAGAGTTTGTGCGCCTGTATTTCCCAGTATGACTTTCGAATAGGCATATTGCTTTCAGGTAGAACTAAAGTTTTGCGCCATAATACGGCACTACAGAACTATTTACATTATAATAAAAAAACTTGGTTACCCTGATCAGCCGCTGTAAGAACGCCAATTATAAGGGCGACGCCCGTCCTCCACACTAACCATCGACACATCGTAAAACTCACAAGCACATAAGCACAGTGTCACTAGATTCTTCAGAAACTTTCTTTGTATACTTATTTTGTTTTTGAGTGATTTCATAAGATTAAAAATTAATTTTTGTCACTTCATTAAACATACTTTGCTTTTGCGACTTTAAGGTGTTTATGTCAATGTTTCAATATTCTTAAAACTGAGATTAAAATATTTTATCAGATTACGAGAGATTATATAAATTATTTATATTATTATCCATTGTTGCACATCATAATTTTTATAACTTCATACTTGTGAATTGACTTTAAAATTTTATTTAAGAGATTGAATATTTAAATTAGTATTATGCTAGGAACATGTCATAAACACATATTTAATTACTAATAGAAACGAAGTACTTCTGCGCACGACTTGTACATGTTACATCAGCGACAATCACCACTGATATATAAAAATAAATTTTCAGTTAAATTTACTCTTATTTTTCCAGTTTACTAGAGACATCGATGAAGAGATACACAACGCACTGTAGTCTGTACTGTTACTGTCACTGCCCGGATGTACATGTCACTGTCAAGACGTTTGTCATTCAGTTACAGTGTATTCATATTGTGAGGAACATTATTGACGCAAAGACAGATACGTGTTACCGTGACAGAGAGCCAAGTCTCACTGGCGCCCTTACAGCCGATATCACCCCAATGCGCAAACTCATCCACCCCGCTGCACTGGACAACCTCCCATCAAGCCTTTCAGATCTGTTTGTTCTAAAAAAATTTAAATTTCGTTGTAACAGAAAGGAGGCTCACAGTTGACTCTTTGCAAATCATATTACTTCGTACGTGTATAGAGTATCTTTATATTTCAGCATCAAAGTGCGCATACTTGACTATATACGTGTGTAATAAGAAAAAATATGATTTTGAAAAATAAAGCCTTAGAAAATGATAATGAAAACATACATAAATATTGTCGCTTATAAATTAATCATTCAGGTTTGAGAACATTATGTTAAAATGCCAATTGTCCTATAGATATCTAAATGTTTATATTAATAAAATAAAAGGAATTGGTTTTTACAAGGAAAAACACAGTGGTCCAATTATCTCTTATGCCAGGTATTTCATGCGACTGTAATTTTTCGATTTAGACTTCTTCTTATCTCATTTCAAAGTGTATTTATTGCAGAAAGTGAAAATATTCTTTTAATTAGTAATACTGAAAAAATATGCCACTTCTTCTTCTTTAGTAAAATTGTCTACGAGAGGTTTCAACTGGACGCTGTCCACGTTTCTCGGTTCCGTGCCCCTGACTACAGCTCCTTCCGTTTTTAATGTCATCAAGCTCTCCAACCGTTGTTTTCCCCGTCCTCTCTTCCTTCCACTTTTACCTCTATGTTCCTTAGCTGCAGGGACTTTCTACGGGATACATGCCCTAAAAAAAGATCTTTTTTTCTTTCTTATTACTTGCAGCAAGTTTCTTTCTTCTCTTATTCTCGCCAATAAATAATCACTTAGTAACATGAAATGTATTACCTTGGATTTATTTTATATTGTTACTTTATTTTTTGAATACACTAAGAATGCACAAAACTGCTTGTTGCAATTAATTAATCTTACTACCATGTGAAAACTGAAAAACTAAAAATCTGTTATTTTTAAGAGTATCATATGAAGGGGTAGCAAAGAACCTATTAAATTACGAGGAAAATCAGTTTAAGAAAAAGACTATGAGCGTAAGTCAGTCTCTGTTGCTCTGGAATATGAGCGTATAACGAGTAACTGCTGCTCTGGTCCATGACGTTTGGTCTGCCAGTTGTGACAACGTAACTTAGAAAATTCCTGTAGAGTTGTTGCGAAAGTCATTATAATTCTGTGCTATCCACGAAAGTGGAAGATATTCCGTTTAGGGTATACTGACACTTCAAGTTAACTGGAAATATGTAAGCCTGTAACCGACATATGTAACCGACACCAGTTGACCAGTAACAGTATCGGTTCGCGGTATGAAATTGTGTGTAACCGTGCCCGCGAGAAATATCTACACGCACGGAACCGACCCTGAGGCTGGACAGAGTAAATTAACCCTACGTATTCATCCAGATAATATCAACTCGTCCTCTGAAGGATCTGCTGTCGACCTTACATTGAAGTTAACTTATATTATTTTATACACAATCATAAATCTTATTTAAAAGAAAGACTATTACAAGTTACGCCAGTAAGGACTTTATGGTTTAGATAAAATAGAAAGAACTTTTTAAATATAAATTTATTTTATTGTCCCATATGGGACAAAATACAACATAGAGAATAATATAAAATTGATAGAAAAATTAGAAAATATTAGCATTAATGTAAATACAAAATTGATATCACTGGATGTTAAGGACATGTTTACTAATATCACAGTAAATAAAGTTATTAAGTTAATAAACGATAATAATATGGGAGAATACAGGTATAAAAAGCAGTTGATGAAAGTAATTAAAGAATGTGTAAATCAGAACTATTTTAGGTTTAATAACAAGTTTTATATACAGAAAAAAGGTTTACCTATGGGGTCTTCATTATCCCCTATTCTTGCTGAAAAATACATGAATGATTTTGAAAAGCAATTAATAAATTCCACTAAGTATAAAGACAATATAAAATTATGGTCTAGATACGTTGATGATGTATTAGTAGTTTGGGAAGGAAGCATAGAAGAAGTGCATGAGTTTATAAAGGAGGTAAATAATAAGGATAAAAACTTACAATTTAAGGAAGAGATAGGAGGTAAGCAAATAAATTACTTAGATTGAAACATAGAAATTAAAGATAATGAGAAACTATAGTTTGGGATATTTAGGAAAGAGTCGTATTCTGATATAATTATACCAAGAGAGTCGTACCACCCATACAGATGTAAAACGGCGGCAATCAATTCCTTTTGTTACAGAGCTCAGAAGTATTTAAAAGAGACCGAATCAAAAGATAGGGAGTTAAAAACGATAAAGGGAATTGTAAGGAATAATAATTATAGCACCAACATAGTGGATAAAGTTATGAAAAGGGTCAACATACAAAAAGCTAAAATAGAACCAGAACAAAAGAATTTTGCAGGGTCATTGACATACATAGGTTCACATACTAGAAAAATTATAAAATGTTTTAATAAATATGGAGTAGATATAGCTATTAAAAAATGTAAAACGGTATTTGATAAGATAAGGAATAAGAATATAGAAAAAATTCCAGTATTACAGAAAAGCGTAATTTATAAATTAAAATGTAAAGACTGCAACAAAGTGTACCTAGGGGAGACAGGACGAAAATTCGCATGCAGGTTGTCTGACCACAAACGTGGAGAAGATAATAGAACAACCAATTCGTTATATGCAAGACGTTTCATAGAAGACAACCACAAGTTTGTTAATCCTTTGGAAAAATACTAAATTGTAAAAATAGTAAATAACACAGTTGAAAGGAAGCTTAGAGAGGAGTTAGAAATATTGAAAGAAAGAGAAAAAGGGTTAGACAATTTAATTAATATTAAAATTAAATTTGATAATGAAGAAATATTTTATAACATGATTAAGAAGTAAATGAGAGAGGGCAGATAGATAAGATTAAGAATTATATTTCATAGTACTAATTGGTTGTTTTAAAATAAGGGTGTGTGACTGACCCACGTGTGTGGAGAGGAAGAGGGTAGTTTAAAAGGATGCACACACACACACACACACACACACACTGAAACACAAAGAATTTACTAGAAAAATATGTAACTGTACAGATGGTGAGACAGAGTTTAGGGGGTGGGGAAGGGTCATTAATTTTTAGTTTGTTGTGGGTGAGCAGGGTGGGGGAGAGAGGTGAAGGGTTGGGTATTACATATTTTCTGTCTATTCCTGATCTGACGATGAGCTGTGAAGCTTGAAAGCGCTAATCGGAATAATTTTTATATAGTGGTGTGCAATATTGATCATTCTGATTGTGATTTCAACCACTAACACAAATTTCTTCATTAAATGTATTTGTTCAGGTACATAAAAACAGAAAATAAACTAATACCTGAACAAATACAAATCAATACAAAACATGACACAATATTCAAAACACTCAACATTGAAAATACACAAAAAACTAACACATACACCACAATCACACACAATAAAACCAATTTGAAATACCAGAAGCCAACAGGAAGCCACAATAATAATAGTCAACCAACAACACATATGTACTTCACCAGACAAAAAAACAGGAAGGCTGAGGATGGGTACAAGATAGTACCCGAAACATGTTCCAAAAAAGGAAAAAATAACATCTTGAGGTAAATTTAATTATAAATATTAAATGTAATATATATATATATATATATATATATATATATATATATATGAACACAATACGCGCGCGCATGCCCTCGAGCGTACAGTATATGTGTTTGTGTGCATATTTATATTCAGTACTTGACCGTTTAATATTGCATATTTAGGAACTTCTGAAATTGCAATAATACTATTAAATGCGCATAAAACAGTTTCATACAACAGGACAATGTATCAGGTTACTGAATAACGGCTGTCAAATGCAGAAACATACGCTATTGTCCGCTTTACACAATGCATATTATATTGCCATTGTTTACTTGCCTTTATTAATACTCCCGCAACTAACCTGTTAACTGGATCATAGTTGCTCGAGAGTTTCCGCATCTGTATTGTACTAGTTGCAGTGTTTTTGTAAGTTTAAATAGAAAATAGCGATAAGCGTACATAAGCTGTAATCAAGTAGAGTCACAGGAGAAACGGTTGAAGGTCGTAAACCGATAAACGTTAGAATTCGCACATACCGGACCACAATCTTCGTCTGTTTAAGTCTGTGAATTCAATAGAAATATTGAAATACTAACTACAAACAGGCTAACTAAGAAAAATGTTAGGCTTAATAATACGTAATGTATGTATAGGTTCCAAATGATGTTCACTATAATGTTTTTCTTTCACTTTTTCCCAGAATGTTTAGTTACAAGTAAGACTTTCGTTTGTTGTAATTTATTGTTGTTCCTTTTATTTTTGGAAAGCTTAATGTGACATTAATTACTAACGATAAGACTATTGTATGATTTTTAAAATCAGTCACATATATATTACGAATTGCTGTCTCATTCACTTGCGTCATTGACAAATTAAATCCTTTTGGTAATTACATGTTCATCAACAAAGTCGGAGTACAGGGTAACGATTTTTGTTAATACTGTCCTTCCACTGCATACGCGTTTGGAACATACGGTTGTACATGTAGATATGTGTTTATGTATACATTGGCACCGCGACGCAGGAAACGTGGCGTCGATCGTGGCGTTGATTGTCCAACGTCATTTTTAATGCGAAAAAAAACAATTTGATGTATAATATTCTAGAAATAACACACACAATTTTATATCGACGTAGAATAAACAAGTACGGTGCAGAAGTATCGAGATTGTTGACGTCTGCTTTACCTCGACTGCAGCCTAAATAAACATAAACAGAGCACAAAATTCAGTCACTAAGATGTTCCGACGGCGATTATATTGTGCGTTGTGATTTGCATTAAAAGATGTTCAGTGTTTATTTACTACTTAGTGCAGTAGTGTGACGTCCATGTAACCGCTGTTGCCGGCGGCAACAGTACAGGAAAAAAAAAATTAATTATATCATAGAGTATATACTTTAGTTATTGATGAATTTTAAATATGAACAATATTAATAAGGAAACTTGAAGAAAAGCGTAGTATTGCTTTCGTACTGCTGGGCGCTTGCAGCCATTTTAATGTTGTGTTGCCGGATCAGACGTCGGCTACGTTCGACTGCGAGTGGTCACTGACCTTGTATTAGTTGTCACTGTACATAATAGTAAAGCAGACAAATTCGTCCTCCCGATGTGTTGTCGCTGTATAAACTGGCAAACGCTGAGTTAGCAGCGCGTACCGGTTACTACTTGCATCTATTTCTGTTTTGTTTGTTTAGTTATGTGTTTCTCTATGTTACTTATTATCTGTAATTCGATTATTTGTATTCTGATTTTTGTGGAAGTATAATGGTCTCCGGATTCTCTTGAACCAGGATCATCATCTTCTGCTAGTGAATTTAATTGCGAGATGGAAAATATACCACTCTAAAAAAATCTTTTGTTTCGCGTACGTTTATGGAAATGTGTGATATTATTAATAATGGTAGATTTACTCCTAATATAAAGGCTTTAAAAACAAAATAATCTGGCGGTTATGATCGGCGTTTTAAACACTGCATGATGCACGGAATATTCTGGGCTATGTGGGTGTACTAAGTTGATGAAACTTTTCTGATTTATTTTGTTTCCAAGACAAAAAAGATGCGTGGAATAGTGGTGGTGTTGATGACACGGATACTCTTAGGAATGCTCGTAGTTGACAGTGAGAAGTGGAATGCCGAAACACTAGCTTGTGAAGTTGGTTATTATCAGAAATTTGCGACATTTGCTTTTAAATTTTTACCTGGAAAGCTTTCTGCTATATTTCCGAAGTCTGATGTTTTGTTGGATACTTCACAGGAAAATATAATAGATGCAGGCTAGTGTAACAAGAAAACCTATAAATGTTTAAACTATTCATTATGTTTGCATACCGGTACTTAATAGTTTTGATGAAGTTTGGCACAAGATTGAAACTATAAATGAACTGGACAAAACATCATACACAAAAAGGTCTTGATTAAATGAAATTAGTATTTTTGCTGATGATAAAGTTTCCTCCAAATGGCTTTCTTTGAAATAATTAGGATTCTGAAAGGCCAAATTAATGTTAAATTCTTAGATATTTATAAACTAGAATTTCTTGCAGTACTAGATTGCAAAACACTGCCATTTAACAAAAAACCCAATTTCCAAACGGATCATTCCAAGTGTTATTAAAATAACTAAGGTAAAATCTTTAATATCGTCCTTTTGAAAAATGATCTTTTGTGTGTACTGTACACGTTTCCGACAATTTAGGGACAAGTCGATATGTGATGTAAATCTATAATTATATGCCAGTAGATTTACTACAGCATTATAGGAAATTACAAAAGTGTGCGCCTTGTTAATTATAATTCATGTTACAAGTGCTTCTGCAAAACGGTCATTTTTCAGCCCTGCGGTGAATACATACTTACCAGAACAGACTATCTGGACTACCCCTTATTAAAATTGAAAAATTTCGTTTAAAAAACCTAAAGAAAATGCCTACATTTTATGACTCTTTTATATACCTCTTTCTAGAGAAAATTGGCGAATCTAGCTGCAGTACAAGTAGACTACAAATACAACAGTAAGAGAAGGTACAAATAATTAATTCTTTGTCTACGTGTTAGGCCAAACAGCAACCGGCAACAGCTGTTATATACCCACGCCACGCCACTGATTTAGTGCGTGCTGATTTATTTCACCTATGAAAGGGATTTAATAGAATTAAATAAACATGTGAATGTTTTATTGTGTCATTAATCCATGTGAAACGCTATAAACACATAACTGTAATCGAAAAGAAAAAAATTAACAGTGAAAACCAGAGAATCGTCGAAGTAGAGCTAGACTAGTGCGGAACGCCTGGTATAATTAAAAAAGACACGACTGGAGTGGATTGTATACTTAATATGGTCTGAATCTATTGTATAGTCCTTATGCAGGAAAACGGAGACAGGAAGCTGAGGAAGAAAACGTTAAGTAGAAGTAGGTCGGAAATCGGCTAGGCTACGAACATGAACTTAGAAGAAAGAAAGAGAGAAGTCGCAGGAAAACGCTGTTGTTGGAAAACAGAAAAAGAAAAAAGAGAAATGCAAGGGATGAGCATAAAAAATGTGTAAATACGAGAATAGAAACAGACTCTAGACCAAACGTAGGTCCTATGTTTGGTGAGCTAAGAAAATATGTAATATCTCATGTAGACGATTCAATTTCTAATATAAAAAAGTGCTCTATTTAGGAAACTGACGAAGCTTCATTAAATATACATCGAAACAAAAAAAGGAGATGTATTAACAACTATGAAATTACAAAGAAACGAAAATAAGAAGAAAATAAAAATTTGCCTCACTCCCAAGCTGTCACACACTTACTAGTACATCAAATGTTAGAAGAAGAAGAAAAACAGTACACTTACCTCTAAAAATCTGAAGCTGTTACACATCCAAAAGAAGGGTCACGACAAGAGAAAACTTTAACAGGCATCGTCGCACTGTTTTAGACTTCCGACAGTTACGACTACTATAGAAACAATACAGACTTTATACCAATCAATGTCTGCGCGACGAATTCTACACGCATGACAGTATTCCGGAGAGATGCACCCATCAGGAATTCGAGACCAACATAGACAGACTTGTTAGTTTGGCGTATCGTTTTATGACAGAGGATTTACGAATTCATCTGTGTTTCAGAGATTTATTGCTACTGATAGGGACGGTGAGTTACAGCAAGCCTTAAGAACAGCACGTGACATGAGTTGTGAAAATACTTTTATTCATCCGCTCCAATTCGCACATAACACTCCGTTAGCGTTACCGTTAATGTACGACAATGCGGTATACTATCATGTTTTTAAAAGACTCCAATAACGCATCATCGTTGCAACAGCCAGTAGATTTATTTTTACAACGATTCATTAAAGTAAAACAGAAGACAAAAAATTTTCAGAGGCTTTTGAGGTCTTTCTTTTTGAGCCATATGACAACGCAACAGCTCAAATCATACTGCGTACGTTATGAAATAAAATTTAATTTAAAACAGACAAATTTCAGCGGATCTCAATATTGTTAGAGGCTACATTCAGGGATTCGAGTAAAACAGAGGTATCAGAATACTGTACATAAATAAAAACTAATATTGAAAACGAAATACATGGACGGCCGAATTTTTAATTTTGGAGCAGGAAAGTGGAAAATCAAAACGAAAATAAGTCTAAGAAATATGGGGTTTGGAGACGTATAATCTGAGGTTCAGCGGTACATTCTGAGGTATATAATCTGGGGTTCTCCAGTACATATATAATAAATCTACAACCTGATTGTGATACTACAACAATCTCTACTAACATTTAGTTTACTGTAAGAGAATATTATAAAAATAACCGCACGACATGATTGCTAATTACAGTAAAATTCACAAATCTATTAAAAATTGTAAACTTGGTGTTAAAATAACAACCATGCTAATAACATTAGCATTAAAGTTTTCAGTATTTTTTTACAAACTACGTATAATTCCATATGCAGGTATCAAAACAAAGCCTGCCTGTTCTGAACAACAGTATATCAATTTTTTTCAATAACTAACACTAATTTGCAGTTTGACACGACCTTTAAATGCCATTGTCTTAGTCTTAATTTGGGGTAGTGACATTAAGCGTATACCTTAAGCTAGATTTCGTTTATTAACTTTCTCTCGTGATTACTAACATCAGTGTAGCCTACTTGTGTGCAAAAAGGAACTCCTAGATATTCAATTATTCATCGCCGAGTGTACGTATTTATTGGCATACGGAAGAAATCTATCCACTACAGCGTAAATTTACTTGAAATTTAAATATCTTACACGCTCTCCATACACCAAAATTATTTTCAAAAACAACAACCAAGTACAGTCACTACTCGTAATGAAATACACAAGTCTATAAACACATTATAGACTAAAATTATAAACAAGGTTAATAATAGATTTTGAAGGTGTTATAAAATAAATTGGACCAAAATGAAAACTATGTTATGTGACTTACTTAGTGTATTTTGATTCATGATTTCACTATGTGTAAGTGATATACTATGCCTCTATATTATATATGTTGTCTAGGACAAATCATTGAAAATACAAAATTTCAGTAAACCTTACGAATATATGTGTACATAACTTATATTTGAAAAAGAAACTTCCAATTCACTGGCAGTTGTAATGAAATTGATGTGTTACGTTGCCATTATTTACGAAATCGTTGATGTCAGTGGAAACATAATTTACTTCATGATTGCGTATTTACTTAAGTCCTTTTCTAAGTAAACAATATTTTTACTCATTTCAGTCGTAGAATTTTCTTTGCCTCTAGAATTTACAATTAATTACCATGTAGAAGTAAACTTCATGGGACGATTCATTGTTTACTCTCAACGGTAGGCGATAATTTGTAAACTATTATCTTTTACACTTACAGAAGTTTACTAATTTAATGTAGCTCAGTTATCACTGTGTTAACCCTAGCAAAAATTATATTTTGTTATTTCTACTGCTCCAACAAATGCCATCAAAATTTTAATGAGTTTTTCATTGATGCGTTCAAAATTAGAATCATGCTTAGAAAAAATCTCAGTATATTATAGCCTACATATTATGTCTAGTATACTGTGCGTAATACATTTATCAATATTACGGCTACATTATAATTTCAAAAAGCTCGCTGTTGTAGTCTTGAACATAGTCTGTATATAGAAACAATTGTTACATGGCTTTCTATTAAATATTGACAAATTAATTTGAATTAACTTGGATTATTTAATAGTTTTGATACCACTTCTTCTACTAGGCAAAAATAGCCACTGTTCAAGTTTGTTACGTATAATACTTTTTTATCTGCTCATCATCTCCGGAGTACGGCTATTTACATCAATCTTGATGATTTTTCATCTGTCATCTTCTTTTTTTACGCTTAAAACAAAATTACGTAATTTCCGTTTTATAGTGTGAGCTGATTAATCTATTTCTGTCATTTCGATCTTATGTCTTAATTCTTAACTTTTAATACAGTCTCTGAGACATTTGTTTATAAACTTTTTTAACATTTCCTTTAAAGATGTTTTTAGAAGTTATACTCCAAAATATACCTCATGATATACTTAATGACATTAGTTTCTTGTTATATTGTCTGCGATTATTCCTTTCTAGCTACATAACTGGATCATAATTGAATGACCTCTTTTTAATTATCTACTATGTTATTCTATTTTCTGTTAGTAAGTAACGTGAAAAGGTTATTTTGCTATCGTTATGTCGTTTATAAATAGAGGAATCATCACATTAAATTTCTTACACATTTTGTTAAAATGAAATAGCAGGCGTCATTCTATCACTTCATCATTTGCATATCATACTTTTACTTTCTGGTTTCCCATTCCATACTCTCTACTTGTAAAGTGCGGGCTTTTTATGATATTTTTGAAATTAACGGTCAAATATATTTTAAAACACACTATTCATGTAGATTAGAAATAATAATGTAAATTTTTTATTGAATTGCAATGGTAAAAGCGATAGATTAATTTCTTTACAATTACCAGTGAGCGAAAAACCTTATTTTAAGAAAGTGTTAGTTGAAGTTTCGTATTCACGTTGATTTGTATTCAACAAAGTATGTGACATGTCAATCATAAGGAGAAATGGGTTATAAAGGGTACATAAGATAGACTTTGTCATAAAAAAGTAAATCGCACTTGTCATTTCAGTCCAATTTACTCAATATACTTCAAACTTGTTGTAAGCCTTGTTTGTGAAAATAAAAATTTACTCTGCATAATCAATCAAAGTGGATAAACTCTTAATCACGGTGACCGTTTGTTGCTTAGTTATTAATGAGATTGCAAAGAAACACACGTAACCTTGAGACTAACTTGAGCCTCTCCAACACAACTTTGCCACTTCCAAGCAATTGAAGTTTCTCAACAGTAACGGTAAGGAACATTCATTTTTGATTACATTCCTTTAGGATTTACGAACGTTTACCAACTTTGTGTGATAAGTGTTTTTGTGAAACACCTTACATGAAAATTAACTTTATTTTCTGATTTACTTTTTATACACGGATTATTTTAGTGTAAAAACAATTATTTTTATTCATAATAATTATTTATGTATACAAATTATTTAAATTTGTTCAATTACTTATTCTATTTTGTATTTGTTTAGTACTTGCAACCTAAAAAGACGTTATGATCTAAAATCCATAACCCTCCATAGCTCTTAGTCTGTTAAAAGGTCGAATCCATTTATCACTATTTTTTCTATACATACAATATTTATATATAAAGTGTTTGGTAGATGTTTCAGAATAAAAAATTATTGCAGTATGCCTTAGAACTATAATTTTATTGTAAATCCTTCCTCAATATAGTCATAATTAATAATTAGTAAATACTTTAAAATATTAAAAAATATGTAGTAGCATGCAGTTATTTCTAGTAATTAAGATTTACTTTTAGTATATTTAGTCTCTTTTTAGTAAGTTGTCATGTATAAAACTCATTGTATTAAACTAGATTACAAAAATAAACATAATAGAATATAGGAATGTTTAGTTTTGTTTATAGAATTAATTGTATTTGATAAAAATTAGTTATATTAATTTACGAGTGAGTCATTAAACATTATAGAGCAATTGCCAGAAAATTTAGATAAATTTAGAACAGAATATTCTGGCTGGCGGCAAGTAGTTCTAAATGATTGTCAGTCGCTATAAACAAAGTAGACATACGTTATATAGGTATTTAGAGACCCTCTAAAGAGCCTCAAGAATTACAATTATTGATACAACCAAATAACTGCTTATTTTTTACAAAGAACTGCTATCATTTACTATTTCGATTAACCCGACTCAGTTTACAAAATTTTTAAAAAACGAGTTCTACTTATATTTTATATTCTGTCTTAGCCGACTTAAAGTACGTACAACGATCGTCACATTGAAAAAAATTTCCCAGTAAGATGAATAGGACACGAATAATTTACTTCTTCTCACTGTTTGAAGTATGTTACCATCTATCTTTAATAAATATACAACACATTTTAAGTATTACAAATGTTTAAAGTTTTGCGATTTTTTAGTTATATACGTATTCTGAAGTGTCCTTATATGCGCTGAATTGTAGAGAAAGTCATAACTAATAAATGATAATTTGTTGTTTAGATCTGTTACGTAGATGCCGAGGTATTCAGAAACTACTCCAGAAAGATCAATAAAAATGCAGTTTACAAAAGTAAAATGTCGTTACTGGTCACTGTTGAAATCTCATGGACGGGCTCTCTACAACGCCCAGAATATTTTAATAAGAAATAAATCCTCATCAAAGGGAATTCGCTTGTAAAATTTTCAGGTGTAAAGTTCTATACCTGAGAAGATGGTATTAAGTAGACCATATTTGATTTCATGTGCAAGGAAGGCTATCTGTCTTGCTTTCGTAAATCTTTTTCTCCCTTTTAATAATTATCAATTTTATTTCATGAGTTTTCGTTACCCTCTTACATAATACCAAAACCTACAGCCGTTCACTTACAATTATTTTAAAAATAGTCTGGTTAAAATAATACGGATTTTTATATCGGACAAAAGGAGAAATGTTTACTGTGTTAGTTGCTGTCATATTTGCATATACGCGTATGGACACACAGCTTATTGCCGAGAGCGTATGGTCTGGTCCTCTGCAGCCTATCATCGTAAGCTGTCAAGTAGTACTGCTGCTGACCTTATTACTACTACTACTATACTACTACTACTACTACTACTACTACTACTACTACTACTACTACTACTACTACTACTACTACTACTACTACTACTACTACTACTCCAAATACGAAATTGTTTGGTACTTTATGAGAAACATAAAAATATAATCTATACTTAGTTATCACCACAATAAGAAAAACCTGTTTATAGTGATTAATCCTATAACATTTGACAACTACCTCAACTTTTCAAAAATACCAAAATATTACAAATTCATTCTCACTCTAAGTCATAAGGGCATGATATAAATTATAAGGTTTTTTTGTATGTATGAAAAGTTTATGATATTTATAATGAACAAATATTTACCACACACAATATGAAACACATAAATTCACAGCAAATTATAATTTCAATTCTACTATTTCCTAAGAATGCGTGCTGGGGACATGTGCTCCAAGGATTCCAATTACACGGGCGAACAAAATATCACAGACACGTTTTTTCATAAACGTTAAAACTGTGTTAGTCGAAAAGGCTATACATTAAAAAATGTTACACAAAAAAGAATAAAAACGTACTTGAAAATAAAATCTAATTGGAATAGTTACGGTGACAAAATAAAAAAAAATCATGTTTATTACTTTACTTCATTACACTTAGATACTTTTAAATATTTCTTTATATCTGTAACAGACATGTTAAATATAATGAATGTTTTGGTGTAAAGGTGAAATTGCTGTTTAACAAATGAAGAATTAATTATTGAATGAGAAACTTTCTCGGGTAATATATTAGGGAGAACTGCTTATATTTCCTTTTAATTAGACTTGGAGTTCTCATGTAAATTATGTAAAAGGGTTTTTACCTTGTTTAATGTTTCTTTTTTATCTAATTTGTGTAAAGTTACACCGTTCGTCTTAGTTAACCTTTTATTTATGAACTTGAGCTTTTTTAATTTCTTACTTCAGTTAACATTAGGTTTGGGAAGTGGAAAAAGTTGAAGTTTTTCCCTCCCTGTAAGATTTGCCTTTAAGTTTGTATAATAAAATATGATATAATATTCAACAAGTATTGTATTTAAATGAGAATAACTTTTTCTTATTTTTTTAATGCAATTAAAAATCTAAATATAGTTTCATAATTGTACATTATTACTACCATAAAAGTAGATTACTATGAAAAGCATAAAGTTGATAGAAAAGGTAGCATTCACCATCTAACTAATAGGCCTAAATGATGCACAGAATTCGATTGTAAGTAATATTTAGGGAATTCAGAGAACATTGTCGACAACTGGAATAGTATATAAATGTAATTTGTGGTGAATATAAATGCTAGAAAATTAACCAATATTTGTTGTACAAAGTTACATAGGGCAATACAATACAAGTCATGAAGACTGGTTATATAAGCCCATGGTTGTTATATGACTTTTTGAAATATAATCTAAATAGTACAATTTACATTAAAATTTATGTAAAATATCACAGAACCTTGGTTAAAATTACGTCATGTTTTCCATTGGGGATGTTATATTTAGTAAACATATAATACAGTTCAGATGGTGGTAAATTCTGATTCCTACCTCTCAGAAATTTATTTTTTAAATTATTTTTATTTAATACTATTAACATTTTGACGGTAATGAATATAAATAATGTGTAAAGTGTTATCTTGCATACATCAAATGACAGTAATTTTAGAACTATCTTCTTATCAGACGGAGGTCTGGAAGGTTTCGTTACCTGTCAGTTGGCTACTAAATGATGTTATGGAAAAAAAGCACTTACACAACAAATATTTGACGACGCTTTGCGATCTTGAAGTACGCCCTTAAGTGCTTTTCGACGACACCATTACACTATGCAGTTGGTTTTGCCCTTGGCTTTACACTTTAACACACAGGGTACTGTTATCTATGTACTGTGATACATAATAATTCTTGTACTTTCACCACATAAATTTTTTGGTAACGTTTATATCAGTTAATTTCTTTAAACGTTTTCTATATCGTGTAGTTTAATGTACAACCAAAGGAAATATATTAATTAAAATATATCATATACATATACGCAAAAAATGTCAATTGGAGATTTCCGAACAAGAACGAAAACAATGGATTTTTTCCACAGAAGATCTAAACATGATGAAAACTGTCAACAATTAAATTAGTTGTCCAACTGAATCGTTTTAAGCTTTAGTGATTGAGATTTTCCAATAACTATCCATGTGTGACTTTTAATCAATCCTATGAATAAACTGTACATACTAAATAAGTGGTTAAAATTAAAAATAAACACATTTCAATTTTAGAGTGGTTAAAAAACATTAGAGTACACGTGATTAAAGAGTAATTTTGTGAGGAATCAAACACAGTCCGATTGCTATATTGCTATATGGACTGTGTTGTACCAACTCTCTTTTACCCTGTTTCATAGTAGCAGTTAAGAGGCTTGCTGAGCCAACAAAGGATTGGTTACAGAATGTCGAAACGATACAATAAAGTGCATGTAGCTTGAAGTATACTAATAATTGGGACGAAATAACTGTCTTTATATTGACAATCTTCTGCGAATCCTGAGACTTTGGATAGTACGATACCCATCACGGCAACCGGGACATCAAGCAACAAAACGCTACATCGAATTGTATGTTATGTTGTTACCTAGTGAGATGTGATGACCTGTCAATTAATAATATGTAGGGTAAGCTGTAACTATAATTTTCAATGCTTTTTTTTTGCATAAATACGATATAAGACTTTTTAACTTTGGTGACGTTAACTTACGTAGTTGCGTGTAAATGTAAGCAGGAACTTTGCATTAATTTTGAGGAACTTTGGACAGAACGTGTTGATTAAACTAAAAATTATTTTATTATCTGGTATCGATTTTTAGGATATCGTATAAAGTCTATATTTGTTAAAATTACTTCCCGGGCTGTTTGACCGTGGTCCAAAGTTTTCGAAAAAAAACAGACGTTTCGGCAGTGCCATCGACTGCCATCTTCAGTGAAAATCGAGTCAATGGCAGAAAATCACTTAAGATGGCAGTCGATGGCATTGCCGAAACGTCTGATTTGTCGAAAACTTTGGTCCACGGCCAAACAGCCCGGGAAGTTATTTTAACAACATTGACTCCGGCCGTGTATATATAGACATTAAAGTGTATATTTACTTATCAACTGCTGCCGCAACGTCCGATTTATGGATAACAGTGAACAAAAGTCCAGGAAAATAATTTTTAGGTTATATTAATACAAAAATAGATGAAGATGTGAAGTATGTTCTCCCATCGATTATGTACGAATTAGGAAAGAAACGAAAACAAGGCAGATAGAAACAGTAAGAGAACTGAAGCATTGTTACTTGAAGCAGAAAAAACAGAAAGAATAACAACGGGAAGCACAAAAAGCAAAGAAATCGATAGGACAGAAAAAAGTAAGAAGAGTAACGACATTTGAAAGTAGACTAGTTTTGTGATTATTGAAATAGATAGCCCTGCCGAAATTATTTCTAAACGTCGTTAATGTAAAATAATTTATTAACATAAATTATTAACCTAGTCATTTTCAGAACTACACTTATGGTCTAAAAATGACACTACAAGGACTAAATACCTTTTTAAAAATAGCAAACTTTTTATGAATTCGTTGTAGCCTCCGTTGTTGTCACACGTTGTCTAGTTTTAGGTTTACCACAATTTCGATAAAAATTTACACTCCCCAGCACATCACCATGCCATTAACGCTGATTTAGAGTCAACGGTTGTTTTATTCATCAGGGAAGCGATTAACGTTATGCCTGTCGTTCTAGCTACCTGTGGTCTTAGCAGCTTTATAATAAGTAAATAAGATTTGTAATTAATTCCTTAACCTAATTTATTTTCCTGTTAGCCTTACAAGTAATGGGTTTCTAATTTTTCAAAGTTTAACACTGTCAGTGTGAGCCTCATCACTTGAACAAATATGGTTACTCAACCTACATACTGTAATGTCAACCGTTACATGTATAACGTACAACATAAAAGGACTTTGTGAACAAAGTAAAGTCGGTAAGCGAAACGAGGTTTATAGCCAAAGTGAGTTGTTAGTTTGATTCATGCTGGAAAATCAATGTTAGTTTAATTCGTAGAAGTACTTACAAGAAGATCTATCTACTTAGACTTAACTGTTTATTGCTCAAATAAATTTCGTCACCAAATAACGTCAGTAATTGTGTACAATGTAGTGCCATAATATTTAAAGTTCTGTTCCTTTCGCAATCTTAAAACATACAATTTATATTAAAAATGTTTACGGAAAGTCTAAATTTAAAAAAATATCTAACGTTTATCTTCACACGTAGTTGCCAAAACACTATTTACACAATAATATAAATCAATCAGAATGATCACAGTTGCACACCACTATATAAAAATTATCCCGATTAGCGCTTTCAAGCCTCACAGCCCATCGTCAGATCGGAATAGGCAGAAATTATTTTAAAACAAACCCTTCACCCCTCTCCCCTACCATGCTCACACACAACAAGCTATAATATAAATGACCCTTCCCCACCCCCTAAACCCTGTCCCACCATCTGCACAGTTACATATTTTTCTAGCAAATTCCTTGTGTTTCAGTGTTGTGTGTGTGTGTGTGCATCCTTTTAAACCTACCCTCTTCCTCTCCACACACGTGGGTCAGTCACACACCCTTATTTTAAAACATCTAATTAGTACTATGCAATATAATTCTTAATCTTATCTATCTGTCCTCTATCATTTACTTCTTAATCATGTTATAAAATATTTCTTCATTATCAAATTTAATTTTAATATTAATTAAATTGTCTAACCCTTTTTCTCTTTCTTTCAATATTTCTAACTCCTCTCTAAGCTTCCTTTCAACTGTGTTATTTACTACTTTTACAATTTCGTATTCTTCCAAAGGATTAACAAAATATTGAAACAAAGAGAAAAAGGGTTAGACAATTTAATTAATATTAAAATTAAATTTGATAATGAAGAAATATTTTATAACATGATTAAGAAGTAAATGATAGAGGACAGATAGATAAGATTAAGAATTATATTGCATAGTACTAATTGGATGTTTTAAAATAAGGGTGTGTGACTGACCTACGTGTGTGGAGAGGAAGAGGGTAAGTTTAAAAGATGCACACACACACACACAACACTGAAACACAAGGAATTTGCTAGAAAAATATGTAACTGTGCAGATGGTGGGACAGGGTTTAGGGGGTGGGGAAGGGTCATTTATATTATAGCTTGTTGTGTGTGAGCAGGGTGGGGGAGAGGGGTGAAGGGTTTGTTTTAAAATAATTTCTGCCTATTCCGATCTGACGATGGGCTGTGAGGCTTGAAAGCGCTAATCGGGATAATTTTTATATAGTGGTGTGCAACTGTGATCATTCTGATTGTGATTTCAACCACTAACACAAATTTCTTCATTAAACGTCTAATAATATAAATGCAATCAAATACAATAATATTTATATATATATATATACATATATACATATATACTATCATAAACAAAACACTGGGCAGAAATACGGATAGTTTGTATTGTTTATATGCAGATTCGTCTTATAAAGCTTAGGATAACAGTTTTATATTTTTATCAAAACACAGAGCTAAATGAACACTGGTCTGGTGTAGGTTAGATTAGCCGAGCCTCCGTGTATTTAGGTATAGGCCTATAATGTAATATTCCAAACACAACATTTTACGTAGTATGGAAGTTATTAGAAAACATCAAACAAATACAGGAAACGTTAACTAACAAGTTATTTTGTAGTAATATAATTACGTCTGGAATCAGTGAAGAACATTAGAAAAATCAACTCCCATGAATTCAAACATTAGTGTACTGCCAAGTAACTTGCATTATTATTAAACAACTATTCTATGGTTCATATTGTAAAATTAAGTTTAATTGCTATCGCTCTGTTCTTCTACTTTATAAAGTATTTCTGATTTTGATTTTTAAGATTTTACAGTTATTTGTATTTTTAAATACAAATAACGTTGGCGCACCCAACAAAATGGTTTTGCGAATCCGAGAGTTGTTCTTAACCGTTCCAGGTAATCGAAGAAATAACGTACAAATTCTTAAAAAAGGTTACACCTAATATCTGCTCCTGCCGTTTCAACTCTAACTAGAATATATATAAATTAAACAACAGAATTTTATTGCCTATAAACTACAACAAAGTTTGGGCTTTCTACCTATGCATCGTATGTTAAAATTCCAGCAGGAAACAGAATTATACACTTTTTTACGCCATTATATATTTTCATATTGGAATGTGAGATCCTTATGTTACACTCTTTCCGTTTCCATTTCTTTTACACTAGATACGTTTGTTTTATCCATGCCCATGTTGGCACAACCCTGTCCTTTACCTGCGGCATCGAAAATTTTCAATTTTATCGGAACAGAAAAAAATTGTGTTTGCATTACTTTTATATAAGTAGAGTGTTGTACACCTCGTATCACATTTTTATGAGTATAAATAAGAAGCACCGGTACTCGATTTAAACCAAACAAAAATTACTTTCTATTTTTGAAATACTTGAGGCGAAGGTATATTTTGAGTCAAGCTAAATTGATAATTTCTTTACGTATTTATTACTCTGACATTTTTAATTGGAAAGATTTATTTTGGTAGCCTTGTCAGGACAATAAGTATAGACATTTTAAATACCTCTGGAATATAAAATTTGTATCTGGTATTTTGTATCGCTTCAGGTTTAGCTTTTCTAGTATCATAAAATGAAGTTTGACTAGGGTGTGTGTTTTCCTGGCGTTTCTAAGGCTTATAAACCCTACTATCAAAACCGTGCCAACTAAGGCTGTAGTCCATATACAATATAATTAATTACAACAATTACTAACTTATTTTGATAGTGAGAATAAAGTGTCACAAATATCATAATGACCTTACTTTCAATTGTACTATAGCTTGCGTGTCAACAATATAACATTTTGCACATAGACTTATTTGTTTTGCAACCACTATTTAATTACTATGTGTTATTAATTAAATTCAATTACAGAATAAAACTGAGTGTATATTACTACCTAATTACGATCGCGGACAACAAGCAAAATTCACATAACAACATTTTTTTTAGTCATTTAATGCTTCATTCATAATTAGTATACTATTTAAAATATACTTAGTTATTTAATCTTTCATAAAAGAGCCGAATGGAAGCGATTTTTGTGTTTTTTATAAATCAGTTTTTCAACTAATGTGATCTCGTAGTTAATTAAAATAAGCAAATCTGTATTTTATTAACTGATTTTTAAGGATGTCGTGGTGAGACTCATTACATTTGAAACAAGCAAAAGTTTCATAGAGCAAAAACTAAATTTTTTTAATATGTTTCGATTTAAATGCCTTTGGTCTCAATAATAGACTATAATTTGGAATAATTATTGTAATAAATCGAATACAACAGGCTTTATACCAGTACATTGTCTATGAACGGTAATGTTAATTTTTAATCAGATTTATATTTTATGGTGAAACATCATATACCGTCGTTTAACTAACTGATAAAAATAATAATATTGTTTCCTCTTTTTAGTACTGATAAGTTAAGAAACCAATTGCGTATTAAAGAGAAAAATATTTTTCTGCCAATTATTTATCAATGAATAGACTTGTGTGCTAGATATAAAGCAGTTATCAAATGAGACTGAAGCATATGTTCAGAATCCATAGGCAGTATCAAAATTGATAAATAACTGTATTTAATAATTATGGAAATGGACACGTGAGTTGCACGGTTTTAATTTTTCAATAACATAAAATATCGATCATAAGATGTTTGGGAATTATTCTGTAGGTCTATTCAACATACAGTAGCTTGATATTGCAATAGATATAGATTTCAAATTCTTGTATTATATTCAGAAGGGCTAAGGGATTTTGGGAAAAGCCATTGCCTTAAAAAGAGGCAAACGCACATGTATTCAGTCAACTACGCATACTACGCATGCACTTCATAAGGCCAATTTAGAAAACGTTTCTGTTCTGTAACGTCCCGTTAAGACACTATTGCCGGGTCCAAATCTATCACAAGGGAAGAGGAAAAATATTAGTTTACTTTAAACTCTGAAGGGTTTTACACACAGCCCTCCAGCATCTACCGGAATACTGTTCCCTGTCGATCTGTTCAAATGCATGTTTCATTTTAATCTACTTCCCACTGAAATGGAAAACGTGATTGTGTTATCGAACGCAGGAAAGAATCCGGTTAAAATCAATAGCTTTCTGACTGTATGTCGACTGTCGTCGAATGTCTCGTACAACAGGGCTTACATGAATGTCTTGTCACTTTTAATGATGAGGTGTAGTCACTCGTCGTCTTGAAATTCTAGTGGCTCACTATCGTTGCGTGCTTTACCCTGTCACTTATGCCTTCATTTTTATATATTGTGACCACACTACTCACACTATACATTCACCAACACATTCATAGACGAATGACATGAAGACAAATAACTTCTGCCTGCCCTATATTGCATAGTTTATTCTATACTTCTCAGTGTAGACTTGTAGAGAGAGCTAGCAGCTACAGAAGAAATGCACAAGGAGAAGCGCTTAGAGCAGAGCTCTCGAAGCTAGACGTAACATCGCCAGCCATGTACAAAGTGATCCTACCAGCCGTAATATGCAACAAAATATTTACAGCTGCCAGAAAGGGCAGGAAAATGTAATGTTGTCGGATGAGACTCACTTTTATTTTAAGGGCAAAGAGTAGAAAGCATGACGTTGAAAAACGTCACCATTGTGTAACTGGTGTGTCATTAAATGCCCTGAGAAATGTCTTGAAATTGTTTTATCAATCAAGGTTTACCTTATTAGTTGAAACATTTACCAAATGTTGAAAAGTAACCAATACATCAAGATTCCAGAGAGAACGCGTGTTACATATTTTGAAAAACTATGTCTACAATGTACTTACTTACTTTTACTTTTACTTTAGCCAACGCCCGTACGTGGTTCTTCAACCATTCGACGTCGAGCCTCCCAGTAGCGATTGGTTATGTCGTCGGTCGGGTATGTGAGTGCTTGGCAGTCCCGTAAGTGTTCTCCGTCCATTCTTCCGGAGTTGCAAAGCGGACAGGTTTCGTTCTCAGCTAGGCCGATGCGGTGTAGATGAGCTTGCAAGTAGTCATGTCCGGTAGTAAGGCGGAAACGGGCGACGGCCTCAGCTCTGTCCAGGTGTCTCGGTATTGGTCCTACGGTGGCAAGACTTTCCCACTTTTTACCAGTACCCAGGGTTTTTAGAGTTCATTGTGTGGAGGTGTTTATAACTGAGGTGATGAGGTTATGTCTACAATGTACCGGAAGCAAAGAAATGTTTTGACAACATTTAGAACTATTCTTTATTGAAAGTGGCAAACTATTTTCAAAAGCGCAACACTTAAGTCCTTAAGTTCTGCAGTACCCAAGGCAACATCCCGAAAGTAAAGCCCACCAGAAATCTGAAGGCCATTATCAAGAAAATAAAGACAGACTAAAATGAAGTGAACCACAAAAATTTAATATACAATATTAGGTCGAAAGCGCCGATGTGAAAATACTTAAAATAGGATGTAATATTTTTGTGTAAATTCATGCCTCCGAGCAAATAAGAACAAATAAGCAGATATCAAACATTACGGACTCACTATCTGTCCACATTTACAATTTATGAAAATAAACAAAATTTTATTTATAAAAAGTGTATTTAGATTAATTTCCTCATTAACATTCTAATTTGGTTAAGCTTTGAGGTTTTGTTTATTAACGGTTATAAAACTGGATTGAAGATTATTCAGAATGTCTAAGATTCATTTCTTATATCCTTACGTTTGTTGTTACGGTAGATAGTTTCCATGTGTATTCTGTTATAATAATTTATTGATTATTAGCAATCTTGGGCCTTACCGGTTAGATGCACTGTAATGACACAATCTTCCTACAATTTTCTATCTACATTCTCTATGCATACCAGTATCGGCAACTGTTATAATTTCATATTGTATGTTTTAGTAGATTGCGTGATTAGTCCTAGTATGTTCCTAATCGTATAAGGCCTGTTTCACACTTAGCCGGCTGTCGTTTAAACGATGCCGTGTACACGATAATCGAGATAAAAAGTGTACGAGAGATTTCATACTTGCCCGGCAAATGTCGTGGTCGGGTAAACGATACCCGGTTGCCGTGCTATTGGTATGGGAAGCCGGCAACCCCCACTGCGAGGGCCGACTGCCGGTGTCGGCGAAACAAACCGGGGAAGGAGTGGAGGTAGGGATAATATAGCGCAGTACACATCTAACCGGCACGTGTCGTTTGCAGTTTCTACTAGTGTTTTCTCGTTTTGTTGTACGTGTTTTTGTGTTAAATCAGTTCAAAGTTTTTTATCATGGCAGAAGTTGATCTTGAAGTACTGATTACATTAGTTCATGATAGTCCTATTTTATGGGACAAAACACAAGAATCTTATAAGGACAGAATCCAAACAAGAAATGCTTGGGTCGAGGTTTTTAAAGAGTTGAATGATGGTTTTGAAGAGATGGGCCAACAGGAAAAAAACGAATATGGTAAGTAAAATACTACATTTATTATGTTAAGTACAATAAATTAAAAATACATTAATTTTCTCATTAAGTGTGTACAGTAAAAACATACCATAAATTAATGCACTAAAAATACAAAGAAACACACTGCAAATTAATAAACACATCATGTTTTTTATTTCACATTAAATCTTAGAAAACTGCCATTTTATTGAGCCAATTGGCGTTAAAAAATAGTCCATCATAATTTTTCTTACGTTATTTGCTGAAAGTCCCCCACGCACGCATTCACTTCTTCTTGTTATACTTTGAAGTCCAGTTATCGACAGAGTATCCTCTGTGTTGTAACCGTCTCTTTCAAGAACGAAGTTGTGCAAAACGACACAAGACTTAACAATATCAATGGCAAAATCGGGATCCAAGTTTATAGCTCTATGGAAAATCCTCCATTTATTGCTCATTATTGCAAATGAACACTCTACATACCTTCGAGCTCTCGAGAGGCGATAGTTAAAAATTCTTTTTCCAACTGTCAACTGATGTCCAGCAAACGGTCGGAGAAGGTGTTTGTGCAGCCCGAACGCTTCATCAGCAACGAAAAAATATGGTACCTTGGGACTTTTTGTACCAGGAAGACATTTCTCTTCAGGAAGTCCAAGTTCATTATTCAGCAGTGATTTCCACAAAGAACATTCTTGAAATATGGTTGAATCACTATCTTTGCCATAACTGCCGACATCAACGTAGATAAATCGGTATTGTGAGTCTGCCACAGCCATCAACACTATAGACGAAAATACTTTGTAGTTGTAATACATTGAATTACACGGATGGACGATGCGAATGTGTTTTCCATCGACAGCTCCAATGCAATGAGGGAAATTAGAGCTTTTTTCAAATTTTTCAGCAATTTCTTCCCAGTGCTCTGAGGTGAGCACAGGGATACATTCGTGTCGTAGGGACCAAATAGCTTGACATACAACTTCGACAATTTTGCTAATAGTGGAAATGCCGAGTCTGTAACTATAGTGAAGATCTGTGAACGTACAACCGCTTGCCAGATATCTGAAACAAACGTTTCAAATCAATATCAAATCAAATTAAATCAAATTTATTATGCCTTGACAAACATTTGAGTAGGCAATATATAATGCTATTATAATATTATTATAAGAAAAATTTGGTTAGTTATCTTGTTTTATTCTTCTTGTAGATTTCATGAGTAATGTAACCTTTCAGAATTTCCAAAGTTGTGAATATTTTTCTTGTTCTTGGTGTCGCGTTACCCCATAATGAAATGTATATTTCAAGTGCTAGGAATTTTACACTTTCATAAAATAAATGATTTCATCTTTAATATTAATTTTTAATTTTGTTTCTGAGACATTTCTCATATTTATTGAATATCTAATATATTTTATCTTCTTTGTATTAATACAAAATGAATTGAAGACTTCAGTGGTTGAAGGTCTTATGTCACATTTTTAAAAAATCCCGCTTTTTTTGCCCAATACAACTACTTTTAATCCCTCTGTTACATGGTACCTTCAAATACAATGTTTTTCTGTTTTTCCCACTAAAGCCATTTCTGAAATGGATGAGGATTTTTGAACAAAGTGACAACACCTTCTCCAATGATGTCTTCAATTATTATCGTGACTTAATAACAGTAATATGTAATTTTTTTCAGGTAAAGCTGTCATGAAGAAGTGGGCGAATGTTCGTGATTCTTTCCAAAGGAGTAAGAGGAAGTACAAAACTTCCTTACTATCTTCAGGGAGTGCGAGGCAGCCACCCAAAACTTACATTTACGGCAAACAGCTGCAATTTTTGAAAAAAACTACGGAAGGCCGACCTACAGATGACAGCTTCTCGGACGATGGCCGACCCCTACAGCCCCCCGAACAGTCTGAAAATGATGGTGACGAAACAAACCCAAATGAAGGATTGAACAAGGAGACGGCAGAGGAAGTTCTGACGTTCAAAAAACCCAACCAAATCATCAAGAAAAAAAGGAAACAAGACCCTTTTGAGCTAGAGCTGATTAGACATTAAACATTAGTAGAATTTCAGTTGAAAGTGTTACAAGTAGTTTCCGAAATTAAAAAACGCAAAAAAGCGTCAGCAGATATAAATCCGGCCATCCACCCTAGCACATCACATGAATGGGATTCATCTCATGATCAACGATACCATATTCTACAACCACCTTCTACTGCCGCCCAATTGTATGAACGTGAGGGGCAAGACTTTATGGGGACAGCTTTCAACTCTCCCATTGAATCAGACGTCTCTGAAACTTCGCCTATGGACTCATTAAATTTTTAATCTAATTTTTATAATACTTTGTTTTAAATTTAAGATTTTACTGTAAAAGACATGCGTTTGGCTTTTCCTAAATTTGTAATACGCACATAATAAAACGTAAATCTTTTGGAAATAATAATAATAATAAAAAAAACTAATTTTGTCTCACTTACCTGATTGTCACTACCAACATCTGGATAGGCTGGATACATTCTCTGAAGGATGTGTTGCGGCGTTGTATGGAATCTTTGATTCTTACATGTAGATCCTCAAAAGTTTGTATACTCATCCTAAAATAGTTAAAAAACTTGTCCCCATCATTTCTCAAATCTTCGAAAAGTAAAAAGAAAAAGCCCCAACCTCGTCTCTTCTCATATTGATCGGATGAACCCACTGCATCCTATTTTTTCTTCGTTTCTTCAAACGTCTGTACAGGACCATCCACGCTATTAACTTATTGTGATCCATTAAGTCAACTATTGAACGCCAACGTGTACTAAATAAAATGAAGGTCTGAACGCGTGTCGGCGTCGGCTAGATGTCGGTTACCGACAGCCGATCATGTGTGAAAAGATCCAACTTTCGTGTCGGCGTCGGTTACATGTCGGCTAGATGTCGGTTACATGACAGCCGGGTAAGTGTGAAACAAGCCTAAGACATCAGTGTACACTATCAGTCCTGTCGTTTATCGAATTATCATACTCGTTCATTATTCAAACTATTGTATGTGATTTTTGAAAAAAAACTCTAACTGTGATAACAGGTTTGTAATCTCGGGATTTGGGACTAGTCGTATGACGTAAGACAAATGAAAAGTTTGAGTGACATTCAAAGTTACAATGTTTTTCTGTAATTCTAATGTCTTTTTAGTCTATTTAGTTGTACAGTTGATATACTGTTGTTTGGGAAGAAGTTTTAACAACTTGTGAATTGTAGCAGTCGTTAAGATATTTAGGTCTTTACTGTAAGTCTTTACCAAGTATAGTGAACGAAACCAAGTTTATATTGAATTAATAGGTATTTTTTATGAATACGGGGTTTTCAATAAAAAATACCTATTAATTCACGTTTATAGAACACTTTTAATAATTAACTACAATAACTGACGTCACTAATTTACATTCATTATTAAATAATCAGCTAACATCACATCTGTCGCACAGCACATCCACATTATCATACATTTATGGATGTGGGTGGTGTAAAGTTTGAGATAAAACTTTTTAATACATACAAGACCATGTAATAGGTTTTCATAGGTCACCTATATTGGCTCTTCTGCAACAATTGAGTCACTACTGTAAAACAGGAAGAGCTGTTGAGGAACTTTCATATCTATTTATTGATCACTCTGCTTTATCTCAATGTGCCAATACAGAGTACTTAATGTTATTTGTTCATTGTATAGCAACGTAGTAAAGTTTCACAAACCAATGAAGAAATATTGCAAGTTAGTTCCAAAGCTCATATGTTTAACAATAGTAAGTTGTAATTACAAACATGGCCACAGGCGCGCTCGCACGCACACACATTCACACTCACACACCAACACAGCAGCGCGTGGATACAATCACACAAGATCAACATCTTAACTTATTTACACAATTAGTTAAATAAACATTATCGGTAATATCTCAAGTAATTATAGAAGTTGTGGGTACAATGTTTGGTTGTACGAACTTGCTAGAAATTTGCTTTAATGGCGCTTTGTTGTTTGTTCAGTATAAGTCTAACTTTGGGTGACATTTCCTGAATTAAATTTTAAAAAAATTGATCAGTAATTTATACATGAGGCGAAAAAATTATCACTTTACTTTGTTAGTTTACAAATGACAAAACAATACATATTGACTAACATATTTTACCAACAACATTCAAGAAATTTAAAACCTAATTTTACTCGTTTGTGCGAGTGTATGTGTGTGCATGCGTGCATATATGTAAGCGCACGCGTGTGTATGTGCGTGCCTTTGAGTGTTTACGGTGTTGGTATTGGGAATTTGAAAAGTCCAAAAGTAATGCCCTTGCCCTTTTATTATACTAACATGTTTCACTAATTGTCATATAACATTCGAACATTCGTTATAAAAATTTATTTGGCCGTTGTAATAAAAAATGTTTATTTGAACCTACAAGAACGTTTGTTCTCAATTGGTGTGTGTAAACAATGGGATAGTGGCCACTACTGCTGACAAGTAGTTCTTACACGTTATTCAGAGTTACTATAACTACGAAGTACAAACAGTAACGCAATTTCTTTGATTAAAAATAAATACAAAAATTTACAGGCATTGCACAAATGCAATCCACAGAGTAGGGCATTGAAAATTCTTCAATAAATCTAAAAAATATATATATTTATGTTCATTCACCAATCAATAAATTCATTCTTCATTTACCAACGTACAGATTATAAGTTAAATGTAGTCGCATTCATAAGCGAAGTTTTATATGTGTACTACGTTATTGACAACAAAGTAGTTTCTATGGAAACCCACGGGTTCCCATTTTCGATAACGCACCAGCGATCGGCCGCAAATGTGCGACACGTCCTTATAAACATTTTCAATGTTAAAAAGGAATACGTAATATTGAAACAAACCCTAATTGCGAAAAATGTTTTACATGCAACGCGTTTCAATGTGACTGAAGAAGTCGAGACGAATCAAGTGGTGTCTTCCTCAATGGCTGCAAATACGATCCTAGGAGGATCACACAAATTTACTTTACAGTTCTATAATACTATCTTCCTTAACCGTATAATTAATTTTTGTAAACACACATAACCCTATTAACTTTAACAGGATTTAACGAGTGTGTAAATCAAACAATATTATTATAATTATACGGTGTACAAGTCGGGAACTGTGGCTAGCACAATGTCAGGACCTCCTATAACCTCTACAGTTGATGATTCAGCTGGACGCTCTTAGGCCTGAGTGAAGCATGAAGCTGGAGGTCGTTAAAATCACTAAAGTGAGATTCGTTCGAACCTAACACACTGTACTTTTCAAGAGAGTGCGCTGACACGGAGGAATCCTACTATTTCTGTTGCTGGTACTCTTTCTATTATGCACGTTCGATTATTCGAAAGTTAGCTATTTGTACAAGGTGACTATGTTTATATATGTGCTTGAAATATATTCTTGATAGATGCCGCTACAACACCTATAACGTATTGTAGTGGTAAAGGTATCAAACCCCGTTCTACGAATCAAAGTGCAATGCTTTTAAAATTTAACAAACCTTAATTATTCCTACAAGACTTAAGAAACTAGACGAAATGTTAATGGTTAAATAAAATCTGGTTTACTGAGGATTCTGGTCCATGATGTTCTAGATTCTGTAGCGTCTTTGAAACTTGCTGACATAAATTGAATAGTTATTCGTACTGACAACAGAATTTTAATATTTCTAAACAAACCAAAAAACATTACATGAAAAATACAACTGATGTTGCTGGATTTGAGGTTACAATTGAAAATACAATTTTTAACAGATTATTAATTATAGATTTTCTTTTCGTGACACAAATAAACTTAATCAATATTAAAATCAAATATATTTTTATGCATATTACAATATAGAATCATAAAATAAAAATAAATAAAAAATAAAATAATAAATAAGACAGCAGATTAAATAAATTAGTCAATGTTAATATTTCTTATAGAACATTCTGCAAATGTATTTATTTCTTACTTCCGTAGACCTAATTCTTAAACACTCAAAATGATATTTAAGTATTCTCGCCATAAATATTTTTTGAAGTAAAAGCCTAAGTATTAATGTACAAAATTAAATGTATTTTCTGTTCATGGTGATAATGTTACTTGTTGCAGAAATACTTTCATAGTCTCAGGCTATTTTTTTACAGTGGAAACACATTATAAAATAACCGCTTGTAATTTTTAAAATATTCTTGTTCCCGTATGAAATGAAGATACGATTATTTTGTGGATTGTACGTGTTGTTAAAATAAAACAGCAAATAAATTCGCGTGGACACATTATATTTAATACTGATAATTATACATGAAGTTTTATTTATGGAAACGACGTAATACGTGAAAAGTGCGACAAAAACGTAAAACGATGGAGTATTTGGTATTATTAAATATTCACAGTGAGGCGAGGCGACGATATGACGCAACACCTTGCTGACAGTAAGCCATTCATTACATTCTCACGCCTCTCTAGATTTCCAAACTGTGACACGGGTTTAAAAAATTGTCTTTGCAACAAATTCAGTTTAGTCGCAGTGTAATAACTTTGACAACTGATGGTGACAGCCTATCCAAATTACATTATTTGATTTATTAGTGCACAAATTAAAATACAGCGTTTGGAATTTATAAATATTATTTTAATGTGAGGAATTTAATAGTTTTATCGTATAAACTCGTAGAAACTGAATGAGTGATGTTGTAGGTTAAATTTATCTGTAACTACCTTAATTAAAGGTAAACAGTTAAATATAAAAGGGAAAGAGAAACTTAGAGTTTGTGTTCCCCTTCTAACTCAAAGTTCACAAAAATATTAAATTTGCGGTGTCATTGTAAAATATACATTTTATAATACAGTTACGATTACCACGTGTTTGTGAGACACATACATACATTAGATATAGCAAACACATATGCCTACGTATGTAAACACATATTAATTTACACGCGAAATACGTGTGTATGCATAACATTTACCTATACGCGTATATTGGGCGAATAAAGTTCATTTATGAAATGAACACATTAGTGATTGTTAAGTTCACAAGTACTCTGTACACTTAGCACACGCCTGAGTATAATGGGTACACCCAACAAAATAATAGGTATATTGGATACACACGATAAACACATTTGCATTTCAACGGTAAACAAGTCAAGGGTTACATGACTATACGTGTTTGTACTCGGTTGATTATATCGCAAACAACACGTACGACTTCCAATAACATTCGTGTGGGTGTGAGCGCGCTCGCTTTTATATACCTGGACTGCAATAATAAAAAAGAGTTGTAAAGGCAAAATATCAGTAAAGTGAGTGAAAAAAAGAGACAGCTTAGAGCTAACACTCCACACAGACAGAAAAAAACAATAAAATAAATCATATGATACAACAGTAGCCATCATGACGAAAGCATGACTTCTACACACACACACACACACACACACACACACACACACACACACACACACACACACACACACACACACACACACACACACACACACACACACACACACACACACACACACACACACACACAGAGAGTTTTACTCGTAACTGTCATGGTAGTCAACACTGCACTTGCTTTTAAAGCGACTACTCTTGTATTTGATATCAGTCGGATTGTGTATTTCAAATTGAAGTAAAAAATAAACGACAAAATTTAACTGGTTGGTAATCATAAGTTTGCAATAAACACGACTTTGAGCTTCCTGAAGTAAAAACAACATGGCCTATCCTACAGAATAAGAAATTTCTTTGTAAGTAGAAGTAATACGTTCTTTTATATACTCGTAGTAACTGAATGAGCAACTTTAAAACTTAAGGATATGCTGTTATTGCTGAGAATATATACTTCTTACAACGAATTAACGATACGCAAGTAAAGGATATTTCAGATTAGGTTTCTATTAATTGCCTACAAAATGTCTCATTGTACTTCAACAGTTACTTTGTATTCCCTGTACTAATTTTCAACAACATTATATAAATTTGTTTAAAAGTATACATACGTTACAAATATTGTTTGTAATTTTTCTATACACAAAAATATAATTTTGCCTTCCCACACACACACGCGCGCTCGCACACATACACTCACACAAATATGTGTACCCTTTTAATTTATTAATTTGTATATCTTATGATGATAATTAAATACTGTTGAAACAGTGTTATATTAAAAAAAATTATATATATATACACATACATATTTGGACGCAAAGTTTTATTATGATTATTAATAATATAAAATTTATACAAGAATAATTTAGAAATTATTAACATTTATTGTAAGGGTACATATCTTCAACATACATTTATGAAGCAACATGATAAGAATAAAATACTAAATGATTAACACTATGAATTAAAAGGGATGAGTCAGGGATAAAGGAATGGGTAGTTAACATAATTATGCGATCAAACAGCTAAAGGTAATAATAAAAGTAACCTCTGATAAGAGAAATGTAGCAAGCAAAGAAGCAAAACTTGAAAACAATAGTACAATGCGATTTAACCAAAATAACCCAATAGATATGGTAAGTGAGTAGGTGGAACAAGCCCCAACATCAGTGATAGGATATATAAAGACAAATAAAATAATCAAAGGTAGACAAACAATACCAGAACACAAATAATAAAGTAAAAAATAGTAACAAGTATTATATAAAGTATGTAAACAAAAAGTACACTACCAATAGTAATTAAGGGAAAACATTTGTTAACAGAATGTATGTATTATTAATAACCCTATAGTGAGAGAAAAATAGAACATAAAATATAGAAACTATATAAACAACTTATAATTTTAAGGAAAGAACAGTGACCCAGTGTAACACACCAAAGCCATAACCAAATGGTGAATAAGAAAATAAGTGAATTGTGTTAAACTGTAAGAAACAGCATAGGTGTGAGGGTAAGAAAATATAAAAACATATTCTATTACCAAAAGAATGACTAGAAAGTTTATCTATATAGAATAGAGGGTATCAATACAATACTCACAAAATTGTTAAGTTACTAAGTACATGAAAAGTAATTTGTTTGTTTGATGTTTAAAGGAGTGTAAACCCAGAAGGCAGAAGTTTACAATAATATGTTTGTATTTATATGTAAGTAAGGAAGGTGATGAATAGTATGAACATTTTAATTAATGACATACAAGATAATAATTGTGTTTAAAAAAGAAGAAGTTAGTTCTATGTTATGAATAGTATGAACATTTTAATTAATGACATAGAAGATAGTAATTATATTTTTAAATAAGAAGGAGTTATTTCTATGTTATGAAGAGTATGAACATTTTGAGTAATGACATACAATATAATAATGGTATGTAATAAGAAAGAATATGGCTGAACAATATACAGACCATCAAGTTATTTATATGTTATGTTTTGTTAATAGATTTAAGTTAAATAGATATGTGAGAAATGGAAGTAGGAGTAAAACTAATAATGACATAAAAAGTAACAAACAACAAATTTAATAAATATAATATAAATAGAAAGTAAAATATCAGATAGGAAATAATTTGGTAAAAGTATAATAACATGAATAAATTGTAAAAAAACAGTTCAATGTATTTCAAAAGCCAATAAGCACGAATGCAAACAAGCAAACCATATGTGCTTAAGTAAATAATGTTTAATTAGAGCAAATTAAAAAATTCTAAGACGTTACAGTTTAGGCCTATCAATGACATAGCTGTATAAGTTCAGAAAACCAATAATAAACAATTGAATACTATACTCGAATAATATGACCAAATAAATTATGTAATTACAATTAAATAACCAGAATAACATGTCAGAATTGTGATAAATGGTATAAATAAGTAAAATATGTATTAAAATAGTATTATCAATTTTGTAAAAAAACATTAGTACAGGGCCTAGACCAGCCTTATGAGATGTCAAATTGATCATTGAAAGAAAATAGGAACACCTATAATAATATTTCAAGCATTGGAAATATCCCCAAGTAAAAATAACATTTATAAAATATTTATTTATTTTTAACAGAAAACCAGGATTTATAACAATAGTTTCAAATGTACTTAACCAATCAGAGCCAAGCCGGTTACCATAGAAACAGAACGTTATTATAATTTTGACCGTTATGTAACGGGATTCCATTATTAACAATTCAGGGTATAGACGCTATACTGATGTGGACCTTTTAAAAAGCAAATAAGTAAAAAGATCAAAATGAAATGAAACCAAATTGAATACCCGAAGCAAACAAGAGTTCCAGCAACACCAGGAGGAAGAATAAACGAAGTTACCAGATTAATAAATAATTAAAAATTGTAGTAAAAGAAACAGACGCCAACGAAGACGGCAACCCTATCTTTGAGATTAATTGAATGCATTAACAACAGCGAAAAAACCATTGATGATCCATGACACTAACACCGTGATTGTGTTAAGTATAAATTAAATTATAATTAATTAAAAAACTAACACTGATCCACTTTTCTCACAATAGAAAACTCTCACTATGAACGTGGAACAACTATTTCTTTCAAAGGTTAATAAAAAATATTTATGAACACCTGAAGTAACTATAAGATAACCTATGTATAAAACGATAACACTGACACATACTTTTAACATCACAGAGTTGAATTTATTGTAAACCTCTTTCATATTTAAGTATCACAATTGTAAGGTGGTGTACTTTATTTAAACATCTTGTACTAAACTTTTTTTTCGTACTCAAAAGAATTCATTGGCAATTTAATTTGTATAAATAAGAAGACACGGCGACCATAACGTCGTCAAACTAACTTTGTGCTGCCACCCTGCTCTGTGCTGAGTAAAAAATTAATTTTTTGCCGAGGCTAAAAGTTACTATAACAATCTCAATTGTACAATAATTATTGAATATTAATGAGCTATCAAGCTAAATAAATAAGTATGAATCTTTACTAGTTGTCCTGTAATTATTTCAAATGTATTATGTATGTTGTGTTCTGTAGCAGTGAATAGAATTATTTGACCAAATTTTATGTTGGCAACACGTCCCCCCAGACAAGCGAAATTCGAGTTCCCGCCAGTCTGGAGTAATTCGAATTATTCATCACAGTACCGTAAACAAACAAACTGATACTGAATCTTTTAATTGTTTTTCTGGAAAACAATTTGGCGCCTACCGGGAAGAAAAAACCAGTGAGTAAGGACAGGTAAGGATTAACAGACAACAACAAGATTCGGGACGGTTTATTAGCGCGTTCGCGATCATCATAATCAGCGACAGCTTTATCACAAATTAACACAGACTACGCAAATCACGTTTAATAAAAATATATAATATTTAATATTTATACTTTACTTAAAGATGTTTTCTCCTTATTTGGAACATGTTTCGAGACGCTTTGTGTTCCCATCCTCAGCCTTCTTAATTTTGAGTCTTGTGAAGTACTTGTGTATTGGTTGGTTGTTGTGGTTTCCTGTTGGCCTTTAGTATTATTCTTTGTGATTGTGGTGTATACAAATATTTTGTGTATTTTTAATGGCGAGTGTTTTTAAAATTGTGTCGTGTTTTGTATTGATTTATATTTGTTCAGGTATCAGTTTGTTTTGTGTTTTATGTTTGTAAATTTTCCCAAATGTTCATTATGGTGCCTTTGTGTGGTATGTGTTTTATTAGTGTCATGTTGGTTATGTCTGGGAATTCATGTCCAGTGTTTATTGAATGTGTGGCCAAATTAGAAATATATATTTCTTTTTTTTTGCGTTTAGGTGTTCAAAATAACGTTTCCTTCAGTCGTTTTTTTTTGCAATCTTGGAATTCGATTTTGTATATAGAATTCGTTGTTGTACGCGTATTATCTTTGTTGTGTGGGATATTTAGTTTTCTGTACGTTATTTTTGTTTGTTTTATATGCTATTTTTATGTCTGTGTTTTTAAATAGTTTTGTTATCTTTGTCATTTTACTTTTTATGTATGTGAATGTGGCAATTTTTTATTGTTGTTATTATTTAAGTGTTGTTCATTTTGATTAATTCTTAATTGTTCAGTTTTTATTCATATTTGATTTTATTTCCTATTTTGTTCACAGTATTTTTATTGTATCCATTTTCATAAGCAATTTGGTATATTATATTTCTTTCTTTGTCTGTTTCTTGTTTGCTTAGGGGTATTTAGTACATTCACTATTCAAAAGAATAGTGAGTATATATGAATATATATATATATATATATTTTATATAAGTAACTCGAAGTTTCTTGCAGCAATTATACGCGTATATGTTGTGATGTTAATCAATTTGTTTCTTCTGCAAGTAGTGTAAATTTTGTATTTTCTTTTTAACTTGAATTTGTTTCTTCAAGTTAAAAAGAAAATACAAAATTTACACTACTTGCAGAAGAAACAAATTGAATAACATTACAACATATATATAAATCAAGTAATATATATTATAAATATCAAAAACATAATAACTAATTTTCAATTTCATGAATTTTAAACTAGTTCATTAGTTCATTAGTCCAATTGAGATTCATAATTTATTAATTTTATGCATCTAACGTAGACATCTTTCTCATTCTGCAATTAAAGAAATTAAGAAAATTAAATGAGCTTTAGAATTTAAATATAGCAATTTTGCATTAGAACCCTTAATTTTCAGTTAAATGCGAAAAACAAGTGTACAAATTTGATTTCTGTAACATGGTGCCGAAAAATTGCAAAAGCTAAAAAAAACTAATTTCTATGGTACATGGGTGTAAACATAATCGTATAGTGGTGGTTATAATGAAGGCTTGTAACATTTGTGTTCACTTTTATCATAAAAATATTTATACTATGAGATATTTTCAAATAACTATAACTTGTACCCTTTTCTCCATTCACAATTTTTCACACAAAAATATAGGTAAATAAATTCATGCGTTCTCTAAATAAAAACACAACTTAAACGTTTATAAAACATTTTCTCAACTTTGAATTAAAAAAAAAAAAAAACAGTTTATTATTTCTACATTGCGTTTGATTTTATAATACAACGCTTACCAACATATTTATAGGTAACACAAATCAAAGTTACAATCAAATATTAAGCGATATAATTTTAAAATACATGCCTCGGTTTCAGTAAAAAAGGAGACTTACATAATGATGTCAATAATAGACTATAAATATAAACTACAATTATATTCAATTATATACAATCAATTATAATCAAATATAGACTAGAATAGAGCATAGGACACACAGCTTGCGTACCTACTTTTTACTTTCAAGTATTATGACGTATTATTTTTTTAATTTGTAATAAGACTGTAATGAAAATAATAAAAAAAAAAAACAGAAACGAGCCGTGCAAGATTACGTCTTCATCCCCGTATAGCATAGATACAAAAATTAGTTCTTCAAAGAAATGCTTATATTTCAGTGGACATATAAAATATATTTTTAAATAATGCGTACTAGAATTTATTTGTTAAGTATTTTAACAAATCCGATTACCTTTAGCGTTCTATGTATTGAAACGTCACAGTTATAAGTTGCAGTATTGACATTTCTATTTCAAAAACAAACGACTTATGTGCAAACTGTTTATCTGCAGAATTAGTTTTACATGTGAACAAAGAAAATTATTCCACGTAAGTAATAAGACTTTGTTAATCAATTTTAGATAGTCGGTAATAATTTCTATGTACTTTTTCCAATAAATATGGACGTCCAAAGTGTTACAAAAAATAATCCCTGAGTAAACCATATTGTTGTTAATACAAAACGTATAAATGAAGCTGAATATACAAAAGTACATGTATGGAGAATTTATGTGTATGTATTATCTTGGTCCTGTTGTATAGACCTATATTATGTCGTTAGCAATATATTATATCTATGTTAACAAGAATATCTGTTTACAGCATGAGCTATATGTATAAATATTTTCTTGTCAGATAGGAAATTAAAATTGGACCTTACGTAGTTTATGTAGAAGCCCTTATCTCCGTAATAATATGATACTTTATTGGCTAAGTAATTTACGAGAAGTGTAAACTTAATAGATTACTTGAGTCTCTCCTTGTGTAATGATGCTCTTATCAGCAGTCATCATTATGGAAATCAACACACATTACAGACATTAACGACCAAAGTTTAGACTTTAATGACTGGCGTTTCTCACACTAATCTAAGTTAATCTAAATAGTAAAAATCTCAGGTTGTAAAGCCCTACGGAACACACTTTTAGTAAATTCTTGTAGACACGCCATAGTCCATGGCGTATCGCTTGTAGCTGGTCTAGGGTATAAAGAATTTTACATATGAATAACCACAAGAAATAAATCAAATTTTGTTTTATGTATATTGCTGTTTAATATGCTATTAGGCCTACTAAATTGGAAGAAAGCCTTAAGTCACGATTGTTCGTGAATCATAACTCGCTTGCATGTCATATAACCCTTGGATGAAATATGTGAAGTGCAGTGAAGTATAAACTATATAAGTAATAAACGTTAAAATTGTAAGTGCCTACATACACTTGAAAGTAGTAGAGGATATGGCAGAGTACTTGCAAAAGATTGTTAACGCACGGACGCGCACAAACACACACACAAATGGTGTAACAAGCAAAATCATTGAAGAATTCATATAGTATAATACAAATAAATACGTAACTCAATGTTGAAACGTTCCTTAAAACGTGTATATTTTACAAATATTGTAAAGTAACAGATAGTGATTTATGCAAAATTGATTTAATACGATACAGCTTACACAAATTAATTTGTTTACAAAAAGTTTTCCTTATACCAATAGTTTTCCATCTTTATGAAATAAGATGTGTCCAGAATTATTTATCAGGAGTCTAAATATTACAAATATTAATGAACAACTGTTGCATTTTTCAGTATTGTTATCGTATTATCGATTAATCTTAACAACGTCAAATTCTAGATTTAAGGCCAATATTAGTCCTACACATGCACGGCATAATCATACCATGTAAAATAAGCATAATGTTTATTTCAATCCATAAGCATAATGTTCAACACCATTAAAATTGGGAATCTTTCATAACCTAATAGCGAATGAATAACAGTTTCACTAAAAAGGGAGTTAAACTCATTAATGAGGTTTCTTCAAAAACAAAGAAGAACCAAGGAAACCAATAAAACAACTTCATGAATATTTCATTATGGACCAAGCCTGGCCTTACTGTATATAAAATCCCTTTTTTGAAGGAGCTTCACGTAAAAGTTTGAAAGACACCGAACCAACTGATTTATTGTCTTTCAATGCCAAGATGTAAATGGAATTTAAAACACGCAACGTAAGAAGAATCTGAGACAACAGACTGTCAAAATACGATCTCATAACAAGAAATTCTTATAAAATGTTTGTGCCCGGAATCGTATTATTCCAAACAGTATTTTATGACTCAAAACAGTATTTACATAACCCTTAAGACTTAGAAATAAGTTCATTATTTGTTCGATATCATATATTTCACTTAAACATGGAATAATGAATTAGAAACACCTTACTTCATAAATTTAAAACCTTTAAAAAAATAAATGTGTGTGTTTAATTTTCAATGAAAACCTTTTATGTAACCCTTTAAGTACCCAGTAACGAGTGTAACAAAATATCATAAATACACTGCTAAACACTTAAATATTTTTAATAAATCTGAATAGTTCCTTCAAATGATAGAGAAATTAGGGCAAAATCTTACTGAGGCCACCCTTGTAATGTAAACTTTAAAAACAGTCTAAAAATTACTTTCATGTTTTATTAAGGTTTGTTTTCACGTCAGATTCACTTATTCAGATTTCATTTCCTATCTGTAGGGATAAAGAAAAATAAACTTTTATGCGATAACTCCAATAATACATTTATTTACACAACAATGAATTAAGACTTATAAATGTTGAAAAACTTTATTAATTACTAAATTATTGTGACATTTTGTTTATTAAAAAGTTTTTAAAATATTTTAATGTATTAGGAAGACACAGTAGGGTTTTATTGAGACAAGAATTCTAAAATAATGTCATTTCTTGATTCCATATTAACTAAAGACATATTGTATATGTAAGTGTATGGGATGTATTAAGAAACTAACTAACGCTTAAATATTTTGAATAAATCTGAATAGTTCTTTTAAATAATAGAGAAATTAGTTTCAAGTCTTACTGGGTCCAAATCTGACAAGACATACTCCACACAATCTTGCAAGCTGTATAGCCGACGCTACAGGCTTTGTTCTGATTTAATCCCAGTCACTTTCTTTGCACAAAACAATTGAGATATACCGTGTAAGATGCAGCCATTATTTCTATGTACGTTCTTCAGAAAACAGTTAATAGGCATACAGTATACACAATTATTATATGCTGAAAAGGTGATATACGCATATGCAGATAGGGATCAATGTATAATAGTCTCATATCACGTATTAATTATTTTAGCCTCTTGTTTAAAACGGTTTTGACTCATATAACGCCTCTTGGTTAAAACGGTAAGCATGTACAAATATTTCTCTATTGTTACAGTATATATAAAACTACCGATCTATGAGAATATCGATCCGATCGTCACCACATAAATAGGCCTTTAGCATTCTTGGAAGCACACAATCGTAAATCTTATCTAATCCAGTCGAGTTTATCAACAGCCATCGTTTACGAAAAGAATATCCCGAAAAGTACTGACTTGATCGGCGCCTCTTGCAGACTTAACATTCCAGTAAATGACTACTCATTCGGTCGAATCTTATGCCAAGTTATCGCTGGCGAAATAACTAATTTCCCCCCATCCATACTCACATTCATCCACACACACGCGCGTCAAGTAGACAGTTTATTTTTTTGCCGTTTTCAATGTATTAATTCAAAATTTGACGTAGTAGTTTCTCATAATACTTCATGATACACCATACTAGGAACTTATAGCAGGTTCAATGGAACTAGAACCTGTTGTACGCTCGCACAGTGTGAATAAAATCAGAATAATCTGTCAGAAATGCTTAATGAGTTTACACCTTGTTCGTGCTGCCACTTTATCATTGTGCGGAGTATAATAGGACATAAACCATCAAAAAATTAAAAAAGAAAAACCAGCGTTGGATCACTATCTATCTGTAAATAAATACAACATACAACAGTTAACAGGCGTGATATATTCGTACATACGCACGCGTACTACATACAAGTAGTGAGATACATTTATACATACAAAGGTAGACTACACAACAGCATACTACACAATTTCTGATTAATTTATCTAAGTGTCTACCTATTTTGTGTGGAGGTGCTTGTGTGTTGTTTATAAGTGGTCTGATGGGGATATTAGGTTTGTGTAATTTTGGTAGTGCATTCAGTGTAGGGGGGTTTGGTTTAATTTGTTTCAAATATTTAATACTAAGATAAATTAATCAGAAATAACATAAATTTAACAAACAACACCACCGTCAAAAATAATTTAGATCTGGTAAATAAAACTCAACATGTCCACATTCCACACAATTCAACACTAGCTTCATTTGACATAACAAACCTATACACCAATGTACCCATAAAAGAAACTATAACTACATTAGAGCAGTTACTAAAACTAAATAACACACATGAAACACACATTAAAGAGATCATCCATCTCACTAAAATTATCACTGAACAAAATTATTTCTCACACAATAACATGGTTTACACACAAACAGATGGACTACCCATGGGCTCCCCTATATCAGGTATACTAGCCGAAATATTCGTACATACCATAGAACAAGAACACATATTAAACAATAACAAATACACCAACAAAATAATATATTGGCACAGATATGTTGATGACATTTTACTCCTATACAACGGCAACAAAAGACAAATTGAAAATTTCCACAAATACATTAACACTATACACCAAAAATTAAAATTCACACTTGAATTAGAACAAAACAATAGCATAAACTTCCTGGACCTTACAATTACCAAAACAAACAACACACACACACACACATACAAAATATACAGAAAACCCAGTACATCAGACATGGTCATACATAACTCATCCAACCACCCAACTCAACACAAACATGCAGCTTTCAACTACATGCTCCATAGGCTCACTTCAATACCCCTAAACACACATGACTACCAAGAAGAACTCAACACAATCAAATATATAGCAGTCAAAAATGGATACAATCCCGATTTAATAAACAAACTACACAAACGCATCCTAAACACAAAAAGTAAAACACATAAAACCAACAGCACACAACCCAGTAAATACATCACACTCACATACTACAATTCCAACACACATAAAATTGCTAACACATTTAGGAAACACAATTATAAAGTAGCCTACAGAACTAACAACACCACCAGGAAACACATAAATAATACTAACAAAGACACAGACACATACAGCAAAACAGGGGTTTATAAATTACACTGCAGTGACTGTCATCAGTTCTACATCGGCCAGACTGGAAGATCTTTTTGCTCTAGATATTCTGAACATTTAAAAGCCCTCACCACAAACTACATACATTCCACATTTGCCACACATTTACAAAATGAAAACCACAGTTACACAAACATGGAGCACAACATGGAAATACTAAACTACTTACCTAAAAGTAGAAAATCAAACACAGCAGAACAATTTGAAATATACAGATGTCACACACTACAACCAAACAACATATTAAATGAACGAATACATTATAGATCACACATACTTTTCGATACACTGATTCAAACACATACTTTGAATCCCAGCGCCAATTCCCTCCCACCAGAAACCCCCACCACACACACCTACAACATATATCCGTTACTTTGTACAGACATTCAGTATTTTAAATCCCATTGAGGAAGACGAATACCACGTCGAAACGTGTGGGAAACAAAACCAAAAAGTAAGTGTTCACAGCGAAAGTTTAATATATATATAATATTTAAAAATTGAATGAAGAGGATGTACCAACAAGATAATAATAAAATAAAGAGTAAAAGTCATGTAAAGCCAATGTATGTAATACTCATATGAACCTAAAATAACTAAAGACAATTCTGATGCAGAAATTAGATCAATTAGATATCATAATTAATGAAAATATTGTAAAACAACGTCAAGCATATGACTAATTGTAAAACTACACATAGTTTATGGTTAATAACAACAAATGTACAAAGTGTAACTATCTGTAAATAGTTTTTAAATGATCAGTATATAAAGGACTGACTATTGGTGAAGAAACCAAATAATAGTTATACTGATTAATCAATAATTAATAAATTATTAAATGAACATGACCAATGGCAGTCAAAATGCAAGTTCACTAATCATAATTACAAACAATGTAGAATGTCAAACAAAGAAAATGTACTGTAAAACTTGTTAGTAAATAAGATGCTCAATTCAGAGTAATGTAATAACATACTAAACCATGTATTACTTCTTACTATTAAGAGTAATTATCATGATGCCTAACTGTACACCAAATTATGTGACTTTCATGATAAAATGTAAGAAAAAAGGCCTCTCTTGAACAAAATTAACTTCACCAGAAGTTGAACCATGTAACTAACCATAAGTATAAGACAGTAACAATTAGTGAGAATAAATAATTGTATTACCACAAGTAAAACTAACTGATAGGATCATAGGCCTACAGGAGCCTTGTACATAATTCATATAATTGAGGCAATAAAGTATGTAAAGATAAAACCTAAAACCACCTGTTATAATACTTACTAATAGACAATAACAATAATTATGAGCAAAATATAAACTGAATAAAAATATATTTATATTGATATAAGAATAAATAACATGATGCATGCATACGGAACAAGTCATAGGTTTTTAATAAGAAAATACATTAGAAATGGCATCAGTGAATCCAAACGAAGTTAACCAAAAGTTTCTATGATTGTTTAAGTTTAAGTGTGACCTAATACACACTAATAAGGTGCAACATTTAATTCAAAATAAGTAAATGCAATGCATGATGCCTCAAGCATAGTGAAGCTTAGGCCTAAAACTAGGGTTTCATTCTTAAATCAGTAACTATTTAGTAACTAAAGTACAGAAAGGGACTGTGTATTAGTGCTACTATGTATTAATAGTTACAAAGTGTTAGTTAAAAGATTATACTTAGATTTAATAAAGAAACATTGTAGTAGACATAAGTTCTAAAAATGATCTTTGTTAATCAGAAACAGAATTATGGCATGTGGGATAGCGAATTAATCAGTAAGACATTTGACAAATGATTATAAAGCTGGATTAAAAATCCAGGATGTTATAAGGAATTTATATCTGTTTTAAAATATTTCATAAATTTTGGAAAAAAGTGAGCGTCACTTTTTAAATCTCAAACCCAAAGATGCACGCTTAGAGCAAAATAATTAATTTCGTAGACGAGGGAGTGTGTTCAAACAATGTAATATTACCGAATTTTAGCCAATCATATCGATTAAAATCGAGACGCAAACCGCGGGTGCCGTTGGGAACGGAGAAGAAGACACGAAATTTGACACAGTTTGTCCAGAGTAATCGACGAGAGAAGTTTATCGCTCCGCGCCAAGAAATCCGCCATCTGTATACCCATAGTTCTGTGCGACGACATATGTTGATATCATGGTTGATATACAGATAACCTAGTCCACGCGAAATGAAGTGCATTTAAATAACAGTGTAGTGTAGTAATGGTAATTATTAGCCATGAATGCTAAATAAAACACCAGAAGTGTAGTGAAATAAAATACCATACAAATTAAATGGAATTACGGTATAGTGCAATTAATAAAAATAATTGGAACTTGAAAAAGAAAGTTTTCGTAACATATAGGTTAAGAACATTAGAAGTCAAGTGTAAACATTTTAATGATGCTACACTAACAAACAAAACATTATTAATTACCAAATGGTAATTGTGAACAATGGTTTTCTTATTATTAATACTAAAACTGTTTAATTTTTTGAGTTAAAAGATAACCTACAATGGTGTCAGCCCTGTGTAAACAAACTGTAGTGTAATAGTTTAAGAGTTACCATACCTTTATATAATAATCAACATCCTTTTTCAATAATTAACGAACAATTATCAACATGGTTAATTACAATGTTTTAGTACAAAGTACCTAGAGACGGATTAATGCAAGTGACTATATAAACCAACGTCTTTCAGACTCATTGTGACCAACTATGACTGATGAAATCATTCCTAATATTGTTATTATTGTTTTCTGGAAAAATATTAAACTAATTAATTATTTGTATAAAAGATAATTCAAATGAAATAATTTGATTAAATAACCTACTTCTTTATTAAATATGAGATGATGATAATTGAGGTCAATCTTACCTGCTCGTTTTTGTAAACAAATAACAACCAAGGTACATGTCAATATTTAGTCCAAATGAATTTATTTGTGTTAGCATTTTAAGTTATTAATTTTAATGTAATCGCTCTCCTATTATTATTATTATTATTATTATTATTATTATGACTAAGTTTAGTGAGAACACCGACATTTTAAAATTCGTATGTTGCAGTTCAAAGAACTCACTTTAAATGTATAAAAGATTTTAACCTAACATATATAATTAACCCTGAGATGCAAGAGTCAACAATAACGAAATGTATGAGAATTTTAAATGAATTACAATGTATAAATCAATCTTAACACTGAACCCCAGAGACAAATAAATCGCCATTTTTTACAGCACTACTGGTTTAGTACGCTTATTTCTTTTATTAATAAATTATTAAAAAATCAAAAGACTGGTGAGGTTTACTTTTGGGAATTTGTTGCTAACCACTCTGACAACTAGAGTGAAGCGAATCGAGCTATAATAATTTTACAGAAGTATTTACTACAAACTACCAGAGTGATAGACCATAGTTACTCCACAACCCAAGTAAATAAAACAACCTAGACACTTAATAAATTTGTTGAGAATAATTTCAGGGATAGTGAAGCAGCGTAGTCAAGAGGTGTGGCGAGTACAATTTTATTTCAGTGTTAAAAAACAGTGATAAAACAGTATAACCCAATAACAATAAGTAACGGTTCACAAATACAACCGAGATAACGGTATACTAACAAATTGTCACACCAACGTGTGGCTTATAACCAATCGAAACCATCAGTACAACTCATTTAATTATAATGTTAAAGTCTACAACTTTCAGTGAGTCAGTATAATATAATATAATACATTTTAATTGTTTCGGCAATCTATTTTACAGAGACTTTCTATATTTATTTTAATAGCTTATCTGAAAGCAGCCAGACATTGTTAGTGATTAAAAACACTTTAATTAATTTTTTGCTTTCAAATTTGAGAAGTGTACTGAAATTTTCTGTTGCAGATTTTGCTTTTTTTTAACTGCATATGTTTTCTTAAAGGTAATTAGTAAATGGGTAATTTTTCGATGTAAAACACAAACACAAGAAATTAAAAATCGTTTAACAATAGTAACCATTTTCTTGCTCTTTCCGTGTTGATAATAATACTGTACATTAAATATGATTGGAGTCCATTATAATACAATATGTATGAACTCAGTTCCTTTAATAGTAATTTCAGCTACGATCTGTGGCACTATACCAAATTTTAGAGCATCTATCGGGTTGCAAGCTGCTCCAGCTTTTATCTCTATTTTTCTTATTGGATGCGTAAGAATTGTTTAAATTCTTAGTAATAATTTTGCCTGTAGTAAAAAAAGACAATGAATGTTTGCAAATTAATACGTATAAGCGTTTTTCGCCATTCATAGAAGTTTGTAGCTTTACGTAACAGCAGCGCCCTTAACGAATGTTACTTTTATGCTTAATACTGAAATTTGAATTTATTTCAAATGTTTGGAGTCCGTAACATTACTATTTGTACAACGTGTTTTACAAAACAGAATAACCAAATGATACTATCCAAACCAAACCAAATACTTCTATCTGGTTCAGTACGCCTATACCGAATGTCTATATTGACAAAGATCAGCCTTGTTTATACATGTCCGTTGCAGTCTATATCTGTAACGAGCATTTCTGATTACAAACGTATTCGCTCGACATGACACAGCAGTAACTAGCTTCATGTCGTAGGACGTACGATGAAACATTGTTGAAGTGTTCGTTACAATAGCGTAATTTATGTTTGCTGAGCGTTTGTTGGTTTGAGGGAATGTTTGCTTTGTCGTTGTTATTCTGGTTGACATATCAGTTGAGCTAATGTTTATACTTCTCTTTTGGCTGCGATAGTTTAACAGTTTTATGTCCCTGTTTCTAGAATTTCTTACATTTCGGAGTTTCACACCAGTTTTACATTTTTCTTTACCTGAATAGCACACGCAAATGTAATTTTGTATATGAAATATCAATAACAAGCTGTAATAAGAGCCTTTCTTTGAAATACGTTCAGGATAGAGATATTATATCCCGCTTCCAAAATCGATAAATTATCAGACATTTCATTTAGAACTTTATGTAGCCTATTGTATGCAAAACTACACCGTAGAAATATTATATTACACCATTACATTATATTGTATCGTTGCATAATAACAATTATCGACTACAATATTTGAACTGACATAATTGATTTACTAACGTTGAATCATTAAATCTCATGGATTATGTTCGCTTTGTAAATTTACATCAATTTACTTTATTCGAATATTGTGGGAAACAAATTTTACAAAACAAAAATAATTTGTTAATCAGTTAATAATGTTGAAGTGGTCACACTATTACATGAACTAGTACTGATTTCATGATGTTCATTATTAAAGTCTTATGACATTTATTGTTTTTCTATATTATACTTCTCACTAAACATACTCAAGCACGTTATTTTAATGTTTCAATCTTCCTGCTAATTATTTCCTTTATTTCTTCTTTCATTCATGGTTAAAGAATTTCATCAGTCGTGGTTATAGCATCTATCAGTTCCCAAACTGCTCCCGGTATGCCCATTAGGTTTTATGTCTGTTTTCCTTATATCAACAGTACGAATATTTTCACTACTTAGTAATTTACGGTGTTTCACAGTAATAAGAAAGCTACAGCATCACTTTTTTATAGTGCCTAAATTTGTATTTGACAATACTAGTATACTTTGTTGTAATTAACGCAACTTTTTGTTGAAGAGCTCATTTTCCGTTTAAAGAATACCGAGATCTTTTACATTTTCTCCCAGTCGTTCTTAATTAATGTTCTTCAAAAACGTCTTCTACATAGGTCACACATTTTCTTGTTGACACACGCGCGCTCGCCAAAGACTTGAAATTTTAAAGAGGGTTTCTGTAATGGTACAGAAACTATTCACGTTTGGGACGAGTTTTGTACTACCATTAGGCCTACATAGATACAGTATGCTACTGTCCCTTACTATTTTCCTAACGTATCCTCTTAACCCTGTACTCTTCGCTTATGATATTCCAGTGCTAATCTTTACTTTGGTACTGAAACCAATTTGATTCTTTAACAGGTGTGCGTGCGATGGTGTGCGCGCTTGTGTGTGTGTGTGTGCACGTACATATAAAAGAACCTAAAGTTGGTGACCACTGTACCTGGATCCGGGTCTCAAAAAATTTAGGAACTGCTATTTTAATAATATCTTTATATATTGTCGCAATTATATAGTTGTATAAACTGACTGAATGATGCCTTTTAACTTATTTTTCAACAATTAAACTCGCCTATTCGAACTGACCGAGTAAAATTACATATTCGGCTTTGTGAATCACAAACAATAAATTCACTTGTGGACATAATTATTACAAAGAATTTACCTACCTGTTATCCTACTATCTTTTTAACTGTTTACCTGTTATCGTAAATCCAAACTAAACTTAGCCCATGACGTGGACTTTATTCAGTTCTCAAGTTGTTGAGTATTATAAAACCGCATAATTTAAATCGTAACTGGCGCCATGGTAACCTATACAAAGGATACGGTGTTTATCAGCACTGTTCCTTGAGGTATTACATAGGCGACTGAATAACATTTTTCAATCTTTTTTACAGGTATGATGTGGTTTGCGCATGTTCAGAACACGTATACCGGTCTGTCACGTATTTCAGTGTATGTACAATAGTAAAACAGTCCCCTATTACAACATGCATAATTATTGCATTGACACCGCCAGCACTACTTAAATTGGAAAAAATATTACACATACGACAAATAAAATAAAAATTAGCCAAATCTATTCTATGAATCGTTAACAGCCTTTTAATATTTTCTGAAATATTATCATCCTTGGAGTTTGTAAAAACAATTTCTGTAAGTTGTAATGGTTTCGGGACTATCCTTCGAACATTTTCAGTTAAAAGCTACCCACTCAAAATATGTACAGTTGACTAAAGACAACTGCTGTACCGAACTGGCCTCTACAGTTAATCTCTAGCAGCTAAAATAATACAAATGGTTAGCGATTTCCTGAGAACACGCGTCGATTTTATAAGGTTTGTAATGAACATACATCGTCGCGCAGAGCGATGTCGGTGGTAATTAATTGTAAACGAAAAACCCGAGGAGCAACGAGACGTTTAGCATGCAGTACAAGCAGTTCCGATGCGGACAACCGTTGGCTGCATTCCAGTCCGAAATGTAACAGTAAGCGTTAGACCTAATATATTTGGTAAATAATTATCATTCATAGCGTTTGATCATCAGTTTAACAGTTTCTGTATCTGCAATTGTTGTTGTAGACAGTATTTCTTTTTTTTAAAGTGACATCTATGATAGACATTAATGAAAGTTACTTAATCACACAGAAAACCTGCTCACAAGCTCACACACGCGCGCTTCAAAATATATTTAATACCCATTTTGATTTATGAATTTAAAGTTTGGGACACTTTGAAAATTTATAAAGCGTGTAGACCGCAGTAGCATTTGCAACGGAATTATAAAAAATGGCTTATAAAATTAAACCCTCAATCTATTAGGGATATGTCTATTAATTTGAAAATCTGTTGATTTCCTGTCCTAATATGTGTTTGTGTTTTGTAGTAAGCAAACCTCTAAAGTCGTAATATACAAAAATATATTCATTGCCCTACTCATATGCTCATACATTATTGTTTGTTTATTAAGTTAACAGCTCCAAAGAAGATGACTCAAATTCCTATAAAAGCGCAGTTTATGTAGTTAGATGTCTATGGTGCTTAAAATTTTAAAATTATTAATTTTTGAAAAGAAACATTTTTATGAGTGGTTTTTTTTTAATCTTTAGTCTGTTACTACGGTGACATAGATAATCGCGTTTAAACAGTATATACAAATGTTTGAACTCTAGAGAAATTATTAATTACAAATTTAACGACGCTTTCAATAAACAAAGACAACAAGAAACACTCGTATACATTTGTTTATCAAGTTTACGTTTGTCCAATATCTATTACCGCAATAAATATTACAAGCCACCAATTACGTGTATCCGCACAGAATAATTCGCATTTATCATTTTACACTAAACTGCTGTCAATACAAGCAACGAATCGAAAGTCTTTTAAGATGGAGACTAGGCGAGAACGTTGCGTAATCCTGCTGCTCACACATTGAGGTGCCAGAGATCACGTAAGCCAAGCATGTTTGCTACATGCTCAGCTTAACAATATTAGACTGCAGTTACATCTGTATTAATATGACAGAAATCGAAATTCAGATTATTGCGTAACATAGCCCTTTACCGTATTTGAAGTATTTTTAAGTAAATATTTGAAATAAATGAAGAAGTTCATTTATAAGATTCATTCATTTATAAGACGTTCTGAATTATTTACACAAAACTGAAGTTATGTTTGTATCCTACTTACCGTATGTTATTCCAACCTGTATTTACATCTTAAACAAAATTAGGCTGTTAACGTTTTTAAGGGGGTTTTAAGAACGTGTAGTTAATTTTAAATAATATGATTTGTAAAATTTGCCTAACATGTTAAGTTATATTTAAAAACTAGCTGTTACCCGCGGCTTCGCACACGAATATTTGACTTTTAATAAATATTTTAATATAATTTTTATTGTCTATATCTATATGTCGTTGTGTCAGCTCGTATAACAATTTTGTACTCATTAGTCAAATTCTCTCCAAAGCTGTTTTCAACACTTGTACTATTTTATCTTGTACTAAATTATTATGTTGGTGCAGCAGCCTTTGGAGACTTAAAAGTACCCGTTAATAAAGCTTTTGGAGATATTTATAAAGTACCTGTTAAATGAAAAACGCTAAATTCTTTATTTTAAGTGTTACTGTGTTAGACGCATTGTATAACACATTAAACGTTAAGTTTTCCTCAACCATGGCTTTTATTTATTTCAGCAGTAAACTAAAAACCAAATACCGATGTCACCTCACAAATGAAAACAACACGTATTTTCGCTTTGCATTAAGTAAAAGACAAAATTTACAATTAGTACACTTCTTCTTTTCCACATCGTAATATATCGATACAATCACATATTATATAAAACATCGAAAATATACTGCAGGAATGGATAAATGTACAGTTCCGGTGACGCTAAATAGCTTTTGTTTATTTACTTGTTACTATGGTAATTAATTCTGGTCTTCATGGTGTTGTTGACATCTTTAGTAGTAGTATTTAATATATTTCGTTACTTATTCTTTGCATCATCAGAAATACGTAATAACATAAATTTTATAATCGCTTGAGACAATTACAAAATAAATAGACGTATCTGCATACAAAATTACAACATATATTGATACAATCACAACTTAAAACATTAAAAACTGCAGGAAGGTATAAAGGTACATTCCCGATGCCTCTAAATATCATTTGTTTATTTACTTGTTACTATGGTAATTAATTCTGGTCTCCATGGTGTTGTTTATATCTTTATACCCGTCAACGAAAAGGCATACTTAAAAGGGTCTAAATCATGCGAACGGGGCAAAATATAAAATTCCATGTTAGACAGTGTTTTTTACCTTGTGTCAAAGGTTACCTGTGCCAAATTTAGTGGCAATCGGTGTAACGGTGTGGATTTGAATTTAGTACACATAAATCCCCAAACTTTGAGTTTTATATGTATAGATTTAGCCTTTAAATGTCTTCAAATTGTTTTAAACAATAATGTTTCAACGTAATAACAAATATAAAGGGAAGAATTATTATCAAAAATAAATTAGAAACTAACTATGATTTTGGGGGGAGGGGCTTGTACAATTATCACATGTAAGGTTGTGAATTATTTAAAAGGTGGTGATTACATAAAAATGTTCATTTTATATACATGACGCATAAACCACAAAGAATGTTTCACTGTTAATACTAATGATTAGGGTAACTGTGGTAAAGATTATAGAGAAGAATAAGCAATATTCAGAATATAGGGCTAATTATTATTTAACGTGGGATTCAAGACAAAACATTAAAATTTAACAAACATAGACATCACCCAAAACTGGTTTTAATATTCTGTATACTTAAACGCAACCAATCCAATATAAAAATAAAAATACGGTATTCTTGAAACTGGCATAAAATATTTATATAGAATTCATACCCGTAATTTTCATTTTTCAATAAATTTACCACCTACATGTATTTGCTTTTTCTATTATGCAGGTACTCTGTTGCTTAACAGCAGTTTGTACACAAATTCTATAATGCTGTTATGATTGCATAAAGAAACTTGACACTTAACAGACATAAAGTAATGGTTAGTTGACCAAAAAATCTCTAAAACGTAGAATCAGCTATTCACTGAGCAGTCTAAAAGACTACAAATATATTTTCTAATTATATATTTACAATCAATTAACTAAAGTTTGGATTTACACCTTTGTAGCACACGATAATTCTATGCTAAGGATAAGATTAGTTTAGAATATAACTTTCTGAAAAGTGCTAAAAATAAAATGCGTAAACCAGAGAAATTCTTTACTTGTTTCTTGAAAAGAGGCTCTAGTGTAAATCCTCTCAACTGAGTAGAGTTGCGTTTCAAAAAGCCGCTTTCAATGATTCCTGTGAGTTGAACAAAACCTTTCAATAGGAGGATTTTCGCATTCTCAGAAGTACATTTATCAACACTTGAATGTTTACTACGTCTTGCTTCTCTTGTTGTCGCTGTTGAAGAATAATATATTTCTCTTTTGAACATTTAAATTTTCTATTTCCAACATTTGTAAATTTGTAGACCGTTCAATTAATGCTCTGAAATATAATAATCGAACTCAATGGACACATTAATTAAATGCTTTGAACACAATTCCATAATATCTACCTGATTTTGATTGATATTTTCCATCTATTACTGCACGGTTTTATGTGTATGATATATATGGCTCTGCAGGAGCATCTCCGTGCCCATTCTGTGTGTGTGTGTGTGTTTACTATGTATACCTGTGTGCGATGTCTGCCTACCTAGGTAATCAGAATACTGATTTTTCGCAAAAAAAGGGATAGTGTAAAATACATAAAGAAAAGTGAGAAGTCACGTTAAAAATTAGGCCTATTTACAAATGATTACAAAACGTCTGCCAAGTATTCCAGTTAAACATTAACCAGAGGAGTAATGTGTAATCACAAACATTTCATATACCGTAATAATATGAACAGTTTACTTGTTACCATAAAAACTACTTCATAAACTGTCAAGTACATGAATTATTTACTGTACTGTCCCGAAATTATTTGTCTTGAAATTATGAGAAGTTACTGGGAGCCAGAAACTTACAGTAAGGAATTTACAGTACAACAGGAATTTCGAATTACTTTGGAACGTAAAAAACCTATGGTAACTAAAAAAGGTAAGTAACAACAAGAATAACTAAATTTGCAACGAGATTTTGAAAGCGTTGGTGACCCAAATGAATAAAAACTCATTTTAAAATACAAGTTTAGAGAAAAAATCTTGTAAAATAATAATTTTATATTTTGAAATAAAAATAATATTTACCTAACAAACTCATCCTAGGTGAGTAGAGCTCACGTTCCATCCCTGCCACAGAGAAATCATCCATCTAGTAAGCACGTGCGATGGCAAACCGCATGTTGGCGAGAAGGTTTCACCCGTAAGTGTCATTGTTTTTAACAGAATAATATATTATAAAAAATATTATTATCATATATTATAATATTATTATTATATATCATATATTATTGTTATATTATGCGTTTTCTTTACTTGCGTCACATTCTGAGTCGGATTCTCGGTTCTGTAATAGTCCGATGCCAGAGGTACAATTTGTATGAAACCTGCAGAAGTATAGAGTTAAAAGTGCACCTAGTCATACACGATTCACATCAAAACAGAATGAAGATAGGGGTGTAATCTTATGATGTCCATAAGATTGATTCAAGTTGCCAAAAATTGACTTATAACATTAACGCTTTCAATTGTTCAAATATAGGCACTAATCCACAAACAGCTTATCAGTGTATAAAAATCACCTAAAATAAACAAAATCAAATATTAATATTATATTATAAAATAAACACTAAAAACGCGTTAGAAATAATAATTAATCCTAAGGGCTAATTGATAAAATTGTGATGAAAAAATCCTCAGTAAAATTATAGATTCATAAAAATTTAACTTACTACTTTAATAACTTTCATATCGATCAGACTAGGGAGAGAATTGTTATGGTCATTATAGGAAACTGAGGAAACACAGAAATATATCACCTGCTGAACTTTTCCGTAATTAAGAAAATAAGGTGACTTGACCAAATGCCAGTAACATAGGAATCCACAACAAAAAAGTTTTTGACGGGAAATATCCAAGTAACTTAATTGTAACAAACAGGAATATTAGTGACTAATAGGGAAAGAAGTTTATGTTGTCAAAATACTTTCTGTGTAACGAGCTGTTTACAATTTAGTTTTATCTTAGTTTTTAAGCAGAATATAGTTTAAGAAAATACAGTAAGTTTTACAATTATTCAATAAAATTTACCCGTTTGACCTAACGTAGCCTTCGAGCATCTGGGGGGGGGGGAAGGGTTCTCATTTGATCATATTCTTTTTCTGAGATTAATCGTATTATACCATTTTACTAACGTAGTATAATAATATTAATATTACACAAAACGTAGTTTGTCGTATTATTACTTAACCAGTGTTGGAGAAACAATACTCTTGCGTAGTGTAGGGCCTACGTGAATATTCTTGAGGGTGAATAACAACATTCTTACTTTTCTTAAACTTCTCATGACCTGTGTCGAGAAGATAAATTCTTCAATAAATTAGACCTCCAAGTGCCTTAGTTTTAATTACTGTTTTATGAGTCTATATACCCTTTGCCGATAAGCATCTTCTCCCTCGTAGCCGGTGTCGTCTCAGTGATGTTCTAATTAGATCTAATTAAACGGTTTAGCAAAATAATTACTTGCATCCTCTTCGGAATTTGCAAACATTTAACTTTACAGCTTGTAGGCCTATGTTTCTTTTTCAAGAAGGTTGAAGTTTGTGCCGTGGTTTGGCGAAAACCCGGCTCGGTTATTTAAATGAACGATATGAACTGCTTAAGCACTGAATTTGTTAATTAATTGGCGTAGCGTGATGTACCACGTTATCGGTGCATTCGCTGTACCGATCTGCTCGCGCTCTGGGGTCGACGCGGCGTAGCAGTTTTTCCGTGGCAGGCTAGTTCAGTTCACATTCAGCAGCACGCGGCTACAGTCCTTCTTCTTCTCCCGGCTACGTTGAAATTTTTGGATCTTTGTAAATCATCTATCACTATGCATAGATAATCGCTACGTGACTCTCCGGTAAGGGTGTTTAATGTATTTTACTTATTGTTTGATAAAAAGAATTGTATTTAACTAAAAATTAACGCCGATGCAGGTGGATATATATACCGTACGTTAACTTACCACGTGGTGGACACAGGTTAATTACTGATTATTCACGGCTTTGAATGTTAACACTGGCTGAAATACAGCATTTTATATTTTATATGTCTGTATATTATTCTAATTATATCAAAAGGGGCGTAAGAAAACTATTTTGTAATATTTGTTGAAACGAACGTGTTTTACAAACCTGTTCAAGGTTGTTAACTCATAGTGAAATTATAATACGATGGTTAATTGTTTGACGAACAGTTTGGGAATAATTATTTATTTAATACTAAATGCCATTCAGAAGGTAGATTATCATGTGTTAAGGTCTTGGGAAGGTGTCATGGTTGTTTCAAAGTATACTTATATATCAAAATTTTTTTTTAACTGGGCATGTTGTGGTGTGTGAGTTATGCTGGCGGAAAGGGGTATTGTGAATTATTGAACACATGAGTAATTACCCATATATATAAATGTCCAGGTTCCTGATTAAGACGACGACCTGATTCGCTCCAGGAGGTGGCTGAACAACTGCTACCCATGCCGTTAACCTAGCAACTTTCCTCCTTGGCTGCCGGTAGGAAGAGATGGACAACACGCCACAAACCCCTCATGCTCAGTGCCGGACTATAAGCAGGTGACATTTATGCCTTAAAAAAAAAAATATCTTGGCCGCTACAATTTATAACATGTGACATTATTCCCGGAATGGCTCCAGTTAAAGTTTCGTTTGTGCACAAGTCCAACGCGACATTAGTATTATAAAACTTATCAGTAACTTTACGAATGCTTACGCCCCCAGAATAAGTGTAAACCCAGACGGGGTCATGCGTCAGCCGATTTTGATGTTCAATTTTTTTTTTTACTGTAAAAGTGTGCGGAACTGAAGGTTACTGATTCGTATAGGTGTTAATTATTCATGCATGGGTGCTGGGGAACTTTTGTTGGGGATTTTCTTGATTTATATATATATATATATGGGTTTTAGTTTTTTTTAAATAATTTAAAGGTTTGGTGGTGCTTTAACCTGTGGCCGTCACCTGTTGGTGCCGTCATCCGCAGATCTCTGACATGTTAAATTTTGTTGGATCTGGTTCGGGCGCATGGCCGTGCCTGAGGTCAAATCAGTTCTCTATGAACGCCTCAAATATGTTTTATTATGTTCAATCCATAGATTCTACATTTTATAAAATTCATTTTAGCTGTTTAATAATTCTGTAATAAGTAAATTTTTATTATTTTTTTTTACTGCCATAGCCAGTGCATTAATTGTTGAGTTTTTTTTATATGAGCACACTACCTGTTCTCGCTACTTCAATTATAAATGTAAAGTTGTAAAATCAGTATCAGTTCTATGTTATTTTCTGGTGGTTACGTCCCACTGGGTTTTTCGCTCATATTTGTATTTTTGTAAGAGCATGAGAGAAGGTGAGAAATATGCAGTTTATAAGACCGTGCAGCCATGTTGACCTTGCGATGGCACCTTACATTTGGGGGAACAAAACCTAAAATTTTTTTCTATTATGCATTGTAACTTAAGAGCTGTTCTGACTGTCTTGCCAATTTGACTTTGGCCATTTCTTATGCTTGTAATCATTTCGTTTTGTTATAACTCAGTTATACTCTGACGAGTTAAAGGATTTTGTTTTCTTAAATGAGAAGTTTTTAAGGCTTGCTGGGCACTTTATCTGATTACGGTAGTTTGGGGTGGGGGTCTTGATGATAGATACTGGGGTTTTCCACATGCCCCTGCGGTATGATGAAAATATATAGGCTGTCGGCCAGGTGAACATGTGTGTGTGGTATATGTATATATATATATATATATATGTTTTCTATGTGTATTCATGTATGTACATTGATTGTATTTGTATTTTATGTGCATGTTAATTATGTCTTTTGATACTAAATGTTGGATTGAAATGGGGATATTAGAATGATTTATATGATGTTGAATCTATATGTATTTATGATGAATTTATTGAATTTATGAAGTTATGATGTTACATATGTATATTTTAAGAACGTTTAAAGATCGCAAAAAAATTTGACATTACATTGTTATGCCATTTTTGTGGGGGGGGGGGGGAGTGGATATTACAAAATTTTTTTAAAATGACACTTGTATGTTGTGTATATATATATATATATATATATTATAAATGTTAATTTATGCAAATAAATGTAAATGTAAAATTACACTTGTGGTAATTAATTATGTAATTGTGTTTTTTATTAAATATATAAATTTATCGATCTCTCACATGTATGTGTATAATTGAATCTTATTTTTTACTCTGATTATCTATGCCCGCGTGTTGGAACACAGTTTATATAATGAATTTTATATAATTCATGTACAATAGATTATATGTATTTACTTGCTTTAATTGATTACTTTCATGCCGTGTGTGAAACAGCCATTTAACATTATGTATAACTATTCTGATTCTCATCAACACATACGTGATATCATTTAATAGATTAACGTTATCAATTCATTTACTTTATTTACACATATGAGACTCTTAAAATCTATTTGTATTCCTTCGAATTTCAGGTTGATATTTGGGTTGTATTTGGTAATAATGAACGCATATTTATGATCAACTTAAAGTACTAGTTTAATTATCATTCATAATACATTATAATTGTACATATAATACGTCGCTGTACCTGAAATACATACATATTTTATAATAACAAATACATGTTTCAATATATGCTGAAAACACAGAAAACATACATACATATATATATCAAATAATATAACAATTCATATTCTACTTATTTAATGCGTTCATTAAATCCCAAATAAGCTTTTGTTAATACATTCATTAATTACTTTTATTCAGATTTATTCATTACTTTTCTTAATAATTTTCTCAGGTGTGAATTCTTTGAAAGAATCAGGTCAGTAGAAGTTACTAATTAGAAATGATTAAAATAATGGTTACTTGATTATTGAATATCCATTAAGCGTTGATGCAGTCGAGTTCCAGTGATGGAGATGGTTCGTAGACACATTTCGTCGGATGTTGTTTTATCACAATCACTTAACACTCACTTTTCCGATCACTCGCGTAGGTGTTTGTTTATGTGAATAATTGAGGTTCAGTGTTCAATCAAATGTTTCATCTTACGGTGTCTGTTGTGTGTTCGTATTAACGTGAATGTACATGTCTATTTCCACTTATTGCTGCTTCATTAAATATTCGTATAATTTATTATTTAGTTTAATATTTCATGTTCATTATGTTGTTAATAAGGTGTAGTAACACTATATTAAGTTCAACTGTTTAGTATATCGTTTATGTGGTGATATCTGTTCGTGTAACGGTCTGATTGTTCACTTTGTATAAATTTTATCTAAGTCCGTTACGTCACGCTTCGATTACACTCTTTAAAAGTTTATTAAGTCTCACTACCGTGACATGAAGATATTACTAAGTCTTTTAAGTTACTGGTTAACGTTCTAACTTCCGACTCGAGTTAACATTCCGCACGATTAACGTACTCTTCTGAACTTTGAATAATACTAACTCCGAATGATTAGAGTAAACTGTTGAAAGTTTATGATATACCGTCTCTCGCACTTGAAGTTAAACTACTTGAAAATTTGAATGTTTACTGTCTGAAAACTTGAATATAAACTGTCTGGAAAATTAGTATGAAAAAAACTGGCTGAAGATTTAAGTAAAAAACCATTTCAAAAATTGAGTATCGACTGTCACAAAATTTGGAAATAGACTCCCTCTCCTCCGTCTGGACAGATAGTTTTATTAATTCGTCCCTACTCAAAATTTTGTCTCTGGCGCAGTTCACGCCTCCTTCATTTCGAGATTGGTCAGTTTTTAGTTTTCTTGGAATATTCTGTCCCACCATGTCAAGATCCTACGTCATAGTTCTCCCGATAGGTCCTTCGTTTCTGTTGCTATGGAAACACTCCTCACCACCAAATTTCTCGCTGGGTGAAGGCATCTGATAGGTTCTTTGTGTCCCCCGATTTTGCTCTGACGAACGTTGACCCTTTTCGAAGAAACTACGGCTATTAGACACTTGTCTATTAGCCTATTGTCTGAGTAAACTCTGTGTTTCTATAGATTCCCATTATCTGCACTTTCGGTCTTCCTGGCGTATTGTTCTATGTTATACCCCCTTTTTTCTGGCTATTAACAATTTTGAACATCTGCTGGCTGGTGAAGTCACCCCAACTTTCCACTAGTAAATTCTGTCTGTCAATTAGACGATAACTCCAGCTGCGTAACATGACTTTAGTTTTTGTCATATCTATCCTACAGTATTGTTTCTTAAGGTGCAGTGCATCCGTTCCATTGTAATATGTAGTTTCACTCGTTTTTGTCGTTTATCGTATACTGACGTAACATGGTCAACATCTGCTACAATTCTCGGTACGGGTGTGAATGTCCTCGCTTACTTTGTTACAGCTGCAGAGAGCAATAATTCTGGACGAAACTTTCCCTGTCATCTTTTGCCACCAATTTCTATAGTTGGATCGAATTTAATGTGTTTCTATTGTCAAGTCAGCGACGCCTCACTGACATCTTCTCATTACTCCTTATTTATTGCGCCAACTATAAGTCGTTGACACTGCCTCGTGTGAACGTACTCTGTCGAGGTGAAAATTTAAAAATTTTAAAATTTTCTGCTCGTTACAATATATATATATATATATATATATATATATATATACATCCTGCTATCAACTCGGCTTCCGTACATGATTGTGGTATCATGGCATCTCCCTGAAGGAATAATAATTTGTCCTATCCAACTGCGAATATTTCATTTATTTGTAAGGCAGAAAAATTAATGCCACTCACAATTTTAATCCAATACTTATTAAAAATATACACTTCACAACAAAGTGTGTATACTCTGTCTTCAATGTAGAATCCATTCATACTGAGTTAAGTGACTTCCGCGCGTATATCAAGATACATTTCACCGCGTATGTAGCCTCCAGTTGAATATTCAAGTACATTCGATCGCTGAAGTGACCTCTGCGACGTTGCCAATTTAACATGGAGTAAAAACGTGTATTTGGTGTGCATGGACCAGTGGTAGCCAACCTGTCCGACGTGTTCCAGTTAACGCCTATTCATGCTACAACGGGGCGGATACGGCACGAGTGTCGTACGAGACACGTCGATGTTTTATCTCACTGATTTCATAGAGGGCATTTATGTTACGGGGACATGTGCCGTAAGGTACACGTTGGCCGCCCGTCGCTAACGATATTTTTCTGTCCCCGTCACCTCCTCACAGTCACGTTGTCGCCACGTCCCGTTGTAACATAAACGAACCAACGTGTAGTTCACAGTTCATTGCTACACTTGGTGAGTTGTGTACGTAGTGTTTTGGATTACGAGATATTCATCTCGTACTTGGATAATAATACAAAAGCATCACTTTGGAAGAAAATATCGGATGAAATGAACGAATCAGGTCAGTAGAAACTTTTTATTTATTCTTCATAGTATTCATATACAAAACTTATAAATTTTATAAAATGATAGATTTTGTTAGTGTTTATTTTGTATAATATGTTTACAAGTTAATATCTAAAGGTACAATACTGCCAACAGGTGAAGAGAAATAATCTTTAAATACTTCTCTGACGGCAAAGGCAGTATCTGTTCCTCTTCCTCCTTGAGGCGGTAAACTAAGTAAAATTTGGGATGTACTCAAGACCTCATCAATACGTGTACTAACTTTGTTTGCTGAACTGTTCATTTGTTTTATAAAATTATGTAATACACATGCAGCCGTAAAAATGTAGTCCGCGTTTTCAGGAGACGACTTGATAGTCTTAAAAAAATTCTAAATTTTTGAGTCAAAATACCAAAAGTATTTTCTACGACGTGTCGAGCACGGGATAGCCGATAATTAAAATTTGTAATATGTTCATTTCCGCTAGACTGACGCCCAGGGTATGGTCTCATAAATAAATTTTTAAAGGGAAGGCTTCATCAGCGATTATAACAAATGACGCATCTATATTGGTCCCGGGTAAAGACTTTACTGTCGGTATGTTAAGACTACCATTTTCTAAACGTTTTCCCAATGCCGAATGAGAAAATACACCACCATCACTGCTTCTCCCAATAGAACCGGCATCAATCATAATGAAATTGTAATTAGCATCTACTAACTCAAGTAATACAACAGAGAAAGTTCTCTTATAATTGAAATACACAGAGCCACTGATGGCAGGTGCGTCGATATTAACGTGTTTACCATCTAGTGCCCCTAAACAATTAGGGAAATTCCAAATGTTCCAAAAGCTTTCGGCGATAGCCAACCATTCTTCTTCAGATGGTTCCGGTATCACTTCTTTCATGAGCGTTTCAACTATTGCTCGGCATGTCTCATGTACTATTTGGAATACAGTTGCGTGACCCAATCTATAACTATAGGATATAGTTTTTAAAGAATCTCCTGTTTCCAAGTATCTGAAAAAAGTACATGTTCTACTTGAATACTAAGCGGTTTACTAATAGTTTCATATGTACAACTAATTTCTATGTTATGCACATCTTTTAAACCTGGAATCCACAGTATAGTATAAGACGTTTCATTCGCACATCCAAGTCTTATATCTATAACAGATCTATTGCCAGGTCTTGTATCTGTTATAGTGCTTCTTGTCTAAACGGTTAGACCAACTAGTTAAAAAAAAAATGTCAACTACAAAAACGCGCGCAGACAATATCTGAAAATTTACTGAAGTCAGCTTTATTATTGTTACAGATGTTTCGTGCAAAAGGCGGTGGATAAACATTAGCGATCAATTTATAAAGTCCCTCAACAAACGAAAAACCAAGAGTGGACAAGAGGCTGACACGACTGTAAAAAAATATAAATATGAAGAGGTTTCACAGTTTTTGTTGCCTCACATAAATGAAAGTTTAGTTGCCTCACTCAACTATTTCAAACATAACCTCAGGACAACCTCATAATAGTTCCGATACAGTAAATATTCAGATTGCAGATTGTGATAATGAGACCAACGAAAAAATCGCAAACACTAGCAGTGACAATGACGCCCTCCAAGTTGAACGGCCAAGAAAGAAAAGAAAAAACATAGGCTACCAGAGAGCGCTTCTGCTACTCTCATGAAATATGTACTACAAAATATTCAAAAACAAAATCAAAATGGCAAACATCCTATAGATGCATTCCTAGAAGGTTTGTCCCCTACTCTGAAGAAACTTCCTCCTTGTTACCAGCACTTAGCGAAAAGAAGAATATTTACAGTGGTGCAAGAATTAGAAGGCCAAGCATTTTTCGCTTCCCAGTTTCAGCGTAATTCACCACAACCTGGTACATCTAGTAGCTCATGGGACAGTCTGTCGTTATAAGCACAAAGTTTAGAGGAACCAACTACAAGCCCACCTCCAGTTCTGCAGTCTACCGACATTAGGCCTCGTTCAGGCGGTACGATTTATCGCAATGCGCCGTGTCCGGTGCGACACCGTGGTTCTTGATTCAACATTGTTTTATATGTAACCTTTCAGAAGTTCAACTACAACTTTTTGAGCACCACGGCCCATATCAACCCACCGTTGCCGAAAATGGAGCTTTTCACACTGCACTGCGCGGTGCCGTGACATCTCCACTTTCAGACCATTTACACACTCAGTCCAGTTACTGACTGTGAGTTAGACTTATGTATTTAACAGGAGGATTAGGCCTAAATTTGTAATTTGTCGTATGTAATCTGATAGTTATATTTATCATCCTAGATAAATTTATGACTTTATTGCTTTATGTAAATTGAAAATAATGTGTATACATAAATAATAATCTTGTGTTACTATAATTTTACACAGTAGAGTTTATTATTTCAGTAGAGATAGATACTATCTATTAATTAGTTTATGTCTGTAAAATAAAAGTACAAAATTACTACATAACTACACTAATGTATTGCGTACCAGGGAATATACACTATTAAGTTAAGAAAGTAGGCTTACTTTTGAATTCATAATTAATTAATTTTGAAGTTACCTCTGATGATAATATTGATATTCATGTAATAAATGTGAATAACAAAATTATGTAGTCATTTTAACTCATTTAAATTTTAAATTAGTTAAACTACAATATAAAATAGAAAACGGAAACATTTCAAATGTCCGTTGAAATTTATGAACGTTAGAAGTAAGTTTAAAGCAAGCAAGAAAAATCGAATACAGATTATCTTAAAATCGCTGAGAAATAACTTTTACACCTAAAAACTTCTAAGAATAGTTATCACGTGTAAAATTGCATATTTATATAACGATAAAAGTTTTTCAAAAAGAGATCATCAGGTCATTTCGACACCTCAGATAATTTCAAACGTCAACAACATATTTTTATAAGTAGTATGAAAACTTTCAAGTTTTAACGCTTTTATAAATTTGCTGCGCATACAGTTGTAGAAATTGCTGAGCCAGAAAAATTCTTGGCGAGTAGATTGGACACATGAGATAGTAAGTCAATAAGTCTTCAAAATTCTAAAATTGTGTTTATAATTCCATTTGACACATTCAGCACTCTACTGTGTTTAACTACATTGTGAAATAATCGTGCTCTGTTGCACAACAATATAGGCAATATTTTCCGATTAGCGCGTTCAAGCTTATGAGAAAGAAATTTATTCCAATTGCTGGTAGGAAGAGATTTATTGTTGCACAGAGGCTACTACAGTATGTCAATTATAAAGACAGAAATTCTTAGACTCACTTGCTAGGAACCATGTGGGTAGCCGAAAATTTCCAGCCCCTTGCGGTGAACGGTAATTGCCTGCGGCAACGGTACTCTCTTGTTATGCCTCTCACTGCTACTGTTGTAAATATATAGTAGTCTGACATGTTTATGATGTGCAAATTCCAGGGTCTTTTTGAAGTCGATACTGTGTGTGTGTGTGTGTGTGTGTGTGTGTGTGTGTGTGTGTGTGTGTGTGTGTGTGTGTGTGTGTGTGTGTGTGTGTGTGTTTTACCGCAGTGGTATGATTTTGTGCAGTTATGTCTGTGGTCAACGACTCTACAGACTCTATACGCTTTGTATTTTAGTGTACAGTGTTTTGTACGTGTGTTTCAGCGTGTGATTATATGATTTCAGCGTCTGTTTTTACTGTTTACTATGCTTGCTTTGTATCTGTTGTCGTAAGCTTTTAAAAAATAATTTTTCCAGTGAGCGATAAAGAATCTCTCAATATTTCTGACATTTCTTATATGTCTGTTGATGTTAGTGGGGATGATACATCTGAATATAGTTTGTCAGTAGACAGCCCAAGTGAAGAGAGTGACACTGGTGATGCTGCCGTGTGCGATGCCCGTGTTTGGTGTAGGGTTGATCCACAAAATCATCCCCTATCACCTTCACGCTTCTCATTTATTGGGGAATGCTAAAATAAATTCTGGAATAGACAAAGGTAGAAACACTTCTTTAGACTTTTTAAAATTAATTTTTGATGACAGTCTTCTTCAGTTGATCACAAATGAAAAAAATAAATATTATGGCAGACAAAAAATCCACGCGATTTTTTCGTAAGTGTAAATGAAATGAGAGTATTCTTATATCTCATTATTTTGAAGAGCATTGTAAAAAAAATCTGGTTTATATTTCTATTGGACAAAAAATCCGCTTATATTTAGTCGATTCTTCTCCAAAACAATTTCTTACAATAGCTTTTTAGCAATAAAAAATACATCCATTTTTCATTTGACGCTACAATACATCAAAACTCAAAACTACATAAACTTTACCCAGTTGTTGTTGTATACCCGTTCAAAAATTTCAACTTTTTGTTACTCTAAGGAGAGATAACAATTGATGAGAGTCTTCTTTTGTACAAAGGCCGACTCAGCTGGATTCTATATAGGTTGTGATATCTCATATTGATTGGGTTCTAACCTAACGAAATTTAGACGCATCTGTGAAAAGATTCATAGGTTCCTGGAAAATAAAACAGGAAAGGATAATCGAATTAAATTTTTCAAAACTGTGGCTGTCCCCACATCCCTGTATGCCAGTGAGATATGAATTCTTCGTAAAAGGAACATACAGAGGATTCAGACAGCTGAAAGGAAATTTCTAAGAAGGACACAAGGTTGTTCTCTCCTGGATCAGAAAAGAACGGGGATATTAGAAGCGAATCAAACATTGTATTGTTGCACCAGAAGATAGAAGACCACAGAAGGATATGGTGTGAACACTTGAACCGCATACCTGATATCCGTCTACCCGCGGCTCCCTTAGGTTATCACCCTTCTGGGAAGAGAGGTGTCGGTAGACCGAGGAGAAGATGGGTTCCGCAACAGGTCCTTGGAGTGGTGATGGTGATGATAATGATTAATAAAATTTGTAAATTGCTCAAGTTACTATTGATAATTTTTTGTTTGTATAACATAAAACATTTTCATTTCCTCAATTTGTATTTATTTTTAAAAAATTTGGTTTTGTGTTAAGAAATGGGTTAAATCTGTAACTCATTCATACCTAGTGTTTTGAATTCCAAGTCACGATTTTTAATTATATATTGAATTAAATTATAATAGTATATCACCTTCCATTCTTCTCTTTTGGAAATATATTTCACTTACAAAATAACCACTTTACCAATAATGATTGCCAGAAAGATAATATATCCAAGTTACAAGTTGTTATCCCGACATTCGAAGGGCAGGTTTATATGAATAAGTCTACAACATAACCTATACCGAGAAATTTTAACACACACTAATATTATTAAGAGTTGGTGCCAATAATTTTCCCACCAGGCAGTGAACCAGTCAGATACAACTCTTTACTGGAGGATCTACCTACGACCAACAAAGGATGTCAGAGGCTCCAAAGTTGTAAAGATAAAAACTTATTATGCTCCACAGTACTTACTTATTAATTAGTTCATTCATTTACAGAAAGAAATAAGGTTGTATAATATTCTATGGACTACAGGGACTACGGTAAAGGTTATATTGATAGGCTTGCGAGTTTGGTAACTAATAAATTATTTTTGACGAAGTAGGTACAAAATGGAAGTTACTGACACCTTAAAATTAAGTACACATTCTATACATATTTTTAAAAACTGAAACTAAAAAAAAAATGTATACATTCACAGGTACACTCTACATTTTTTGTGAAAGTGTTTTGCATGAAAACTATTATTATGACCCAGTCTTTATTATGCCTCCAGAGCTGCTTCCTCGAGTAAATGCCTAAACATGAAGAGCAGGGCAAATACTTGTCGGGATCAATAGCTCCTGAGGGGATTTTCATTGGTTTTGAAAATCTATATACGCTTTCTAAAAAATTACCTTTGTTTCTTAACAATGTCAGCAGCTTCTTACGGTCATTACTGAGTTTTGGCTTTGACAGTATTTGTTGGAAGTCGATCTCCAGTTCATGGTTCCGAATGACGCTAAAAGCACGCTCATCATCAGGATCTTCACGTAATATAGAAGCTGCTGAGTTACCAGTAGTGACCAAATAAGTTTTAAGTTTCTTTAAATCAGATGCTAGTGGCACTAGGGAGACCTTGTTCCAAGTCTTCACATTGAGATCGTCGGGAGCCTGGCTGGATACATCGTATCTCCAGTTAGTTTCAATCAAATGCATTAAAGCCTTTAAGTTTGCTTCAACCTCTTCCGAGTGCAGATTGGGAATGATAGCCATCTTCTTCAGACCGAAATTGATGGCTATCACACAACAATTCTTTAGCGCAGTGCTAATATTCATTGCATAGGTTGGAGATTTATACACACATTTTTGGACGTCGTACTAAGCTGTGAGCTTTGTAGCTTCAACTATAGTGTCGTAATATTGTGGCTGTAGAGCTGAAAAGAGATCAGTAATGGATGAGTTCAAGGTTCGAAGTGTAAGTAATAATTTAGCAAGTTCTCCCATTTTCCGAGAAGTTACGTTGATTAATTGATTTCTTCTGTGGATTTTTAAGTACCGGGCACCATAAGCACATATGAGTCTGTCGGTTTTGGCCATCTGCCCTCATCCGTGGAAAAACTTTCTCTTTTAGTTGCTGATCATATTGATAGTTACGTAATAACAGAGTTTGACCATCAACTTGGTGACTCTTACTTCTACTACTTGCTACCTGAACGCATTTCTTGCGATGCCTCAACAGCTGCTTCCTCGAGTAAAACCTAAACATGAAGAGGAGGGCAAATACTTGTCGGAATCAATAGGACCTGAGAGCATTTTCATTGGTTTTGTGCATCTATTTACGTTTTCTAAAAAATTACCTATGTTTCGTAACAATGTCAGCAGCTGCTTACGGTCATTACTGAGTTTTGGCTTTGACAATATTTGTTGTACATCGATCTCCAGTTTATGATTACGGATGATGTGTCGAGAAAAATTAGTTACTGCAGTCTCGCAGTAGATACAGAAGTTCTTTTGTCTTTTCCGCTTTTTACCTACGGAATTGGAGTTCTTGTCGAGAGGTTCTCTACAATCTTTAGAATGAGTTTCTAAGATGCTGTCCTCAACCACAGTGTTTCTATATAGAGATGTAACTGTCGGCACCATTTGGTTTTTTTCTTTGGAGCAAGTGGGAGGCTAATTAGCAAACTGTGATACATCACTGCTGTCTTCATCGGTTCTATGGTTGCTAAAATCTTTGTCAAAATTTATAGAAGTGTTTTCTGCAACTGCTGGAGATTTATTTCCAATCGGGGTCACCTAAAACCAACGAAACAAACACTTTTTATTTCGTCTGCTTATTCATTATCGTTATCATTATCGAGTGCTAATGTTATTGTGTTATCTTTTTAATATTTGTTTGCAAAGCAGGGAGTGAAGCTTTGCAGATACCACTATTTTTAAGTTTATTGTCTGTATGACACTCTGATAATTTATCATAATGCCGGCCGAACACATAAAAATCCGATGCTCCTAATTGGTAAGTCAACAAATCCTCCGTATTTAAAAATGCTAAAATCTCCTTGACTTACAAAAATTATTGTAAGGCGTGGATGAACACCGAAGTGTCTGTCGACTAGTATGACAGCGCCTTCATACCCGAAGTGAAGAAATTTCGCAAAAATGTCGGCAAAGGAAACTGTTGGTCGCTCTTAATGCACAGGTACATCCTTTCATGGAACTGTTGGAGCGAAGAATTGGTTTCCTCACCGTAAAAACGTATAAATGTAACGAAAGAAACATTAGCGATAGCATGTAATTTACAAAAAGAGATGTTAGCCTAACAAGATTTTGACAGTAGAAACTATATTAGGATAAGAGATCAAGGTACTTATACCGACAGACCAAAATGTTTTAACTGTAATAAAATAGCACAAACAGAACTAAAGACTGTTATATACTAAACCAAAAGTAACAAATACTAGAATACACAAACACTAAATTACAAATAGTAAGATGTTTCATTTGTAATAAGTTGGGCCACGTGCCCAAAGAATGTAGAACTAAAATAAAAAAACCACTTAACATTGCCCAACGCGATAAAGAAATTAGACAAGGAAACAACAATCGCCTACCTTTAGAGAGTCGTACAGGCAGGCCAGCAAACGAATACAAATCGGCTTAATAAATCCACCTAACAATGAATATACTATGATTGCTGTAGAGAAAACAATAAAACCAACGGTGTCAATGATGTTAAGGACCGGACAAGAAATTTGTTTAATATAAAACTTAGTTGCTTTCAAAACGAAACGTTCATAGATGATAGTCATCTAATAGAATTACAAGGTATTCATGATCAAGTGATAAACACGCTGGGTAAGACAATATTAACGATACACTTCGGAAGCCTAATAAAGGAATTTTTTCGTGTTGTTCCTAAGGAAATTAAACTAAGAGCCTATAAGTTAATGGGAAGAAATTTATTGTCAGAAATAAAAGTTAACATCGATTATGGTGATAGAATTTAAGAATCGGGTTGAATAAAATACAGTTAACTAGCCCCGATATAAACTTTCACCTCTGACCGGAGCACACGAAAACACTAAATACTAAATACATTATTAAAATCGTAATGAAAATAGCCCATACTAAATCCCATGTTCCATTAATGAATACTACGAACCATGAAGTAATTGCTAGTAACATACATTGCACCCTGCGAAGTATTGAAGAATATGTAAAGCTAATCAATCAAAATAAAGTAGTAAAACACTTAAAAATAGATCACTTGCGGAAGAAAGAAAAACAACCAATAAGTAATCTTTGCGACGAGTGTAGAGATATATTTTATTTGCTAGTGGATAAATTAACCGGGACCACTAGATTAAAACACGAAATAACCCCTATTAAAAAATACCACCCACCTATGGACGTACGACCGTATAGAATTCCACAAACTCTAAAACCAGAGGTAGATCGACAGGTACAGAAAATGCTAGATGAAGAAATTATAAGACATGGTATAAGTCTCTATAGCGCACCTATAGTAGTAGTTTCAAAAAAAATTAGACAATGGTGGAGAGAGAAAGTGGCGTTAGCCACTTAGAAAACTGGTTAGTTTTCTGATTTCGTGATTTCAGAAAAATTAATGATGTTACGATTGGACACTCTTATCCGTTACCTAATATCACGGAAATATTAGACCAGCTAGGGAACTCGAAATATTACACATTAGATTTAGCATCCGGGTATCATCAGATACGAGTGAAGGAAGAAGACCGACAACCAACCGCTTTTAGCACTAGCCACGGATACTTAGAATTTAACCGAATTCCCTTTGGTTTAAAAAGAACTTCTGCCATTTTTCAAAGACTTATGAATGCTGTATTAACAGGTTTAATCGGAAAAGTTTGTTTTGTCAAATTAGATCACATAGTGAGTCATAGTATGGCTTTAGAAGAACACTTAACGAAAATTAACCAAGGTGTTGAATCGCTTAAGAGAACATAAGTTACTGTTACAACCTGACAAGTGTAATATCTTCATCAGACTTATAAATTACTTAGGACATATTATTAACAAAAATGGAGTAAGACCCGATCCAGATAAAATTAAAGTAGTATTAAAATTTCCATACACCAAACCAAAACAAATTAAGTCTTACTTAGGACTAGTAGGAGCTATCGGCGATTCATACCAAACTTTGCAGTCATAGAAAAACCACTAAACAATTAATTAAGAAAAGAAAGACTATTATTTATTTGGGATAACGAACAAACCGCACATTCGAAAAATTGAAAAAATAGTAACGGAAGCACCCGTATTACAATATCCTGATTTCACCAGAGAGTTTTTTAACTACTGACGCCAGTAAAGTCGCAATTGGTGCAATCTTATCTCAAGAGGTCATTGGACAAGATAGACCGATTGATTTTGCTAGTCGCACTTTAAATAAAGCTGAGTCTAACTATAGGACCACAGAACAAGAATTATTAGCAATTGTGTGGGCTAACAAGTACTTTAAACCATATCTGTATGGCCGAAGATTTAAAATTGTAACTAATCATAAACCACTGTGATGGTTATTTAATGTAAAAGACCCAGGGAGTCGTTTAATCAAATGGCGACTAAAATTAGGAGGATACGATTATGAGATAATATATAAAGCTGGAACATTAAATGTCAATTCTGTCCGTTAATTAGCGTACAAATAGAACGAGTTACGGGATTTGAAAAGGAAGAACCTGAACAGATAAAATCTATTGTTTTAAATGATTTAGAGACAAAGTTGGAAATTATAAGCATGTAGTAAGTAAAGAAAAGGACCGATTAAAGATATTAAAAAACTCAAACGACCTTGGATAGTACCTCATAAGATAATAGAAAAAGTGACTGACTATTGTAACTATTGTATACGAAAAGGTAGAAAACGATATGTGACACATGTAAATAGACTGAAACCATTCAGTCTCCGAACATTGGCCTAAAACGGTTGGTATTATGTTTGAGAAGCGCACTATGAGTTGGAGTAGTCGAGTGTGACCTGTTTTTGGATTCGCATTAACAATGCTATTCTTAAACGCCAGAGGAAAGGAATTAGTGAAGTTAGAACCAATACTAGACTTCCCAGGTATGTCTTCGTACCGGAATATTGGTTTACAATCAGCAGTAAAACTTGGACCGTGTTATATAATATCCCATTATCACCAATAGATCAGAGGATGGAATTAAAAGAGGACATCTGGAAAGAACTCTATGTAATGAAAACAAACTTTCCACTAGTATAGGCCTACTAGAACAACCCGAAGTGTGAACTGTTGTAACACGCGAAAATTAAACTTACATACAATTTAACCGGTTACTCGGACATGGAAAGAGAAAAAGAAGGGGATTATTCAATAAACTTGGTAGAGTCGTAAAAATAATAACCGGAAATATTGACGCGGGTGATGAGGAATATTTTGACGAGAAGATAAACAGAACTGCACTGGATAACAAACGAATATATCAGTTAGAGAAGGACCAGCTAACAATTCTTCAAAACACACTTTAGGCAATGAATAAAACTACTTTATAGATGCAAGAAAATGAAGAATTATTGTCTAAATTTTTACAATATCTTGAATGAATGAGTACTTACTAATGGAGAAAATTTTAAAAATTAACAATCAAGCTGAATAAACAGAGTTAATAGAAGAATTGTCAGTAATACATGAATTAATTGCAAGAACTAGTGAATATTTACATATTCTATATGATGATACAAGTCAAGCTAGATTTGGTAAAATTAGTTCGTATCTCATTACACCTGATAGATTGTATTATATATTACAACATATAAAGAGTCATCTTCACTTTGGTAATAGTTTACCGATTGTTGTTACAAAAGAAATAAAATATTATGATATTGCAGAGTTAACTGTCTATTTGAGTAGCCTAATAATATTCTAAGTTACGTGATTAAAATACCATTTCGGTATAGGCCTATTGGACGAAAATGTGTTTTATTTAAGGTTATACAGATACCCGAACTAATATACGGTAGCGAATCAAAGAGCAGAATAGGCCTAAACACGTTTCTAGAGAAAACCACTGATTACATAGCACAGGCTATTCAGCAAATTTTTAATATTTGGCTACTCCTAAAGAAAATGAGTTACAAAAATGTACGAAACCTTCCGTAGTAATATGGAAACATATGCCTATTGAATTTCCTGTAAACCAAGATGAATAGACGTGAAGATGCTAGATGTGAAGTAATTTGTTTTTAATTCAAGTAAACCTAACTGTAATTATCGAATAAGTAAAATCATACATCCAGTTTGGGAACACATGCCATATACAAATTCTTGGGTTTTTGCTGCTATACCCGATAACGTAGTAGTTACAATAAACTGCAAAACAATAGAGGTGGCATGACTTTTGTGCAAGATGTAAGATTAACAAATAACATAAAGCTTACGAAGCAGACTGTATGATCCACCTATAGCAGTAGGATCCATGTGTACTTTATTAAGTAGAGACAACCAACGAAAGGAAGTATCTAATGACCACGACTTTGATTTAAATATTCCAAATTTATATATGACCCCTAGTGGATTAGATAAGACACTTATTAATGATTTTGATAATCTCTCAAAATTGCATTCAAACTTACTATTGAATCATGTAACTCACCAAATGAATTATTTAAATAAGCTAGCTTAAGAATAATTAAACTAAGGCAAATTATGGAAAATTATGAACCTACAAATTTTGGTACAAACAGTGACAACAGCATACATATAGAAAATCTATTGTTAGTAGCATTCATAGTCATTGTAATCGGTGTTAAAATGTGGCACCTTTAAATATGTAAAAACTAAATTAAATAAGAACTGTCTAAATTAACTAAACGTGTCAAGTAGAATTAGCAATTGAAACAGATCAAAATGAGGAAGGTATTGAATTGACAGCGGCCTCCTCAAAAACTGAAACTCCAAACAGAAGACGAAGACTTAGGTTAATGAAAATTATAGCGTAAATTAAAAGAATTATAAACCTAGAATAAATTGTTAATGGTTTGTAGGCCAAATCATTTTATGTAGGAGGGAGGTATTGTGACCTTGTTAAACATTGAAAGTTTCCGTTCTTCAGAAAGTGGTATATTTGGATGACCAGAACTAAGTAGAATAGAACAAGCATGAATTGTAAATGGTAAATAAGGCACTTTCCATTTGAACATGTAAATAGTAAATAGTATACTTTCCACAAGTACGCCGAAAGCAAAACAATGTCCATCAAGACAACCTAAAGGTCACAATTTCTTTCTTCCATCTATGTAAAAAACCGCAACTGTCAAGCTCGTAAATTATCAGTCTCGTTAGGCTGCCCGACCAGTATTATTTAATTATCAGACTCAAAGGATTGTGTATTATTAAGCATCACTAAAAAAGTAAAAGGTGATTACAATCATTGTATTCAGTATATTGACAATTTGTAAAATAAACTCTTTTGTTGAAAGAACTTCATCGAGAACGGACTGGCACCACCAACAACAACAAACTCCCCTCGATACACGCTCGTACAACAGGATTTAAATGGTTTGAAAAACAAATGAAAACCCACACCATCTAATTGATACTGATCAAGCGATTGTGAATCAGCGCTGACAAAACGTAAGAGATGTGAAAGAGTATTCCTTATTGATAAAATTGCACGAAAGTAGGGACATGAAATCTTATGATTAAGATTAAGCCCCCCCCAACCTTTTTAATTTAAAGCCTATCAAGCTGGTACGGGCTCGCTTAAAAGGAAAGTTGAGATGACAAAAATAAGACTGCAGAAAATGAGACTTATCACTTTTCCTTTGAATGCCGCTGTCCACTGTTTTACCGAGGCGACTACTCGAATATCTTGATCCTGTTGACTCACTGTCTCACACTGCAGCCTTTTGTCACAATGGAGTGCAGAGATTATATTGATGTACGCCATTAATTACTGTACATTGTAAACAATGGCTGTTTGCTTTACTTCCTAGAACACTTAGGCTGTATTAAACAGCAGTCTTATAAAGAAATTGTTATGAATGAAATTCATCTATAGGCCTCCTGAATGAAATTCTCTATAAACATCTTGCTTTTTAAAGTTTCGTCCTGTCCACTAGGTTCTAACTTACACCTATTCTCAGAATTTACGAAAAACTGGTGTAACAATTTTTTGTTTTGAACCACTCGAAAGTAACTAGTTAGCTGATGGCATTTGTGGTTTCTCGAGTTTCGGGTAGCAATGAGATTAGCGTTGTGAGTCTCTTTTGCCTGATGTAAAATTCACTAATAGTATAAGTAGTCACAAGCTTGCCAAATGCGTCCACTCTTATGTTTAAACTAAGCTAGGAACTCGTTCATTTTGCCATCTTAAACTTCTCTCTCATTCTTCTCCCTCTTTTGCGATAGACGATAGTGTTCGGGTCGATATTCCAGCTACCACGGAAAATCTTTCAAAACAAGTTTACTGGAATTTAGATTTTTAGCTTCATTTTCCTAAATTCTAAAACACTTCACGTTATTTTCCGTTGCATATTAGGAAAAATATTTCTACCTTTCGTAACTGAGCTTTCAATGGGAAATAAGTCATTTTAACCGTATAAATGTCTAAGTGTATCAAGATAACATTGTATTACAAATTTTAAAGGTAACCACAAAAATTTAAATAACAATAAACATGAATTATTAAATACAAACTACAAAATTAAATAAACATTAAAATGTATTTAGATATAAATATGCAAAACGTACATAGTTAAAATAAGTATACAATTAATAATGGAATCGAATGCACTAGAGTAAGATAATAATATCAAAAGCACAAGTAACAAGTTAACTAGCAACGAAAGTAAATCGATACACTTATATTGGCATGATGTGCATGACACTGAATAATTCCTTATCATTTAAAATTTTAGAATGCACTTGTCTGTGATAAACTCTGATCTGCGCACATATTGTTAACTGTTAATGTTACTGTACACAAGAATTCCGGAATATATGGGGTGTGGGATTTGACTTCAGGCACAAAGTAGTTTTGCGACACTAATCGAAATAGGTTCGTGACTAAAATTCTTCGGCTAAAGACAAGCATAAAGTTCCTATTAACATTCGGAATGGAAATATGTAAAATGTTGGTTAACAACTAACAGTAATTTGGAGGAGAAATGAAGAGTGGCTACTTTGAAACAGTTGTAAAAGTTGGTCCCTTATAATTCAATTCCTATATTTTACAACACCACAGTGACCAGTGGCGCAACGAAGGCTACATGGTTCCCAGCTAACTTATTAAACAGACCTCTCTAACATCACCACAACAGCTATTATTTACCGAAACTTTAAAGACAAAAATTAAAGATACAATTTCTGACTTCGGATTTTATACGAATGGGCACCTAAAGAATAGTTTTAAACAAATTACATTAAAATAAAAAAATAGCATATTTTTCCATGGATGGATCTGTATGGAAGCAAATTCTATTACTTAACACTTGTACGTTTACAATATAATAGTCAATTATACCAAAACTTTCAGATCCTGGTCACAACTTCCCGAAACAACATTCTTTAAAGTCTTATAAACAACTTTCCTGTAAACGGTCTCCTTAAATTTTCTAAGTGCCAATAATACAACAGAAAAATTTTGTAGACTATTCTCTAAACCGTAATATTACACTGATGCTATAAACACATCTTTTTAATTGATTTAGTTACGGAAAGTTAACAGATGCAATAAACAGTTTTATTTCCTTCAAAGTATTTTTTTTTGGAAGCCACACACTTATGGATAGGTTGTTCCCATTGATTGAAACAGTGATGGAAGTCTTAAACTGTTAATTCCTTTAGCTGGTCTGTCAAAATTTTATGCATGTTCTCCACACTTCCAAAATGGCGGCCTCGGATTTAAACTTTGATTTTTGGAAATAGGAAATAATCACATGGACTAAGATCAGAGAAGTAAGGGGCAAGAGTACCACCAGTAATGCCCTTCTTGACCAAATAATCGTTCACAGAAAGTGCGGTGTGACATGGAGCGTTATCATGATGAAGCATCCAAGAGTCATCAATCTCCGGCCGGACATGAATGGCCTTTTTTCTGAGCCTCTCTCAAGAATCTGACGATAGTAAGTTTGGTTGACTTTCTATCCGTAAGAAAGAAATTCCTTATTCACAACACCTTGAATGTTGAAAAAGTAATGAGCATTGACTTGATCTTGGATTTGGTCTTTCTAGCTTTTTTTGGGCGTGGCGAGTGGCGAGTCTTTCGAGTGTCACGTTTCACTTTACCGTTTTGTTTCTCGATTATACTAAAAAATCCACGATTCATCACGTGTTATGACATTAAAAAAAAATCTGTGTCACTTTCAATGCCCCAAAAAGGTCATCACACACATTTTTTCGGTTGTCCTTCTGTTCCTGAGTGAGATTTTTTGGAACCATTTTTGCGCAGATTTTGCCCATTTTGAAATCATCCGTCAAAATTTCCTGAACTGTCTGGTGATTTAAATTTAATTTATAAGCAATCATTCTCACCGTCAAACGACGATCAGACTTGATGAGATCTCTCACTTTCAACACATTTTCGTCAGTTCGTGTTGTGCTTGGTCGTCCAGAAGGGTGTTTCATGGCCATCCAAAAATGCTTTCTGCCACCTAAAAATCTAAGCCCAGGACATGGCTTCATCTCTGTAAGCTTGGTATGACTTGTTAAATGTTTCTGTTGGACTATCTTGGAGTCTTAAACAAAATTTGATTGCATAACGCTGTTTAATATTACTAAGCTCCATTTTTGTGACATGAGAGAAAAAGAACACTTACAAAAACTATGTCACAGCCAAATCTGTTAAAGTTCTTAACATTTTTAAATACGTAGGATTTGTTGACGTACCAATTAGGAGCATCGGGATTTTATGACTTCCGCCTGCATTATGATAAATTACCAGAGTGATCCGTTCCTTATTCATTTTATACTCTGTGGCCAAATATTCGTTCAGATGCCAACGTGTTAGATGGTACAAAGTTCCTAAACAATACCCGCTTCGTCCCCATTGAACACAAGGTCTAAATCGTATCTATCTGTTTTTAAGAGTTTCTGCGAAATTGTTGACGAAAGAGTAATTTTTCGATATGCACTTTCGTCGCCACTGTGCCTACTGTCTACATTGTATGCAAATTGCATCAACGACTCGGAATTCTTATTTGTGTCTGAAATGATGAAGATTCATTTGCCGTACCGCTTACCTAAAAGACGAGCGGATTTGTCCATTTTATTACAATTTGTCCAGCTGAAGACTTTACAATATCCAGTTTATTTTTAAAAGAGGCACAACTTACTTTCTTTTTGGTATTCTCAAGACAAAATGTCAAACGCGTGAAACCAGACAGACCAAGTCAAAAAATGGACGACCTAATGTGCAAAAAACGACACGTTTCCTGTACACTGAGACGTTTAGAGGTCCGGATTTAGGTGTCTTGCCGCCCCTAGGCACTATTGTTAGTCCCCCCCCCCAAGAAGTAACTTTTATATATTCAATTCTCCTTGACTGCTGAAAATAGTCATTTCAACTATCTCTATTGCAAATATCCCATTTGATCTTAAATCTAAAAGGTAAATGTGATGGAATTGTGAAAAAGACTACATTTTATTAACTTTCATTAACATTTATTTACGTGTACACTTTAGGACAAGAATTTCAATGGAGTGTCCAGACCTGTATACACGAACGTGCTACGCTCCGACCACCGCTATTCATAGGCCCAGTGTCAATACCGTGTTATTCAATGATATAATTAAAGGTTATTTCAAAAACATTTTCTTCAATTTGGCCATAATGCTAGTGTCCAATACAAATACTGAATTAAAAACCGAAAACATAAAATTTTAACAAATAATTGTTCACCTCGTGCCGCCCCCCTGAGACTGCCAACCCTAGGCACGTGGCTAGTGTGCCTAGAGGGAAATCCGGGCTGGACGTTTATGATAAGCACTTGAGGAAAGCGAAGGAGAGATTGATCAACTGAATGTGATAGACCATTGCTGTTACTAATGTTGTGATCACAAGCTGATAGCCGCAGTTGTTTGTCGGAACAAAATATAAATAAAAATTTCTTATCGGGAAGGTTTGCAAGTATAAAGAGACAACAGATAAAAAGCAACTGTAAAGATAAATGTAGCTCAACAATATCTCTACATTGTAGTTCAACAATATCTCTACATTATCTTGGAAATCGAAACAAAAGCTAATTTTGGCACTGCTAAGCCCTGATAGTGGTGTGACAATGCCGACAATAAAATACATATAATAATTTTATAAACATTATATAACTTCAAAATGCCTGCTGATATGAACTTGGCATCTTTATTGACGAATAGTCAACGAGCGTTGGCATTCCCATTCAGCATAAACGACAGCGGCGGCTCTCATGATATGACAAAGATTAAGAGTAATACAGGGTCAGTATCGTCTATGATACTCCCCGTTTAAAAAGAATGACAGTAGGCATTAAAACAACTGTTATTATGGAAAATAAATTTTTTCTGGCATTTGTGTAGTCACACTGTTACGAAGTTTCTGCACATCAATTGATCCGTTCCACTGAAACCGATAAGTTGAGATTGATGGATACTAACTTACTGTGGACTTGAAACAGTAATCTCATCTTACTAACGCCGGAACCGATTAGTGCACAGTGTCAGGTTCGAAAACTGCTACACAATTAAGAGCTCATTGTGACATCAAATGCTTCCGAATATTAGGCTAGCATTCTGACTGAACGAGTTGTGTGTGCGTGCGCGTGCGTGTGTTTGTGTGTATCTACATCGTTTTTTATGAGTAACGTTTTAAACATTCTTTCGTTCGTTCCATTTAACTATATAATCTTTTCGGCGTAGTTTTCAATGTATTGTATTTTCAGAAGCCTTCCCTCTTTCTTTCAGTAATTATAACACAAAAATAACATATACAAACACCCTCTCATCAAGACCTATCACTGTCTATGGACACGCGCACTCACCCTTCTCAGTTCATTACCCTTATTTCAAAAACATTCCTTGTGCGTGACCTTGACAATAGTCGATGTTAGGACTGGATGAAAGGGTGTTTTCACATAACGTTAGAATTATTAAACCGAAAGGGGAAGGTTTTGACATCATAATACATAGAAAATTATGCCTAAAAGCATCCTATAGTTAAAGTAAAGATTGAAAGAGATTTTAAAACGTTACATATAGGAAAGAATTTTCACACACACACACAATGTACACACAATGTGAAAATACCTACATGCTTGAATGAACCGCCAGTTACTAACAGCCACAAAGGGCATTTAGTAGGGTTACCTCAGTAGGACTGGTTGAAAGGGTGTTTTCACATGTTTATATTAGCATTATTGAAAGAGAAAGGAAAGGTTTTGACAATGTATTGCATACCAAACTACGCCGAAAGGGATCGTATAGTTACAGCAATGAATAAAATAGGTTTTAAAATGTTACGTACAGGAAAGTCTTTTCACACACACACACACACACACACACACACACACACACACACACACACACACACACACACACACACACACACACACACACACACACACACACACACACACACACACACACACACACACACACACACACACACATTGTACTAGGACAGAAGTGTGAAAATACTGACACGGTTGACTGAACCCGCCAGTTGCTTAATAACCAGACAGAGCATTTACCTTTAAGCTGTTTGCGGAAACGAGTAGGCCCTGCTCGGTTTGTTGGGTTTGAAAGATGTGTCATTTCATTATTGTGTATTTCCGATTTGAGTATAAGCTGTGAAGCTTGACGTAGGTTGTGTAGAGTTTCTATAGTGTTATTTCTGTTTGTGATTATAACGACTAACACACCTTTATTCATTACAAAAAGATACACTCAAAAATATTGACATAACCTGTACCTATTACTATACATTTTCACCTACCAAAAAGTTATCAAAGGTCGTTTGGCCTAAACACCTCTCACATCTTGACATTGAATCATATGCCGACTGGAAATCCACAAAGAGATGCTGAGTGGCCACTCCATATTTCAACGTATTTTCCAGGATTTGCCTTAGTGTAAATATTTGGTCTGTTGTTGACCTATTCCTAGTGAATCCATATTGTTGTTCTTTTATGTTTTCCTCAGCGTAGGGAACCAGCCTAGAAAATATGATTTTGGACAATACCTTATATGCTGTATTAAGTAGAGAGATGCGCCTATAATTTTTACATATGAGCAGATCACCCTTTTTATGTATTAAACACACCACCCCATTGTTCCACTCATCAGGCATTACCTCCTCCAGCCATATTCGCTCTATGAGATGGGCAAATTCCTTTATGAAATCTCCTCCTGTGCTCTTTAATAGTTCCCCTGGTAAACCATCGGAACCTGCTGCCTTGTTATTTTTAAGCTTTTCTAGAGCTTCATACACCTCGTCATAGAATGGCACCTACTCCTCTCTATCATCCTCGAATTCTCCTGCTTCCTCTTCATCCTCAGGTGCCTCCATCGAAGCCTCCCCAACTGAGCCTAGCAACTCTTCGAAGTGTTCTGTCCATCTCCTGATTACACCAGCAGTATCACTCACAAGGCCACTATTATTATCCCTACAGGCATTTGTTCTAGGCTGAAATTCCTGTCTCATATCATTCACCTTCCTATACATATCTCGGCTCAGCCTTTTACTCTTATATTCCTCTATCTTTTTCATCTGTCTCATCATATACTCCCTCTTTTTTCCTCTATGAATCTTCTTTTCCATCCGCCTGGCCTTCCTGTATTCCTCTTGAACAGCCCTAGTGCATTTCCTTTGGATCATTAATTTGTATGTCTTGTTTTTGAATTCAGTTGCCTCTTCACACTCCTTATCAAACACTCATCTCGCCCATGTCTCTTCTTCAAACCAACGATTTCTTCTCCCGTGGTCACTAATATGTTTTTTAGACTAAGCCAGTGGTTTTCTGTATCTTGTTCCTCTCGGCATTTAATTCTCCACTGTCTAATTTTCTCATTAGTAACTACCTCGAACCTCCGTTTTATTTCTTCTTCCTTTAGTATTTCTGTATTGTATCTAACAGTCTTTACTCCTTTTTCATATCTATTATTGGAGATTCTAGCTCTCAGTTTTGCAACTACGAGATAGTGATCGCTATCCATGTTGGCACTCTTGTAAACTCTAACATCTTGTAAGTCTGACTTATGGCGGCCATCCAATAGAACATGATCTATTTGATTGACTGTTCTCCCGTCTGGAGATATACATGTGACCTTATGTATGTCTTTGTGATCGAAGAAAGTCCCTCCTATGATCATATTTTGACCAACTGCTAAGTTCAACAGTCTGAAACCATTGTCTGAGTGTTCAGAGTGTAGACTATACATTCCTATATTACTGCAAGCATGGCTGCTTCCCACTTTAGCATTTAAGTCACCTATGATTATTTTTATGTCATGTCTAGGGCTTCTGGCATACGCATTCTCCAGCAAGTCATAAAAATCATCTTTCTCCTCCTCAGGCTTATCATCAGTTGGGGCATGTACGTTTATTATAGTATAATTAAAGAAGATTCCCCTAAGTCTTATTTTACACATTCTAGGTGTAAGGGGTTTAAAATCAATGATGTTTTCTTTCATTCTGCGGCTTACCGAGAAGCCAGTTCCAAGCACATGGTCCCGGTTCTGACAGCTGTAATACACGAGTAGTCCCTTCGATCCATGATTCCAGCGCCAGTCCACCTCATCTCCTGCATAGCCAAAACATCTATCTTATATTTGAGAACCTCTCCTGTTAATATCTTCAAGGCTCCAGGTATGTATAAGGAACGCAAGCTCCACGTCGCAAGTTTAAAATCTTTGTCCCTTTTCCACGATCCAGTCCCAATTCTATTAATCCGTCCGGTTTTTCCTTTTCTCTTGGTTTCATAACAATATTTTTTTATGGGGTGGGTTGTTAACCCTACGCCCAACCCCCAACCTGGAGGATCAGGGGTTTTATGTTTAGAGTTCCCGTCTCTTAGATGAGTTGCCTTCACTGAGCTAAAGAGTCTCATCCACCCGATCGCAGTAGACCATACTCACTAGATCTATGGGCAAGTATAAAGAGACAACAGATAAAAAGCAATATAGAGATAAATGTAGCTCAACAATATCTCTACATTTTCATGGAAATCGAATCAAAGGTTAATGTTGACACTGCTAGGCGCTGATAATGGTGGGACAATGAGGACAATAAAATACATACAATAATTTCATAAACATAATATAACTTCAAAGTGTCTGCTGATATGAACTTGGCATCTTTATTGAAAAATAGTCAAGGAACGTTGGCGTTGCCATTCAGCATAAACGACAGCGGCGGCTCTAATGATGTGACAATGATTAACAGTAATATCGGGTCAGTACCATCTATGACACTCCCCATTTAAAAAGAATTAAGTCGGCATTAAAGCAACTGTTATTATGGTAAATAATTTTTTATCTGGCATCAGTGTATAAAATTGTTGAGTTACGTTGTTGAGATGTTTCTACATATATATTGGTCCGTTCCAATGAAACCGATAAGTTGCGATTGATTGATAATAACTGTGGACTTGAAACAGTAATCTCATCTTACTAACGCCGGCATCCGATTAGTGCACAGTGGCAGGTTCGAAAACTGCTACACAATTAAGAGCACATTGTGACATCAAATGTTTTCGAATATTAGGCTAACATTCTGACTGAACGAGTTTTGTGGTGTGTGTGTGTGTGTGTGTGTGTGTGTACATCGTTTCTTATACGTAACGTTTTAAAACCTCTTTCATTCATTCCTTTTAATTATAAGATCCTTTTCGGCGTAGTTTCATATGCATTGTATTTTCAAAACCTTCCCTTTCTTTCTTTCAATAATTATAACGCAAACAATAAAATATATAAACACCCTCTCATGAAGACCTATCACCGTCTATGGGCACGGGCACTCACTCTTTTCAGTTCATAACCCTTATTTCAAAAACCTTCCTTATGCGTGACCGCGACCATAGTCGGTGATAGGATTGGACGGAAAGGTGTTTTCACATGTTGTTGTTTACGTTAGAATTATTAAACGGAAAAGGGAAGGTTTTGACAATATAATGGATAGCAGACTATACCTAAAAGAATCATATAGTTAAAGTAATTAATGAAAGATGTTTTAAAACGTTACGCATAGGAAAGGATTTTCACACACGCGCGCGCGCGCGTATTGTACTAAACATCAACTGCTTCTGACTAAGTGATTTGTGTGATTTTCGTGCAATTTGTGGAATAACGTAATTATCTTATAATAAAATATTTGCGCGGGAAAGCCATTACTTAAAAAAACTGACACACACACACACGCACAATCTCTGTTACCAGACTTACTGCAAGTTATTAAAGATTCTAATACTAAAAGAGTATTCCTTATTGATGAAATTGGACTAAAGTAGGGATATGATGTCATGATGCCCCCCCCTACCGTTGTAATTTAAATCCCATCAAGCTGGTACGGGCGCGCTTAAGAGGAAAGCTGAGATAACAAAAATAAGACTGCAGAAATTGAGACATTACTTTTCCTTTGAATGCCGCTGTCCACTGTTTTACCGAGGCGACTACTCGAATATCTTGATCCTGTTGACTCACTGTCTCACACTGCAGCCTTTTATCACAATGGAGTGCAGAGATTATGCATCTCATTAATGTACGTCATTAATTACTGTACATTGTAAACAATGGCTGTTTGCTCTACTTCCTAGAACACTTGGGCTGTATTAAACAGCAGTCTTATAAAAAAATTGTTATGAAAGAAATTCTCTATAAACACCTTGCTTTTTAAAGTTTCGCCCTGTCCACTATGTTCCAACTTACACCCTTTCTCTGGATTTACGAAAAACTGGTGTAACAATTTTTTGTTTTTAACCACTCGAAAGTAACTAGTTAGCTGATGGCATTTGTGGTTTCTCGAGTTTTAGGTAGCAATGAACTTAGCGTTGGATGTCTCTTTTGCCTGATGTAAAATTCACTAATAGTATAATTAGTCACAAGCTTGCCAAAGGCGTCTACCCTTAAACCGCGTCCACACCGGCCGCGCTGCGCTGCGCCGAACCAAACAAATTGGGGCGGCGCGGCCTGTTCTGACGCAACTTCGAGCACCAACGAAAGCGATCCAGATAGTGTCGGTCCATCAAAGGAAACTGTTCGTTCGTGACCGTTCTATTTGGACAGTGTTTCTCATTTACTGAATCTGAGCTGTAGAGACTGTTTTTAGTTGACTGTGATTTCAGTATTTTTTACTCTTACTTTTACAAAAATTGTTTTTTACTCTTAGTGTATAATATGAAAAAATCATTTAAATGTTTTTAATTAATCTATATTTAAATCTAAAACATGTAAAAATATTATTTTTGCACCAGCTCAACTTAATACTTTCTAATCAATTCAAAATGTCATAAATAATGGCAACTTTAACCTACCTAACACTGGTAAACGGTCAAAAAATACAAATACAAATTTTAATAATGTCCTGTGGATTTACTTTTCTTAAATGTGTTACAGATATTATAAAATTATAACTTCTAATTTCACTATTTCTTAGAAAATAATAGGTATAAATACAAAAAAAAATATTCTGTACAGTTTTCACAAGGAATTACAAAAACCAGATTATTGACAACAGTGTTAACACAAAAAAATCATCTTCTTCGTCGCAGCCAACACTCTTCGTGTGCCTCTTAAGGCATTCAGGCATTGTTTCCATTCGTCGTTCGACTGTCATTTTTAATACAGTACACTACTATAAAAGCAATCTGAGCCATTATCTTCATCTTTCTCAGGGTCCTCCACAAAAAGCTTCCACTTAGAACTGACAGGAGGTTTGTTAGATATATGAAATTCTCCCTTTTTTGGGTTTAGGTTTTATTCTTGTTGATATCATACTTTGGCTTCCTTGAGCTTGTATTTTTCTTTTTATTTTGTTTTCTGGCTCCTTTTTGTACTTTTCCTTTCAAAAGTTCGTCCTTGTAAGGCCTGGATTTGTAACTGCCGCTTTGCCTTTCTTGCGATTACCTTGATGTTTCATTAAACACGTATTTAATTCTGCAAAGGGATAATTTTTCACACCGATATCCACACCAACCGCGCAGCTTTGGGTCGCGTAACAATGCTCGGCACAGCTCGGTGCAGAATCATGCAAAACTGCGCAGAGCAGTGCAGAACGGAGCTCGGTGTTTGTGGAAGAGCAGCAGGTTCCACTGTGAGCGCGTGGACAATTGAATATGAAGCGTGAAAATTTAAAATTTGCAAGAGCTACTTTCATAGTTATTTATCTACTCTTGAACGACAAACAAAGAAAAATTTCTAGAAAACATTGTGTTACATTGGGTGACACGTACTGAAAAGTCGGGAATTATATAGTGAAAATAATTTTTTAGTGAATTGCTTATTGTCAATAATGGACAGTTTGAAAATTTTTGTCGTATGTCGTCGGAAGACTTTCAACATCTGCTTTTATGATTTTTATAAACATGTTTTTTAATTTTTTTATGTAATAATTATTTACTTTTGGATCCCCCAATTCCGGTTTCTCTCGGTACAGATCAATTACTTTTCAATCTCTTGATGGCTCCACTCGAAACTCATATTTAACTTAAATCAAGATGAATATACTAACATCACTGTCAACTAAAATCAGTCAGTACCCCTCAGATTCAGTAACGAGAAACATTGTCCAAACAGAACGCGCACGAACAAATAGTTGCCTTTGATGTACCGACACTGTCTGAATCGCGTTTGTTAGTGCTCGAAGTTGCACGGTATGGTGCGGCCGGTGGTGGACGCGGCTTTATGTTTAAACTAAGCTAGGAACTCGTTTATTTTGCCCTATTAAATTTCTCTTTAATTCTTCTCCCTCTTCCGCGATAGACGATAGTGTTCGGCTCGATATTCCAGCTACCGCGGAAACACTTTCAAAACAAGTTTACTGGAATTTTGATTCTTTAGCTGCTTCATTTTCCTAAATTCTAAAACACTTAACGTTATTTTCCGTTACACACTAGGGAAAATATTTCTTCCCTTCGTAATTGAGCATTCAGTGGGAAATAAGTCATTTTAACTGTACAATGTCTACTTGTACCAAGACAATATTGTATTACTTATTTTAAACATAACCACAAAAATTAAAATAAGAATAGACAGGAATTATTAACTATAAAATTAAATAAACATTAAAATGTATTTAGATATAAATATACAAAACGTACATAGTTAAAATAAGTATACAGTTAATTAATAATGGAATCGATTGTGCTAGAGTAAGATAATATCAAAAGCACAAGTAACAAGTTAACTAGCAATGAAAGTATATCGACGCACTTATGTTGGTATAATCTGCATGACACTGAGTAATTCCTCTTATCATTTAACATTTTAGAATACACTTGTCCGTGATAAACTCTGATCTGCGCACATGTTGTTAACTTTTAATGTTACTGTATACAAGAATTCCGGAATAGACGGGCTGTGGGATTTGGCTTCAGGCACAAAGTAGTTTCGCGACACTAATCAAAATAGGTTCATGATTAAAGTTCTTCGGCTAAAGACAAGCACGTAGGTTCTACTAGCATTCGGAATGGAAATATAAAATTAAACGGACCTCTCTAACTACATCACAGCAGTTATTATTTACCAAAACTTTAGAGACAAAAATTAAAGGTATACCTGTCAATATTTATAAATAATATCTGACTTCGGATTTTATACGTGTTGGCACCTAAAGAATAGTTTTAAACATTTTACATTTAAATAAAAAAACAGAATGTCTTTAAATAGGTACATTTGTATAGAAGCAAATTGTATTACTAAGATTTTTATGTTTACAATTATTGTTATTATTGTGTCCTTCAGTCTTTCTACTATTTTGAACCCTCCCCGCATATACCCGCGGTGCGTGAGTTACGGAGTCTCTCACATGTATATGGGACCTACAGTTTAACGCCGGATCCGAACGGCATAGTTGGGGAGGGCTTATACTAGGCGGAATACCTCTCGCTGGTTTGCCATCGTCTCGCGAGGGGGAACGGTCGTATGTAAATCAGATGGCCCCGGCGATAATCAAACCCGCGCCGACAGCGTAGTAGCGCCACAAGCTAGCCACTGCGCCATGACCGCTCCACCTTTACAATATAATGGTCAATTATACCAAAATTTCGGAACATGCTCACAACTTCCCGAAACGACATTCTTTAAAGTTACGGAAAGGCAGCAGATGGGAATAAACAGTTGAAACTGTTCGAAGGAAATTTGCCTGTTTTTCATCAGGAACTGGCTGTCACTCACTGGCTTATCAATTAAGTAAAATGTTTCTGACCGCCGCCACCTAGCACACGTAAGAAAAGTAAAATTTATTTTTCTTTCAACACCTTTTGTTTTAATTGACCTGTTGAATTTTAATGATTTACAGAATATGACTTTATCTTTTCTTACCACGGGGAAAATCAGTAAGGCAGAAGAAGTTTAATTGACAAGGATAATTTATAAATAATATTACTTATAACATTAGAAGAAATAGTGTAAATATGCTTACCTTTATTAGAAGAGCATTTTTCTATTGCAGCTTTAACCATCAAACGGGTTCTTTGTTTGATGTTACCAATCATTGTAAACGACGACGATCACTCAAAACAAAATACAGTCAAATTTACATTTTACACATAGCGACGTGCTAGGAACGTAACAATAGGCAGGCAATCGAATGTACTCCCCGCAGTGCTGCCAGATCTCACGGAAGTCACTTACGCGAAAGTATGGAAATAAATATACACTGCTCTGATATACTCCACGTTTAGAGCGCACCTAGTGGCAATTTGGTTCAACTACTGATATTCGTGACACATTCATTCTACCTCCATTCTGACTTCTGACAAAAAAATTGAAAACACTCCAATGGATCTCTGAAACAAGATGGCGGTCAAACAAGGGGATTGTAATCTGACTTCCGTTTATGGATGCCATGATGCGGTGGAAGCCACATTCAATGCAATTTTTCAATGATCGGATGCCGGGTTGGTAGTGATATAAATATATATATATATATATATATATATATATATATATATAAATGTATAGAATGTTAGAATGTCAAGGAGTGGATTGGAAGTTTTTAATGAAATTTTAAATTATATTAAAATTCTATTGGGGCTAAAGAATTTGGCTAAAAACAAAAATTGAAAACCAAATTAGAAATAATAAAGATTGTTATTGCTTTTTAACAACCGAGTTTTAATTGCAAGTCCCGTCTCACTGGACCCAGCGCATTTTTTGCTTCTCTAGGCCCTCCGCCTAGTTTTAATTAACTAGTGGCCCCTCTTTCAAAAAAAAAAAAAAAAAAAAATGTTATAAAGCAAAAAAAAATTTGAAAGAGGGGTTACAAATGGTAGCAGAGCGTGGTTTATTCTAGGGTCGAACCCTTGGGTCCTTGGGTGTGACGGGGCTTGCAAACTCGGAAATAGTTTGAAAAAACGTCAAACTTCAAAACCTTTGAAAATGAATAGGTGTAGATGCAATATCAGGTTTAATATTTTATGTATATATGTATTGTGTATGAATCATTGTTATTCGATTTGGAATTGTAAATCTGATGCCGCCACGTGGCATGCGTTGCAGTTGGTTTTTGTTGTTGTTGTTGAGACTGGACCTAACCGGAGATCACGGGGGAATTTCCGGGGTAATAGTCTGCCTTATTAATAGTTATGGAAGTAATAGCGCATGGGGTTAGCAGGATTCGGTATGGCCCGACCGGAAGTCGGTATCGTCACCGACAAGATTGAGTCTCTGAAGATTTTAATAAATGTCTTTGTTGAAGCGTTATATGTTGTGGTAGGTGTTCGGTGGTGTGGATTGTAGTTCTATGTTCGTGTCTGATGTTGTTTCTCCTCTTGAGTGTGGTGGTTGATGGAGAGTTGGTTCTGGAGTGGGTCAGGTTTTCTCAGCGCTAGGGAACCCGGAGGTCGCTCAAAGGAAGAGTCAGTACTTGAGTTTTTTTCCTGATTCTTTGTGACTATGTTTTGTAAGTTAGGTTTGTGTTAGGTGTTTCGTGGGAATTTAGGTTTTGTTGTTGTGTGTTGTGAATTGTGCAATCCTGGCGGCGGTATGCTATCAGAAATTGCCCTACCCCGTTTCAGGGGTTCTCCAGAAACTTTCCGTGTTGTATGGAGTAGATGAGGACAGGTTGTTGGTCTTCTTGGAACTGGTCCTGCAGTTGGCAGACTTCCCGGGGGTGTCCGATGGGGAGGTCTTGTCCCTTATATACCCGTATTGCCGGGGTTCATTGGCGGGTCTGGTCACCAACACTCTGCGTCGGGGCGGCAGTGTCGACGCTTTCCATGGGGAAGTGTTGGATTTCTTCATACCCCATCGACGACGTGCCCAGCTGAAGTTTGATTTATTTTATCGCCTGCAGGCCAACGGAGAGGCATTCCGGGACTTCGTGCACGATGTACGGAAAGCTGCCCGGCTATTAAGGTTGGGGTTGCCCGAGAGGGAGGTTATACAGGCAATTCTGGAATGACTGAATCCCCAAGAGAGATCTCGTTTGATATTCGATATAGTGAAATTATAATACGATGGTTTATTGGTTGGCGAACAGTTTGGGAATAATTATTTATTTAATACTAAATTCCATTCAGAAGGTAGATTATCATGTATTAAGGTCTTGGGAAGGTGTCATGGTTGTTTCAAAGTATATATATATATTTCAAAATTTTTTTAAACGGGGCATGTTGTGGTGTGTGAGTTATGCTGGGGGAAAGGGGTATTGTGAATTATTGAACACTTGAGTAATTACCCATATATATAAATGTCCAGGGTTGCTGATTAAGACGACGACCTGATTCGGTCCAGGAGGTGGCTGAACAACTGCTACCCATGCCGTTAACCTAGCAACTTTCCGCCTTGGCTGCCGGGAGGAAGAGATGGACAACACGCCACAAACCCCTCATGCTCAGTGCCGGACTATAAGCAGGTGACATTTATGCCTTAAAAAAAAAAATATCTTGGCCGCTACAATTTATAATATGTGACATTATTCCCGGAATGGCTCCAGTTAAAGTTTCGTTTGTGCACAAGTCCAGCGTGACATTAGTATTATAAAACTTATCAGTAACTTTACGAATGCTTACGCCCCCAGAATAAGTGTAAACCCAGACGGGGTCATGCGTCAGCCGATTTTGATGTTAAATTTTTTTTTACTGTAAAAGTGTGCGGAATTGAAGGTTACTGATTCTTATAGCTGTTAATTATTCATGCATGGGTGCTGGGGTACTTTTGTTGGGGATTTTCTTGATTTATATATATATATATATATATGGGTTTTAGGTTTTTTAAAACAATTTAAAGGTTTGGGGGTGCTTTAACCTGTGGCCGTCACCTGTTGGTGCCGTCATCCGCAGGTCTGGTGTAGGTCATTTTGGGGGGGGGGAGTGGATATTACAAAATTTTTTTTGAATGACACTTGTATGTTGTATATATATATATATATATATATATATATATATATATATAAATGTATAGAATGTTAGAATGTCAAGGAGTGGATTGGAAGTTTTTAATGAAATTTTAAATTATATTAAAATTCTATTGGGGCTAAAGAATTTGGCTAAAAACAAAAATTGAAAACCAAATTGGAAATAATAAAGATTGTTATTGCTGTTTAACAACCGAGTTTTAATTGCAAGTCCCGTCTCACTGGACCCAGCGCATTTGTTGCTTCTCTAGGCCCTCCGCCTAGTTTTAATTAACTAGTGGCCCCTCTTTCAAAAAAAAAAAAAAAAAAAAAAAAAGTTTTGAAAGAGGGGTTACAAGTTTTATGTGTAAACGTTTTAGTCAGTATGAAATTCAAGCGTAATAAACATCGTATTACATTAATTGTTTTATTGATAATATTTCTTACGTCACTGTAACATGATGTAACAAGCAAGAAGCACGACTAGGTATTCGGTTGCCTTCCATCCTAATGATGTGTCCTGCCCATTGCAATCTATGCAGTCGGATGGTGGTGGTCAGATCATTGTCTTTATACAGCTTGTTATATTTATAAAGTGGAAATATAGCATTCGGAAATCGGTGGCCTTCCACTGGTCGGTGAGTGGACAATATACCATCCTACAGACCTTGTATGCGCGTAACAGCCGGACAATATACCATCCTACAGACCTTGTATGCGCGTAACAGCCGGACAATATACCATCCCACAGACCTTGTATGCGCGTAACAGCCGGACAATGTACCATCCCACAGACCTTGTATGCGCGTAACAGCCGGACAATATACCATCCTACAGACCTTGTATGCGCCTAACAGCCTGTACGTTTAGTAGTCGGCAGTTAATTTTGGCTTGGTTTTGCTTTATCAAGTGTTTTGTTGATGTTGATCTTCAGCTAGACATTGCGGGTACAACCGCGGTAGTCCATTTTCAGTAATTGCCGCGAGCCTGTCAGAGACAATGGTGTATTATTTAGTTATTTATGCTTTTTGTTTCGGCAGGAGGAGATTTCATTGTCGAAAGCTTACCCAACCGGCAGGGAAAGTTATAATAAGAGAGAGAAGAATAACTGAACTGTGGCAGAGCCTTCTTCCATGCGATGCGAAAAAGAGACTGCTCAATATCTGCTACAGATTATCTAATAAAGAATTCTGCATATAGGAATATAATGCTGTGGGATTGAACAAGGCTTTGTCAATACAAACATCACAAGCGGAGATAATCATTACGAATAGCTAGAATATGTTAGCGAATTCAGAATTGCCGCAGATAGAGTTATAATAGCCGCTAAAGAGGGACTACAGTACTTATAACCAAAAGGTTTGGTTAAAGATAGGACAATAACAGATTATGCCGTAAATCTGTTACGATCCAAGATCGCAACTATAATCTGAAATCATGTAAATGCCTAATACTTCTCGTAACTAATCCCGAGTACACTAACATTAAACTGTTCATTAGTAAGCATAACTTGTTGGCTACTATTTCAAATAATAGTATAAATTCAACAAAATTTGTCAGTTAGTAACGTGACTGATAGTTCCAAAGACCAGGACTGTAGATTAAATGTTTATATCATAACTAACGATCTAATGCAAAACAATGATTTAAAATTTAAGTCAAAATTCATTCAGTATCATCCACTTGTTGTCTTTCTGTTGAGAGACGCTGTTTTCACAAGCAATTAGTAAAATCTGTAGAGCTAGTACTGATACATGAAGCATCCAGACAGTATGAACAGATTTCTGTAAGCAATTAATTTGTATGAAACATATCCGCCAACAAGGATGCAGGCAGGCTTGTTAAAAAAATGACTCAGTTTTGAGTCAGTGGATGCGTGTGTCAACGAGAGGCGTGAGTAAAACATAGGAATGTTTTGCAATGAGCTATAGGGTATTAGGGTATGCACTTGTTAGTACTGTGCTTTCCTTTTGCTGGATACTATACATTCTACTACAGAATTACTACAGAAATATATTAAACGATATTAGTAAATAAACTACGACTAACTTACCTCTTACGAAATAGTGTACGTCATATCCTTGATGTAGACTGAAAAAAATAATGAAAGTCATTTCAGTTATATAATGTACATGTTAAGAAAACATGACTAAAGTGTCCACAAGTGCATTGACTGTGGTCGATTATAGCAACTGCCTGTGGCAACGAGCAAGCAAAAGAAGTCTTTCTATTTCCCCTTTATGAGAAGAATTATTCCAGTTTGCAGCTGTCAAGGAAAATGGCATTTACGCCTCACTTGATGTAAAAATATTGTATTTAATGCAAACACTAAAGCGTCGGATATAAAAAATATAATATAAGTTACTTAATAAAACCCCAAGTTAAAGTAACTTAGAACACATAATAAGGAAACTACTACACACAAAATGAATATCTTTTCATTACTCTTATAAAAGGAACAAAATAACACACAAATTTAAGTAACTAAATTTTAAAATAAATATTCTTGTTTGATTAAAATGCTCTCTGGTTTAAAGTAGTTGGCTACAGTTGTTGTCATTCTTATTGGCCGATATTGAGTACTAACTGTACACATATTGTTACGACGGTCTTACTGATCGTCGTACGGTACAGTGGAAAACCAAACACAGACACCAATGAAGTCACTAATTACCAGCTTGAGTTATCACAATTAATAATTTCTAGTCAACAAGTTATTCAACAAGATTATACTTGTACAATAATTCCAGTTAGGTTTGCCCACACACAAACACGCAGTAATAATGTCAAATAATAAAGTTTAACACTAATTATATCACAATAAGACTTCACAAACACTCGATCCGCGCTAAGGAAATCGCTCATTGTCCACTAATTCACAAAGCCAGCCTCTGTCCCTTATATATGTAACGTACTTGTTCTAGAGTATTTCCATTCTTACTTAATTGCTGACGCTAATGCTTATGCCAAGTGTGCTCTTGAAGAATGTGGAACATACTTGAACGTGGCCTTGACCGAGGCCGCACCTACACAACTAGTGGGTGGACGAGTGGCCGACGCTCGCGGCTGTTCTAGGCGGTTCCATTCGTTTCAGTAGTAATAATGACATGCCTGTACCGTTAGAACTTAGTGGCTTATTGTCACCTATACTATGAGGGCATACAAGAAAGATAAATATTTTATTTGAATATATTTGAATTTTGTCCGTACATACCATGTATTATGTTTTATGTACATATAATGAATATTAGGAAACATGACTTTAACAGTAATCCTTTTATGTTTTATGCATAAACGTGGTGACAAGAAAATTCACTAACTCGTCACAATTTGGTTAGATGACGATTAGATATCATCAGTAGGTAAATAACGTTAACCGAAAAAGTTAAAACTAAAATTCTGTTTTATGTAGTGTATGACTGTATCCAACTGAGATATTCATTCTCAATCAGTTTAGTTTTTAAAATGCAGTCATAAGAGGCAGTTAGTGATTCCGGGTAAAGTTTTTATCAAAAATTCTACGTATAATAAAATATGCTAGTACGAGACACAGTGAAAAGATGAAAGAATATTGGAGGAAAAGAAAAGAACAAAGAATAAAGAATTGAAATTCGCATGTAGTCCTTTTATGGCCGGTACAAAAATTTTTACTGGCATTGCACAAATGGAATGCACAGAGAAGGGCATCGAAAATGATTCAATAAACCTAAAAAATATATATATATTTATGTTCATTCACCAATCAATGAATTCATTCTTCATTTACCAATGTACAGATTATAAGTTAAATGTAGTCGCATTCATAAGCGAAGTTTTGTATGTGTACTACGTTATTGACAACAAAGAAGTAGTTTCTATGGAAAATCACCGGTTCCCATTTTCGATCACGCACCAGCGGTCGTTTTCAAATTTGCGACACGTCCTTATAAACATTTTCAATGTTAAAAATATGCTAGAACGTAATTAATGTGTGTTCTTAAAGCAATTTGAATAGTGTTTTACTTACAAAGATTTCTGTTCTCTTTATCTGGATGTAGTTAACTGCATCATACTAATCAAAATAGTTTGTTATTAGCGTACTTTTTATAAGAGCTTTAATATGTGCTTTAAGGAGATAACAGTTTGTATTATACTTTTTACAACCATTATCCACTATTTGCGAACACGTAGGCTATACTCATACACACATATACGTGAAAATTTAATAGCCTTGATTGCGAAATGATATTTTGTATATTGAAATATTTTGTTTAATATACTTTGTTTCTTAGATAGATCTTACTCTTCACATCTTATTTAACTGAAATGTACAGTGCTTTTAAGATACTAAATATATTTTATATTGTATGTGCAACAGCGATACACACGAACTTAAAACATTTTATCAAATGCATCTTGAAAGGCACATCATCATTTTTAAACAATAAGTTACTTATTTATAAGCTAATGTAACATACTAAAAAAATCTATACGATTTTTTCTGTAGCGTAGTTAGTTACGCAAACCGCCGTTGGTTGAAATTTAATTGCACTTATGGCAAATTGAATGAAGATAACAATAAAAATATTCTTTAAGCGAGATGATTGCGCTGCGAACGGAGAAGAGTCGACTTGTCGGCACGATGCGACGCCCAGTCGTACGGTCTGGAATGCTTTATATTAAACGGTATGGACGTGACGGTGGAGAGTTTGACTGTATTGCCGCATTCCTGTGTCACACAAATATTTTGAATCCAAAAGCTATTACAATAAGGTATTCTATTTCCCTTGTAAATGCAAAATGTTGCCCGTATTCAGAATTGTGTGTTTAAAGTCTCAGGCTAAAACCTCACATAGTTTTAGACACGTTACCTTACATAATATATCTCAGTACCTAATTGTAGTCAAAGCGATGATTAACTTATTGCTTTTAATTAAATTTTCTGTCATAGTTAAGTATATCACACTTTATGTGGCAAGGTTTTTAATTTTGAAGGTTATGAGAATTCAGAATATCACAAACACTGTAATATGGAACTTTAGAAATCTACTCTGCTTGTGTATTACTTTTAGCATGGATTTAGGTTATAACAGTTACTTCTATAAATGACCACTAGGCCCCATGTGTCTGTGTATATTTATTTAAAATTAAGATTGTGTTTTATTCTCCCCTAGTCTCTCCTTCCCTCTCTTCAATTCTATTTCTTTCTGTAAATTGTTATATAAATTAGGTACTACCTACCTACCAATTTTCTTTCCATTATTTCGTTGCTTCGGTAATTCCTAGACCTGTTGATTTAGACCGTAGGAACCGTAGCTTATTCGGACCTGTAATGATATAATAAATCCAAATTCAACACTGAACGGTGTTCACAGTGTACAAAAATAATTACCCAACATGGGTAGTAACAAATATGCACGCGTTGCGCGGACACCAGTGTAAACCACACATCTCTGTCGTAAACAACACAACGTACTCTGTGTAACAAGTTCCGTGCTTCAGTCAGCCGCTAATCCTATTAATGAGATGCAATCAAAATTCTAAGCGATTTCAGAAACGTATTTCCGTTCGGTTTCACGATCAATACCTACGTTTGTACACATTCGACATTTATCGGAGTTCCATATTCCATATTCCTACGTTTATATCTGTATTGATTATTTATATGCATAACTTACATTTCACAACAACTGACAGTCACGTAGAATAAGCAGGACAATTTTTTCAAACAAATTTTGGCCGTACCATTAATTTCTGTTAATACATTTTGCTTTTCTGCATTAATATGTTAACGCAACAGAATAGTTAAAAATTAAACAGATACTGTAGTTACTATTTTCCTTTAGTACGTAAGTAGGCCTAGAGGAATTGTTGTTTTGTAAAATACTGTTTTATAAAATTTAATATATTTCGTTACTTATTCTTTGCATCATCGGAAATACGTAATAACATAAATTTTATAATCGCTTGAGACAATTACAAAATAAATAGACGTATCTGCATACAAAATTACAACATATATTGATACAATCACAACTTAAAACATTAAAAACTGCAGGAAGGTATAAAGGTACATTTCCGATGCCTCTAAATATCATTTGTTTATTTACTTGTTACTATGGTAATTAGTTCTGGTCTCCATGGTGTTGTTTATATCTTTATACCCGTCAACGAAAAGGCATACTTAAAAGGGTCTAAATCATGCGAACGGGGCAAAATATAAAATTCCATTTTAGACAGTGTTTTTTACCTTGTGTCAAAGGTTACCTGTGCCAAATTTAGTGGCAATCGGTGTAACGGTGTGGATTTGAATTCAGTACACATAAATCCCCAAACTTTGAGTTTTATATGTATAGATTTAGCCTTTAAATGTCTTCAAATTGTTTTAAGTAATAATGTTTCAATGTAATAACAAATATAAAGGGAAGAATTATTATCAAAAATAAATTAGAAACTAACTATGATTTTGGGGGGAGGGGCTTGTACAATTATCACATGTAAGGTTGTGAATTATTTAAAAGGTGGTGATTACATAAAAATGTTCATTTTATATACATGACGCATAAACCACAAAGAATGTTTCACTGTTAATACTAATGATTAGGGTAACTGTGGTAAAGATTATAGAGAAGAATAAGCAATATTCAGAATATAGGGCTAATTATTATTTAACGTGGGATTCAAGACAAAACATTAAAATTTAACAAACATAGACATCACCCAAAACTGGTTTTAATATTCCGTATACTTAAACGCAACCAATCCAATATAAAAATAAAAATACGGTATTCTTGAAACTGGCATAAAATATTTATATAGAATTCATACCCGTAATTTTCATTTTTCAATAAATTTACCACCTACATGTATTTGCTTTTTCTATTATGCAGGTACTCTATTGCTTAACAGCAGTTTGTACACAAATTCTATAATGCTGTTATGATTGCATAAAGAAACTTGACACTTAACAGACATAAAGTAATGATTAGTTGACCAAAAAATCTCTAAAACGTAGAATCAGCTATTCACTGAGCAGTCTAAAAGACTACAAATATATTTTCTAATTATATATTTACAATCAATTAACTAAAGTTTGGATTTACACCTTTGTAGCACACGATAATTCTATGCTAAGGATAAGATTAGTTTAGAATATAACTTTCTGAAAAGTGCTAAAAATAAAATGCGTAAACCAGAGAAATTCTTTACTTGTTTCTTGAAAAGAGGCTCTAGTGTAAATCCTCTCAACTGAGTAGAGTTGCGTTTCAAAAAGCCGCTTTCAATGATTCCTGTGAGTTGAACAAAACCTTTCAATAGGAGGATTTTCGCATTCTCAGAAGTACATTTATCAACACTTGAATGTTTACTACGTCTTGCTTCTCTTGTTGTCGCTGTTGAAGAATAATATATTTCTCTTTTGAACATTTAAATTTTCTATTTCCAACATTTGTAAATTTGTAGACCGTTCAATTAATGCTCTGAAATATAATAATCGAACTCAATGGACACATTAATTTAATGCTTTGAACACAATTCCATAATATCTACCTGATTTTGATTGATATTTTCCATCTATTACTGCACGGTTTTATGTGTATGATATATATGGCTCTGCAGGAGCATCTCCGTGCCCATTCTGTGTGTGTGTGTTTACTATGTATACCTGTGTGCGATGTCTGCCTACCTAGGTAATCAGAATACTGATTTTTCGCAAAAAAAGGGATAGTGTAAAATACATAAAGAAAAGTGAGAAGTCACGTTAAAAATTAGGCCTATTTACAAATGATTACAAAACGTCTGCCAAGTATTCCAGTTAAACATTAACCAGAGGAGTAATGTGTAATCACAAACATTTCATATACCGTAATAATATGAACAGTTTACTTGTTACCATAAAAACTACTTCATAAACTGTCAAGTACATAAATTATTTACTGTACTGTCCCGAAATTATTTGTCTTGAAATTATGAGAAGTTACTGGGAGCCAGAAACTTACAGTAAGGAATTTACAGTACAACAGGAATTTCGAATTACTTTGGAACGTAAAAAACCTATGGTAACTAAAAAAGGTAAGTAATAACAAGAATAACTAAATTTGCAACGAGATTTTGAAAGCGTTGGTGACCCAAATGAATAAAAACTCATTTTAAAATACAAGTTTAGAGAAAAAATCTTGTAAAATAATAATTTTATATATTTTGAAATAAAAATAATATTTACCTAACAAACTCATCCTAGGTGAGTAGAGCTCACGTTCCATCCCTGCCACAGAGAAATCATCCATCTAGTAAGCACGTGCGATGGCAAACCGCATGTTGTCGAGAAGGTTTCACCCGTAAGTGTAATTGTTTTTAACAGAATAATATATTATAAAAAATATTATTATCATATATTATAATATTATTATTATATATCATATATTATTGTTATATTATGCGTTTTCTTTACTTGCGTCACATTCTGAGTCGGATTCTCGGTTCTGTAATAGTCCGATGCCAGAGGTACAATTTGTATGAAACCTGCAGAAGTATAGAGTTAAAAGTGCACCTAGTCATACACGATTCACATCAAAACAGAATGAAGATAGGGGTGTAATCTTATGATGTCCATAAGATTGATTCAAGTTGCCAAAAATTGACTTACAACATTAACGCTTTCAATTGTTCAAATATAGGCACTAATCCACAAACAGCTTATCAGTGTATAAAAATCACCTAAAATAAACAAAATCAAATATTAATATTATATTATAAAATAAACACTAAAAACGCGTTAGAAATAATAATTAATCCTAAGGGCTAATTGATAAAATTGTGATGAAAAAATCCTCAGTAAAATTATAGATTCATAAAAATTTAACTTACTACTTTAATAACTTTCATATCGATCAGACTAGGGAGAGAATTGTTATGGTCATTATAGGAAACTGAGGAAACACAGAAATATATCACCTGCTGAACTTTTCCGTAATTAAGAAAATAAGGTGACTTGACCAAATGCCAGTAACATAGGAATCCACAACAAAAAAGTTTTTGACGGGGAATATCCAAGTAACTTAATTGTAACAAACAGGAATATTAGTGACTAATAGGGAAAGAAGTTTATGTTGTCAAAATACTTTCTGTGTAACGAGCTGTTTACAATTTAGTTTTATCTTAGTTTTTAAGCAGAATATAGTTTAAGAAAATACAGTAAGTTTTACAATTATTCAATAAAATTTACCCGTTTGACCTAACGTAGCCTTCGAGCATCTGGGGGGGGGGGAAGGGTTCTCATTTGATCATATTATTTTTCTGAGATTAATCGTATTATACCATTTTACTAACGTAGTATAATAATATTAATATTACACAAAACGTAGTTTGTCGTATTATTACTTAACCAGTGTTGGAGAAACAATACTCTTGCGTAGTGTAGGGCCTACGTGAATATTCTTGAGGGTGAATAACAACATTCTTACTTTTCTTAAACTTCTCATGACCTGTGTCGAGAAGATAAATTCTTCAATAAATTAGACCTCCAAGTGCCTTAGTTTTAATTACTGTTTTATGAGTCTATATACCCTTTGCCGATAAGCATCTTCTCCCTCGTAGCCGGTGTCGTCTCAGTGATGTTCTAATTAGATCTAATTAAACGGTTTAGCAAAATAATTACTTGCATCCTCTTCGGAATTTGCAAACATTTAACTTTACAGCTTGTAGGCCTATGTTTCTTTTTCAAGAAGATTGAAGTTTGTGCCGTGGTTTGGCGAAAACCCGGCTCGGTTATTTAAATGAACGATATGAACGGCTTAAGCACTGAATTTGTTAATTAATTGGCGTAGCGTGATGTACCACGTTATCGGTGCATTCGCTGTACCGATCTGCTCGCGCTCTGGGGTCGCCGCGGCGTAGCAGTTTTTCCGTGGCAGGCTAGTTCAGTTCACATTCAGCAGCACGCGGCTACAGTCCTTCTTCTTCTCCCGGCTACGTTGAGATTTTTGGATCTTTGTAAATCATCTATCACTATGCATAGATAATCGCTACGTGACTCTCCGGTAAGGGTTTTTAATGTATTTTACTTATTGTTTGATAAAAAGAATTGTATTTAACTAAAAATTAACGCCGATGCAGGTGGAGATATATACCGTACGTTAAGTTACCACGTGGTGGACACAGGTTAATTACTGATTATTCAGGTCTTTGAATGTTAACACTGGCTGAAATACAGCATTTTATATTTTATATGTCTGTATATTATTCTAATTATATCAAAAGGGGCGTAAGAAAACTATTTTGTAATATTTGTTGAAACGAACGTGTTTTACAGACCTGTTCAAGGTTGTTAACTCATAGTGAAATTATAATACGATGGTTAATTGTTTGACGAACAGTTTGGGAATAATTATTTATTTAATACTAAATTCCATTCAGAAGGTAGATTATCATGTATTAAGGTCTTGGGAAGGTGTCATGGTTGTTTCAAAGTATACTTATATATCAAAATTTTTTTTAACGGGGCATGTTGTGGTGTGTGAGTTATGCTGGGGGAAAGGGGTATTGTGAATTATTGAACACAGGAGTAATTACCCATATATATAAATGTCCAGGGTTCCTGATTAAGACGACGACCTGATTCGTTCCAGGAGGTGGCTGAACAACTGCTACCCATGCCGTTAACCTAGCAACTTTCCGCCTTGGCTGCCGGTAGGAAGAGATGGACAACACGCCACAAACCCCTCATGCTCAGTGCCGGACTATAAGCAGGTGACATTTATGCCTTAAAAAAAAAAATATCTTGGCCGCTACAATTTATAACATGTGACATTATTCCCGGAATGGCTCCAGTTAAAGTTTCGTTTGAGCACAAGTCCAGCGCGACATTAGTATTATAAAATTTATCAGTAACTTTACGAATGCTTACGCCCCCAGAATAAGTGTAAACCCAGACGGGGTCATGCGTCAGCCGATTTTGATGTTAAATTTTTTTTTTACTGTAAAAGTGTGCGGAACTGAAGGTTACTGATTCGTATAGGTGTTAATTATTCATTCATGGGTGCTGGGGAACTTTTGTTGGGGATTTTCTTGATTTATATATATATATATATGGGTTTTTTTTTTTTTTTTTTTTTTTTAAAGGTTTGGGGGTGCTTTAACCTGTGGCCGTCACCTGTTGGTGCCGTCATCCGCAGATCTCTGACATGTTAAATTTTGTTGGATCTGGTTCGGGCGCATGGCCGTGCCTGAGGTCAAATCAGTTCTCTATGAACGCCTCAAATATGTTTTATTATGTTCTATCCATAGATTCTACATTTTATAAAATTCATTTTAGCTGTTTAATAATTCTGTAATAAGTCAATTTTTATTATTTTTTTTTACTGCCATAGCCAGTGCATTAATTGTTGAGTTTTTTTTATATGAGCACACTACCTGTTCTCGCTACTTCAATTATAAATGTAAAGTTGTAAAATCAGTATCAGTTCTATGTTATTTTCTGGTGGTTACGTCCCACTGGGTTTTTCGCTCATATTTGTATTTTTGTAAGAGCATGAGAGAAGGTGAGAAATATGCAGTTTATAAGACCGTGCAGCCATGTTGACCTTGCGATGGCACCTTACTATTTGGGGGAACAAAACCTAAAATTTTTTTCTATTATGCATTGTAACTTAAGAGCTGTTCTGACTGTCTTGCCAATTTGACTTTGGCCATTTCTTATGCTTGTAATCATTTCGTTTTCTTATAACTCAGTTATACTCTGAAGATTTAAAGGATTTTGTTTTCTTAAATGAGAAGTTTTTAAGGCTTGCTGGGCACTTTATCTGATTACGGTAGTTTGGGGTGGGGGTCTTGATGATACATACTGGGGTTTTCCACATGCCCCTGCGGTATGATGAAAATATATAGGCTGTCGGCCAGGTGAACATGTGTGTGTGGTATATGTATATATATATATGTTTTCTATGTGTATTCATGTATGTGCATTGATTGTATTTGTATTTTATGTGCATGTTAATTATGTCTTTTGATACTAAATGTTGGATTGAAATGGGGATATTAGAATGATTTATATGATGTTGAATCTATATGTATTTATGATGAATTTTTGAATTTATGAAGTTATGATGTTACATATGTATATTTTAAGAACGTTTAAAGATCGCAAAAAAATTTGACATTACATTGTTATGCCATTTTGGGGGGGGGGGAGTGGATATTACAAAATTTTTTTTGAATGACACTTGTATGTTGTATATATATATATATATATATATATATATATATATATATATATTAATGTATAGAATGTTAGAATGTCAAGGAGTGGATTGGAAATTTTTAATGAAAATTTAAATTATATTAAAATTCTATTGGGGCTAAAGAATTTGGCTAAAAACAAAAATTGAAAACCAAATTAGAAATAATAAAGATTGTTATTGCTTTTTAACAAACGAGTTTTAATTGCAAGTCCCGTCTCACTGGACCCAGCGCATTTTTTGCTTCTCTAGGCCCTCCGCCTAGTTTTAATTAACTAGTGGCCCCTCTTTCAAAAAAAAAAAAAAAAAAAAAAAAAAAAAAAAAAAAAAAAAAAAAAAAAAAAAAAAAAAATTTTGAAAGAGGGGTTACAAATGGTAGCAGAGCGTGGTTTATTCAAGGGTCGAACCCTTGGGTCCTTGGGTGTGACGGGGCTTGCAAACTCGGAAATAGTTTGAAAAAACGTCAAACTTCAAAACCTTTGAAAATGAATAGGTGTAGATGCAATATCAGGTTTAATATTTTATGTATATATGTATTGTGTATGAATCATTGTTATTCGATTTGGAATTGTAAATCTGATGCCGCCACGTGGCATGCGTTGCAGTTGGTTTTTTGTTGTTGTTGTTGAGACTGGACCTAACCGGAGATCACGGGGGAATTTCCGGGGTAATAGTCTGCCTTATTAATAGTTATGGAAGTAATAGCGCATGGGGTTAGCAGGATTCGGTATGGCCCGACCGGAAGTCGGTATCGTCACCGACAAGATTGAGTCTCTGAAGATTGTAATAAATGTCTTTGTTGAAGCGTTATATGTTGTGGTAGGTGTTCGGTGGTGTGGATTGTAGTTCTATGTTCGTGTCTGATGTTGTTTCTCCTCTTGCGTGTGGTGGTTGATGGAGAGTTGGTTCTGGAGTGGGTCAGGTTTTCTCAGCGCTAGGGAACCCGGAGGTCGCTCAAAGGAAGAGTCAGTTACTTGAGTTTTTCCTGATTCTTTGAGACTATGTTTTGTAAGTTAGGTTTGTGTTAGGTGTTTCGTGGGAATTTAGGTTTTGTTGTTGTGTGTTGTGAATTGTGCAATCCTGGCGGCGGTATGCTATCAGAAATTGACCCACCCCGTTTCAGGAGTCCTCCAGAAACTTTCCGTGTTGTATGGAGTAGATGAGGACAGGTTGTTGGTCTTCTTGGAACTGGTCCTGCAGTTGGCAGACTTCCCGCGGGTGTCCGATGGGGAGGTCTTGTCCCTTATATACCCGTTTGCCGGGGTTCATTGGCGTGTCTGGTCACCAACACTCTGCGTCGGGGCGGCAGTGTCGACGCTTTCCATGGGGAAGTGTTGGATTTCTTCATACCCCATCGACGACGTGCCCAGCTGAAGTTTGATTTATTTTATCGCCTACAGGCCAACGGAGAGGCATTGCGGGACTTCGTGCACGATGTACGGAAAGCTGCCCGGCTATTAAGGTTGGGGTTGCCCGAGAGGGAGGTTATACAGGCAATTCTGGAATGACTGAATCCCCAAGAGAGATCTCGATTGATATTCGATATAGTGAAATTATAATACGATGGTTTATTTGTTGGCGAACAGTTTGGGAATAATTATTTATTTAATACTAAATTCCATTCAGAAGGTAGATTATCATGTATTAAGGTCTTGGGAAGGTGTCATGGTTGTTTCAAAGTATACTTATATTTCAAAATTTTTTTAAACGGGGCATGTTGTGGTGTGTGAGTTATGCTGGGGGAAAGGGGTATTGTGAATTATTGAACACTTGAGTAATTACCCATATATATAAATGTCCAGGGTTGCTGATTAAGACGACGACCTGATTCGCTCCAGGAGGTGGCTGAACAACTGCTACCCATGCCGTTAACCTAGCAACTTTCCGCCTTGGCTGCCGGTAGGAAGAGATGGACAACACGCCACAAACCCCTCATGCTCAGTGCCGGACTATAAGCAGGTGACATTTATGCCTTAAAAAAAAAAATATCTTGGCCGCTACAATTTATAACATGTGACATTATTCCCGGAATGGCTCCAGTTAAAGTTTCGTTTGTGCACAAGTCCAGCGCGACATTAGTATTATAAAACTTATCAGTAACTTTACGAATGCTTACGCCCCCAGAATAAGTGTAAACCCAGACGGGGTCATGCGTCAGCCGATTTTGATGTTAAATTTTTTTTTACTGTAAAAGTGTGCGGAACTGGACGTTACTGATTCGTATAGGTGTTAATTATTCATGCATGGGTGCTGGGGTACGTTTGTTGGGGATTTTCTTGATTTATATATATATATATATATATGGGTTTTAGTTTTTTTTAAATAATTTAAAGGTTTGGGGGTGCTTTAACCTGTGGCCGTCACCTGTTGGTGCCGTCATCCGCAGATCTCTGACATGTTAAATTTTGTTGGATCTGGTTCGGGCGCATGGCCGTGCCTGAGGTCAAATCAGCTCTCTATGAACGCCTCAAATATGTTTTATTATGTTCTATCCATAGATTCTACATTTTATAAAATTCATTTTAGCTGTTTAATAATTCTGTAATAAGTAAATTTTTATTATTTTTTTTTACTGCCATAGCCAGTGCATTAATTGTTGAGTTTTTTTTATATGAGCACACAACCTGTTCTCGCTACTTCAATTATAAATGTAAAGTTGTAAAATCAGTATCAGTTCTATGTTATTTTCTGGTGGTTACGTCCCACTGGGTTTTTCGCTCATATTTGTATTTTTATAAGAGCATGAGAGAAGGTGAGAAATATGCAGTTTATAAGACCGTGCAGCCATGTTGACCTTGCGATGGCACCTTACTATTTGGGGGAACAAAACCTAAACTTTTTTTCTATTATGCATTGTAACTTAAGAGCTCTTCTGACTGTCTTGCCAATTTGACTTTGGCCATTTCTTATGCTTGTAATCATTTCGTTTTGTTATAACTCAGTTATACTCTGACGAGTTAAAGGATTTTGTTTTCTTAAATGAGAAGTTTTTAATGCTTGCTGGGCACTTTATCTGATTACGGTAGTTTGGGGTGGGGGTCTTGATGATACATACTGGGGTTTTCCACATGCCCCTGCGGTATGATGAAAATATATAGGCTGTCGGCCAGGTGAACATGTGTGTGTGGTATATGTATATATATATATATGTTTTCTATGTGTATTCATGTATGTGCATTGATTGTATTTGTATTTTATGTGCATGTTAATTATGTCTTTTGATACTAAATGTTGGATTGAAATGGGGATATTAGAATGATTTATATGATGTTGAATCTATATGTATTTATGATGAATTTTTGAATTTATGAAGTTATGATGTTACATATGTATATTTTAAGAACGTTTAAAGATCGCAAAAAAATTTGACATTACATTGTTATGCCATTTGGAGGGGGGGGGAGTGGATATTACAAAATTTTTTTTGAATGACACTTGTATGATGTATATATATATATATATATATATATATATATATATATAATGTATAGAATGTTAGAATGTCAAGGAGTGGATTGGAAGTTTTTAATGAAAATTTAAATTATATTAAAATTCTATTGGGGCTAAAGAATTTGGCTAAAAACAAAAATTGAAAACCAAATTAGAAATAATAAAGATTGTTATTGCTTTCTAACAAACGAGTTTTAATTGCAAGTCCCGTCTCACTGGACCCAGCGCATTTTTTGCTTCTCTAGGCCCTCCGCCTAGTTTTAATTAACTAGTGGCCCCTCTTTCAAAAAAAAAAAAAAAAAAAAAAAAAAAAAAAATTTGAAAGAGGGGTTACAAATGGTAGCAGAGCGTGGTTTATTCAAGGGTCGAACCCTTGGGTCCTTGGGTGTGACGGGGCTTGCAAACTCGGAAATAGTTTGAAAAAACGTCAAACTTCAAAACCTTTGAAAATGAATAGGTGTAGATGCAATATCAGGTTTAATATTTTATGTATATATGTATTGTGTATGAATCATTGTTATTCGATTTGGAATTGTAAATCTGATGCCGCCACGTGGCATGCGTTGCAGTTGGTTTTTTGTTGTTGTTGTTGAGACTGGACCTAACCGGAGATCACGGGGGAATTTCCGGGGTAATAGTCTGCCTTATTAATAGTTATGGAAGTAATAGCGCATGGGGTTAGCAGGATTCGGTATGGCCCGACCGGAAGTCGGTATCGTCACCGACAAGATTGAGTCTCTGAAGATTGTAATAAATGTCTTTGTTGAAGCGTTATATGTTGTGGTAGGTGTTCGGTGGTGTGGATTGTAGTTCTATGTTCGTGTCTGATGTTGTTTCTCCTCTTGCGTGTGGTGGTTGATGGAGAGTTGGTTCTGGAGTGGGTCAGGTTTTCTCAGCGCTAGGGAACCCGGAGGTCGCTCAAAGGAAGAGTCAGTTACTTGAGTTTTTCCTGATTCTTTGTGACTATGTTTTGTAAGTTAGGTTTGTGTTAGGTGTTTCGTGGGAATTTAGGTTTTGTTGTTGTGTGTTGTGAATTGTGCAATCCTGGCGGCGGTATGCTATCAGAAATTGACCCACCCCGTTTCAGGAGTCCTCCAGAAACTTTCCGTGTTGTATGGAGTAGATGAGGACAGGTTGTTGGTCTTCTTGGAACTGGTCCTGCAGTTGGCAGACTTCCCGGGGGTGTCCGATGGGGAGGTCTTGTCCCTTATATACCCGTTTGCCGGGGTTCATTGGCGTGTCTGGTCACCAACACTCTGCGTCGGGGCGGCAGTGTCGACGCTTTCCATGGGGAAGTGTTGGATTTCTTCATACCCCATCGACGACGTGCCCAGCTGAAGTTTGATTTATTTTATCGCCTACAGGCCAACGGAGAGGCATTGCGGGACTTCGTGCACGATGTACGGAAAGCTGCCCGGCTATTAAGGTTGGGGTTGCCCGAGAGGGAGGTTATACAGGCAATTCTGGAATGACTGAATCCCCAAGAGAGATCTCGATTGATATTCGATATAGTGAAATTATAATACGATGGTTTATTTGTTGGCGAACAGTTTGGGAATAATTATTTATTTAATACTAAATTCCATTCAGAAGGTAGATTATCATGTATTAAGGTCTTGGGAAGGTGTCATGGTTGTTTCAAAGTATACTTATATTTCAAAATTTTTTTAAACGGGGCATGTTGTGGTGTGTGAGTTATGCTGGGGGAAAGGGGTATTGTGAATTATTGAACACTTGAGTAATTACCCATATATATAAATGTCCAGGGTTGCTGATTAAGACGACGACCTGATTCGCTCCAGGAGGTGGCTGAACAACTGCTACCCATGCCGTTAACCTAGCAACTTTCCGCCTTGGCTGCCGGTAGGAAGAGATGGACAACACGCCACAAACCCCTCATGCTCAGTGCCGGACTATAAGCAGGTGACATTTATGCCTTAAAAAAAAAAATATCTTGGCCGCTACAATTTATAACATGTGACATTATTCCCGGAATGGCTCCAGTTAAAGTTTCGTTTGTGCACAAGTCCAGCGCGACATTAGTATTATAAAACTTATCAGTAACTTTACGAATGCTTACGCCCCCAGAATAAGTGTAAACCCAGACGGGGTCATGCGTCAGCCGATTTTGATGTTAAATTTTTTTTTACTGTAAAAGTGTGCGGAACTGGACGTTACTGATTCGTATAGGTGTTAATTATTCATGCATGGGTGCTGGGGTACGTTTGTTGGGGATTTTCTTGATTTATATATATATATATATATATGGGTTTTAGTTTTTTTTAAATAATTTAAAGGTTTGGGGGTGCTTTAGCCTGTGGCCGTCACCTGTTGGTGCCGTCATCCGCAGATCTCTGACATGTTAAATTTTGTTGGATCTGGTTCGGGCGCATGGCCGTGCCTGAGGTCAAATCAGCTCTCTATGAACGCCTCAAATATGTTTTATTATGTTCTATCCATAGATTCTACATTTTATAAAATTCATTTTAGCTGTTTAATAATTCTGTAATAAGTAAATTTTTATTATTTTTTTTTACTGCCATAGCCAGTGCATTAATTGTTGAGTTTTTTTTATATGAGCACACAACCTGTTCTCGCTACTTCAATTATAAATGTAAAGTTGTAAAATCAGTATCAGTTCTATGTTATTTTCTGGTGGTTACGTCCCACTGGGTTTTTCGATCATATTTGTATTTTTTTAAGAGCATGAGAGAAGGTGAGAAATATGCAGTTTATAAGACCGTGCAGCCATGTTGACCTTGCGATGGCACCTTACTATTTGGGGGAACAAAACCTAAACTTTTTTTCTATTATGCATTGTAACTTAAGAGCTCTTCTGACTGTCTTGCCAATTTGACTTTGGCCATTTCTTATGCTTGTAATCATTTCGTTTTGTTATAACTCAGTTATACTCTGACGAGTTAAAGGATTTTGTTTTCTTAAATGAGAAGTTTTTAAGGCTTGCTGGGCACTTTATCTGATTACGGTAGTTTGGGGTGGGGGTCTTGATGATACATACTGGGGTTTTCCACATGCCCCTGCGGTATGATGAAAATATATAGGCTGTCGGCCAGGTGAACATGTGTGTGTGGTATATGTATATATATATATATGTTTTCTATGTGTATTCATGTATGTGCATTGATTGTATTTGTATTTTATGTGCATGTTAATTATGTCTTTTGATACTAAATGTTGGATTGAAATGGGGATATTAGAATGATTTATATGATGTTGAATCTATATGTATTTATGATGAATTTTTGAATTTATGAAGTTATGATGTTACATATGTATATTTTAAGAACGTTTAAAGATCGCAAAAAAATTTGACATTACATTGTTATGCCATTATGAGGGGGGGGGAGTGGATATTACAAAATTTTTTTTGAATGACACTTGTATGATGTATATATATATATATATATATATATATATATATAATGTATAGAATGTTAGAATGTCAAGGAGTGGATTGGAAGTTTTTAATGAAAATTTAAATTATATTAAAATTCTATTGGGGCTAAAGAATTTGGCTAAAAACAAAAATTGAAAACCAAATTAGAAATAATAAAGATTGTTATTGCTTTCTAACAAACGAGTTTTAATTGCAAGTCCCGTCTCACTGGACCCAGCGCATTTTTTGCTTCTCTAGGCCCTCCGCCTAGTTTTAATTAACTAGTGGCCCCTCTTTCAAAAAAAAAAAAAAAAAAAAGTTAAAAAGCAAAAAAAAATTTGAAAGAGGGGTTACAAATGGTAGCAGAGCGTGGTTTATTCAAGGGTCGAACCCTTGGGTCCTTGGGTGTGACGGGGCTTGCAAACTCGGAAATAGTTTGAAAAAACGTCAAACTTCAAAACCTTTGAAAATGAATAGGTGTAGATGCAATATCAGGTTTAATATTTTATGTATATATGTATTGTGTATGAATCATTGTTATTCGATTTGGAATTGTAAATCTGATGCCGCCACGTGGCATGCGTTGCAGTTGGTTTTTTGTTGTTGTTGTTGAGACTGGACCTAACCGGAGATCACGGGGGAATTTCCGGGGTAATAGTCTGCCTTATTAATAGTTATGGAAGTAATAGCGCATGGGGTTAGCAGGATTCGGTATGGCCCGACCGGAAGTCGGTATCGTCACCGACAAGATTGAGTCTCTGAAGATTGTAATAAATGTCTTTGTTGAAGCGTTATATGTTGTGGTAGGTGTTCGGTGGTGTGGATTGTAGTTCTATGTTCGTGTCTGATGTTGTTTCTCCTCTTGCGTGTGGTGGTTGATGGAGAGTTGGTTCTGGAGTGGGTCAGGTTTTCTCAGCGCTAGGGAACCCGGAGGTCGCTCAAAGGAAGAGTCAGTTACTTGAGTTTTTCCTGATTCTTTGTGACTATGTTTTGTAAGTTAGGTTTGTGTTAGGTGTTTCGTGGGAATTTAGGTTTTGTTGTTGTGTGTTGTGAATTGTGCAATCCTGGCGGCGGTATGCTATCAGAAATTGACCCACCCCGTTTCAGGAGTCCTCCAGAAACTTTCCGTGTTGTATGGAGTAGATGAGGACAGGTTGTTGGTCTTCTTGGAACTGGTCCTGCAGTTGGCAGACTTCCCGGGGGTGTCCGATGGGGAGGTCTTGTCCCTTATATACCCGTTTGCCGGGGTTCATTGGCGTGTCTGGTCACCAACACTCTGCGTCGGGGCGGCAGTGTCGACGCTTTCCATGGGGAAGTGTTGGATTTCTTCATACCCCATCGACGACGTGCCCAGCTGAAGTTTGATTTATTTTATCGCCTACAGGCCAACGGAGAGGCATTGCGGGACTTCGTGCACGATGTACGGAAAGCTGCCCGGCTATTAAGGTTGGGGTTGCCCGAGAGGGAGGTTATACAGGCAATTCTGGAATGACTGAATCCCCAAGAGAGATCTCGATTGATATTCGATATAGTGAAATTATAATACGATGGTTTATTTGTTGGCGAACAGTTTGGGAATAATTATTTATTTAATACTAAATTCCATTCAGAAGGTAGATTATCATGTATTAAGGTCTTGGGAAGGTGTCATGGTTGTTTCAAAGTATACTTATATTTCAAAATGTTTTTAAACGGGGCATGTTGTGGTGTGTGAGTTATGCTGGGGGAAAGGGGTATTGTGAATTATTGAACACTTGAGTAATTACCCATATATATAAATGTCCAGGGTTGCTGATTAAGACGACGACCTGATTCGCTCCAGGAGGTGGCTGAACAACTGCTACCCATGCCGTTAACCTAGCAACTTTCCGCCTTGGCTGCCGGTAGGAAGAGATGGACAACACGCCACAAACCCCTCATGCTCAGTGCCGGACTATAAGCAGGTGACATTTATGCCTTAAAAAAAAAAATATCTTGGCCGCTACAATTTATAACATGTGACATTATTCCCGGAATGGCTCCAGTTAAAGTTTCGTTTGTGCACAAGTCCAGCGCGACATTAGTATTATAAAACTTATCAGTAACTTTACGAATGCTTACGCCCCCAGAATAAGTGTAAACCCAGACGGGGTCATGCGTCAGCCGATTTTGATGTTAAATTTTTTTTTACTGTAAAAGTGTGCGGAACTGGACGTTACTGATTCGTATAGGTGTTAATTATTCATGCATGGGTGCTGGGGTACGTTTGTTGGGGATTTTCTTGATTTATATATATATATATATGGGTTTTAGTTTTTTTTAAATAATTTAAAGGTTTGGGGGTGCTTTAACCTGTGGCCGTCACCTGTTGGTGCCGTCATCCGCAGATCTCTGACATGTTAAATTTTGTTGGATCTGGTTCGGGCGCATGGCCGTGCCTGAGGTCAAATCAGCTCTCTATGAACGCCTCAAATATGTTTTATTATGTTCTATCCATAGATTCTACATTTTATAAAATTCATTTTAGCTGTTTAATAATTCTGTAATAAGTAAATTTTTATTATTTTTTTTTACTGCCATAGCCAGTGCATTAATTGTTGAGTTTTTTTTATATGAGCACACTACCTGTTCTCGCTACTTCAATTATAAATGTAAAGTTGTAAAATCAGTATCAGTTCTATGTTATTTTCTGGTGGTTACGTCCCACTGGGTTTTTCGCTCATATTTGTATTTTTGTAAGAGCATGAGAGAAGGTGAGAAATATGCAGTTTATAAGACTGTGCAGCCATGTTGACCTTGCGATGGCACCTTACTATTTGGGGGAACAAAACCTAAAATTTTTTTCTATTATGCATTGTAACTTAAGAGCTCTTCTGACTGTCTTGCCAATTTGACTTTGGCCATTTCTTATGCTTGTAATCATTTCGTTTTGTTATAACTCAGTTATACTCTGACGAGTTAAAGGATTTTGTTTTCTTAAATGAGAAGTTTTTAAGGCTTGCTGGGCACTTTATCTGATTACGGTAGTTTGGGGTGGGGGTCTTGATGATACATACTGGGGTTTTCCACATGCCCCTGCGGTATGATGAAAATATATAGGCTGTCGGCCAGGTGAACATGTGTGTGTGGTATATGTATATATATATATATATGTTTTCTATGTGTATTCATGTATGTACATTGATTGTATTTGTATTTTATGTGCATGTTAATTATGTCTTTTGATACTAAATGTTGGATTGAAATGGGGATATTAGAATGATTTATATGATGTTGAATCTATATGTATTTATGATGAATTTATTGAATTTATGAAGTTATGATGTTACATATGTATATTTTAAGAACGTTTAAAGATCGCAAAAAAATTTGACATTACATTGTTATGCCATTTTGGGGGGGGGGAGTGGATATTACAAAATTTTTTTTGAATGACACTTGTATGTTGTATATACATATATATATATATATATTAATGTATAGAATGTTAGAATGTCAAGGAGTGGATTGGAAATTTTTAATGAAATTTTAAATTATATTAAAATTCTATTGGGGCTAAAGAATTTGTCTAAAAACAAAAATTGAAAACCAAATTAGAACTAATAAAGATTGTTATTGCTTTTTAACAACCGAGTTTTAATTGCAAGTCCCGTCTCACTGGACCCAGCGCATTTTTTGCTTCTCTAGGCCCTCCGCCTAGTTTTAATTAACTAGTGGCCCCTCTTTCAAAAAAAAAAAAAAAAAAAAAAAGTTATAAGCAAAAAAAAAATTTGAAAGAGCGGTTACAAATGGTAGCAGAGCGTGGTTTATTCTAGGGTCGAACCCTTGGGTCCTTGGGTGTGACGGGGCTTGCAAACTCGGAAATAGTTTGAAAAAACGTCAAACTTCAAAACCTTTGAAAATGAATAGGTGTAGATGCAATATCAGGTTTAATATTTTATGTATATATGTATTGTGTATGAATCATTGTTATTCGATTTGGAATTGTAAATCTGATGCCGCCACGTGGCATGCGTTGCAGTTGGTTTTTTGTTGTTGTTGTTGAGACTGGACCTAACCGGAGATCACGGGGGAATTTCCGGGGTAATAGTCTGCCTTATTAATAGTTATGGAAGTAATAGCGCATGGGGTTAGCAGGATTCGGTATGGCCCGACCGGAAGTCGGTATCGTCACCGACAAGATTGAGTCTCTGAAGATTGTAATAAATGTCTTTGTTGAAGCGTTATATGTTGTGGTAGGTGTTCGGTGGTGTGGATTGTAGTTCTATGTTCGTGTCTGATGTTGTTTCTCCTCTTGCGTGTGGTGGTTGATGGAGAGTTGGTTCTGGAGTGGGTCAGGTTTTCTCAGCGCTAGGGAACCCGGAGGTCGCTCAAAGGAAGAGTCAGTACTTGAGTTTTTCCTGATTCTTTGTGACTATGTTTTGTAAGTTAGGTTTGTGTTAGATGTTTCGTGGGAATTTAGGTTTTGTTGTTGTGTGTTGTGAATTGTGCAATCCTGGCGGCGGTATGCTATCAGAAATTGACCCACCCCGTTTCAGGAGTTCTCCAGAAATTTTCCGTGTTGTATGGAGTAGATGAGGACAGGTTGTTGGTCTTCTTGGAACTGGTCCTGCAGTTGGCAGACTTCCCGGGGGAGTCCGATGGGGAGGTCTTGTCCCTTATATACCCGTATTGCCGGGGTTCATTGGCGGGTCTGGTCACCAAAACTCTGCGTCGGGGCGGCAGTGTCGACGCTTTCCATGGGGAAGTGTTGGATTTCTTCATACCCCATCGACGACGTGTGCCCAGCTGAAGTTTGATTTATTTTATCGCCTACAGGCCAACGGAGAGGCATTGCGGGACTTCGTGCACGATGTACGGAAAGCTGCCCGGCTATTAAGGTTGGGGTTGCCCGAGAGGGAGGTTATACAGGCAATTCTGGAATGACTGAATCCCCAAGAGAGATCTCGTTTGATATTCGATATAGTGAAATTATAATACGATGGTTTATTGGTTGGCGAACAGTTTGGGAATAATTATTTATTTAATACTAAATTCCATTCAGAAGGTAGATTATCATGTATTAAGGTCTTGGGAAGGTGTCATGGTTGTTTCAAAGTATACTTATATTTCAAAATTTTTTTAAACGGGGCATGTTGTGGTGTGTGAGTTATGCTGGGGGAAAGGGGTATTGTGAATTATTGAACACTTGAGTAATTACCCATATATATAAATGTCCAGGGTTGCTGATTAAGACGACGACCTGATTCGCTCCAGGAGGTGGCTGAACAACTGCTACCCATGCCGTTAACCTAGCAACTTTCCGCCTTGGCTGCCGGTAGGAAGAGATGGACAACACGCCACAAACCCCTCATGCTCAGTGCCGGACTATAAGCAGGTGACATTTATGCCTTAAAAAAAAAAAATCTTGGCCGCTACAATTTATAACATGTGACATTATTCCCGGAATGACTCCAGTTAAAGTTTCGTTTGTGCACAAGTCCAGCGCGACATTAGTATTATAAAACTTATCAGTAACTTTACGAATGCTTACGCCCCCAGAATAAGTGTAAACCCAGACGGGGTCATGCGTCAGCCGATTTTGATGTTAAATTTTTTTTTACTGTAAAAGTGTGCGGAATTGAAGGTTACTGATTCGTATAGCTGTTAATTATTCATGCATGGGTGCTGGGGTACTTTTGTTGGGGATTTTCTTGATTTATATATATATATATATATATATATATATATATATATATATATATATATATGGGTTTTAGTTTTTTTTAAATAATTTAAAGGTTTGGGGGTGCTTTAACCTGTGGCCGTCAACTGTTGGTGCCGTCATCCGCAGATCTCTGACATGTTAAATTTTGTTGGATCTGGTTCGGGCGCATGGCCGTGCCTGAGGTCAAATCAGCTCTCTATGAACGCCTCAAATATGTTTTATTATGTTCTATCCATAGATTCTACATTTTATAAAATTCATTTTAGCTGTTTAATAATTCTGTAATAAGTAAATTTTTATTATTTTTTTTTACTGCCATAGCCAGTGCATTAATTGTTGAGTTTTTTTTATATGAGCACACTACCTGTTCTCGCTACTTCAATTATAAATGTAAAGTTGTAAAATCAGTATCAGTTCTATGTTATTTTCTGGTGGTTACGTCCCACTGGGTTTTTCGCTCATATTTGTATTTTTGTAAGAGCATGAGAGAAGGTGAGAAATATGCAGTTTATAAGACCGTGCAGCCATGTTGACCTTGCGATGGCACCTTACTATTTGGGGGAACTAAACCTAAACTTTTTTTCTATTATGCATTGTAACTTAAGAGCTCTTCTGACTGTCTTGCCAATTTGACTTTGGCCATTTCTTATGCTTGTAATCATTTCGTTTTGTTATAACTCAGTTATAATCTGACGAGTTAAAGGATTTTGTTTTCTTAAATGAGAAGTTTTTAAGGCTTGCTGGGCACTTTATCTGATTACGGTAGTTTGGGGTGGGGGTCTTGATGATACATACTGTGGTTTTCCACATGCCCCTGCGGTATGATGAAAATATATAGGCTGTCGGCCAGGTGAACATGTGTGTGTGGTATATGTATATATATATATGTTTTCTATGTGTATTCATGTATGTGCATTGATTGTATTTGTATTTTATGTGCATGTTAATTATGTCTTTTGATACTAAATGTTGGATTGAAATGGGGATATTAGAATGATTTATATGATGTTGAATCTATATGTATTTATGATGAATTTTTGAATTTATGAAGTTATGATGTTACATATGTATATTTTAAGAACGTTTAAAGATCGCAAAAAAATTTGACATTACATTGTTATGCCATTTTGAGGGGGGGGAGTGGATATTACAAAATTTTTTTTGAATGACACTTGTATGATGTATATATATATATATATATATATATATAATGTATAGAATGTTAGAATGTCAAGGAGTGGATTGGAAGTTTTTAATGAAAATTTAAATTATATTAAAATTCTATTGGGGCTAAAGAATTTGGCTAAAAACAAAAATTGAAAACCAAATTAGAAATAATAAAGATTGTTATTGCTTTCTAACAAACGAGTTTTAATTGCAAGTCCCGTCTCACTGGACCCAGCGCATTTTTTGCTTCTCTAGGCCCTCCGCCTAGTTTTAATTAACTAGTGGCCCCTCTTTCAAAAAAAAAAAAAAAAAAGTTAAAAAGCAAAAAAAAATTTGAAAGAGGGGTTACAAATGGTAGCAGAGCGTGGTTTATTCAAGGGTCGAACCCTTGGGTCCTTGGGTGTGACGGGGCTTGCAAACTCGGAAATAGTTTGAAAAAACGTCAAACTTCAAAACCTTTGAAAATGAATAGGTGTAGATGCAATATCAGGTTTAATATTTTATGTATATATGTATTGTGTATGAATCATTGTTATTCGATTTGGAATTGTAAATCTGATGCCGCCACGTGGCATGCGTTGCAGTTGGTTTTTTGTTGTTGTTGTTGAGACTGGACCTAACCGGAGATCACGGGGGATTTTCCGGGGTAATAGTCTGCCATATTAATAGTTATGGAAGTAATAGCGCATGGGATTAGCAGGATTCGGTATGGCCCGACCGGAAGTCGGTATCGTCACCGACAAGATTGAGTCTCTGAAGATTGTAATAAATGTCTTTGTTGAAGCGTTATATGTTGTGGTAGGTGTTCGGTGGTGTGGATTGTAGTTCTATGTTCGTGTCTGATGTTGTTTCTCCTCTTGCGTGTGGTGGTTGATGGAGAGTTGGTTCTGGAGTGGGTTAGGTTTTCTCAGCGCTAGGGAACCCGGAGGTCGCTCAAAGGAAGAGTCAGTTACTTGAGTTTTTCCTGATTCTTTGTGACTATGTTTTGTAAGTTAGGTTTGTGTTAGGTGTTTCGTGGGAATTTAGGTTTTGTTGTTGTGTGTTGTGAATTGTGCAATCCTGGCGGCGGTATGCTATCAGAAATTGACCCACCCCGTTTCAGGAGTCCTCCAGAAACTTTCCGTGTTGTATGGAGTAGATGAGGACAGGTTGTTGGTCTTCTTGGAACTGGTCCTGCAGTTGGCAGACTTCCCGGGGGTGTCCGATGGGGAGGTCTTGTCCCTTATATACCCGTTTGCCGGGGTTCATTGGCGTGTCTGGTCACCAACACTCTGCGTCGGGGCGGCAGTGTCGACGCTTTCCATGGGGAAGTGTTGGATTTCTTCATACCCCATCGACGACGTGCCCAGCTGAAGTTTGATTTATTTTATCGCCTACAGGCCAACGGAGAGGCATTGCGGGACTTCGTGCACGATGTACGGAAAGCTGCCCGGCTATTAAGGTTGGGGTTGCCCGAGAGGGAGGTTATACAGGCAATTCTGGAATGACTGAATCCCCAAGAGAGATCTCGATTGATATTCGATATAGTGAAATTATAATACGATGGTTTATTTGTTGGCGAACAGTTTGGGAATAATTATTTATTTAATACTAAATTCCATTCAGAAGGTAGATTATCATGTATTAAGGTCTTGGGAAGGTGTCATGGTTGTTTCAAAGTATACTTATATTTCAAAATTTTTTTAAACGGGGCATGTTGTGGTGTGTGAGTTATGCTGGGGGAAAGGGGTATTGTGAATTATTGAACACTTGAGTAATTACCCATATATATAAATGTCCAGGGTTGCTGATTAAGACGACGACCTGATTCGCTCCAGGAGGTGGCTGAACAACTGCTACCCATGCCGTTAACCTAGCAACTTTCCGCCTTGGCTGCCGGTAGGAAGAGATGGACAACACGCCACAAACCCCTCATGCTCAGTGCCGGACTATAAGCAGGTGACATTTATGCCTTAAAAAAAAAATATCTTGGCCGCTACAATTTATAACATGTGACATTATTCCCGGAATGGCTCCAGTTAAAGTTTCGTTTGTGCACAAGTCCAGCGCGACATTAGTATTATAAAACTTATCAGTAACTTTACGAATGCTTACGCCCCCAGAATCAGTGTAAACCCAGACGGGGTCATGCGTCAGCCGATTTTGATGTTAAATTTTTTTTACTGTAAAAGTGTGCGGAATTGAAGGTTACTGATTCGTATAGCTGTTAATTATTCATGCATGGGTGCTGGGGTACTTTTGTTGGGGATTTTCTTGATTTATATATATATACATATATGGGTTTTAGTTTTTTTTAAATAATTTAAAGGTTTGGGGGTGCTTTAACCTGTGGCCGTCACCTGTTGGTGCCGTCATCCGCAGATCTCTGACATGTTAAATTTTGTTGGATCTGGTTCGGGCGCATGGCCGTGCCTGAGGTCAAATCAGCTCTCTATGAACGCCTCAAATATGTTTTATTATGTTCTATCCATAGATTCTACATTTTATAAAATTCATTTTAGCTGTTCAATAATTCTGTAATAAGTAAATATTTATTATTTTTTTTACTGCCATAGCCAGTGCATTAATTGTTGAGTTTTTTTTATATGAGCACACTACCTGTTCTCGCTACTTCAATTATAAATGTAAAGTTGTAAAATCAGTATCAGTTCTATGTTATTTTCTGGTGGTTACGTCCCACTGGGTTTTTCGCTCATATTTGTATTTTTGTAAGAGCATGAGAGAAGGTGAGAAATATGCAGTTTATAAGACCGTGCAGCCATGTTGACCTTGCGATGGCACCTTACTATTTGGGGGAACAAAACCTAAACTTTTTTTCCATTATGCATTGTAACTTAAGAGCTCTTCTGACTGTCTTGCCAATTTGACTTTGGCCATTTCTTATGCTTGTAATCATTTCGTTTTGTTATAACTCAGTTATACTCTGATGAGTTAAAGGATTTTGTTTTCTTAAATGAGAAGTTTTTAAGGCTTGCTGGGCACTTTATCTGATTACGGTAGTTTGGGGTGGGGGTCTTGATGATACATACTGGGGTTTTCCACATGCCCCTGCGGTATGATGAAAATATATAGGCTGTCGGCCAGGTGAACATGTGTGTGTGGTATATGTATATATATATATGTTTTCTATGTGTATTCATGTATGTGCATTGATTGTATTTGTATTTTATGTGCATGTTAATTATGTCTTTTGATACTAAATGTTGGATTGAAATGGGGATATTAGAATGATTTATATGATGTTGAATCTATATGTATTTATGATGAATTTTTGAATTTATGAAGTTATGATGTTACATATGTATATTTTAAGAACGTTTAAAGATCGCAAAAAAATTTGACATTACATTGTTATGCCATTTTGAGGGGGGGGAGTGGATATTACAAAATTTTTTTTGAATGACACTTGTATGATGTATATATATATATATATATATATATATAATGTATAGAATGTTAGAATGTCAAGGAGTGGATTGGAAGTTTTTAATGAAAATTTAAATTATATTAAAATTCTATTGGGGCTAAAGAATTTGGCTAAAAACAAAAATTGAAAACCAAATTAGAAATAATAAAGATTGTTATTGCTTTCTAACAAACGAGTTTTAATTGCAAGTCCCGTCTCACTGGACCCAGCGCATTTTTTGCTTCTCTAGGCCCTCCGCCTAGTTTTAATTAACTAGTGGCCCCTCTTTCAAAAAAAAAAAAAAAAAAAAGTTAAAAAGCAAAAAAAAATTTGAAAGAGGGGTTACAAATGGTAGCAGAGCGTGGTTTAATCAAGGGTCGAACCCTTGGGTCCTTGGGTGTGACGGGGCTTGCAAACTCGGAAATAGTTTGAAAAAACGTCAATCTTCAAAACCTTTGAAAATGAATAGGTGTAGATGCAATATCAGGTTTAATATTTTATGTATATATGTATTGTGTATGAATCATTGTTATTCGATTTGGAATTGTAAATCTGATGCCGCCACGTGGCATGCGTTGCAGTTGGTTTTTTGTTGTTGTTGTTGAGACTGGACCTAACCGGAGATCACGGGGGAATTTCCGGGGTAATAGTCTGCCATATTAATAGTTATGGAAGTAATAGCGCATGGGGTTAGCAGGATTCGGTATGGCCCGACCGGAAGTCGGTATCGTCACCGACAAGATTGAGTCTCTGAAGATTGTAATAAATGTCTTTGTTGAAGCGTTATATGTTGTGGTAGGTGTTCGGTGGTGTGGATTGTAGTTCTATGTTCGTGTCTGATGTTGTTTCTCCTCTTGCGTGTGGTGGTTGATGGAGAGTTGGTTCTGGAGTGGGTCAGGTTTTCTCAGCGCTAGGGAACCCGGAGGTCGCTCAAAGGAAGAGTCAGTTACTTGAGTTTTTCCTGATTCTTTGTGACTATGTTTTGTAAGTTAGGTTTGTGTTAGGTGTTTCGTGGGAATTTAGGTTTTGTTGTTGTGTGTTGTGAATTGTGCAATCCTGGCGGCGGTATGCTATCAGAAATTGACCCACCCCGTTTCAGGAGTCCTCCAGAAACTTTCCGTGTTGTATGGAGTAGATGAGGACAGGTTGTTGGTCTTCTTGGAACTGGTCCTGCAGTTGGCAGACTCCCCGGGGGTGTCCGATGGGGAGGTCTTGTCCCTTATATACCCGTTTGCCGGGGTTCATTGGCGTGTCTGGTCACCAACACTCTGCGTCGGGGCGGCAGTGTCGACGCTTTCCATGGGGAAGTGTTGGATTTCTTCATACCCCATCGACGACGTGCCCAGCTGAAGTTTGATTTATTTTATCGCCTACAGGCCAACGGAGAGGCATTGCGGGACTTCGTGCACGATGTACGGAAAGCTGCCCGGCTATTAAGGTTGGGGTTGCCCGAGAGGGAGGTTATACAGGCAATTCTGGAATGACTGAATCCCCAAGAGAGATCTCGTTTGATATTCGATATAGTGAAATTATAATACGATGGTTTATTGGTTGGCGAACAGTTTGGGAATAATTATTTATTTAATACTAAATTCCATTCAGAAGGTAGATTATCATGTATTAAGGTCTTGGGAAGGTGTCATGGTTGTTTCAAAGTATACTTATATTTCAAAATTTTTTTAAACGGGGCATGTTGTGGTGTGTGAGTTATGCTGGGGGAAAGGGGTATTGTGAATTATTGAACACTTGAGTAATTACCCATATATATAAATGTCCAGGGTTGCTGATTAAGACGACGACCTGATTCGCTCCAGGAGGTGGCTGAACAACTGCTACCCATGCCGTTAACCTAGCAACTTTCCGCCTTGGCTGCCGGTAGGAAGAGATGGACAACACGCCACAAACCCCTCATGCTCAGTGCCGGACTATAAGCAGGTGACATTTATGCCTTAAAAAAAAAATATCTTGGCCGCTACAATTTATAACATGTGACATTATTCCCGGAATGGCTCCAGTTAAAGTTTCGTTTGTGCACAAGTCCAGCGCGACATTAGTATTATAAAACTTATCAGTAACTTTACGAATGCTTACGCCCCCAGAATAAGTGTAAACCCAGACGGGGTCATGCGTCAGCCGATTTTGATGTTAAATTTTTTTTTACTGTAAAAGTGTGCGGAACTGGACGTTACTGATTCGTATAGGTGTTAATTATTCATGCATGGGTGCTGGGGTACGTTTGTTGGGGATTTTCTTGATTTATATATATATGTATATATATATATATATGGGTTTTAGTTTTTTTTAAATAATTTAAAGGTTTGGGGGTGCTTTAACCTGTGGCCGTCACCTGTTGGTGCCGTCATCCGCAGATCTCTGACATGTTAAATTTTGTTGGATCTGGTTCGGGCGCATGGCCGTGCCTGAGGTCAAATCAGCTCTCTATGAACGCCTCAAATATGTTTTATTATGTTCTATCCATAGATTCTACATTTTATAAAATTCATTTTAGCTGTTTAATAATTCTGTAATAAGTAAATTTTTATTATTTTTTTTTACTGCCATAGCCAGTGCATTAATTGTTGAGTTTTTTTTATATGAGCACACAACCTGTTCTCGCTACTTCAATTATAAATGTAAAGTTGTAAAATCAGTATCAGTTCTATGTTATTTTCTGGTGGTTACGTCCCACTGGGTTTTTCGCTCATATTTGTATTTTTGTAAGAGCATGAGAGAAGGTGAGAAATATGCAGTTTATAAGACCGTGCAGCCATGTTGACCTTGCGATGGCACCTTACTATTTGCGGGAACAAAACCTAAACTTTTTTTCTATTATGCATTGTAACTTAAGAGCTCTTCTGACTGTCTTGCCAATTTGACTTTGGCCATTTCTTATGCTTGTAATCATTTCGTTTTGTTATAACTCAGTTATACTCTGACGAGTTAAAGGATTTTGTTTTCTTAAATGAGAAGTTTTTAAGGCTTGCTGGGCACTTTATCTGATTACGGTAGTTTGGGGTGGGGGTCTTGATGATACATACTGGGGTTTTCCACATGCCCCTGCGGTATGATGAAAATATATAGGCTGTCGGCCAGGTGAACATGTGTGTGTGGTATATGTATATATATATATGTTTTCTATGTGTATTCATGTATGTGCATTGATTGTATTTGTATTTTATGTGCATGTTAATTATGTCTTTTGATACTAAATGTTGGATTGAAATGGGGATATTAGAATGATTTATATGATGTTGAATCTATATGTATTTATGATGAATTTTTGAATTTATGAAGTTATGATGTTACATATGTATATTTTAAGAACGTTTAAAGATCGCAAAAAAATTTGACATTACATTGTTATGCCATTTTGAGGGGGGGGAGTGGATATTACAAAATTTTTTTTGAATGACACTTGTATGATGTATATATATATATATATATATATATAATGTATAGAATGTTAGAATGTCAAGGAGTGGATTGGAAGTTTTTAATGAAAATTTAAATTATATTAAAATTCTATTGGGGCTAAAGAATTTTTTCTAAAAACAAAAATTGAAAACCAAATTAGAACTAATAAAGATTGTTATTGCTTTTTAACAACCGAGTTTTAATTGCAAGTCCCGTCTCACTGGACCCAGCGCATTTTTTGCTTCTCTAGGCCCTCCGCCTAGTTTTAATTAACTAGTGGCCCCTCTTTCAAAAAAAAAAAAAAAAAAATTTATAAGCAAAAAAAAAATTTGAAAGAGCGGTTACAAATGGTAGCAGAGCGTGGTTTATTCTAGGGTCGAACCCTTGGGTCCTTGGGTGTGACGGGGCTTGCAAACTCGGAAATAGTTTGAAAAAACGTCAAACTTCAAAACCTTTGAAAATGAATAGGTGTAGATGCAATATCAGGTTTAATATTTTATGTATATATGTATTGTGTATGAATCATTGTTATTCGATTTGGAATTGTAAATCTGATGCCGCCACGTGGCATGCGTTGCAGTTGGTTTTTTGTTGTTGTTGTTGAGACTGGACCTAACCGGAGATCACGGGGGAATTTCCGGGGTAATAGTCTGCCTTATTAATAGTTATGGAAGTAATAGCGCATGGGGTTAGCAGGATTCGGTATGGCCCGACCGGAAGTCGGTATCGTCACCGACAAGATTGAGTCTCTGAAGATTGTAATAAATGTCTTTGTTGAAGCGTTATATGTTGTGGTAGGTGTTCGGTGGTGTGGATTGTAGTTCTATGTTCGTGTCTGATGTTGTTTCTCCTCTTGCGTGTGGTGGTTGATGGAGAGTTGGTTCTGGAGTGGGTCAGGTTTTCTCAGCGCTAGGGAACCCGGAGGTCGCTCAAAGGAAGAGTCAGTACTTGAGTTTTTCCTGATTCTTTGTGACTATGTTTTGTAAGTTAGGTTTGTGTTAGATGTTTCGTGGGAATTTAGGTTTTGTTGTTGTGTGTTGTGAATTGTGCAATCCTGGCGGCGGTATGCTATCAGAAATTGACCCACCCCGTTTCAGGAGTTCTCCAGAAATTTTCCGTGTTGTATGGAGTAGATGAGGACAGGTTGTTGGTCTTCTTGGAACTGGTCCTGCAGTTGGCAGACTTCCCGGGGGAGTCCGATGGGGAGGTCTTGTCCCTTATATACCCGTATTGCCGGGGTTCATTGGCGGGTCTGGTCACCAAAACTCTGCGTCGGGGCGGCAGTGTCGACGCTTTCCATGGGGAAGTGTTGGATTTCTTCATACCCCATCGACGACGTGTGCCCAGCTGAAGTTTGATTTATTTTATCGCCTACAGGCCAACGGAGAGGCATTGCGGGACTTCGTGCACGATGTACGGAAAGCTGCCCGGCTATTAAGGTTGTGGTTGCCCGAGAGGGAGGTTATACAGGCAATTCTGGAATGACTGAATCCCCAAGAGAGATCTCGTTTGATATTCGATATAGTGAAATTATAATACGATGGTTTATTGGTTGGCGAACAGTTTGGGAATAATTATTTATTTAATACTAAATTCCATTCAGAAGGTAGATTATCATGTATTAAGGTCTTGGGAAGGTGTCATGGTTGTTTCAAAGTATACTTATATTTCAAAATTTTTTTAAACGGGGCATGTTGTGGTGTGTGAGTTATGCTGGGGGAAAGGGGTATTGTGAATTATTGAACACTTGAGTAATTACCCATATATATAAATGTCCAGGGTTGCTGATTAAGACGACGACCTGATTCGCTCCAGGAGGTGGCTGAACAACTGCTACCCATGCCGTTAACCTAGCAACTTTCCGCCTTGGCTGCCGGTAGGAAGAGATGGACAACACGCCACAAACCCCTCATGCTCAGTGCCGGACTATAAGCAGGTGACATTTATGCCTTAAAAAAAAAATATCTTGGCCGCTACAATTTATAACATGTGACATTATTCCCGGAATGACTCCAGTTAAAGTTTCGTTTGTGCACAAGTCCAGCGCGACATTAGTATTATAAAACTTATCAGTAACTTTACGAATGCTTACGCCCCCAGAATAAGTGTAAACCCAGACGGGGTCATGCGTCAGCCGATTTTGATGTTAAATTTTTTTTTACTGTAAAAGTGTGCGGAATTGAAGGTTACTGATTCGTATAGCTGTTAATTATTCATGCATGGGTGCTGGGGTACTTTTGTTGGGGATTTTCTTGATTTATATATATATATATATATGGGTTTTAGTTTTTTTTAAATAATTTAAAGGTTTGGGGGTGCTTTAACCTGTGGCCGTCACCTGTTGGTGCCGTCATCCGCAGATCTCTGACATGTTAAATTTTGTTGGATCTGGTTCGGGCGCATGGCCGTGCCTGAGGTCAAATCAGCTCTCTATGAACGCCTCAAATATGTTTTATTATGTTCTATCCATAGATTCTACATTTTATAAAATTCATTTTAGCTGTTTAATAATTCTGTAATAAGTAAATTTTTATTATTTTTTTTACTGCCATAGCCAGTGCATTAATTGTTGAGTTTTTTTTATATGAGCACACTACCTGTTCTCGCTACTTCAATTATAAATGTAAAGTTGTAAAATCAGTATCAGTTCTATGTTATTTTCTGGTGGTTACGTCCCACTGGGTTTTTCGCTCATATTTGTATTTTTGTAAGAGCATGAGAGAAGGTGAGAAATATGCAGTTTATAAGACCGTGCAGCCATGTTGACCTTGCGATGGCACCTTACTATTTGGGGGAACAAAACCTAAACTTTTTTTCTATTATGCATTGTAACTTAAGAGCTCTTCTGACTGTCTTGCCAATTTGACTTTGGCCATTTCTTATGCTTGTAATCATTTCGTTTTGTTATAACTCAGTTATACTCTGATGAGTTAAAGGATTTTGTTTTCTTAAATGAGAAGTTTTTAAGGCTTGCTGGGCACTTTATCTGATTACGGTAGTTTGGGGTGGGGGTCTTGATGATACATACTGGGGTTTTCCACATGCCCCTGCGGTATGATGAAAATATATAGGCTGTCGGCCAGGTGAACATGTGTGTGTGGTATATGTATATATATATATGTTTTCTATGTGTATTCATGTATGTGCATTGATTGTATTTGTATTTTATGTGCATGTTAATTATGTCTTTTGATACTAAATGTTGGATTGAAATGGGGATATTAGAATGATTTATATGATGTTGAATCTATATGTATTTATGATGAATTTTTGAATTTATGAAGTTATGATGTTACATATGTATATTTTAAGAACGTTTAAAGATCGCAAAAAAATTTGACATTACATTGTTATGCCATTTTGAGGGGGGGGGAGTGGATATTACAAAATTTTTTTTGAATGACACTTGTATGATGTATATATATATATATATATATATATATAATGTATAGAATGTTAGAATGTCAAGGAGTGGATTGGAAGTTTTTAATGAAAATTTAAATTATATTAAAATTCTATTGGGGCTAAAGAATTTGGCTAAAAACAAAAATTGAAAACCAAATTAGAAATAATAAAGATTGTTATTGCTTTCTAACAAACGAGTTTTAATTGCAAGTCCCGTCTCACTGGACCCAGCGCATTTTTTGCTTCTCTAGGCCCTCCGCCTAGTTTTAATTAACTAGTGGCCCCTCTTTCAAAAAAAAAAAAAAAAAAAAGTTAAAAAGCAAAAAAAAATTTGAAAGAGGGGTTACAAATGGTAGCAGAGCGTGGTTTAATCAAGGGTCGAACCCTTGGGTCCTTGGGTGTGACGGGGCTTGCAAACTCGGAAATAGTTTGAAAAAACGTCAAACTTCAAAACCTTTGAAAATGAATAGGTGTAGATGCAATATCAGGTTTAATATTTTATGTATATATGTATTGTGTATGAATCATTGTTATTCGATTTGGAATTGTAAATCTGATGCCGCCACGTGGCATGCGTTGCAGTTGGTTTTTTGTTGTTGTTGTTGAGACTGGACCTAACCGGAGATCACGGGGGAATTTCCGGGGTAATAGTCTGCCTTATTAATAGTTATGGAAGTAATAGCGCATGGGGTTAGCAGGATTCGGTATGGCCCGACCGGAAGTCGGTATCGTCACCGACAAGATTGAGTCTCTGAAGATTGTAATAAATGTCTTTGTTGAAGCGTTATATGTTGTGGTAGGTGTTCGGTGGTGTGGATTGTAGTTCTATGTTCGTGTCTGATGTTGTTTCTCCTCTTGCGTGTGGTGGTTGATGGAGAGTTGGTTCTGGAGTGGGTCAGGTTTTCTCAGCGCTAGGGAACCCGGAGGTCGCTCAAAGGAAGAGTCAGTTACTTGAGTTTTTCCTGATTCTTTGTGACTATGTTTTGTAAGTTAGGTTTGTGTTAGGTGTTTCGTGGGAATTTAGGTTTTGTTGTTGTGTGTTGTGAATTGTGCAATCCTGGCGGCGGTATGCTATCAGAAATTGACCCACCCCGTTTCAGGAGTCCTCCAGAAACTTTCCGTGTTGTATGGAGTAGATGAGGACAGGTTGTTGGTCTTCTTGGAACTGGTCCTGCAGTTGGCAGACTTCCCGGGGGTGTCCGATGGGGAGGTCTTGTCCCTTATATACCCGTTTGCCGGGGTTCATTGGCGTGTCTGGTCACCAACACTCTGCGTCGGGGCGGCAGTGTCGACGCTTTCCATGGGGAAGTGTTGGATTTCTTCATACCCCATCGACGACGTGCCCAGCTGAAGTTTGATTTATTTTATCGCCTACAGGCCAACGGAGAGGCATTGCGGGACTTCGTGCACGATGTACGGAAAGCTGCCCGGCTATTAAGGTTGGGGTTGCCCGAGAGGGAGGTTATACAGGCAATTCTGGAATGACTGAATCCCCAAGAGAGATCTCGATTGATATTCGATATAGTGAAATTATAATACGATGGTTTATTGGTTGGCGAACAGTTTGGGAATAATTATTTATTTAATACTAAATTCCATTCAGAAGGTAGATTATCATGTATTAAGGTCTTGGGAAGGTGTCATGGTTGTTTCAAAGTATACTTATATTTCAAAATTTTTTTAAACGGGGCATGTTGTGGTGTGTGAGTTATGCTGGGGGAAAGGGGTATTGTGAATTATTGAACACTTGAGTAATTACCCATATATATAAATGTCCAGGGTTGCTGATTAAGACGACGACCTGATTCGCTCCAGGAGGTGGCTGAACAACTGCTACCCATGCCGTTAACCTAGCAACTTTCCGCCTTGGCTGCCGGTAGGAAGAGATGGACAACACGCCACAAACCCCTCATGCTCAGTGCCGGACTATAAGCAGGTGACATTTATGCCTTAAAAAAAAAAATATCTTGGCCGCTACAATTTATAACATGTGACATTATTCCCGGAATGGCTCCAGTTAAAGTTTCGTTTGTGCACAAGTCCAGCGCGACATTAGTATTATAAAACTTATCAGTAACTTTACGAATGCTTACGCCCCCAGAATAAGTGTAAACCCAGACGGGGTCATGCGTCAGCCGATTTTGATGTTAAATTTTTTTTTACTGTAAAAGTGTGCGGAACTGGACGTTACTGATTCGTATAGGTGTTAATTATTCATGCATGGGTGCTGGGGTACGTTTGTTGGGGATTTTCTTGATTTATATATATATATATATATATATATATGGGTTTTAGTTTTTTTTAAATAATTTAAAGGTTTGGTGGTGCTTTAACCTGTGGCCGTCACCTGTTGGTGCCGTCATCCGCAGATCTCTGACATGTTAAATTTTGTTGGATCTGGTTCGGGCGCATGGCCGTGCCTGAGGTCAAATCAGCTCTCTATGAACGCCTCAAATATGTTTTATTATGTTCTATCCATAGATTCTACATTTTATAAAATTCATTTTAGCTGTTTAATAATTCTGTAATAAGTAAATTTTTATTATTTTTTTTTACTGCCATAGCCAGTGCATTAATTGTTGAGTTTTTTTTATATGAGCACACTACCTGTTCTCGCTACTTCAATTATAAATGTAAAGTTGTAAAATCAGTATCAGTTCTATGTTATTTTCTGGTGGTTACGTCCCACTGGGTTTTTCGCTCATATTTGTATTTTTGTAAGAGCATGAGAGAAGGTGAGGAATATGCAGTTTATAAGACCGTGCAGCCATGTTGACCTTGCGATGGCACCTTACTATTTGGGGGAACAAAACCTAAACTTTTTTTCTATTATGCATTGTAACTTAAGAGCTCTTCTGACTGTCTTGCCAATTTGACTTTGGCCATTTCTTATGCTTGTAATCATTTCGTTTTGTTATAACTCAGTTATACTCTGACGAGTTAAAGGATTTTGTTTTCTTAAATGAGAAGTTTTTAAGGCTTGCTGGGCACTTTATCTGATTACGGTAGTTTGGGGTGGGGGTCTTGATGATACATACTGGGGTTTTCCACATGCCCCTGCGGTATGATGAAAATATATAGGCTGTCGGCCAGGTGAACATGTGTGTGTGGTATATGTATATATATATATATGTTTTCTATGTGTATTCATGTATGTACATTGATTGTATTTGTATTTTATGTGCATGTTAATTATGTCTTTTGATACTAAATGTTGGATTGAAATGGGGATATTAGAATGATTTATATGATGTTGAATCTATATGTATTTATGATGAATTTTTGAATTTATGAAGTTATGATGTTACATATGTATATTTTAAGAACGTTTAAAGATCGCAAAAAAATTTGACATTACATTGTTATGCCATTTTGAGGGGGGGGAGTGGATATTACAAAATTTTTTTTGAATGACACTTGTATGTTGTATATATATATATATATATATATATATATATATATATTAATGTATAGAATGTTAGAATGTCAAGGAGTGGATTGGAAATTTTTAATGAAATTTTAAATTATATTAAAATTCTATTGGGGCTAAAGAATTTGTCTAAAAACAAAAATTGAAAACCAAATTAGAACTAATAAAGATTGTTATTGCTTTTTAACAACCGAGTTTTAATTGCAAGTCCCGTCTCACTGGACCCAGCGCATTTTTTGCTTCTCTAGGCCCTCCGCCTAGTTTTAATTAACTAGTGGCCCCTCTTTAAAAAAAAAAAAAAAAAAAAAAAAGTTAAAAAGCAAAAAAAAATTTTAAAGAGGGGTTACAAATGGTAGCAGAGCGTGGTTTATTCAAGGGTCGAACCCTTGGGTCCTTGGGTGTGACGGGGCTTGCAAACTCGGAAATAGTTTGAAAAAACGTCAAACTTCAAAACCTTTGAAAATGAATAGGTGTAGATGCAATATCAGGTTTAATATTTTATGTATATATGTATTGTGTATGAATCATTGTTATTCGATTTGGAATTGTAAATCTGATGCCGCCACGTGGCATGCGTTGCAGTTGGTTTTTTGTTGTTGTTGTTGAGACTGGACCTAACCGGAGATCACGGGGGAATTTCCGGGGTAATAGTCTGCCATATTAATAGTTATGGAAGTAATAGCGCATGGGGTTAGCAGGATTCGGTATGGCCCGACCGGAAGTCGGTATCGTCACCGACAAGATTGAGTCTCTGAAGATTGTAATAAATGTCTTTGTTGAAGCGTTATATGTTGTGGTAGGTGTTCGGTGGTGTGGATTGTAGTTCTATGTTCGTGTCTGATGTTGTTTCTCCTCTTGCGTGTGGTGGTTGATGGAGAGTTGGTTCTGGAGTGGGTCAGGTTTTCTCAGCGCTAGGGAACCCGGAGGTCGCTCAAAGGAAGAGTCAGTTACTTGAGTTTTTCCTGATTCTTTGTGACTATGTTTTGTAAGTTAGGTTTGTGTTAGGTGTTTCGTGGGAATTTAGGTTTTGTTGTTGTGTGTTGTGAATTGTGCAATCCTGGCGGCGGTATGCTATCAGAAATTGACCCACCCCGTTTCAGGAGTCCTCCAGAAACTTTCCGTGTTGTATGGAGTAGATGAGGACAGGTTGTTGGTCTTCTTGGAACTGGTCCTGCAGTTGGCAGACTTCCCGGGGGTGTCCGATGGGGAGGTCTTGTCCCTTATATACCCGTTTGCCGGGGTTCATTGGCGTGTCTGGTCACCAACACTCTGCGTCGGGGCGGCAGTGTCGACGCTTTCCATGGGGAAGTGTTGGATTTCTTCATACCCCATCGACGACGTGCCCAGCTGAAGTTTGATTTATTTTATCGCCTACAGGCCAACGGAGAGGCATTGCGGGACTTCGTGCACGATGTACGGAAAGCTGCCCGGCTATTAAGGTTGGGGTTGCCCGAGAGGGAAGTTATACAGGCAATTCTGGAATGACTGAATCCCCAAGAGAGATCTCGATTGATATTCGATATAGTGAAATTATAATACGATGGTTTATTGGTTGGCGAACAGTTTGGGAATAATTATTTATTTAATACTAAATTCCATTCAGAAGGTAGATTATCATGTATTAAGGTCTTGGGAAGGTGTCATGGTTGTTTCAAAGTATACTTATATTTCAAAATTTTTTTAAACGGGGCATGTTGTGGTGTGTGAGTTATGCTGGGGGAAAGGGGTATTGTGAATTATTGAACACTTGAGTAATTACCCATATATATAAATGTCCAGGGTTGCTGATTAAGACGACGACCTGATTCGCTCCAGGAGGTGGCTGAACAACTGCTACCCATGCCGTTAACCTAGCAACTTTCCGCCTTGGCTGCCGGTAGGAAGAGATGGACAACACGCCACAAACCCCTCATGCTCAGTGCCGGACTATAAGCAGGTGACATTTATGCCTTAAAAAAAAAAAATATCTTGGCCGCTACAATTTATAACATGTGACATTATTCCCGGAATGGCTCCAGTTAAAGTTTCGTTTGTGCACAAGTCCAGCGCGACATTAGTATTATAAAACTTATCAGTAACTTTACGAATGCTTACGCCCCCAGAATAAGTGTAAACCCAGACGGGGTCATGCGTCAGCCGATTTTGATGTTAAATTTTTTTTTACTGTAAAAGTGTGCGGAACTGGACGTTACTGATTCGTATAGGTGTTAATTATTCATGCATGGGTGCTGGGGTACGTTTGTTGGGGATTTTCTTGATTTATATATATATATATATATGGGTTTTAGTTTTTTTTAAATAATTTAAAGGTTTGGGGGTGCTTTAACCTGTGGCCGTCACCTGTTGGTGCCGTCATCCGCAGATCTCTGACATGTTAAATTTTGTTGGATCTGGTTCGGGCGCATGGCCGTGCCTGAGGTCAAATCAGCTCTCTATGAACGCCTCAAATATGTTTTATTATGTTCTATCCATAGATTCTACATTTTATAAAATTCATTTTAGCTGTTTAATAATTCTGTAATAAGTAAATTTTTATTATTTTTTTTTACTGCCATAGCCAGTGCATTAATTGTTGAGTTTTTTTTATATGAGCACACTACCTGTTCTCGCTACTTCAATTATAAATGTAAAGTTGTAAAATCAGTATCAGTTCTATGTTATTTTCTGGTGGTTACGTCCCACTGGGTTTTTCGCTCATATTTGTATTTTTGTAAGAGCATGAGAGAAGGTGAGAAATATGCAGTTTATAAGACCGTGCAGCCATGTTGACCTTGCGATGGCACCTTACTATTTGGGGGAACAAAACCTAAACTTTTTTTCTATTATGCATTGTAACTTAAGAGCTCTTCTGACTGTCTTGCCAATTTGACTTTGGCCATTTCTTATGCTTGTAATCATTTCGTTTTGTTATAACTCAGTTATACTCTGACGAGTTAAAGGATTTTGTTTTCTTAAATGAGAAGTTTTTAAGGCTTGCTGGGCACTTTATCTGATTACGGTAGTTTGGGGTGGGGGTCTTGATGATACATACTGGGGTTTTCCACATGCCCCTGCGGTATGATGAAAATATATAGGCTGTCGGCCAGGTGAACATGTGTGTGTGGTATATGTATATATATATATATGTTTTCTATGTGTATTCATGTATGTACATTGATTGTATTTGTATTTTATGTGCATGTTAATTATGTCTTTTGATACTAAATGTTGGATTGAAATGGGGATATTAGAATGATTTATATGATGTTGAATCTATATGTATTTATGATGAATTTTTGAATTTATGAAGTTATGATGTTACATATGTATATTTTAAGAACGTTTAAAGATCGCAAAAAAATTTGACATTACATTGTTATGCCATTTTGAGGGGGGGGGAGTGGATATTACAAAATTTTTTTTGAATGACACTTGTATGATGTATATATATATATATATATATAATGTATAGAATGTTAGAATGTCAAGGAGTGGATTGGAAGTTTTTAATGAAAATTTAAATTATATTAAAATTCTATTGGGGCTAAAGAATTTGGCTAAAAACAAAAATTGAAAACCAAATTAGAAATAATAAAGATTGTTATTGCTTTCTAACAAACGAGTTTTAATTGCAAGTCCCGTCTCACTGGACCCAGCGCATTTTTTGCTTCTCTAGGCCCTCCGCCTAGTTTTAATTAACTAGTGGCCCCTCTTTCAAAAAAAAAAAAAAAAAAAAAAAGTTATAAGCAAAAAAAAAATTTGAAAGAGGGGTTACAAATGGTAGCAGAGCGTGGTTTATTCTAGGGTCGAACCCTTGGGTCCTTGGGTGTGACGGGGCTTGCAAACTCGGAAATAGTTTGAAAAAACGTCAAACTTCAAAACCTTTGAAAATGAATAGGTGTAGATGCAATATCAGGTTTAATATTTTATGTATATATGTATTGTGTATGAATCATTGTTATTCGATTTGGAATTGTAAATCTGATGCCGCCACGTGGCATGCGTTGCAGTTGGTTTTTTGTTGTTGTTGTTGAGACTGGACCTAACCGGAGATCACGGGGGAATTTCCGGGGTAATAGTCTGCCTTATTAATAGTTATGGAAGTAATAGCGCATGGGGTTAGCAGGATTCGGTATGGCCCGACCGGAAGTCGGTATCGTCACCGACAAGATTGAGTCTCTGAAGATTGTAATAAATGTCTTTGTTGAAGCGTTATATGTTGTGGTAGGTGTTCGGTGGTGTGGATTGTAGTTCTATGTTCGTGTCTGATGTTGTTTCTCCTCTTGCGTGTGGTGGTTGATGGAGAGTTGGTTCTGGAGTGGGTCAGGTTTTCTCAGCGCTAGGGAACCCGGAGGTCGCTCAAAGGAAGAGTCAGTACTTGAGTTTTTCCTGATTCTTTGTGACTATGTTTTGTAAGTTAGGTTTGTGTTAGATGTTTCGTGGGAATTTAGGTTTTGTTGTTGTGTGTTGTGAATTGTGCAATCCTGGCGGCGGTATGCTATCAGAAATTGACCCACCCCGTTTCAGGAGTTCTCCAGAAATTTTCCGTGTTGTATGAAGTAGATGAGGACAGGTTGTTGGTCTTCTTGGAACTGGTCCTGCAGTTGGCAGACTTCCCGGGGGAGTCCGATGGGGAGGTCTTGTCCCTTATATACCCGTATTGCCGGGGTTCATTGGCGGGTCTGGTCACCAAAACTCTGCGTCGGGGCGGCAGTGTCGACGCTTTCCATGGGGAAGTGTTGGATTTCTTCATACCCCATCGACGACGTGTGCCCAGCTGAGTTTGATTTATTTTATCGCCTACAGGCCAACGGAGAGGCATTGCGGGACTTCGTGCACGATGTACGGAAAGCTGCCCGGCTATTAAGGTTGGGGTTGCCCGAGAGGGAGGTTATACAGGCAATTCTGGAATGACTGAATCCCCAAGAGAGATCTCGTTTGATATTCGATATAGTGAAATTATAATACGATGGTTTATTGGTTGGCGAACAGTTTGGGAATAATTATTTATTTAATACTAAATTCCATTCAGAAGGTAGATTATCATGTATTAAGGTCTTGGGAAGGTGTCATGGTTGTTTCAAAGTATACTTATATTTCAAAATTTTTTTAAACGGGGCATGTTGTGGTGTGTGAGTTATGCTGGGGGAAAGGGGTATTGTGAATTATTGAACACTTGAGTAATTACCCATATATATAAATGTCCAGGGTTGCTGATTAAGACGACGACCTGATTCGCTCCAGGAGGTGGCTAAACAACTGCTACCCATGCCGTTAACCTAGCAACTTTCCGCCTTGGCTGCCGGGAGAAAGAGATGGACAACACGCCACAAACCCCTCATGCTCAGTGCCGGACTATAAGCAGGTGACATTTATGCCTTAAAAAAAAAATATCTTGGCCGCTACAATTTATAACATGTGACATTATTCCCGGAATGGCTCCAGTTAAAGTTTCGTTTGTGCACAAGTCCAGCGCGACATTAGTATTATAAAACTTATCAGTAACTTTACGAATGCTTACGCCCCCAGAATAAGTGTAAACCCAGACGGGGTCATGCGTCAGCCGATTTTGATGTTAAATTTTTTTTTACTGTAAAAGTGTGCGGAATTGAAGGTTACTGATTCGTATAGCTGTTAATTATTCATGCATGGGTGCTGGGGTACTTTTGTTGGGGATTTTCTTGATTTATATATATATATATATATGGGTTTTAGTTTTTTTTAAATAATTTAAAGGTTTGGGGGTGCTTTAACCTGTGGCCGTCACCTGTTGGTGCCGTCATCCGCAGATCTCTGACATGTTAAATTTTGTTGGATCTGGTTCGGGCGCATGGCCGTGCCTGAGGTCAAATCAGCTCTCTATGAACGCCTCAAATATGTTTTATTATGTTCTATCCATAGATTCTACATTTTATAAAATTCATTTTAGCTGTTTAATAATTCTGTAATAAGTAAATTTTTATTATTTTTTTTTACTGCCATAGCCAGTGCATTAATTGTTGAGTTTTTTTTATATGAGCACACTACCTGTTCTCGCTACTTCAATTATAAATGTAAAGTTGTAAAATCAGTATCAGTTCTATGTTATTTTCTGGTGGTTACGTCCCACTGGGTTTTTCGCTCATATTTGTATTTTTGTAAGAGCATGAGAGAAGGTGAGAAATATGCAGTTTATAAGACCGTGCAGCCATGTTGACCTTGCGATGGCACCTTACTATTTGGGGGAACAAAACCTAAACTTTTTTTCTATTATGCATTGTAACTTAAGAGCTCTTCTGACTGTCTTGCCAATTTGACTTTGGCCATTTCTTATGCTTGTAATCATTTCGTTTTGTTATAACTCAGTTATACTCTGACGAGTTAAAGGATTTTGTTTTCTTAAATGAGAAGTTTTTAAGGCTTGCTGGGCACTTTATCTGATTACGGTAGTTTGGGGTGGGGGTCTTGATGATACATACTGGGGTTTTCCACATGCCCCTGCGGTATGATGAAAATATATAGGCTGTCGGCCAGGTGAACATGTGTGTGTGGTATATGTATATATATATATATATGTTTTCTATGTGTATTCATGTATGTACATTGATTGTATTTGTATTTTATGTGCATGTTAATTATGTCTTTTGATACTAAATGTTGGATTGAAATGGGGATATTAGAATGATTTATATGATGTTGAATCTATATGTATTTATGATGAATTTTTGAATTTATGAAGTTTTGATGTTACATATGTATATTTTAAGAACGTTTAAAGATCGCAAAAAAATTTGACATTACATTGTTATGCCATTTTGAGGGGGGGGGAGTGGATATTACAAAATTTTTTTTGAATGACACTTGTATGATGTATATATATATATATATATATATATATATATATAATGTATAGAATGTTAGAATGTCAAGGAGTGGATTGGAAGTTTTTAATGAAAATTTAAATTATATTAAAATTCTATTGGGGCTAAAGAATTTGGCTAAAAACAAAAATTGAAAACCAAATTAGAAATAATAAAGATTGTTATTGCTTTCTAACAAACGAGTTTTAATTGCAAGTCCCGTCTCACTGGACCCAGCGCATTTTTTGCTTCTCTAGGCCCTCCGCCTAGTTTTAATTAACTAGTGGCCCCTCTTTCAAAAAAAAAAAAAAAAAAAAAAGTTAAAAAGCAAAAAAAAATTTGAAAGAGGGGTTACAAATGGTAGCAGAGCGTGGTTTATTCAAGGGTCGAACCCTTGGGTCCTTGGGTGTGACGGGGCTTGCAAACTCGGAAATAGTTTGAAAAAACGTCAAACTTCAAAACCTTTGAAAATGAATAGGTGTAGATGCAATATCAGGTTTAATATTTTATGTATATATGTATTGTGTATGAATCATTGTTATTCGATTTGGAATTGTAAATCTGATGCCGCCACGTGGCATGCGTTGCAGTTGGTTTTTTGTTGTTGTTGTTGAGACTGGACCTAACCGGAGATCACGGGGGAATTTCCGGGGTAATAGTCTGCCATATTAATAGTTATGGAAGTAATAGCGCATGGGGTTAGCAGGATTCGGTATGGCCCGACCGGAAGTCGGTATCGTCACCGACAAGATTGAGTCTCTGAAGATTGTATTAAATGTCTTTGTTGAAGCGTTATATGTTGTGGTAGGTGTTCGGTGGTGTGGATTGTAGTTCTATGTTCGTGTCTGATGTTGTTTCTCCTCTTGCGTGTGGTGGTTGATGGAGAGTTGGTTCTGGAGTGGGTCAGGTTTTCTCAGCGCTAGGGAACCCGGAGGTCGCTCAAAGGAAGAGTCAGTTACTTGAGTTTTTCCTGATTCTTTGTGACTATGTTTTGTAAGTTAGGTTTGTGTTAGGTGTTTCGTGGGAATTTAGGTTTTGTTGTTGTGTGTTGTGAATTGTGCAATCCTGGCGGCGGTATGCTATCAGAAATTGACCCACCCCGTTTCAGGAGTCCTCCAGAAACTTTCCGTGTTGTATGGAGTAGATGAGGACAGGTTGTTGGTCTTCTTGGAACTGGTCCTGCAGTTGGCAGACTTCCCGGGGGTGTCCGATGGGGAGGTCTTGTCCCTTATATACCCGTTTGCCGGGGTTCATTGGCGTGTCTGGTCACCAACACTCTGCGTCGGGGCGGCAGTGTCGACGCTTTCCATGGGGAAGTGTTGGATTTCTTCATACCCCATCGACGACGTGCCCAGCTGAAGTTTGATTTATTTTATCGCCTACAGGCCAACGGAGAGGCATTGCGGGACTTCGTGCACGATGTACGGAAAGCTGCCCGGCTATTAAGGTTGGGGTTGCCCGAGAGGGAGGTTATACAGGCAATTCTGGAATGACTGAATCCCCAAGAGAGATCTCGATTGATATTCGATATAGTGAAATTATAATACGATGGTTTATTGGTTGGCGAACAGTTTGGGAATAATTATTTATTTAATACTAAATTCCATTCAGAAGGTAGATTATCATGTATTAAGGTCTTGGGAAGGTGTCATGGTTGTTTCAAAGTATACTTATATTTCAAAATTTTTTTAAACGGGGCATGTTGTGGTGTGTGAGTTATGCTGGGGGAAAGGGGTATTGTGAATTATTGAACACTTGAGTAATTACCCATATATATAAATGTCCAGGGTTGCTGATTAAGACGACGACCTGATTCGCTCCAGGAGGTGGCTGAACAACTGCTACCCATGCCGTTAACCTAGCAACTTTCCGCCTTGGCTGCCGGTAGGAAGAGATGGACAACACGCCACAAACCCCTCATGCTCAGTGCCGGACTATAAGCAGGTGACATTTATGCCTTAAAAAAAAAAATATCTTGGCCGCTACAATTTATAACATGTGACATTATTCCCGGAATGGCTCCAGTTAAAGTTTCGTTTGTGCACAAGTCCAGCGCGACATTAGTATTATAAAACTTATCAGTAACTTTACGAATGCTTACGCCCCCAGAATAAGTGTAAACCCAGACGGGGTCATGCGTCAGCCGATTTTGATGTTAAATTTTTTTTTACTGTAAAAGTGTGCGGAATTGAAGGTTACTGATTCGTATAGCTGTTAATTATTCATGCATGGGTGCTGGGGTACTTTTGTTGGGGATTTTCTTGATTTATATATATATATATATATATATATATATGGGTTTTAGTTTTTTTTAAATAATTTAAAGGTTTGGGGGTGCTTTAACCTGTGGCCGTCACCTGTTGGTGCCGTCATCCGCAGATCTCTGACATGTTAAATTTTGTTGGATCTGGTTCGGGCGCATGGCCGTGCCTGAGGTCAAATCAGCTCTCTATGAACGCCTCAAATATGTTTTATTATGTTCTATCCATAGATTCTACATTTTATAAAATTCATTTTAGCTGTTTAATAATTCTGTAATAAGTAAATTTTTATTATTTTTTTTTACTGCCATAGCCAGTGCATTAATTGTTGAGTTTTTTTTATATGAGCACACTACCTGTTCTCGCTACTTCAATTATAAATGTAAAGTTGTAAAATCAGTATCAGTTCTATGTTATTTTCTGGTGGTTACGTCCGACTGGGTTTTTCGCTCATATTTGTATTTTTGTAAGAGCATGAGAGAAGGTGAGAAATATGCAGTTTATAAGACCGTGCAGCCATGTTGACCTTGCGATGGCACCTTACTATTTGGGGGAACAAAACCTAAACTTTTTTTCTATTATGCATTGTAACTTAAGAGCTCTTCTGACTGTCTTGCCAATTTGACTTTGGCCATTTCTTATGCTTGTAATCATTTCGTTTTGTTATAACTCAGTTATACTCTGACGAGTTAAAGGATTTTGTTTTCTTAAATGAGAAGTTTTTAAGGCTTGCTGGGCACTTTATCTGATTACGGTAGTTTGGGGTGGGGGTCTTGATGATACATACTGGGGTTTTCCACATGCCCCTGCGGTATGATGAAAATATATAGGCTGTCGGCCAGGTGAACATGTGTGTGTGGTATATGTATATATATATATATATGTTTTCTATGTGTATTCATGTATGTGCATTGATTGTATTTGTATTTTATGTGCATGTTAATTATGTCTTTTGATACTAAATGTTGGATTGAAATGGGGATATTAGAATGATTTATATGATATTGAATCTATATGTATTTATGATGAATTTTTGAATTTATGAAGTTATGATGTTACATATGTATATTTTAAGAACGTTTAAAGATCGCAAAAAAATTTGACATTACATTGTTATGCCATTTTGATGGGGGGGGGGAGTGGATATTACAAAATTTTTTTTGAATGACACTTGTATGATGTATATATATATATATATATATAATGTATAGAATGTTAGAATGTCAAGGAGTGGATTGGAAGTTTTTAATGAAAATTTAAATTATATTAAAATTCTATTGGGGCTAAAGAATTTGGCTAAAAACAAAAATTGAAAACCAAATTAGAAATAATAAAGATTGTTATTGCTTTCTAACAAACGAGTTTTAATTGCAAGTCCCGTCTCACTGGACCCAGCGCATTTTTTGCTTCTCTAGGCCCTCCGCCTAGTTTTAATTAACTAGTGGCCCCTCTTTCAAAAAAAAAAAAAAAAAAAAAAAGTTAAAAAGCAAAAAAAAATTTGAAAGAGGGGTTACAAATGGTAGCAGAGCGTGGTTTATTCAAGGGTCGAACCCTTGGGTCCTTGGGTGTGACGGGGCTTGCAAACTCGGAAATAGTTTGAAAAAACGTCAAACTTCAAAACCTTTGAAAATGAATAGGTGTAGATGCAATATCAGGTTTAATATTTTATGTATATATGTATTGTGTATGAATCATTGTTATTCGATTTGGAATTGTAAATCTGATGCCGCCACGTGGCATGCGTTGCAGTTGGTTTTTTGTTGTTGTTGTTGAGACTGGACCTAACCGGAGATCACGGGGGAATTTCCGGGGTAATAGTCTGCCTTATTAATAGTTATGGAAGTAATAGCGCATGGGGTTAGCAGGATTCGGTATGGCCCGACCGGAAGTCGGTATCGTCACCGACAAGATTGAGTCTCTGAAGATTGTAATAAATGTCTTTGTTGAAGCGTTATATGTTGTGGTAGGTGTTCGGTGGTGTGGATTGTAGTTCTATGTTCGTGTCTGATGTTGTTTCTCCTCTTGCGTGTGGTGGTTGATGGAGAGTTGGTTCTGGAGTGGGTCAGGTTTTCTCAGCGCTAGGGAACCCGGAGGTCGCTCAAAGGAAGAGTCAGTTACTTGAGTTTTTCCTGATTCTTTGTGACTATGTTTTGTAAGTTAGGTTTGTGTTAGGTGTTTCGTGGGAATTTAGGTTTTGTTGTTGTGTGTTGTGAATTGTGCAATCCTGGCGGCGGTATGCTATCAGAAATTGACCCACCCCGTTTCAGGAGTCCTCCAGAAACTTTCCGTGTTGTATGGAGTAGATGAGGACAGGTTGTTGGTCTTCTTGGAACTGGTCCTGCAGTTGGCAGACTTCCCGGGGGTGTCCGATGGGGAGGTCTTGTCCCTTATATACCCGTTTGCCGGGGTTCATTGGCGTGTCTGGTCACCAACACTCTGCGTCGGGGCGGCAGTGTCGACGCTTTCCATGGGGAAGTGTTGGATTTCTTCATACCCCATCGACGACGTGCCCAGCTGAAGTTTGATTTATTTTATCGCCTACAGGCCAACGGAGAGGCATTGCGGGACTTCGTGCACGATGTACGGAAAGCTGCCCGGCTATTAAGGTTGGGGTTGCCCGAGAGGGAGGTTATACAGGCAATTCTGGAATGACTGAATCCCCAAGAGAGATCTCGATTGATATTCGATATAGTGAAATTATAATACGATGGTTTATTGGTTGGCGAACAGTTTGGGAATAATTATTTATTTAATACTAAATTCCATTCAGAAGGTAGATTATCATTTATTAAGGTCTTGGGAAGGTGTCATGGTTGTTTCAAAGTATACTTATATTTCAAAATTTTTTTAAACGGGGCATGTTGTGGTGTGTGAGTTATGCTGGGGGAAAGGGTTATTGTGAATTATTGAACACTTGAGTAATTACCCATATATATAAATGTCCAGGGTTGCTGATTAAGACGACGACCTGATTCGCTCCAGGAGGTGGCTGAACAACTGCTACCCATGCCGTTAACCTAGCAACTTTCCGCCTTGGCTGCCGGTAGGAAGAGATGGACAACACGCCACAAACACCTCATGCTCAGTGCCGGACTATAAGCAGGTGACATTTATGCCTTAAAAAAAAAAATATCTTGGCCGCTACAATTTATAACATGTGACATTATTCCCGGAATGGCTCCAGTTAAAGTTTCGTTTGTGCACAAGTCCAGCGCGACATTAGTATTATAAAACTTATCAGTAACTTTACGAATGCTTACGCCCCCAGAATAAGTGTAAACCCAGACGGGGTCATGCGTCAGCCGATTTTGATGTTAAATTTTTTTTTACTGTAAAAGTGTGCGGAACTGGACGTTACTGATTCGTATAGGTGTTAATTATTCATGCATGGGTGCTGGGGTACGTTTGTTGGGGATTTTCTTGATTTATATATATATATATATGGGTTTTAGTTTTTTTTAAATAATTTAAAGGTTTGGGGGTGCTTTAACCTGTGGCCGTCACCTGTTGGTGCCGTCATCCGCAGATCTCTGACATGTTAAATTTTGTTGGATCTGGTTCGGGCGCATGGCCGTGCCTGAGGTCAAATCAGCTCTCTATGAACGCCTCAAATATGTTTTATTATGTTCTATCCATAGATTCTACATTTTATAAAATTCATTTTAGCTGTTTAATAATTCTGTAATAAGTAAATTTTTATTATTTTTTTTTACTGCCATAGCCAGTGCATTAATTGTTGAGTTTTTTTTATATGAGCACACTACCTGTTCTCGCTACTTCAATTATAAATGTAAAGTTGTAAAAACAGTATCAGTTCTATGTTATTTTCTGGTGGTTACGTCCCACTGGGTTTTTCGCTCATATTTGTATTTTTGTAAGAGCATGAGAGAAGGTGAGAAATATGCAGTTTATAAGACCGTGCAGCCATGTTGACCTTGCGATGGCACCTTACTATTTGGGGGAACAAAACCTAAAATTTTTTTCTATTATGCATTGTAACTTAAGAGCTCTTCTGACTGTCTTGCCAATTTGACTTTGGCCATTTCTTATGCTTGTAATCATTTCGTTTTGTTATAACTCAGTTATACTCTGACGAGTTAAAGGATTTTGTTTTCTTAAATGAGAAGTTTTTAAGGCTTGCTGGGCACTTTATCTGATTACGGTAGTTTGGGGTGGGGGTCTTGATGATACATACTGGGGTTTTCCACATGCCCCTGCGGTATGATGAAAATATATAGGCTGTCGGCCAGGTGAACATGTGTGTGTGGTATATGTATATATATATATATATGTTTTCTATGTGTATTCATGTATGTACATTGATTGTATTTGTATTTTATGTGCATGTTAATTATGTCTTTTGATACTAAATGTTGGATTGAAATGGGGATATTAGAATGATTTATATGATGTTGAATCTATATGTATTTATGATGAATTTATTGAATTTATGAAGTTTTGATGTTACATATGTATATTTTAAGAACGTTTAAAGATCGCAAAAAAATTTGACATTACATTGTTATGCCATTTTGGGGGGGGGGAGTGGATATTTCAAAATTTTTTTTGAATGACACTTGTATGTTGTATATATATATATATATTAATGTATAGAATGTTAGAATGTCAAGGAGTGGATTGGAAATTTTTAATGAAATTTTAAATTATATTAAAATTCTATTGGGGCTAAAGAATTTGTCTAAAAACAAAAATTGAAAACCAAATTAGAACTAATAAAGATTGTTATTGCTTTTTAACAACCGAGTTTTAATTGCAAGTCCCGTCTCACTGGACCCAGCGCATTTTTTGCTTCTCTAGGCCCTCCGCCTAGTTTTAATTAACTAGTGGCCCCTCTTTCAAAAAAAAAAAAAAAAAAAAAGTTATAAGCAAAAAAAAATTTGAAAGAGGGGTTACAAATGGTAGCAGAGCGTGGTTTATTCAAGGGTCGAACCCTTGGGTCCTTGGGTGTGACGGGGCTTGCAAACTCGGAAATAGTTTGAAAAAACGTCAAACTTCAAAACCTTTGAAAATGAATAGGTGTAGATGCAATATCAGGTTTAATATTTTATGTATATATGTATTGTGTATGAATCATTGTTATTCGATTTGGAATTGTAAATCTGATGCCGCCACGTGGCATGCGTTGCAGTTGGTTTTTTGTTGTTGTTGTTGAGACTGGACCTAACCGGAGATCACGGGGGAATTTCCGGGGTAATAGTCTGCCTTATTAATAGTTATGGAAGTAATAGCGCATGGGGTTAGCAGGATTCGGTATGGCCCGACCGGAAGTCGGTATCGTCACCGACAAGATTGAGTCTCTGAAGATTGTAATAAATGTCTTTGTTGAAGCGTTATATGTTGTGGTAGGTGTTCGGTGGTGTGGATTGTAGTTCTATGTTCGTGTCTGATGTTGTTTCTCCTCTTGCGTGTGGTGGTTGATGGAGAGTTGGTTCTGGAGTGGGTCAGGTTTTCTCAGCGCTAGGGAACCCGGAGGTCGCTCAAAGGAAGAGTCAGTACTTGAGTTTTTCCTGATTCTTTGTGACTATGTTTTGTAAGTTAGGTTTGTGTTAGATGTTTCGTGGGAATTTAGGTTTTGTTGTTGTGTGTTGTGAATTGTGCAATCCTGGCGGCGGTATGCTATCAGAAATTGACCCACCCCGTTTCAGGAGTTCTCCAGAAATTTTCCGTGTTGTATGGAGTAGATGAGGACAGGTTGTTGGTCTTCTTGGAACTGGTCCTGCAGTTGGCAGACTTCCCGGGGGAGTCCGATGGGGAGGTCTTGTCCCTTATATACCCGTATTGCCGGGGTTCATTGGCGGGTCTGGTCACCAAAACTCTGCGTCGGGGCGGCAGTGTCGACGCTTTCCATGGGGAAGTGTTGGATTTCTTCATACCCCATCGACGACGTGCCCAGCTGAAGTTTGATTTATTTTATCGCCTACAGGCCAACGGAGAGGCATTGCGGGACTTCGTGCACGATGTACGGAAAGCTGCCCGGCTATTAAGGTTGGGGTTGCCCGAGAGGGAGGTTATACAGGCAATTCTGGAATGACTGAATCCCCAAGAGAGATCTCGTTTGATATTCGATATAGTGAAATTATAATACGATGGTTTATTGGTTGGCGAACAGTTTGGGAATAATTATTTATTTAATACTAAATTCATTCAGAAGGTAGATTATCATGTATTAAGGTCTTGGGAAGGTGTCATGGTTGTTTCAAAGTATACTTATATTTCAAAATTTTTTTAAACGGGGCATGTTGTGGTGTGTGAGTTATGCTGGGGGAAAGGGGTATTGTGAATTATTGAACACTTGAGTAATTACCCATATATATAAATGTCCAGGGTTGCTGATTAAGACGACGACCTGATTCGCTCCAGGAGGTGGCTGAACAACTGCTACCCATGCCGTTAACCTAGCAACTTTCCGCCTTGGCTGCCGGTAGGAAGAGATGGACAACACGCCACAAACCCCTCATGCTCAGTGCCGGACTATAAGCAGGTGACATTTATGCCTTAAAAAAAAAATATCTTGGCCGCTACAATTTATAACATGTGACATTATTCCCGGAATGGCTCCAGTTAAAGTTTCGTTTGTGCACAAGTCCAGCGCGACATTAGTATTATAAAACTTATCAGTAACTTTACGAATGCTTACGCCCCCAGAATAAGTGTAAACCCAGACGGGGTCATGCGTCAGCCGATTTTGATGTTAAATTTTTTTTACTGTAAAAGTGTGCGGAATTGAAGGTTACTGATTCGTATAGCTGTTAATTATTCATGCATGGGTGCTGGGGTACTTTTGTTGGGGATTTTCTTGATTTATATATATATATATATATGGGTTTTAGTTTTTTTTAAATAATTTAAAGGTTTGGGGGTGCTTTAACCTGTGGCCGTCACCTGTTGGTGCCGTCATCCGCAGATCTCTGACATGTTAAATTTTGTTGGATCTGGTTCGGGCGCATGGCCGTGCCTGAGGTCAAATCAGCTCTCTATGAACGCCTCAAATATGTTTTATTATGTTCTATCCATAGATTCTACATTTTATAAAATTCATTTTAGCTGTTTAATAATTCTGTAATAAGTAAATTTTTATTATTTTTTTTTTACTGCCATAGCCAGTGCATTAATTGTTGAGTTTTTTTTATATGAGCACACTACCTGTTCTCGCTACTTCAATTATAAATGTAAAGTTGTAAAATCAGTATCAGTTCTATGTTATTTTCTGGTGGTCACGTCCCACTGGGTTTTTCGCTCATATTTGTATTTTTGTAAGAGCATGAGAGAACGTGAGAAATATGCAGTTTATAAGACCGTGCAGCCATGTTGACCTTGCGATGGCACCTTACTATTTGGGGGAACAAAACCTAAACTTTTTTTCTATTATGCATTGTAACTTAAGAGCTGTTCTGACTGTCTTGCCAATTTGACTTTGGCCATTTCTTATGCTTGTAATCATTTCGTTTTGTTATAACTCAGTTATACTCTGACGAGTTAAAGGATTTTGTTTTCTTAAATGAGAAGTTTTTAAGGCTTGCTGGGCACTTTATCTGATTACGGTAGTTTGGGGTGGGGGTCTTGATGATACATACTGGGGTTTTCCACATGCCCCTGCGGTATGATGAAAATATATAGGCTGTCGGCCAGGTGAACATGTGTGTGTGGTATATGTATATATATATATGTTTTCTATGTGTATTCATGTATGTACATTGATTGTATTTGTATTTTATGTGCATGTTAATTATGTCTTTTGATACTAAATGTTGGATTGAAATGGGGATATTAGAATGATTTATATGATGTTGAATCTATATGTATTTATGATGAATTTATTGAATTTATGAAGTTATGATGTTACATATGTATATTTTAAGAACGTTTAAAGATCGCAAAAAAATTTGACATTACATTGTTATGCCATTTTGGGGGGGGAGTGGATATTACAAAATTTTTGTTGAATGACATTTGTATGTTGTATATATATATATATATATATAGATATTAATGTATAGAATGTTAGAATGTCAAGGAGTGGATTGGAAGTTTTTAATGAAATTTTAAATTATATTAAAATTCTATTGGTTCTAAAGAATTTGGCTAAAAACAAAAATTGAAAACCAAATTAGAAATAATAAAGATTGTTATTGCTTTTTAACAACCGAGTTTTAATTGCAAGTCCCGTCTCACTGGACCCAGCGCATTTTTTGCTTCTCTAGGCCCTCCGCCTAGTTTTAATTAACTAGTGGCCCCTCTTTCAAAAAAAAAAAAAAGTTATAAAGCAAAAAAAAATTTGAAAGAGGGGTTACAAATGGTAGCAGAGCGTGGTTTATTCAAGGGTCGAACCCTTGGGTCCTTGGGTGTGACGGGGCTTGCAAAGTCGGAAATAGTTTGAAAAAACGTCAAACTTCAAAACCTTTAAAAATGAATAGGTGTAGATGCAATATCAGGTTTAATATTTTATGTATATATGTATTGTGTATGAATCATTGTTATTCGATTTGGAATTGTAAATCTGATGCCGCCACGTGGCATGCGTTGCAGTTGGTTTTTTGTTGTTGTTGTTGAGACTGGACCTAACCGGAGATCACGGGGGAATTTCCGGGGTAATAGTCTGCCTTATTAATAGTTATGGAAGTAATAGCGCATGGGGTTAGCAGGATTCGGTATGGCCCGACCGGAAGTCGGTATCGTCACCGACAAGATTGAGTCTCTGAAGATTGTAATAAATGTCTTTGTTGAAGCGTTATATGTTGTGGTAGGTGTTCGGAGGTGTGGATTGTAGTTCTATGTTCGTGTCTGATGTTGTTTCTCCTCTTGGGTGTGGTGGTTGATGGAGAGTTGGTTCTGGAGTGGGTCAGGTTTTCTCAGCGCTAGGGAACCCGGAGGTCGCTGAAAGGAAGAGTCAGTACTTGAGTTTTTCCTGATTCTTTGTGACTATGTTTTGTAAGTTAGGTTTGTGTTAGGTGTTTCGTGGGAATTTAGGTTTTGTTGTTGTGTGTTGTGAATTGTGCAATCCTGGCGGCGGTATGCTATCAGAAATTGCCCCACCCCGTTTCAGGGGTTCTCCAGAAACTTTCCGTGTTGTATGGAGTAGATGAGGACAGGTTGTTGGTCTTCTTGGAACTGGTCCTGCAGTTGGCAGACTTCCCGGGGGTGTCCGATGGGGAGGTCTTGTCCCTTATATACCCGTATTGCCGGGGTTCATTGGCGGGTCTGGTCACCAACACTCTGCGTCGGGGCGGCAATATCGACGCTTTCCATGGGGAAGTGTTGGATTTCTTCATACCCCATCGACGACGTGCCCAGCTCAAGTTTGATTTATTTTATCGCCTACAGGCCAACGGAGAGGCATTGCGGGACTTTGTGCACGATGTACGGAAAGCTGCCCGGCTATTAAGGTTGGGGTTGCCCGAGAGGGAGGTTATACAGGCAATTCTGGAATGACTGAATCCCCAAGAGAGATCTCGTTTGATATTCGATATAGTGAAATTATAATACGATGGTTTATTGGTTGGCGAACAGTTTGGGAATAATTATTTATTTAATACTAAATTCCATTCAGAAGGTAGATTATCATGTATTAAGGTCTTGGGAAGGTGTCATGGTTGTTTCAAAGTATACTTATATTTCAAAATTTTTTTAAACGGGGCATGTTGTGGTGTGTGAGTTATGCTGGGGGAAAGGGGTATTGTGAATTATTGAACACTTGAGTAATTACCCATATATATAAATGTCCAGGGTTGCTGATTAAGACGACGACCTGATTCGCTCCAGGAGGTGGCTGAACAACTGCTACCCATGCCGTTAACCTAGCAACTTTCCGCCTTGGCTGCCGGGAGAAAGAGATGGACAACACGCCACAAACCCCTCATGCTCAGTGCCGGACTATAAGCAGGTGACATTTATGCCTTAAAAAAAAAATATCTTGGCCGCTACAATTTATAACATGTGACATTATTCCCGGAATGGCTCCAGTTAAAGTTTCGTTTGTGCACAAGTCCAGCGCGACATTAGTATTATAAAACTTATCAGTAACTTTACGAATGCTTACGCCCCCAGAATAAGTGTAAACCCAGACGGGGTCATGCGTCAGCCGATTTTGATGTTAAATTTTTTTTTACTGTAAAAGTGTGCGGAATTGAAGGTTACTGATTCGTATAGCTGTTAATTATTAATGCATGGGTGCTGGGGTACTTTTGTTGGGGATTTTCTTGATTTATATATATATCTATATGGGTTTTAGGTTTTTTTAAATAATTTAAAGGTTTGGGGGTGCTTTAACCTGTGGCCGTCACCTGTTGGTGCCGTCATCCGCAGGTCTGGTGCAGGTCATTTGGGGGGGGGGAGTGGATATTACAAAATTTTTTTTGAATGACACTTGTATGTTGTATATATATATATATATATATATATATATAAATGTATAGAATGTTAGAATGTCAAGGAGTGGATTGGAAGTTTTTAATGAAATTTTAAATTATATTAAAATTCTATTGGGGCTAAAGAATTTGGCTAAAAACAAAAATTGAAAACCAAATTGGAAATAATAAAGATTGTTATTGCTGTTTAACAACCGAGTTTTAATTGCAAGTCCCGTCTCACTGGACCCAGCGCATTTGTTGCTTCTCTAGGCCCTCCGCCTAGTTTTAATTAACTAGTGGCCCCTCTTTCAAAAAAAAAAAAAAAAAAAAAAAAAAAGTTTTGAAAGAGGGGTTACAAGTTTTATGTGTAAACGTTTTAGTCAGTATGAAATTCAAGCGTAATAAACATCGTATTACATTAATTGTTTTATTGATAATATTTCTTACGTCACTGTAACATGATGTAACAAGCAAGAAGCACGACTAGGTATTCGGTTGCCTTCCATCCTAATGATGTGTCCTGCCCATTGCAATCTATGCAGTCGGATGGTGGTGGCCAGATCATTGTCTTTATACAGCTTGTTATATTTATAAAGTGGAAATATAGCATTCGGAAATCGGTGGCCTTCCACTGGTCGGTGAGTGGACAATATACCATCCTACAGACCTTGTATGCGCGTAACAGCCGGACAATATACCATCCTACAGACCTTGTATGCGCGTAACAGCCGGACAATATACCATCCTACAGAACTTGTATGCGCGTAACAGCCGGACAATATACCATCCCACAGACCTTGTATGCGCGTAACAGCCGGACAATATACCATCCTACAGACCTTGTATGCGCCTAACAGCCTGTACGTTTAGTAGTCGGCAGTCAATTTTGGCTTGGTTTTGCTTTATCAAGTGTTTTGTTGATGTTGATCTTCAGCTAGACATTGCGGGTACAACCGCGGTAGTCCATTTTCAGTAATTGCCGCGAGCCTGTCAGAGACAATGGTGTATTATTTAGTTATTTATGCTTTTTGTTTCGGCAGGAGGAGATTTCATTGTCGAAAGCTTACCCAACCGGCAGGGAAAGTTATAATAAGAGAGAGAAGAATAACTGAACTGTGGCAGAGCCTTCTTCCATGCGATGCGAAAAAGAAACTGCTCAATATCTGCTACAGATTATCTAATAAAGAATTCTGCATATAGGAATATAATGCTGTGGGATTGAACAAGGCTTTGTCAATACAAACATCACAAGCGGAGATAATCATTACGAATAGCTAGAATATGTTAGCGAATTCAGAATTGCCGCAGATAGAGTTATAATAGCCGCTAAAGAGGGACTACAGTACTTATAACCAAAAGGTTTGGTTAAAGATAGGACAATAACAGATTATGCCGTAAATCTGTTACGATCCAAGATCGCAACTATAATCTGAAATCATGTAAATGCCTAATACTTCTCGTAACTAATCCCGAGTACACTAACATTAAACTGTTCATTAGTAAGCATAACTTGTTGGCTACTATTTCAAATAATAGTATAAATTCAACAAAATTTGTCAGTTAGTAACGTGACTAATAGTTCCAAAGACCAGGACTGTAGATTAAATGTTTATATCATAACTAACGATCTAATGCAAAACAATGATTTAAAATTTAATTCAAAATTCATTCAGTATCATCCACTTGTTGTCTTTCTGTTGAGAGACGCTGTTTTCACAAGCAATTAGTAAAATCTGTAGAGCTAGTACTGATACATGAAGCATCCAGACAGTATGAACAGATTTCTGTAAGCAATTAATTTGTATGAAACATATCCGCCAACAAGGATGCAGGCAGGCTTGTTAAAAAAATGACTCAGTTTTGAGTCAGTGGATGCGTGTGTCAACGAGAGGCGCGAGTAAAACATAGGAATGTTTTGCAATGAGCTATAGGGTATTAGGGTATGCACTTGTTAGTACTGTGCTTTCCTTTTGCTGGATACTATACATTCTACTACAGAATTACTACAGAAATATATTAAACGATATTAGTAAATAAACTACGACTAACTTACCTCTTACGAAATAGTGTACGTCATATCCTTGATGTAGACTGAAAAAAATAATGAAAGTCATTTCAGTTATATAATGTACATGTTAAGAAAACATGACTAAAGTGTCCACAAGTGCATTGACTGTGGTCGATTATAGCAACTGCCTGTGGCAACGAGCAAGCAAAAGAAGTCTTTCTATTTCCCCTTTATGAGAAGAATTATTCCAGTTTGCAGCTGTCAAGGAAAATGGCATTTACGCCTCACTTGATGTAAAAATATTGTATTTAATGCAAACACTAAAGAGTCGGATATAAAAAATATAATATAAGTTACTTAATAAAACCCCAAGTTAAAGTAACTTAGAACACATAATAAGGAAACTACTACACACAAAATGAATATCTTTTCATTACTCTTATAAAAGGAACAAAATAACACACAAATTTAAGTAACTAAATTTTAAAATAAATATTCTTGTTTGATTAAAATGCTCTCTGGTTTAAAGTAGTTGGCTACAGTTGTTGTCATTCTTATTGGCCGATATTGAGTACTAACTGTACACATATTGTTACGACGGTCTTACTGATCGTCGTACGGTACAGTGGAAAACCAAACACAGACACCAATGAAGTCACTAATTACCAGCTTGAGTTATCACAATTAATAATTTCTAGTCAACAAGTTATTCAACAAGATTATACTTGTACAATAATTCCAGTTAGGTTTGCCCACACACAAACACGCAGTAATAATGTCAAATAATAAAGTTTAACACTAATTATATCACAATAAGACTTCACAAACACTCGATCCGCGCTAAGGAAATCGCTCATTGTCCACTAATTCACAAAGCCAGCCTCTGTCCCTTATATATGTAACGTACTTGTTCTAGAGTATTTCCATTCTTACTTAATTGCTGACGCTAATGCTTATGCCAAGTGTGCTCTTGAAGAATGTGGAACATACTTTAACGTGGCCTTGACCGAGGCCGCACCTACACAACTAGTGGGTGGACGAGTGGCAGACGCTCGCGGCTGTTCTAGGCGGTTCCATTCGTTTCAGTAGTAATAATGACATGCCTGTACCGTTAGAACTTAGTGGCTTATTGTCACCTATACTGGGGCTCAAGGGGTGTGAAGCGTCTCATATGTGGGTCTCGCAAGTGACCCACACTAGCCTCTCCACCCAACTCCTACTCTCACCTACCCGTTGTTGGGCCCTGTTAAGCCGAGCAACCCAGTTCGGAGACGGTGGTATTGAATCCCCGTGGAAGGCTGGGTCGGACGAGCAAACGAGATAGGGGGACTCCGGAGCAGCTCGGAGGTAATCCGAGTACTGGTCCGGGGGATGGGCCTGGCCGGCAGCAGGACCAGGCCCGAAGTGTGGTGGCGGATGAACCCCTTAGCGGGTCAACGGCAGCACACGCGGGAACAGTCAGTGCTTCCTACTGCGACCATAAAGGCTGGCAGAATCGCCTTCAAGAATTGCGACATGGGCAAGTCAAATAAGACATGCTCTTACCGCCCAGGGGTTTCGGATACCCCAGGGCCGGCGCCAGGAGTTGCGGGAACTCCGGCGTCGTCATCCTACGACCGCATCGCGCCCTGTGTGGACCACTTGGCACAGCGCGCGATTACTGCGACAAGTGCAGATCCTCGACGGACCCCCCATGTCGAGGTTGCAGGCTCGTCCGTAGTGACAACTAAGCCTACGAGATCCCGTCGACCAACGACGCCACCCGAGGTCCAGCGGCAGAAGCAGAAGCAGGCAGCTCCAGGAAGCCCGTTACCAGTTTCATCATCCGGGCCGCCCGCAGCTCCTAATCGACCACGGAAGCAGCCAGCAGCGAAGCAGCCAGCAGCGCAGCAGCGGCAGCAACAGCAGCAGCAGTCGCAGCCGAGCCCGCCAATATACAAGACTCCCTCGGCGGCGCCTCCTCCGTCCATTGGAATGCGTCGGAAGCAGCCAACATCACAGATCTACACGACATCGGATTCCTCCTCGCCGGCCTCGTCGACGGATTCGTCGGAGTCGTCGGATTCGGAGTCGGAGTCGTCTGCCTCAAGTGTCCAGGAGCGACGTACAGCACCCGCCCGACCTACAGTGCAGTCCACTCCGCCGCAGACCAGCCCACCCCTGCACCAAGTGTTACCACAGGCCAGGACCAGGCTTGCCACAATTCTGGGTACCCTGGATGGGTACGTCCCAGTGGAGACATTGGCAGAGATCCGCGGGTGTTTTGAGACAGTGTCAGAAGCGGTTTCCCTCCTGACGGCGGATGTGACAGACCTAAAGGCGAGGATGGCCTCCTTGGAAACCTTTGGTAGGCCTGCACCCTGTACCACATATGCGGCGGTCGCGGCCTCGACTCCCCCCCGTTCGACGGAGTTTCCCCCCTCGGGAAACCTCCCAACAGTAAGCGGCGGCAGCGTCAACAGCCACACCGACAGCAGGAGCAGAGACAACCAGCAGCTCGCCGCCGGGCCAGGCGAGGGCGTTCTCGGCAGAGCAGGACGTCAGCAGTATCTGCACCACGGGATACCTCCAGGCCTCCTCCACTCAAGAGTGCCGTTGTCGGGGCATATAAAAAGCCCCCCCCCCCACAGTACACGGTCTTCGTCACTGCTCCAGAAGGCCCGGAACAACCAGATGTCCCGCCGACGGCGGCAGACCTCCGTTCTAGATTGATGACGTCGGTCAACCCGGCCCGTGATGGCATCAGGGTTCGCCACCTGCGGCAGACGGCGGGCGGCCGACTAGTCCTCGAGATGCACTCTGCGGGAGACCTCGAAAAACTGCGGACACACGAGGGACTTCAGGCGAGTGGCCTGCGCATCGCCCCCCCGACGTTGAAGTCACCGCGGGTCATCGTATATGATGTCCCGACGGGCGTCACGGCGGAGGCGCTTACTGACGCCGTGTGGAGGCAGAACCCGGCAGTCAGTGGCATCGACTGGCCGGAATTCCAGGCGGCATTCATTCCTCGACATCAACTCCAAAAGAGCGACACCACCTGCCATTGGGTCGTTTCTGTTTCCCTGGCAGTCCGGGACAAACTCCGGGCTGCTCAGCGCATCTTCGCCCTGTGGTCCCGCTGTCGAGTCTTAGACTACCTAGCGGCCACACGGTGCTTCAGATGTCAGGATTTTGGGCATGTGGCGAGACATTGTCGCCACACCACAGATACCTGCGGCCATTGCGCCGGTCCTCATCAAACGGCCCAGTGTTCTTATAAATCCCGGTCCCCAGTGTGCGCCCCGTGCGCCCGGCGACAGCTCTCGGCCACGCACGATGTCCGCAGTAACGACTGCCCCACTTACCAACGGGCAGTCCGCCTGGAACTTCGCAAGGTGGACTACGGCTAATCTCCGTCAGCTTGTCCTCATGCAGCGTCACCTCCGGCGCTTGTGTGGAGGCACGACAGCGCTGCTGAGTAGAACTACCAACGGACGGACCGCATACGCCTTTCTGCAACTGCTTGCGTTACTCGACAAGTCCAGGCGGACAGGCAACAACGACCTGAGCTTTTAAGCCGGTGACACCACCTCCTCGTGGTCCCCGCTGGGCAACGTTCCTACCGCCTGGACTTCGGTTCAGTCGCTAGAAGCGGCTAAGTGTGTCACTCCCCTACAACATCCGGGGAAGGTCGTTCTCCCGCCCTAGACACTGACCTGGCGAGTGTGGGGCGGGGGTTTTTCCGAGCTCCGACCTGTTGGTTGTGGCGTCGCTGCATAGTGGATGGCCCCGGGCGTCTTACGGGTCATGTCGGGGTTCGTCCCCGTTGGTACCGTTCGGCAGCAATGCCGGTCCGACAATACCTGTCACCTATACTATGAGGGCATACAAGAAAGATAAATGTTTTATTTGAATATATTTGAATTTTGTCCGTACATACCATGTATTATGTTTTATGTACATTTAATGAATATTAGGAAACATGAGTTTAACAGTAATCCTTTTATGTTTTATGCATAAACGTGGTGACAAGAAAATTCACTAACTCGTCACAATTTGGTTAGATGACGATTAGATATCATCAGTAGGTAAATAACGTTAACCGAAAAAGTTAAAACTAAAATTCTGTTTTATGTAGTGTATGACTGTATCCAACTGAGATATTCATTCTCAATCAGTTTAGTTTTTAAAATACAGTCATAAGAGGCAGATAGTGATTCCGGGTAAACTTTTTACCAAAAATTCTACGTATAATAAAATATGCTAGTACGAGACACAGTGAAAAGATGAAAGAATATTGGAGGAAAAGGAAAGAACAAAGAATAAAGAATTGAAATTGGCATGTAGTCCTTTTATGGCCGGTACAAAAATTTTTACTGGCATTGCACAAATGGAATGCACAGAGAAGGGGATCGAAAATGCTTCAATAAACCTAAAAAATATATATATTTATGTTCATTCACCAATCAATGAATTCATTCTTCATTTACCAATGTACAGATTATAAGTTAAATGTAGTCGCATTCATAAGCGAAGTTTTGTATGTGTACTACGTTATCGACAACAAAGAAGTAGTTTCTATGGAAAATCACCGGTTCCCATTTTCGATCACGCACCAGCGGTCGTTTTCAAATTTGCGACACGTCCTTATAAACATTTTCAATGTTAAAAATATGCTAGAACGTAATTAATGTGTGTTCTTAAAGCAATTTGAATAGTGTTTTACTTAAAAAGATTTCTGTTCTCTTTATCTGGATGTAGTTAACTGCATCATACTAATCAAAATAGTTTGTTATTAGCGTACTTTTTATAAGAGCTTTAAGATGTGCTTTAAGGAGATAACTGTTTGTATTATACTTTTTACAACCATTATCCACTATTTGCGAACACGTAGGCTATACTCATACACACATATACGTTGTAACGTCACAAAACGTTCCATAAAGGAAATCATTTATATAGTAAGTTAGCATAAGAGGAAAGTGAGGTGAACAGTATCGAACCCAAGTAGTCCCAAAAAATTGTGTAATTTTGTATAATAATTATTTCTATCAACTTGAAAAAACGACCAAACTATGACTAAGACAAAACCCCATATATATTATTAAAGTGAATAAGAGTGAAAAAACCATAAGACACTATAAGAGAGAGAAATAATGTCAGAATCAACCAAAATAAAGTCAATAATTATTAAGTTTTATAACTATGAATAGAGTATTAAAAACTATTTTTTGTGAATAAATGGACATGATCCATTATAATATTATGTAATGTAAATAAAATAAATGTATTAAATGATTTAAATACATTATTAGAAAGAATCTAAGTTAAAATAAAAATTGTATATTTGCAATGACAAAAAATATTAATGTGTTGGATTTGAGACCATACACCAAGATTTCATGAAAAAATCAATTATTATCAGATTTAAATAAAAACTATATGTAATTGTCAAGCAGACAATAGTGAATAATTTATCATAAGTAAAGGAAGCTGTCAAATGAATAAAAAGCAGTCAAAATAGCCAAAAACTGTGTTAACTAAAAACATGTAATAGGCATCTAATATTGTATAATTTATGAATTTAATGTTGCCAAAATGCAACCAAATTGCATTAGAAAGCTGTAATATGATATAAAGCAACTATACTAATATACCTGACCAACTTTAACATTGTAATAGTCAAGTTAGCAAAATATTTACTTATACCATATATGGCTGGAACCAATTATCCAGTACAAAAATAATCATATCTGGCTAAATACTTACATAATACTAACAAAAATAAGATAGAAAGGTACAATACATCAGTATACCTTAATAAGAAACAAACTCAGTTGAAGGTAAAGTCAATTCTAAAAGAATTTAACTAATTAGAGTGAGATTTGTCACGCCATAAAAAAGGACATCTCAAGACCAATCAATGATGCTATGTCATCTTGTGATAAATATAATATATGTACAAAGTAACCAGGTATCACAAAAGATAGACAAAATAATTAACTCTGTGTGTGCAGTAGTGAAGTGATACATATATTAAAGAAAAAGACTAATCATTGTATTAGAAAACTGACAAGAATCTAGGCCATGAGCAGAGGCCATATAAAATTGTATTTATTTGTGTTTTATCTATGTTAAAATTTGTTTATTTTGTTGTAGCAAAGTAGTAGTATTAGATGTTCAGCTTGTGGAAGGAACTTAGTAACTCCACAACAATTTTTGTTATAAAAAATGAGTTTTCAATGACAACAACTCAAGGTGAGGGTTGTATATTGTATTGTTTATTAGACTTAAGTTAATTAGAAACCAATCATATTTAGTATCGCTAGATTCAGTTAAAAACAGGGAATCTAAATATATTAATGGCATACAAATTGTGAGTACTAATGTAAAACTGTTTGATAAATACCAGAGTAATTTTTGAAATATCCTTTGTATGAAGAATAAGAAATTCGTTCTAAAAGCTTCTACGGAAGTGAAAATTGTTCTATGACATTCCATTTCGTTTATTCTCGAACAATCTAGAAAGAATTTTTACACAAATATACCGGAAGTCGATGAAAACAGTCATCCTGAATTAGTATAAAAGCGAGACCAAATTCGACCCAAAGACACTTGAAACTTGAACTCCAGAACTGATGCATCACCCACGACACTGATCAACGCAGCTAAGGCGAAACCGAAGAGGCGAGAAATCGACAAGACACGGCAGGAAGGCTTTTCCCGTACATAGACATACCGACTGACTTAACCTCAACGAGAATCTTCGCCAAATGTATCGCTGAAATAGAGCAGCGATACGGCAAATTTTAATAGAAATCACGCAGCCAGAACGTCCACGGCCCAGGAGGGACCACAAATTTAAATAGAGAACGAATTCTGCTGTGTTCGCATTGACTGACTAACTTGACAAATAATTCCCCCTAACGTAAACATACAATACACAAAGCCTTCCTCAACACTGCATGGGAATCAGCGCTGCGGTGGCCGATTTCTGAATCAACGCTAAACAGATGATTCGTAACGGCGGCGTTTGAACGAGATTCTACTGCCAAACGTTTTTACAAAAGTGCGGAAAAAGTAATGATCGCAAAATTTGACTTTAAATAGATTCAGTGTACACCCGAAGAGGCGAGATTGAGAAACTACCCGAAAGGAGTGTCCAGTGCGAGAATAAATAACCATTGGAACGTGAGTTACCAAAATTAAAGTCATTTGTTACCTGGTTACATTTTATCACGCAGTTGTACTTCACACGCCACACATACACCTTCAAATCACTTAGTTTTTTCTTGTAAGGCATCTAATTGATATGTCTTGGTAGTTCAAAGGAGTCACGTCCTGAGAGTAAAGATTTTTCATGTATTAAACTCATGCTTTTCAACTGAGTCAAAATCTGAAATATACTAGCCGATACTTGATTGGATATATAAAAAATTGTCAATAATAATAACTTGTAAAATTTTTTCTCTGCAATTTTATAATTTTTTATGAATGATAGTCCTTCAGACGATTTGTTTGTTTTTAAAGAATCATTAAACTTAACTGATTTTTCCAAGCTAAACTGACTTGTTTAAATTCTTTCGTAGATTTAAAAATTTTATCAATCACATTTTTTTCTTGGAACAAACGTTTCCAAGTGGCGCCCACAAAAAGCATAGTATTAAGTTGTGTTACAGGACTACATCGCTGCAGAGGATCCAGTCAACAGAGTAAGTAACAAAAGTGCGCGGAGGTAACACCCGACAGTTTACAACACAAACATTTAAACAACACCCACTACACTTGTTTTTCTATAAATTGGCAGCCCAACTAGTGAGGCTTGAAAAAGACGGAACAAGCCCGGCAACTACCAACATATTAAAATGCCGCAACCTAAGGGAAAAAAGGTGAAGAAGACTGTGGAACCTGAGTTAAGTGTGGAAGACGGAGAGGCAGTACAAATGGAGGAAACGGAATTAGAACCGCCCACACTAGAAATGGAAAGACCGGTACAAACGACAGATGAAATAGAGGAACAAACGGGAGAAGAACCCATACAAATGGTAGAACAGACAGAGAAACCCGAACCAGAAAAAATAACAGGGAACGTTGACACGAATATAATAATGATGATGCTCCAAAGAATGAAGGAAGATAAGGAGGAAATAATAAAATCCCTGAAGGAGGATATGAACAAAATTATAGACTCCCTGAAGGAGAATAATAATAAAAATAGACAGGAAGATAAGGAGGAAATAATAAAATTAGACAAAAACATAGAATCTTTAAGGAAGGATATAACCGAGAAAATAAATGACAATGGGAAAAAACTAGAGCTATTTCAGGAGGAGAATAAAAAATGTATAGAGTCCCTGAAAAAAGAAATTAGCATAAAATACGAAATAGTAAACAAAACGATCAATGATAATAAAATCGATAGTGACAGGAAGGTCGAGAATATGGAGAAACAGTTGGAAAGGTTACGGGAGGGAAACAATACACGTTTCGAAAATCTAGAGGAGCAAACAGTAGAGACCAAACAAGATGTTAGAAATCTCGAAAACAAGGTAAGGCAGAACCAAGACGCCATCATGCAGGAGGTGGGAGAAGTCCAGCACATCGCTAACAGGCTGGACGAACAGATAAAAACTAACAAAAATAGTATAATGGAAATAGACCAGAGAGAGAAAAACCTGCAGGAAAGATTAGAGGCGCTGAGAGACACACCAATACTAAACACTCAGTCGTGTCATGGTGAAAACAGGGAAGTAATCAACTTCCAGGACTATCGACGAAACCCAATGGAATTTTTGGAAAGAATGGAGGAGTTTATTGGGAGAAATAGAGAAACAAGGTGGGACAGGATAAGAGAGATGCTTGACGAGACGTTTAAAAATATTAAGGATAACTGGTGGATAGCGGTACGACCCGAAATAACGAATTTAGCAGAGTTTAAACCCCAGTTTAAGGAAAAGTATTGGTCAGAGACCGCACAAAACAGGGTAAGAATGGACATTTTCTATGGCAAATACGACGCGTCCTATGGACAGTCCCCGACGTCTTATTTCCTGGGAAAGGTATGTTTAGCACGGAAGTTGATACCGCCGATCCCAGAAGAATGTTTGGTAAGGCAGTTAGCTGGACATTACAGCTATGGTATCAAGGATGCCCAATTATGCCAACAGATTAGCAAAATAGCCGATCTGGCCAAATTATTGGAAAATTGCGAATCCACAGGAAGGTTCCAGGATTACCAACCCCCCAATCGTAAGGTAGAGTACAACAACAATAATAACGGACCAAACCGGAATGGAGGTGGGAACGGTAATAATCTAAACACCAATAATCAGAATAATAATATCCCACCAAATGGCCGAAATGATAACAATCAGGGCCCAATTAACCGCAACTATCCGGGACCAAACAGAGGTAATTACACCGGGAATAACTACAGTAGGAACTTCCACCAGGGAAACGGTTATCGCGGGAATAATTATAGAGGAAGTAATTATGGTCAACGTAATGGTTATCGCAACGGGGGAAACCAAGGAGGAGGCGATAGGAGAAACCAAAATGAATATAGGCCCCAGGTAAATTATACAATGGCCAATAACCGACGGCCATATCCACCTAATGTACCCACTTACATGTTTTACCCACAACAGGCGCCAGGTAGCCAGGGTAACACGGCGAATAGCCAGCCTATTAACGGCAATCCCGAAGTCAGGCAGGAAACACAGACGGGTCAGCAACCCAATGTTCCGGGAGACCGGGCCAATGAGACAGTGGCTCATTTAAACTAAACGCGGCAGTGAAAGAAAAAACGGAACAGCAGCGGAAAAAATATATCAAATCACAGCCTAAGGCAATTAAATATGAGGTAGGTGAAAAGGTGTTAGTTAAAAATAGAGAATTGCCCAGTGCTATACAAGGCATAACGAGGAAATTGCTACTCTTATATACAGGGCCTTTCACGATAACCAGAGACAATAAAAACAATACCTACGAGGTAACTGACACAATTAGGAACAAGGTAAAAGGTACGTATAACCAGACTTCATTAAAAAAGTACCATGATTAAAAAAAAAAAATCGCAAGTCGAATACTCAATCAGTGACCAAGTACCATGACCAAAAACCAAAGTCAAATACAGCATCATAGAGAAGGTACCTTGACTAAACATGTTAACGTGAATTTTTTTAACTTAGCCATAATTAGAAAGGAGGTAGAGATTATTAAATAAATATAAATATTATTGTATTATGATTATTATTAATAAATATTACGAGATGGACACCTTACACCAAAGGCATAAAGATATATAAAATATAGATTTATTTCCAATAGCCATGTCAACGTATATTTACCAACTTACCCGTACTTAGAGAAGGAGAGAGATTATTATTAATAAATATTACGAGATGGACACTTAGTAAAGGAGAAAAGAAGGAGAAATGCTGTCATATATTTGGTACTAAATGGAAATGATAAATGAAAAATAAAAAAAGGGAAAACAGTGTGTTACATAAGGAGGTAATGATGAATATGAATATAGCTATTAACATTGAATGATTTTAAACGATAATTTTAACCTGCGGAGAACGATATATTAATATAATTGTGAATTAATCAGAAGAGTTTAAGAAAGGGAATTTAGGTGTAGGAGCCTATGATCTTTGAATATTGTATTTTTTTTATTATTATTATTATTATTTGTTGCGAAGGTGCAATTATTATTTTCTGAACAGGGATGTGTTGCCTCTGATTTCAGTAGTTATAGATAGGAAGGGCAGAGAATGTATGCCATAGCGAGCCACTCTGACTCCCAACCCTCTATGTAAGTTAGGGAATTGATAGGGAATTATATCAAAGATTAATTATAAAACATCAAGGTAAAAAGGAAAGGAATAGGTGATACGACAAAGAACGAACTAGGAATATTGAGTTGGATTAATATATTAAAGGAGTAGTACAGGAATTTAATTATAAGATAAAAGAATGAGATATAAAGAAGCTAATAAAGGGTTAATATAGAGATGATAATTTCATCAAAACCAAAGATATGTTTTTCCAAAATTATCAACTTTAACGGAGAGGCATATGTAACGTCACAAAACGTTCCATAAAGGAAATCATTTATATAGTAAGTTAGCATAAGAGGAAAGTGAGGTGAACAGTATCGAACCCAAGTAGTCCCAAAAAATTGTGTAATTTTGTATAATAATTATTTCAATCAACTTGAAAAAACGACCAAACTATGACTAAGACAAAACCCCATATATATTATTAAAGTGAATAAGAGTGAAAAAACCATAAGACACTATAAGAGAGAGAAATAATGTCAGAATCAACCAAAATAAAGTCAATAATTATTAAGTTTTATAACTATGAATAGAGTATTAAAAACTATTTTTTGTGAATAAATGGACATGATCCATTATAATATTATGTAATGTAAATAAAATAAATGTATTAAATGATTTAAATACATTATTAGAAAAAATCTAAGTTAAAATAAAAATTGTATATTTGCAATGACAAAAAATATTAATGTGTTGGATTTGAGACCATACACCAAGATTTCATGAAAAAATCAATTATTATCAGATTTAAATAAAAACTATATGTAATTGTCAAGCAGACAATAGTGAATAATTTATCATAAGTAAAGGAAGCTGTCAAATGAATAAAAAGCAGTCAAAATAGCCAAAAACTGTGTTAACTAAAAACATGTAATAGGCATCTAATATTGTATAATTTATGAATTTAATGTTGCCAAAATGCAACCAAATTGCATTAGAAAGCTGTAATATGATATAAAGCAACTATACTAATATACCTGACCAACTTTAACATTGTAATAGTCAAGTTAGCAAAATATTTACTTATACCATATATGGCTGGAACCAATTATCCAGTACAAAAATAATCATATCTGGCTAAATACTTACATAATACTAACAAAAATAAGATAGAAAGGTACAATACATCAGTATACCTTAATAAGAAACAAACTCAGTTGAAGGTAAAGTCAATTCTAAAAGAATTTAACTAATTAGAGTGAGATTTGTCACGCCATAAAAAAGGACATCTCAAGACCAATCAATGATGCTATGTCATCTTGTGATAAATATAATATATGTACAAAGTAACCAGGTATCACAAAAGATAGACAAAATAATTAACTCTGTGTGTGCAGTAGTGAAGTGATACATATATTAAAGAAAAAGACTAATCATTGTATTAGAAAACTGACAAGAATCTAGGCCATGAGCAGAGGCCATATAAAATTGTATTTATTTGTGTTTTATCTATGTTAAAATTTGTTTATTTTGTTGTAGCAAAGTAGTAGTATTAGATGTTCAGCTTGTGGAAGGAACTTAGTAACTCCACAACAATTTTTGTTATAAAAAATGAGTTTTCAATGACAACAACTCAAGGTGAGGGTTGTATATTGTATTGTTTATTAGACTTAAGTTAATTAGAAACCAATCATATTTAGTATCGCTAGATTCAGTTAAAAACAGGGAATCTAAATATATTAATGGCATACAAATTGTGAGTACTAATGTAAAACTGTTTGATAAATACCAGAGTAATTTTTGAAATATCCTTTGTATGAAGAATAAGAAATTCGTTCTAAAAGCTTCTACGGAAGTGAAAATTGTTCTATGACATTCCATTTCGTTTATTCTCGAACAATCTAGAAAGAATTTTTACACAAATATACCGGAAGTCGATGAAAACAGTCATCCTGAATTAGTATAAAAGCGAGACCAAATTCGACCCAAAGACACTTGAAACTTGAACTCCAGAACTGATGCATCACCCACGACACTGATCAACGCAGCTAAGGCGAAACCGAAGATGCGAGAAATCGACAAGACACGGCAGGAAGGCTTTTCCCGTACATAGACATACCGACTGACTTAACCTCAACGAGAATCTTCGCCAAATGTATCGCTGAAATAGAGCAGCGATACGGCAAATTTTAATAGAAATCACGCAGCCAGAACGTCCACGGCCCAGGAGGGACCACAAATTTAAATAGAGAACGAATTCTGCTGTGTTCGCATTGACTGACTAACTTGACAAATAATTCCCCCTAACGTAAACATACAATACACAAAGCCTTCCTCAACACTGCATGGGAATCAGCGCTGCGGTGGCCGATTTCTGAATCAACGCTAAACAGATGATTCGTAACGGCGGCGTTTGAACGAGATTCTACTGCCAAACGTTTTTACAAAAGTGCGGAAAAAGTAATGATCGCAAAATTTGACTTTAAATAGATTCAGTGTACACCCGAAGAGGCGAGATTGAGAAACTACCCGAAAGGAGTGTCCAGTGCGAGAATAAATAACCATTGGAACGTGAGTTACCAAAATTAAAGTCATTTGTTACCTGGTTACATTTTATCACGCAGTTGTACTTCACACGCCACACATACACCTTCAAATCACTTAGTTTTTTCTTGTAAGGCATCTAATTGATATGTCTTGGTAGTTCAAAGGAGTCACGTCCTGAGAGTAAAGATTTTTCATGTATTAAACTCATGCTTTTCAACTGAGTCAAAATCTGAAATATACTAGCCGATACTTGATTGGATATATAAAAAATTGTCAATAATAATAACTTGTAAAATTTTTTCTCTGCAATTTTATAATTTTTTATGAATGATAGTCCTTCAGACGATTTGTTTGTTTTTAAAGAATCATTAAACTTAACTAATTTTTCCAAGCTAAACTGACTTGTTTAAATTCTTTCGTAGATTTAAAAATTTTATCAATCACATTTTTTCTTGGAACAAACGTTTCCAAGTGGCGCCCACAAAAAGCATAGTATTAAGTTGTGTTACAGGGCTACATCGCTGCAGAGGATCCAGTCAACAGAGTAAGTAACAAAAGTGCGCGGAGGTAACGCCCGACAGTTTACAACACAAACTTTTAAACAACACCCACTACACTTGTTTTTCTATAACGTGAAAATTTAATAGCCTTGATTGCGAAATGATATTTTGTATATTGAAATATTTTGTTTAATATACTTTGTTTCTTAGATAGATCTTACTCTTCACATCTTATTTAACTGAAATGTACAGTGCTTTTAAGATACTAAATATATTTTATATTGTATGTGCAACAGCGATACACACGAACTTAAAACATTTTATCAAATGCATCTTGAAAGGCACATCATCATTTTTAAACAATAAGTTACTTATTTATAAGCTAATGTAACATACTAAAAAAATCTATACGATTTTTTCTGTAGCGTAGTTAGTTACGCAAACCGCCGTTGGTTGAAATTTAATTGCACTTATGGCAAATTGAATGAAGATAACAATAAAAATATTCTTTAAGCGAGATGATTGCGCTGCGAACGGAGAAGAGTCGACTTGTCGGCACGATGCGACGCCCAGTCGTACGGTCTGGAATGCTTTATATTAAACGGTATGGACGTGACGGTGGAGAGTTTGACTGTATTGCCGCATTCCTGTGTCACACAAATATTTTGAATCCAAAAGCTATTACAATAAGGTATTCTATTTCCCTTGTAAATGCAAAATGTTGCCCGTATTCAAAATTGTGTGTTTAAAGTCTCAGGCTAAAACCTCACATAGTTTTAGACACGTTACCTTACATAATATATCTCAGTACCTAATTGTAGTCAAAGCGATGATTAACTTATTGCTTTTAATTAAATTTTCTGTCATAGTTAAGTATATCACACTTTATGTGGCAAGGTTTTTAATTTTGAAGGTTATGAGAATTCAGAATATCACAAACACTGTAAAATGGATCTTTAGAAATCTACTTTGCTTGTGTATTACTTTTAGCATGAATTTAGGTTATAACAGTTACTTCTATAACTGACCACTAGGCCCCATGTGTCTGTGTATATTTATTTAAAATTAAAATTGTGTTTTATTCTCCCCTAGTCTCTCCTTCCCTCTCTTCAATTCTATTTCTTTCTGTAAATTGTTATATAAATTAGGTACTACCTACCTACCAATTTTCTTTCCATTATTTCGTTGCTTCGGTAATTCCTAGACCTGTTGATTTAGACCGTAGGAACCGTAGCTTATTCGGACCTGTAATGATATAATAAATCCAAATTCAACACTGAACGGTGTTCACAGTGTACAAAAATAATTACCCAACATGGGTAGTAACAAATATGCACGCGTTGCGCGGACACCAGTGTAAACCACACATCTCTGTCGTAAACAACACAACGTACTCTGTGTAACAAGTTCCGTGCTTCAGTCAGCCGCTAATCCTATTAATGAGATGCAATCAAAATTCTAAGCGATTTCAGATACGTATTTCCGTTCGGTTTCACGATCAATACCTACCTTTGTACACATTCGACATTTATCGGAGTTCCATATTCCATATTCCTACGTTTATATCTGTATTGATTATTTATATGCATAACTTACATTTCACAACAACTGACAGTCACGTAGAATAAGCAGGACAATTTTTTCAAACAAATTTTGGCCGTACCATTAATTTCTGTTAATACATTTTGCTTTTCTTCATTAATATGTTAACGCAACAGAATAGTTAAAAATTAAACAGATACTGTAGTTACTATTTTCCTTTAGTACGTAAGTAGGCCTAGAGGAATTGTTGTTTTGTAAAATACTGTTTTATAAAATTTAATATATTTCGTTACTTATTCTTTGCATCATCGGAAATACGTAATAACATAAATTTTATAATCGCTTGAGACAATTACAAAATAAATTGACGTATCTGCATACAAAATTACAACATATATTGATACAATCACAACTTAAAATGTTTGAACTCTAGAGAAATTATTAATTACAAATTTAACGACGCTTTCAATAAACAAAGACAACAAGAAACACTCGTATACATTTGTTTATCAAGTTTACGTTTGTCCAATATCTATTACCGCAATAAATATTACAAGCCACCAATTACGTGTATCCGCACAGAATAATTCGCATTTATCATTTTACACTAAACTGCTGTCAATACAAGCAACGAATCGAAAGTCTTTTAAGATTGAGACTAGGCGAGAACGTTGCGTAATCCTGCTGCTCACACATTGAGGTGCCAGGGATCACGTAAGCCAAGCATGTTTGCTACATGCTCAGCTTAACAATATTAGACTGCAGTTACATCTGTATTAATATGACAGAAATCGAAATTCAGATTATTGCGTAACATAGCCCTTTACCGTATTTGAAGTATTTTTAAGTAAATATTTGAAATAAATGAAGAAGTTCATTTATAAGATTCATTCATTTATAAGACGTTCTGAATTATTTACACAAAACTGAAGTTATGTTTGTATCCTACTTACCGTATGTTATTCCAACCTGTATTTACATCTTAAACAAAATTAGGCTGTTAACGTTTTTAAGGGGGTTTTAAGAACGTGTAGTTAATTTTAAATAATATGATTTGTAAAATTTGCCTAACATGTTAAGTTATATTCAAAAACTAGCTGTTATCCGCGGCTTCGCACGCGAATATTTGACTTTTAATAAATATTTTAATATAATTTTTATTGTCTATATCTATATGTCGTTGTATCAGCTCGTATAACAATTTTGTACTCATTAGTCAAATTCTCTCCAAAGCTGTTTTCAACACTTGTACTATTTTATCTTGTACTAAATTATTATGTTGGTGCAGCAGCTTTGGAGACTTAAAAGTACCCGTTAATAAAGCTTTTGGAGATACTTATAAAGTACCTGTTAAATGAAAAACGCTAAATTCTTTATTTTAAGTGTTACTGTGTTAGACGCATTGTATAACACATTAAACGTTAAGTTTTCCTCAACCATGGCTTTTATTTATTTCAGCAGTAAACTAAAAACCAAATACCGATGTCACCTCACAAATGAAAACAACACGTATTTTCGCTTTGCATTAAGTAAAAGACAAAATTTACAATTAGTACACTTCTTCTTTTCCACATCGTAATATATCGATACAATCACATATTATATAAAACATCGAAAATATACTGCAGGAATGGATAAATGTACAGTTCCGGTGACGCTAAATAGCTTTTGTTTATTTACTTGTTACTATGGTAATTAATTCTGGTCTTCATGGTGTTGTTGACATCTTTAGTAGTAGTATTTAATATATTTCGTTACTTATTCTTTGCATCATCAGAAATACGTAATAACATAAATTTTATAATCGCTTGAGACAATTACAAAATAAATAGACGTATCTGCATACAAAATTACAACATATTGATACAATCACAACTTAAAACATTAAAAACTGCAGGAAGGTATAAAGGTACATTTCCGATGCCTCTAAATATCATTTGTTTATTTACTTGTTACTATGGTAATTAATTCTGGTCTCCATGGTGTTGTTTATATCTTTATACCCGTCAACGAAAAGGCATACTTAAAAGGGTCTAAATCATGCGAACGGGGCAAAATATAAAATTCCATGTTAGACAGTGTTTTTTACCTTGTGTCAAAGGTTACCTGTGCCAAATTTAGTGGCAATCGGTGTAACGGTGTGGATTTGAATTCAGTACACATAAATCCCCAAACTTTGAGTTTTATATGTATAGATTTAGCCTTTAAATGTCTTCAAATTGTTTTAAACAATAATGTTTCAACGTAATAACAAATATAAAGGGAAGAATTATTATCAAGAATAAATTAGAAACTAACTATGATTTTGGGGGGAGGGGCTTGTACAATTATCACATGTAAGGTTGTGAATTATTTAAAAGGTGGTGATTACATAAAAATGTTCATTTTATATACATGACGCATAAACCACAAAGAATGTTTCACTGTTAATAGTAATGATTAGGGTAACTGTGGTAAAGATTATAGAGAAGAATAAGCAATATTCAGAATATAGGGCTAATTATTATTTAACGTGGGATTCAAGACAAAACATTAAAATTTAACAAACATAGACATCACCCAAAACTGGTTTTAATATTCCGTATACTTAAACGCAACCAATCCAATATAAAAATAAAAATACGGTATTCTTGAAACTGGCATAAAATATTTATATAGAATTCATACCCGTAATTTTCATTTTTCAATAAATTTACCACCTACATGTATTTGCTTTTTCTATTATGCAGGTACTCTGTTGCTTAACAGCAGTTTGTACACAAATTCTATAATGCTGTTATGATTGCATAAAGAAACTTGACACTTAACAGACATAAAGTAATGATTAGTTGACCAAAAAATCTCTAAAACGTAGAATCAGCTATTCACTGAGCAGTCTAAAAGACTACAAATATATTTTCTAATTATATATTTACAATCAATTAACTAAAGTTTGGATTTACACCTTTGTAGCACACGATAATTCTATGCTAAGGATAAGATTAGTTTAGAATATAACTTTCTGAAAAGTGCTAAAAATAAAATGCGTAAACCAGAGAAATTCTTTACTTGTTTCTTGAAAAGAGGCTCTAGTGTAAATCCTCTCAACTGAGTAGAGTTGCGTTTCAAAAAGCCGCTTTCAATGATTCCTGTGAGTTGAACAAAACCTTTCAATAGGAGGATTTTCGCATTCTCAGAAGTACATTTATCAACACTTGAATGTTTACTACGTCTTGCTTCTCTTGTTGTCGCTGTTGAAGAATAATATATTTCTCTTTTGAACATTTAAATTTTCTATTTCCAACATTTGTAAATTTGTAGACCGTTCAATTAATGCTCTGAAATATAATAATCGAACTCAATGGACACATTAATTTAATGCTTTGAACACAATTCCATAATATCTACCTGATTTTGATTGATATTTTCCATCTATTACTGCACGGTTTTATGTGTATGATATATATGGCTCTGCAGGAGCATCTCCGTGCCCATTCTGTGTGTGTGTGTTTACTATGTATACCTGTGTGCGATGTCTGCCTACCTAGGTAATCAGAATACTGATTTTTCGCAAAAAAAGGGATAGTGTAAAATACATAAAGAAAAGTGAGAAGTCACGTTAAAAATTAGGCCTATTTACAAATGATTACAAAACGTCTGCCAAGTATTCCAGTTAAACATTAACCAGAGGAGTAATGTGTAATCACAAACATTTCATATACCGTAATAATATGAACAGTTTACTTGTTACCATAAAAACTACTTCATAAACTGTCAAGTACATGAATTATTTACTGTACTGTCCCGAAATTATTTGTCTTGAAATTATGAGAAGTTACTGTGAGCCAGAAACTTACAGTAAGGAATTTACAGTACAACAGGAATTTCGAATTACTTTGGAACGTAAAAAACCTATGGTAACTAAAAAAGGTAAGTAATAACAAGAATAACTAAATTTGCAACGAGATTTTGAAAGCGTTGGTGACCCAAATGAATAATAACTCATTTTAAAATACAAGTTTAGAGAAAAAATCTTGTAAAATAATAATTTTATATATTTTGAAATAAAAATAATATTTACCTAACAAACTCATCCTAGGTGAGTAGAGCTCACGTTCCATCCCTGCCACAGAGAAATCATCCATCTAGTAAGCACGTGCGATGGCAAACCGCATGTTGGCGAGAAGGTTTCACCCGTAAGTGTCATTGTTTTTAACAGAATAATATATTATAAAAAATATTATTATCATATATTATAATATTATTATTATATATCATATATTATTGTTATATTATGCGTTTTCTTTACTTGCGTCACATTCTGAGTCGGATTCTCGGTTCTGTAATAGTCCGATGCCAGAGGTACAATTTGTATGAAACCTGCAGAAGTATAGAGTTAAAAGTGCACCTAGTCATACACGATTCACATCAAAACAGAATGAAGATAGGGGTGTAATCTTATGATGTCCATAAGATTGATTCAAGTTGCCAAAAATTGACTTACAACATTAACGCTTTCAATGGTTCAAATATAGGCACTAATCCACAAACAGCTTATCAGTGTATAAAAATCACCTAAAATAAACAAAATCAAATATTAATATTATATTATAAAATAAACACTAAAAACGCGTTAGAAATAATAATTAATCCTAAGGGCTAATTGATAAAATTGTGATGAAAAAATCCTCAGTAAAATTATAGATTCATAAAAATTTAACTTACTACTTTAATAACTTTCATATCGATCAGACTAGGGAGAGAATTGTTATGGTCATTATAGGAAACTGAGGAAACACAGAAATATATCACCTGCTGAACTTTTCCGTAATTAAGAAAATAAGGTGACTTGACCAAATGCCAGTAACATAGGAATCCACAACAAAAAAGTTTTTGACGGGGAATATCCAAGTAACTTAATTGTAACAAACAGGAATATTAGTGACTAATAGGGAAAGAAGTTTATGTTGTCAAAATACTTTCTGTGTAACGAGCTGTTTACAATTTAGTTTTATCTTAGTTTTTAAGCAGAATATAGTTTAAGAAAATACAGTAAGTTTTACAATTATTCAATAAAATTTACCCGTTTGACCTAACGTAGCCTTCGAGCATCTGGGGGGGGGGAGGGTTCTCATTTGATCATATTCTTTTTCTGAGATTAATCGTGTTATACCATTTTACTAACGTAGTATAATAATATTAATATTACACAAAACGTAGTTTGTCGTATTATTACTTAACCAGTGTTGGAGAAACAATACTCTTGCGTAGTGTAGGGCCTACGTGAATATTCTTGAGGGTGAATAACAACATTCTTACTTTTCTTAAACTTCTCATGACCTGTGTCGAGAAGATAAATTCTTCAATAAATTAGACCTCCAAGTGCCTTAGTTTTAATTACTGTTTTATGAGTCTATATACCCTTTGCCGATAAGCATCTTTTCCCTCGTAGCCGGTGTCGTCTCAGTGATGTTCTAATTAGATCTAATTAAACGGTTTAGCAAAATAATTACTTGCATCCTCTTCGGAATTTGCAAACAGAATTGTATTTAACTAAAAATTAACGCCGATGCAGGTGGATATATATACCGTACGTTAAGTTACCACGTGGTGGACACAGGTTAATTACTGATTATTCACGTCTTTGAATGTTAACACTGTCTGAAATACAGCATTTTATATTTTATATGTTTGTATATTATTCTAATTATATCAAAAGGGGCGTAAGAAAACTATTTTGTAATATTTGTTGAAACGAACGTGTTTTACAAACCTGTTCAAGGTTGTAAACTCATAGTGAAATTATAATACGATGGTTAATTGTTGACGAACAGTTTGGGAATAATTATTTATTTAATACTAAATTCCATTCAGAAGGTAGATTATCATGTATTAAGGTCTTGGGAAGGTGTCATGGTTGTTTCAAAGTATACTTATATTTCAAAATTTTTTTTTAACGGGGCATGTTGTGGTGTGTGAGTTATGCTGGGGGAAAGGGGTATTGTGAATTATTGAACACATGAGTAATTACCCATATATATAAATGTCCAGGGTTCCTGATTAAGACGACGACCTGATTCGCTCCAGGAGGTGGCTGAACAACTGCTACCCATGCCGTTAACCTAGCAACTTTCTGCCTTGGCTGCCGGTAGGAAGAGATGGACAACACGCCACAAACCCCTCATGCTCAGTGCCGGACTATAAGCAGGTGACATTTATGCCTTAAAAAAAAATATATCTTGGCCGCTACAATTTATAACATGTGACATTATTCCCGGAATGGCTCCAGTTAAAGTTTCGTTTGTGCACAAGTCCAACGCGACATTAGTATTATAAAACTTATCAGTAACTTTACGAATGCTTACGCCCCCAGGATAAGTGTAAACCCAGACGGGGTCATGCGTCAGCCGATTTTGATGTTACATTTTTTTTTTACTGTAAAAGTGTGCGGAACTGAAGGTTACTGATTCGTATAGGTGTTAATTATTCATGCATGGGTGCTGGGGAACTTTTGTTGGGGATTTTCTTGATTTATATATATATATATATATATATATATATATATGGGTTTTAGTTTTTTTTTAATAATTTAAAGGTTTGGGGGTGCTTTAACCTGTGGCCGTCACCTGTTGGTGCCGTCATCCGCAGATCTCTGACATGTTAAATTTTGTTGGATCTGGTTCGGGCGCATGGCCGTGCCTGAGTACAAATCAGTTCTCTATGAACGCTTCAAATATGTTTTATTATGTTCAATCCATAGATTCTACATTTTATAAAATTCATTTTAGCTGTTTAATAATTCTGTAATAAGTAAATTTTTATTATTTTTTTTTACTGCCATAGCCAGTGCATTAATTGTTGAGTTTTTTTATATGAGCACACTACCTGTTCTCGCTACTTCAATTATAAATGTAAAGTTGTAAAATCAGTATCAGTTCTATGTTATTTTCTGGTGGTTACGTCCCACTGTGTTTTTCGCTCATATTTGTATTTTTGTAAGAGCATGAGAGAAGGTGAGAAATATGCAGTTTATAAGACCGTGCAGCCATGTTGACCTTGCGATGGCACCTTACTATTTGGGGGAACAAAACCTAAAATTTTTTTCTATTATGCATTGTAACTTAAGAGCTGTTCTGACTGTCTTGCCAATTTGACTTCGGCCATTTCTTATGCTTGTAAACATTTCGTTTTGTTATAACTCAGTTATACTCTGACGAGTTAAAGGATTTTGTTTTCTTAAATGAGAAGTTTTTAAGGCTTGCTGGGCACTTTATCTGATTACGGTAGTTTGGGGGTGGGGGTCTTGATGATAGATACTGGGGTTTTCCACATGCCCCTGCGGTATGATGAAAATATATAGGCTGTCGGCCAGGTGAACATGTGTGTGTGGTATATGTATATATATATATATATGTTTTCTATGTGTATTCATGTATGTACATTGATTGTATTTGTATTTTATGTGCATGTTAATTATGTCTTTTGATACTAAATGTTGGATTGAAATGGGGATATTAGAATGATTTATATGATGTTGAATCTATATGTATTTATGATGAATTTATTGAATTTATGAAGTTATGATGTTACATATGTATATTTTAAGAACGTTTAAAGATCGCAAAAAAATTTGACATTACATTGTTATGCCATTTGGGGGGGGGGAGTGGATATTACAAAATTGTTTTTGAATGACACTTGTATGTTGTATATATATATATATATTATAAATGTTAATTTATGCAAATAAATGTAAATGTAAAATTACACTTGTGGTAATTAATTATGTAATTGTGTTTTTTATTAAATATATAAATTTATCGATCTCTCACATGTATGTGTATAATTGAATCTTATTTATTACTCTGATTATCTATGCCCGCGTGTTGGAACACAGTTTATATAATGAATTTTATATAATTCATGTACAATAGATTATATGTATTTACTTGCTTTAATTGATTACTTTCATGCCGTGTGTGAAACAGCCATTTAACATTATGTATAACTATTCTGATTTTCATCAACACATACGTGATATCATTTAATATATTAACGTTATCAATTCATTTACTTTATTTACACATATGAGACTCTTAAAATCTATTTGTATTCCTTCGAATTTCAGGTTGATATTTGGGTTGTATTTGGTAATAATGAACGCATATTTATGATCAACTTAAAGTACTAGTTTAATTATCATTCATAATACATTATAATTGTACATATAATACGTCGCTGTACCTGAAATACATACATATTTTATAATAACAAATACATGTTTCAATATATGCTGAAAACACAGAAAACATACATACATATATATATCAAATAATATAACAATTCATATTCTACTTATTTAATGCGTTCATTAAATCCCAAATAAGCTTTTGTTAATACATTCATTAATTACTTTTATTCAGATTTATTCATTACTCTTCTTAATATTTTTTCTCAGGTGTGAATTCTTGGAAAGAATCAGGTCAGTAGAAGTTACTAAGTAGGAATGATTAAAATAATGGTTACTTGATTATTGAATATCCATTAAGCGTTGATGCAGTCGAGTTCCAGTGATGGAGATGGTTCGTAGACACATTTCGTCGGATGTTGTTTTATCACAATCACTTAACACTCACTTTTCCGATCACTCGCGTAGGTGTTTGTTTATGTGAATAATTGAGGTTCAGTGTTCAATCAAATGTTTCATCTTACGGTGTCTGTTGTGTGTTCGTATTGACGTGAATGTACATGTCTATTTCCACTTATTGCTGCTTCATTAAATATTCGTATAATTTATTATTTAGTTTAATATTTCATGTTCATTATGTTGTTAATAAGGTGTAGTAACACTATATTAAGTTCAACTGTTTAGTATATCGTTTATGTGGTGATATCTGTTCGTGTAACGGTCTGATTGTTCACTTTGTATAAATTTTATCTAAGTCCGTTACGTCACGCTTCGATTACACTCTTTAAAAGTTTATTAAGTCTCACTACCGTGACATGAAGATATTACTAAGTCTTTTAAGTTACTGGTTAACGTTCTAACTTCCGACTCGAGTTAAAATTCCGCACGATTAACGTACTCTTCTGAACTTTGAATAATACTAACTCCGAATGATTAGAGTAAACTGTTGAAAGTTTATGATATACCGTCTCTCGCACTTGAAGTTAAACTACTTGAAAATTTGAATATTTACTGTCTGAAAACTTGAATATAAACTGTCTGGAAAATTAGTATGAAAAAAACTGGCTGAAGATTTAAGTAAAAAACCATTTCAAAAATTGAGTATCGACTGTCACAAAATTTGGATATAGACTCCCTCTTCTCCGTCTGGACAGATAGTTTTATTAATTCGTCCCTACTCAAAATTTTGTCTCTGGCGCAGTTCACGCCTCCTTCATTTCGAGATTGGTCAGTTTTTAGTTTTCTTGGAATATTCTGTCCCACCATGTCAAGATCCTACGTCATAGTTCTCCCGATAGGTCCTTCGTTTCTGTTGCTATGGAAACACTCCTCACCACCAAATTTCTCGCTGGCTGAAGGCATCTGATAGGTTCTTTGTGTCCCCCGATTTTGCTCTGACGAACGTTGACCCTTTTCGAAGAAACTACGGCTATTAGACACTTGTCTATTAGCCTATTGTCTGAGTAAACTCTGTGTTTCTATAGATTCCCATTATCTGCACTTTCGGTCTTCCTGGCGTATTGTTCTATGTTATACCCCCTTTTTTCTGGCTATTAACAATTTTGAACATCTGCTGGCTGGTGAAGTCACCCCAACTTTCCACTCGTAAATTCTGTCTGTCAATTAGACGATAACTCCAGCTGCGTAACATGACTTTAGTTTTTGTCATATCTATCCTACAGTATTGTTTCTTAAGGTGCAGTGCATCCGTTCCATTGTAATATGTAGTTTCACTCGTTTTTGTCGTTTATCGTATACTGACGTAACATGGTCAACATCTGCTACAATTCTCGGTACGGGTGTGAATGTCCTCGCTTACTTTGTTACAGCTGCAGAGAGCAATAATTCTGGACGAAACTTTCCCTGTCATCTTGTGCCACCAATTTCTATAGTTGGATCGAACTTAATGTGTTTCTATTGTCAAGTCAGCGACGCCTCACTGACATCTTCTCATTACTCCTTATTTATTGCGCCAACTATAAGTCGTTGACACTGCCTCGTGTAAACGTACTCTGTCGAGGTGAAAATTTAAAAATTTTAAAATTTTCTGCTCGTTACAATATATATATATAATATATATATATATATATATATATATATATATATTAATGTATAGAATGTTAGAATGTCAAGGAGTGGAGTGGAAGTTTTTAATGAAATTTTAAATTATATTAAAATTCTATTGGGGCTAAAGAATTTGGCTAAAAACAAAAATTGAAAACCAAATTAGAAATAATAAAGATTGTTATTGCTTTTTAACAACCGAGTTTTAATTGCAAGTCCCGTCTCACTGGACCCAGCGCATTTTTTGCTTCTCTAGGCCCTCCGCCTAGTTTTAATTAACTAGTGGCCCCTCTTTCAAAAAAAAAAAAAAAATGTTATAAAGCAAAAAAAAATTTGAAAGAGGAGTTACAAATGGCAGCAGAGCGTGGTTTATTCTAGGGTCGAAGCCTTGGGTCCTTGGGTGTGACGGGGCTTGCAAACTCGGAAATAGTTTGAAAAAACGTCAAACTTCAAAACCTTTGAAAATGAATAGGTGTAGATGCAATATCAGGTTTAATATTTTATGTATATATGTATTGTGTATGAATCATTGTTATTCGATTTGGAATTGTAAATCTGATGCCGCCACGTGGCATGCGTTGCAGTTGGTTTTTTGTTGTTGTTGAGACTGGACCTAACCGGAGATCACGGGGGAATTTCAGGGGGAATAGTCTGCCTTATTAATAGTTATGGAAGTAATAGCGCATAGGGTTAGCAGGATTCGGTATGGCCCGACCGGAAGTCGGTATCGTCACCGACAAGATTGAGTCTCTGAAGATTGTAATAAATGTCTTTGTTGAAGCGTTATATGTTGTGGTAGGTGTTCGGTGGTGTGGATTGTAGTTCTATGTTCGTGTCCGATGTTGTTTCTCCTCTTGAGTGTGGTGGTTGATGGAGAGTTGGTTCTGGAGTGGGTCAGGTTTTCTCAGCGCTAGGGAACCCGGAGGTCGCTCAAAGGAAGAGTCAGTACTTGAGTTTTTTCCTGATTCTTTGTGACTATGTTTTTTAAGTTAGGTTTGTGTTAGGTGTTTCGTAGGAATTTAGGTTTTTGTTGTTGTGTGTTGTGAATTGTGCAATCCTGGCGGCGGTATGCTATCAGAAATTGCCCCACCCCGTTTCAGGGGTTCTTCAGAAACTTTCCGTGTTGTATGGAGTAGATGAGGACAGGTTGTTGGTCTTCTTGGAACTGGTCCTGCAGTTGGCAGACTTCCCGGGGGTGTCCGATGGGGAGGTCTTGTCCCTTATATACCCGTATTGCCGGGGTTCATTGGCGGGTCTGGTCACCAACACTCTGCGTCGGGGCGGCAGTGTCGACGCTTTCCATGGGGAAGTGTTGGATTTCTTCATACCCCATCGACGACGTGCCCAGCTGAAGTTTGATTTATTTTATCGCCTACAGGCCAACGGAGAGGCATTGCGGGACTTCGTGCACGATGTACGGAAAGCTGCCCGGCTATTAAGGTTGGGGTTGCCCGAGAGGGAGGTTATACAGGCAATTCTGGAATGACTGAATCCCCAAGAGAGATCTCGTTTGATATTCGATATAGTGAAATTATAATACGATGGTTTATTGGTTGGCGAACAGTTTGGGAATAATTATTTATTTAATACTAAATTCCATTCAGAAGGTAGATTATCATGTATTAAGGTCTTGGGAAGGTGTCATGGTTGTTTCAAAGTATACTTATATTTCAAAATTTTTTTAAACGGGGCATGTTGTGGTGTGTGAGTTATGCTGGTGGAAAGGGGTATTGTGAATTATTGAACACTTGAGTAATTACCCATATATTTTTCTTTTATAAAATTGCTAAACTGCTATAATTGTTTTTATTATTTAGACAAAGCTTTTCGTCATTACTGACATTTTCAGGTCTTAAACAACGACCTGAAGATGTCAGTAATGACGAAAAGCTTTGTCTAAATAATAAAAACAATTATAGCAGTTTAGCAATTTTATTAAAAAAAAAGTAAGGATGGCTGCTAATTTAAACAATACGAAGAATTACCCATATATATAAATGTCCAGGGTTCCTGATTAAGACGACGACCTGATTCGCTCCAGGAGGTGGCTGAACAACTGCTACCCATGCCGTTAACCTAGCAACTTTCCGCCTTGGCTGCCGGGAGGAAGAGATGGACAACACGCCACAAACCCCTCATGCTCAGTGCCGGACTATAAGCAGGTGACATTTATGCCTTAAAAAAAAAAATATCTTGGCCGCTACAATTTATAACATGTGACATTATTCCCGGAATGGCTCCAGTTAAAGTTTCGTTTGTGCACAAGTCCAGCGCGACATTAGTATTATAAAACTTATCAGTAACTTTACGAATGCTTACGCCCCCAGAATAAGTGTAAACCCAGACGGGGTCATGCGTCAGCCGATTTTGATGTTAAATTTTTTTTACTGTAAAAGTGTGCGGAATTGAAGGTTACTGATTCGTATAGCTGTTAATTATTCATGCATGGGTGCTGGGGTACTTTTGTTGGGGATTTTCTTGATTTATATATATATATATCTATATGGGTTTTAGGTTTATGGGTTTGGGGGTGCTTTAACCTGTGGCCGTCACCTGTTGGTGCCGTCATCCGCAGGTCTAGTGCAGGTCATTTTGGGGGGGGGGGGAGTGGATATTACAAAATTTTTTTTGAATGACACTTGTATGTTGTGTATATATATATATATATATATAAATGTATAGAATGTTAGAATGTCAAGGAGTGGATTGGAAGTTTTTAATGAAATTTTAAATTATGTTAAAATTCTATTGGGGCTAAAGAATTTGGCTAAAAACAAAAATTGAAAACCAAATTGGAAATAATAAAGATTGTTATTGCTGTTTAACAACCGAGTTTTAATTGCAAGTCCCGTCTCACTGGACCCAGCGCATTTTTTGCTTCTCTAGGCCCTCCGCCTAGTTTTAATTAACTAGTGGCCCCTCTTTCAAAAAAAATAAATAAAAAAAAGTTTTGAAAGAGGGGTTACAAGTTTTATGTGTAAACGTTTTAGTCAGTATGAAATTCAAGCGTAATAAACATCGTATTACATTAATTGTTTTATTGATAATATTTCTTACGTCACTGTAACATGATGTAACAAGCAAGAAGCACGACTAGGTATTCGGTTGCCTTCCATCCTAATGATGTGTCCTGCCCATTGCAATCTATGCAGTCGGATGGTGGTGGCCAGATCATTGTCTTTATACAGCTTGTTATATTTATAATGTGCAAATATAGCATTCGGAAATCGGTGGCCTTCCACTGGTCGGTGAGTGGACAATATACCATCCTACAGACCTTGTATGCGCGTAACAGCCGGACAATATACCATCCTACAGACCTTGTATGCGCGTAACAGGCGGACAATATACCATCCCACAGACCTTGTATGCGCGTAACAGCCGGACAATATACCATCCCACAGACCTTGTATGCGCGTAACAGCCGGACAATATACCATCCCACAGACCTTGTATGCGCGTAACAGCCGGACAATATACCATCCCACAGACCTTGTATGCGCGTAACAGCCGGACAATATACCATCCTACAGACCTTGTATGCGCCTAACAGCCTGTACGTTTAGTAGTCGGCAGTTAATTTTGGCTTGGTTTTGCTTTATCAAGTGTTTTGTTGATGTTGATCTTCAGCTAGACATTGCGGGTACAACCGCGGTAGTCCATTTTCAGTAATTGCCGCGAGCCTGTCAGAGACAATGGTGTATTATTTAGTTATTTATGCTTTTTGTTTCGGCAGGAGGAGATTTCATTGTCGAAAGCTTACCCAACCGGCAGGGAAAGTTATAATAAGAGAGAGAAGAATAACTGAACTGTGGCAGAGCCTTCTTCCATGCGATGCGAAAAAGAAACTGCTCAATATCTGCTACAGATTATCTAATAAAGAATTCTGCATATAGGAATATAATGCTGTGGGATTGAACAAGGCTTTGTCAATACAAACATCACAAGCGGAGATAATCATTACGAATAGCTAGAATATGTTAGCGAATTCAGAATTGCCGCAGATAGAGTTATAATAGCCGCTAAAGAGGGACTACAGTACTTATAACCAAAAGGTTTGGTTAAAGATAGGACAATAACAGATTATGCCGTAAATCTGTTACGATCCAAGATCGCAACTATAATCTGAAATCATGTAAATGCCTAATACTTCTCGTAACTAATCCCGAGTACACTAACATTAAACTGTTCATTAGTAAGCATAACTTGTTGGCTACTATTTCAAATAATAGTATAAATTCAACAAAATTTGTCAGTTAGTAACGTGACTAATAGTTCCAAAGACCAGGACTGTAGATTAAATGTTTATATCATAACTAACGATCTAATGCAAAACAATGTTTTAAAATTTAAGTCAAAATTCATTCAGTATCATCCACTTGTTGTCTTTCTGTTGAGAGACGCTGTTTTCACAAGCAATTAGTAAAATCTGTAGAGCTAGTACTGATACATGAAGCATCCAGACAGTATGAACAGATTTCTGTAAGCAATTAATTTGTATGAAACATCCGCCAACAAGGATGCAGGCAGGCTTGTTAAAAAAATGACTCAGTTTTGAGTCAGTGGATGCGTGTGTCAACGAGAGGCGTGAGTAAAACATAGGAATGTTTTGTAATGAGCTATAGGGTATTAGGGTATGCACTTGTTAGTACTGTGCTTTCCTTTTGCTGGATACTATACATTCTACTACAGAATTACTACAGAAATATATTAAACGATATTAGTAAATAAACTACGACTAACTTACCTCTTACGAAATAGTGTACGTCATATCCTTGATGTAGACTGAAAAAAATAATGAAAGTCATTTCAGTTATATAATGTACATGTTAAGAAAACATGACTAAAGTGTCCACAAGTGCATTGACTGTGGTCGATTATAGCAACTGCCTGTGGCAACGAGCAAGCAAAAGAAGTCTTTCTATTTCCCCTTTATGAGAAGAATTATTCCAGTTTGCAGCTGTCAAGGAAAATGGCATTTACGCCTCACTTGATGTAAAAATATTGTATTTAATGCAAACACTAAAGCGTCGGATATAAAAAATATAATATAAGTTACTTAATAAAACCCCAAGTTAAAGTAACTTAGAACACATAATAAGGAAACTACTACACACAAAATGAATATCTTTTCATTACTCTTATAAAAGGAACAAAATAACACACAAATTTAAGTAACTAAATTTTAAAATAAATATTCTTGTTTGATGAAAATGTTCTCTGGTTTAAAGTAGTTGGCTACAGTTGTTGTCATTCTTATTGGCCGATATTGAGTACTAACTGTACACATATTGTTACGACGGTCTTACTGATCGTCGTACGGTACAGTGGAAAACCAAACACAGACACCAATGAAGTCACTAATTACCAGCTTGAGTTATCACAATTAATAATTTCTAGTCAACAAGTTATTCAACAAGATTATACTTGTACAATAATTCCAGTTAGGTTTGCCCACACACAAACACGCAGTAATAATGTCAAATAATAAAGTTTCACACTAATTATATCACAATAAGACTTCACAAACACTCGACAAACACTCGATCCGCGCTAAGGAAATCGCTCATTGTCCACTAATTCACAAAGCCAGCCTCTGTCCCTTATATATGTAACGTACTTGTTCTAGAGTATTTCCATTCTTACTTAATTGCTGACGCTAATGCTTATGCCAAGTGTGCTCTTGAAGAATGTGGAACATACTTTAACGTGGCCTTGACCGAGGCCGCACCTACACAACTAGTGGGTGGACGAGTGGCAGACGCTCGCGGCTGTTCTAGGCGGTTCCATTCGTTTCAGTAGTAATAATGACATGCCTGTACCGTTAGAACTTAGTGGCTTATTGTCACCTATACTATGAGGGCATACAAGAAAGATAAATGTTTTATTTGACTATATTTGAATTTTGTCCGTACATACCATGTATTATGTTTTATGTACATATAATGAATATTAGGAAACATGAGTTTAACAGTAATCCTTTTATGTTTTATGCATAAACGTGGTGACAAGAAAATTCACTAACTCGTCACAATTTGGTTAGATGACGATTAGATATCATCAGTAGGTAAATAACGTTAACCGAAAAAGTTAAAACTAAAATTCTGTTTTATGTAGTGTATGACTGTATCCAACTGAGATATTCATTCTCAATCAGTTTAGTTTTAAAAATACAGTCATAAGAGGCAGATAGTGATTCCGGGTAAACTTTTTACCAAAAATTCTACGTATAATACAATATGCTAGTACGAGACACAGTGAAAAGATGAAAGAATATTGGAGGAAAAGAAAAGAACAAAGAATAAAGAATTGAAATTGGCATGTAGTCCTTTTATGACCGGTACAAAAATTTTTACTGGCATTGCACAAATGGAATGCACAGAGAAGGGCATCGAAAATGCTTCAATAAACCTAAAAAATATATATATTTATGTTCATTCACCAATCAATGAATTAATTCTTCATTTACCAATGTACAGATTATAAGTTAAATGTAGTCGCATTCATAAGCGAAGTTTTGTATGTGTACTACGTTATTGACAACAAAGAAGTAGTTTCTATGGAAAATCACCGGTTCCCATTTTCGATCACGCACCAGCGGTCGTTTTCAAATTTGGGACACGTCCTTATAAACATTTTCAATGTTAAAAATATGCTAGAACGTAATTAATGTGTGTTCTTAAAGCAATTTGAATAGTGTTTTACTTACAAAGATTTCTGTTCTCTTTATCTGGATGTAGTTAACTGCATCATACTAATCAAAATAGTTTGTTATTAGCGTACTTTTTATAAGAGCTTTAAGATGTGCTTTAAGGAGATAACAGTTTGTATTATACTTTTTACAACCATTATCCACTATTTGCGAACACGTAGGCTATACTCATACACACATATACGTGAAAATTTAATAGCCTTGATTGCGAAATGATATTTTGTATATTGAAATATTTTGTTTAATATACTTTGTTTCTTAGATAGATCTTACTCTTCACATCTTATTTAACTGAAATGTACAGTGCTTTTAAGATACTAAATATATTTTATATTGTATGTGCAACAGCGATACACACGAACTTAAAACATTTTATCAAATGCATCTTGAAAGGCACATCATCATTTTTAAACAATAAGTTACTTATTTATAAGCTAATGTAACATACTAAAAAAATCTATACGATTTTTTCTGTAGCGTAGTCAGTTACGCAAACCGCCGTTGGTTGAAATTTAATTGCACTTATGGCAAATTGAATGAAGATAACAATAAAAATATTCTTTAAGCGAGATGATTGCGCTGCGAACGGAGAAGAGTCGACTTGTCGGCACGATGCGACGCCCAGTCGTACGGTCTGGAATGCTTTATATTAAACGGTATGGACGTGACGGTGGAGAGTTTGACTGTATTGCCGCATTCCTGTGTCACACAAATATTTTGAATCCAAAAGCTATTACAATAAGGTATTCTATTTCCCTTGTAAATGCAAAATGTTGCCCGTATTCAAAATTGTGTGTTTAAAGTCTCAGGCTAAAACCTCACATAGTTTTAGACACGTTACCTTACATAATATATCTCAGTACCTAATTGTAGTCAAAGCGATGATTAACTTATTGCTTTTAATTAAATTTTCTGTCATAGTTAAGTATATCACACTTTATGTGGCAAGGTTTTTAATTTTGAAGGTTATGAGAATTCAGAATATCACAAACACTGTAATATGGAACTTTAGAAATCTACTCTGCTTTTGTATTACTTTTAGCATGGATTTAGGTTATAACAGGTACTTCTATAACTGACCACTAGGCCCCATGTGTCTGTGTATATTTATTTAAAATTAAGATTGTGTTTTATTCTCCCCTAGTCTCTCCTTCCCTCTCTTCAATTCTATTTCTTTCTGTAAATTGTTATATAAATTAGGTACTACCTACCTACCAATTTTCTTTCCATTATTTCGTTGCTTCGGTAATTCCTAGACCTGTTGATTTAGACCGTAGGAACCGTAGCTTATTCGGACCTGTAATGATATAATAAATCCAAATTCAACACTGAACGGTGTTCACAGTGTACAAAAATAATTACCCAACATGGGTAGTAACAAATATGCACGCGTTGCGCGGACACCAGTGTAACCCACACATCTCTGTCGTAAACAACACAACGTACTCTGTGTAACAAGTTCCGTGCTTCAGTCAGCCGCTAATCCTATTAATGAGATGCAATCAAAATTCTAAGCGATTTCAGATACGTATTTCCGTTCGGTTTCACGATCAATACCTACGTTTGTACACATTCGACATTTATCGGAGTTCCATATTCCATATTCCTACGTTTATATCTGTATTGATTATTTATATGCATAACTTACATTTCACAACAACTGACAGTCACGTAGAATAAGGAGGACAATTTTTTCAAACAAATTTTGGCCGTACCATTAATTTCTGTTAATACATTTTGCTTTTCTTCATTAATATGTTAACGCAACAGAATAGTTAAAAATTAAACAGATACTGTAGTTACTATTTTCCTTTAGTACGTAAGTAGGCCTAGAGGAATTGTTGTTTTGTAAAATACTGTTTTATAAATTTTAACACATGTGATTCTATTTCTCTGGTGACAAAGAAATTACGTATCTAAAAGCGTTAGGTTTCTAAATCAATCAAAAATAACAGAAAGAAATACAGAGCACGTCTCTACTAACAAGATGTATATACTAAATTACTATTACAGCATTTAATGTATTCTACAACAGTAATATGTACGTTTTTCATGTAACGTTAAAGTAATCCGTTTAATAGCAGACGTTGATTCTAAATTTAGGTAAATAATTATGCATATGCATTATTAAGTGATATTAACGGATGTCGTACGCAAAGGGTTACGGAATCTTACAATATCCAAGGATATAAATAAAATATTGGTTTAATATTAAGAAATGTGAATGCAATCCTTTATACTTGAATTTAGAGGACGTAGTTCATCATACATAGTTGAGATGATTCATTACTTCTCCAATATGTTAAAGATATAAAAAAAGCAAAAACAGTAAATTAAAACGGGAACTCGTAAAAAGTTAATACTAATGACAAATATTAAAGTTAATTATATAAAATTCAGGAGTTACTGTAACCGCAGCACAATAAGTACTGGTTGAAAACTCTGGCAACCTGATTGCCCAAAACAAGTAAAACATTTTTTATATAAACCTAGGGGCGGAAAAGTATAGAAACTCTAATATATAGTAATAAATGAACAGAAACACAGGAGGAGAAAGAAAATGCGTAAAGTGTAGAATTCTGGAAATGGCATTGTCAATGGAAATGCTGAGAAACATTATTCAAGATAAAACCGCAGGCCTGAAATTTCAGCGTTAGGCAAAGAATAAGAAAAGTAAAAGAAACGAAAACAAGAATTCGTGTGGAAAAAGTGTACAACTAATTTACAAATTAACCTGTCTCAAACGCAGAGAAAGCGTGAAATGTATGAAGGATGTATTGCCACGGAAATAAACATAACTAGGGTCTATTTAATAAGTTGCATTAGTACTAAAATGCGGATGAAATTGTTGATATTGAAGAAACGTAAGTATATAATCAGTAAATCAAAAATTATTTGCAAAAGTTAAGAATTGAAGAGATCGGGTTTGGATCATATTGTTATTGAAGTTATTGAAGTTGTTCACAGCCGAAAATTTCAAACTTGTGACAGAAATTTATAACGACCTACATATTGTTCCTGATGAAGGGAAGGTAGAGTAGCAGGTATTATTTTCCTCGGACAACTTTTTTCCGCCACTTACCACGGTTCCGTGACAGCGTTATCCAGTATCCTCCTCCTCTGGCTCTACAAGCCAACATGTGCCTTGGCCTACACTACAGCACGCCGCCACTTACCACGGTTCCGTGACAGCGTTATTGAGTTTCCTCCTCTTCTGGCTCTACAAGCCAACGTGTGCCTTGGCCTACACTACAACACGCCGCCACTTACCACGGTTCCGTGACAGCGTTATCCAGTTTCCTCCTCTTCTGGCTCTACAAGCCAACGTGTGCCTTGGCCTACACTACAACACGCCGCCACTTACCACGGTTCCGTGACAGCGTTATCCAGTTTCCTCCTCTTCTGGCTCTACAAGCCAACGTGTGCCTTGGCCTACACTACAGCACGCCGCCACTTACCACGGTTCCGTGACAGCGTTATTCAGTTTCCTCCTCTTCTGGCTCTACAAGCCAACGTGTGCCTTGGCCTACACTACAACACGCCGCCACTTACCACGGTTCCGTGACAGCGTTATCCAGTTTCCTCCTCTTCTGGCTCTACAAGCCAACGTCTGCCTTGGCCTACACTACAACACACCGCCACTTACCACGGTTCCGTGACAACGTTGTCCAGTTTCCTCCTCTTCTGGCTCTACAAGCCAACGTGTGCGTTGGCCTGCACTACAACACGCCGCCACTTACCACGGTTCTGTGACAGCGTTGTCCAGTTTCCTCCTCTTCTGGCTCTACAAGCCAACGTGTGCCTTGGCCTATACTACAACACGCCGCCACTTACCACGGTTCCGTGACAGCGTTCTCCAGTTTCCTCCTCTTCTGGCTCTACAAGCCAACGTGTGCGTTGGCCTACACTACAACACGCCGCCACTTACCACGGTTCCGTGACAGCGTTCTCCAGTTTCCTCCTCTTCTGGCTCTACAAGCCAACGTGTGCCTTGGCCTACACTACAACACGCCGCCACTTACCACGGTTCCGTGACAGTGTCATCCAATTTCCTCGTCTTCTGGCTCTACAAGCCAACGTGTACCTTGGCCTTCACTACAACACGCCGCCACTTACCACGGTTCCGTGACAACGTTGTCCAGTTTCCTCCTCTTCTGGCTCTACAAGCCAACGTGTGCGTTGGCCTACACTACAACACGCCACCACTTACCACGGTTCCGTGACAGCGTTATCCAGTTTCCCCCTCTTCTGGCTCTACAAGCCAACGTGTGCCTTGGCCTATACTACAACACGCCGCCATTTTTCACGGTTCCGTGACAGCGTTATCCAGTTTCCTCCTCTTCTGGCTCTACAAGCCAACGTGTGCGTTGGCCTACACTACAACACGCCGCCACTTACCACGGTTCCGTGACAGTGTCATCCAGTTTCCTCCTCTTCTGGCTCTACAAGCCAACGTGTGCCTTGGCCTACACTACAACACGCCGCCACTTACCACGGTTCCGTGACAGTGTCATCCAATTTCCCCGTCTTCTGGCTCTACAAGCCAACGTGTGCCTTGGCCTTCACTACAACACGCCGCCACTTACCACGGTTCCGTGACAGCGTTATCCAGTTTCCTCCTCTTCTGGCTCTACAAGCCAACGTGTGCCTCGGCCTACACTACAACACGCCGCCACTTACCACGGTTCCGTGACAACGTTATCCATTTTCCTCTGATTATCTTCAGTCCCATCTATCTACCTTAGTTTGAGTCTGCTTCGCTCTGTTCGCCCGTCTGAGTGTCTCATTACAATGGGCGGTTTCCGGTTTCCTCTCCTGCATACGGGTAAATGTTCAGCCCACTTAAACGTCATTGATTTTACAAACAGTTTTGCAAACAGGTTTGCCGATGGCTTTTATATATTTTCAGCAGTTAACCATTTAAACACCGCAACCACAGGTGGTGTAAATGCAAATTCATGTGGCACAAACCTGTGGCATAAATACAAATACCTGTGGCAGGTGGCACAAATAACCTGTGGTGTCATATGTAGCTCCAAAAATCCTCCTCGAGAGATCTACTTTCAAACATTTGTATACGGCTATGCTCATATTGTCGTAGTCTCCGAAACGTAAATTAATGTGAGTTTTGTAAATAACAAGTTTTGTACTCCCAGCTGAAAACCAAGTATAAGTACAGAGTCAATAATTTAAAATGTAGTTGTAGGTCACAATTACGGAAGTACGATTTGATGTACCTTTTCAAAAATAATGTAATAGATTGACGATAATGTGTGAACGATAGACAAAAATTACACTATGCAACATTTTAAAACTTTTGGTACGATGTTTTAAGCCTGTAAGGTGATTTTAAAAGTATTTTTTATGCTGATTTCAAATCTAGTTTTAGTTTTTCTGTATCACGTAATGTTTCTATACAATTCAATTTCGAAATTTTAAAAAATCGAATTTTGTGAACAGGGAAAATTATTATTATTTGATTGTGATTTCAAAATTGTTTATGTTTTAATCCTGCATAAAATCACAACACATGGCGGTGCAGTAGACAATGGTATACACTCACTTAACAATGTTATAATTATTACAAAAACACAACACATATATGACAATTTAATTACTCTTCTTCGCTGAATTCACTGCTTCAAGATCTTTCTGACGTGGGTTGAAACTTCTCTTCCGTGATTGTCTCCCTTCACCAGTGCCGTCTCTTTTTAGCATAAAACAGTAGTCGGCCATCGTGTTGGCATTCCACCTTCCCTGGTATCTCTTTTCCATTTCCTTGATATCCTGGTGGAAACGTTCGCCTTGTTCTTCACTGACATCGCCGAGGTTCGCAGTGAAAAAGTCAACATGTGAGTGTAGGAAGTGAAGCTTTACACTCATGTTACATCCTAATTTCATGAAACTCTGCAACATTCTTTTAACCATGGTTTTGTACTCTGGATGTTTGTGGTTGCCCAAAAAGTTGACAACAACTTCTTTAAACGAAACCCAGGCCCTTTTTTCCACTGGATTCATTGTACTTTCAAACAAATTGTCTTTCATTAACTTTCTTATCTGCGGTCACACGAAGATCCCTTCTTTAAGATTCTCATAAGATACTTTCGGAAATCTTGTTACCAAGTACTGGAAACAGTCACCATCTTTTGGAAGAGCTTTAGTGAACTGTTTCATTAATCCGAGTTTGATGTGCAGAGGAGGTAATAGTATCTTGCTTCGTTGAACAAGTGGTACATTTATTATGTTCTGTGAACCGGGTTGGAGGGTTTTTCTTTTGGGCCAGTCTGTCTTCTTCCAATGTTTGTCTCTGGCTCGACTATCCCATTCACAAATGAAACAAGGCATTTTTGTGTAGCCGGATTGTTGACCAAGTAACATACCTACTACTTTTAAATCCCCACAAATTGTCCAAGAATGTTTTTCATAATTCACATATTTTAGCAGAGCTTTGAGATTTACATACGTCTCCTTGAGATGAACTGAATGTGCAATAGGTACTGAACCAAACAAATTTCCATTGTGTAAAAGTACACCTTTGAGGCTAGTTTTGGACGAATCTATAAATAACCTCCACTCACTTGGACTGTAAGTGACGTTAAAGAAATTCAATAAACCCGCAATATCACAACAATAAACCAGAGAGTCTTCTTCTTTAAAGAATTTCATTAATTCCTTCTCTCTGGACCTATACCAAGAGAACGTAACTCCGAGTAGTAGAAGATTTTTTGCATTCAATCTTGACCCAAGCAATTGGGCGGCATCTTTTGTCAGGTTCAAGTCACGAGTAATATCATTAAGTTCATTTTGACTGAATAATTTTGGTGCCGAATCTTCTTCCGAGTTGTAACCATCAGCATTATCGCTTTCATTTTCTGAGCTGCTCGCCAGTGGCACATCTTCAAGAACGGGAGGTGGAACTGGGATAGGGAGAGAATTACAATGCGTAACTGGTCGTAAGGCCGAAGGAATGTTCGGATATTGTATACCCTTCTTACTTTTTGCGTTATGACCTTGAATTTTAACCATACAAAAATAGCAATCGATAACATGATTTTGTGGCTCCCTCCAAACCATTGGGATTGCAAAAGGCATTGATTTTTTTGCACCATTTTTCCACAGTCTCAGTCCCTCAACACATGTACGACATACCTTGTGTGGTGCCCAGCTTTTGTCTTCATCACCAAGCCTTATGCCAAGTACACGTAATACACGTTTCTCACAAAACAATTAATGTCCTGTCTTTGCTTACCAATTACGTAGCTACCACAAATATAACAGAACACGTTTGGGTTATTCAAACACTTCCGGGAACTCATTTCTACAGAAAGTTCACAAACTATATATGACAGCACAAATATAACCTCACAGCACTATAGCATGTAAACAATGAACTACTGTTTCCCGCCTAACAGCCAGCTGGGTGTAACAAGTGTGGCCAACTAATCCCTCCCCCACAATAAAATTTCCCCTTGTGAAACTTACGTGTAAATAAAAGATGAGTTGATTTGATTTGCAAAAAGCTGTACGTGACAGAAAGAAACGGATTGCAGATCTGTAATCAGCGCAGAAAAATGCTTTAGGAACACCTAAGACTACAGAAACATAGAAAATCATGGTGCATAGTGTTATATAAGAAACTATTATGAAAGGAAAAAAAATAGTTGAAGACGTTATGTTAGCGACCTAGTCACGATGATAACAGTAACATTATTGATTACATTGGTTACATTATTGATTATTGATTGACAGTAATGTTTTATTGAGTCACAGAAACATAAATGAAGGGAGTGAAGTACGAGTTGTGAGAATCCTACAAAGTCTTCAATAAACCCACCTTATTTTATAAATTAAAGAACTAAAGTACATGATGGTACGTTGCTTAAAATACTTCTCTGATATTCTATTCAGTAACATGTGAGGAACGTTTAGCGTTGTGTAGCTATTTACAAGTATAGCATACGGTGTTGCTACAAATTCATATTTTATTGCATGTAAATTTTTTTTATAAAACAAACTTTTAATTTGAAAATGTCAAGTTTTCAAAACATGTAACTAGGTCTGCTGTATTACAAACGTATTTAATTTGACCAATCAAACGTGATGTCTCTGTAAATATTTTATACTCTCATCGTTGGTGCCACCACCTAACGTTCAACTGAATTCTAAACCTGATTTCAAGTGGAGGTGAATACCCCATTTAGACTCGTGAACACTGTGGTAGTTGATTTATTGGCCTAAGTATTATTAACATAAGGCATGTTAACGTAATATAACGTAATTAGTACTTCGTACAACTAGTTTACAATTTAGAATTTCTGAGTTAAATGATCAATATTGTCCTATTCCATTCATACGTTTTCTTGAAAATACACGTGTAGTAACACTAAAGTTATTAATTTGAAGTAACTTTTAAAATTCTCATTAATAAAATGAAATTCTGCCGATGAAAACGTAACAAAAGAACGTCAGAGGTTCAGAAAGTCAATGGTTGCGATAAACAACTTTCACACTCTAAAGGGCATTCTGCTTTCGTCGTCAAAGGTTCGTCTAATTTAAAGCAAACTGCCGGCCACTTCTATCGTGTTTCTTAATCTTGTTGACCGTATTTTCAACGTGTTACATTCAGTAAGCTGCTGCACGTGCTTATCGAGTGTTGCGGTTAACATCAGTACCTAATAGATATGAATTTCAATTGCAAAGAAAAACTAGCAGCAATTATTAATACATTTATTAAACATATACGTTAATAATGCATTACTTTTAAAATTAAAATGTGCAATAATGGAATGTAAACACAAATAACGATTAGACAGTCCTAAAAAAAATTACACATAAATGTAAAATAAAACAGTTTTTATCTCGTATATGAATAAAAAATATTCAAATAAACTTGATACCATTTGAGGAATAAACATTGACATTCAAATAAAAAAATTCAAGTTCTCAGACATCCGTAGCACATAAATACAAGAATTCCTAAGCTACAGATAAAAATTAGTTAGGATCTTGGACTTACTTTCGCACTGAAAATATCATATAGATGATGGCTATAAGAAAAGAAAGTTACCTGCACTGACCTACGAGTCCCTTAGAGGATATTCCTTCTTGACTGTGAGTTCTTTCCATGGGTTTATAGGATTATTTTAGTGGCGTGGTTCTGGTGAGCGTACCCCAGGGGAGGATAGTGGTTTGCTGTAGTAAAGGGTGTGTTAGGCGATATTGCCTAGCAACGGAAGCTTTCGTATGAGATCCTTCTCCTATTTTGTGTGTTTTTCTACACATTTCAATATTGTCTTTTTCCATCAGTTTCTTTAAGTGTATTTACAAACATAACATTCTGTTTACATGAACAGTAATTTCTAATGACTAGATATAGTTTTAATATAGGCTAAGTGTCAACAGTTACACAGTAACAAATGATTCCGGACTGCAGGAACATTTTTCATTCCAGCAGTAGAAAGTACGAACGTTACCATGGTAAGAATATTTATGAAACCATAGATTCAGCCAATTGTACAGAGGATCACCAAAATTTCGGCTGTTAAGCAGTAAGCAGTAACATTACTACGTATTACTGCAACATGTTACTATATTATATTCTTATGAAAGTTACTTTTAGTAGTAAAATTAGCATACGACGTTTACTATCACGAACGTCGTCAGAAGACTGACAACGATACGAGTACGGAACAAACGAAACTTTCTGGAATAGGACAGGTACTGTGTCAAACTAATTTCTACATAAGTATTTGTTACTAGAGAATGAACAATTCAGTTGATTTTTTTTTGCCAAAGATCAGTAAGAAATATTTTGTACCTACAAGGCCTATAGAAATGTTTTTTAGGGTTTGGCAAGTTATCTATAGATGCCTATCTAACATTTAACGGAACTGGGTTCTTACGGAGAGTATCCAGTGTGACGTCATGTATTCTGGAACTGTAGAGTAATCCACTTTGGGTAGGATCATATTTTGAGAAGGATATTCTGAAGGAAGAGTGTCACTGCGGAGGAAATTCATGAGACGAGCTCCCGGCTAGAATGTTTTAGAGAGTGTTTTCAGTTTTCAGCAGACTGAATCCTTTAAGGAAATGCTAATAGAAATGTGTACTTTGTAAATATTTCTTGTTAAAAGAAGAAAGCTGTACATAATTTCACTCCATCCTTACCTACCTCCCCCCTACCACCTTTTCACTCAATCCCTCTCTCTCTCTATGGTTGCATTCACTTCTCTGCTCCCTTGTATAGTGTCTGTAGATTTGGTTTGTAGACTCGAGTATCTGAAGAGCATAAGTAAGAGATACTTAGAAATATACAGAAAGGTAGTTTGGCTTCGGTATAATTGCCTTCCAAAATCTTTGTTGGACATATCTCACCGCCTGTTTTAAAGAATAAGAAACAATACGAAACCACTAAACGTTGGACGAAATCAGAACTTGTTGTATTTTGTGCATTATAGAATCGTAATTTTTATCTTCTTATTATTCTAATTGTGGTCAGATTTTGAAAACATGTTGTTTAATGAAACAGTCATCATGTTTATTGTAAAAGTTTGTTAATTTTCTGTGCTAATACTATTAACACAAATTGATATATTACTACTAAATGTTACTAATTATTATTTAAAATATTTATTATATACTTAGATTAGTAGGCGCAATCTGAATAATTCTCAAAGAAACTAATCTCAAGTATTAAATAACGTAATGTATTAAGTATAATGTTTAGTAAATTTTTGCTCAATAATAATACATTTTTGTCTTATTGGTAATACATGAAATTATTTTCATCAATGGATTACACTTGTATAAAAAGTGGATTATATTCGTCGTTATCGGACTCATCTCGTGCCTCTAGTAATTTTTCCTTGAGAAAATTTCACTTGGGGAAAAAGATTTGTCATTGTACTGTAACATGGTAAACATAAACTAGCCCTTAGTAGGCAGCAGGCTGTACGGAGTATAACTTACATTTGTGTACGTGGGCTTGCGTGTGAGTGACCTGACTGTGAGGAAATGGAGGAGTTTGGTTGGAACAGTGCCATTTCCGCTCACCGCTGTACAGATATGTTACGTTATCACTGGAAGTACTTTTTGCTGTTTTGGTGAAAAACACAGGCGAAAAAACATCTTTTTGCAAATAATTTACTTTATTCAGGCTTATACCATACAGAGTGTTTTGTGTGTGTACAGTATATATGTATGCGGGTTATGCAGATAAAATATATCTTTCTTAGTACAAATCAGATCTATTGGGATTGTGTTAAAAACCTGTGTATAAAGTTTTGATTAAATAAAACATTTCATTCCGCTCATTTTTATTTTACAGTTCGTCAAAAACAATTTTTAAAACAGCTATCTGCAAACAAATAAGACTACTTTGTGTTTAATAAAGTCAGTTACTTTAAACTAATCGTAGTTAATTAATAACTCGCTTGATTTGTCAAAATATATTAGTGGCGCACCTAAACGTATTCAATCTACATTCTTTAGTAAATCTAATCCCTACATGCAACACAAGACAATTAAACAAGTTTACTTGTATGCGTGTCTGACACTTATAAACACACTTCTTGTGGCTCATATCGCCTAGGTAGCGGTATTTAAATAGCAAAATACTGAATATATTGAATAGCAAAAAACACAGAAACAAGACTCTTGCTGATGGAAGACAGCAGACGGATCACTAAAAAAAATTCTAGGTAAAATTTAAAACTACATATATTGTGTAATATAATATTGTGTAAAATATACATGTTTGGAATAACAGTTACTTTTGATAAGTACATTTGAGGATTTATGAGTTTTTAAAATTATATTTTAATAAGCAAAGTTCTAAGGTTTTTAATTCTCTTCTACATAATAAAACAAATTTTAATCTTCTACATAGTAAAAATTGAAATTTTAGAAACTAAAAGTTGTTTCAATTGCGCTTAATATACCAGTTTGCATGGTGCCTAGTACAAATTTGGAGGTACCGGGCTCCGTTCTAAGGTATGTTTTTGGCTCCTAGGTCGACTCAGACTGTAAAACTAAGTACCTGGGATAACAAAATTGGGTAATAATAGGTGGTTGGCCACATTACCTTCCTTGTATCCAAAACGGTTCATGTCATGTCATAAACAACTACGGTTGCACAAAAATGAGGCATTAACACAAAAAATTGTTTTACATAAGCAAAAATGTTTAAGAATTTGTTGGCATTTATGTGTAGCAGTACACCACAAAAATTACTGCAAGAATAATATTGGGGAGACTTTGATCTTTGCTAGTGTGGAGCACTAATTTTCCATTTAAACAAATCTTTCATATCTTTGTAATATAGGCCACAAATCTTTCCAATGGTTCTGTCTCGTCTTAACAGTGATTTACATCCAATCAGGTACAACACGCTTTACTTCTCGCGTAGAAACAGTAATTTCCAGAATGTATTTTGAATCGTCTCCGATGTATTTATTATAAAGTAAAATAACGTAAAACCGGCGTCTGTAGTCGGTCACGACGTGACAATTTTTATGAACGAGATACATGAGAATGAAGAGATTGAAAATAAAAAACCAAAAATACTTTATCTTTGAACCTCTAAGTAAAACTCTGTAAAAGAAATGAAACAGCTGTAGGAGGCAGACAAGACGTCAGATATTTTATTTAATGTCACTGGCTTCTCATCAAAACCGCTGATAGAGAATTAGACTCAATGCTGTATTTTATGAGTAATAGAGTATAGTTAACTTATCTGATGTAAATTAAATAATAGAGAGGACTTTACGATGAAAAAAAGTGTTGACCGAATAGAATTTTTGTCTACAAAATGTTAAGGTAAAAGTTATACTTCAGATTATTTTAATCATATGCTGTGTCGAGTGGTGGTGAACACAAAAACTGCTTCTTCCTTCACAACGGAGCAACATGGTACACGTCTCGTGAATCACCGAGCTTTCACTGAAGCTTCATGGTGTTTATCTTTTGAGGTTTTTGTGGAAAAAAGCGAATCACAATTATCAGACTTAGATTAAATTAATACAAATATTTGAAGCGCGACTAGACCATTATTAAGACCTTTTTGCGTAAGGTGGGTCTCAAAGTATTTTTTGTGTGTCAATTCCGTTCATAACAAATTACCACATAAACGACGGGCTCTTCAGAGGGCCGGTGTTAAACTGCTCGCCCTGTAGGCCTACTTGTGTGGCCGATGTCCATGTTTTGTTTTATGGTTTACTCCAGAGTATCATAATATGAGTTAAAAAAACAAAGAATTTATACTAACTTGGAAACACGAAATAGAACCATTATAATATTTAGAGTAAGGTTGATAGAGTGTGAACAGGTTACAACACATTATATATTTTCTTTTATGTATGCAGTCTTTTTACAAAGAAATGATGAATGGATGCGCCAGCATGGATGAATGGTTCTCCCACGCTATCAAGTGTGTGATTACAAAATGATTTATCACTATCCGTGAAATAATTAACTGGTATTTGATTAACGTGCATATATAGTAACTTGTGTCAGGATAGCAGCCATGATTGTATATTAATCAACCATGTATATTAATCCAATATACAGTGATTTTTTAAAACGTAATATAAAATAAATATATCGAGTTTAAAATTTATTAAAATTGAAATTTAATGAATAACCAAACATTTTGTTATTTACACTCAGTATTAATTTAGTTGACATATGTTCATTTATTGACTATACCCTGATTAACGAAAGAAAGTGACTGGCGGAGCGGCCGCGCGGCGACCGAGTTTGTAGTAAAAACATTCCACTTTATAACCTCGTGGAAACGTAAAATACAGGGCGAGAAATGTCTAATGAACTGTATTTTAATCATCAATTAAAGACGTTTTTAACAAACTTTTCTAATTTTTAAAATCTCTTTTCAATAAATTTATATTGTGAGTTAAAGAAAAAAATACACGAATTTGAATTAAAAAATTAGGGTTTATCGTTTTTATTACGTAAAAACTCAGAGGTTAAGCATCGGAAAAAAATTTCTTGTAGACAAATGGTAGTCCACCTTCTTTAGTACAATATATCAAAAATTGAGATTCCTACGATTAATATTAACGACGTTATTAATTTTTTCCGAATGTACTGTTAACTCCGTTATTAATAATTTTTTTCATTGTGTTTTTTCACAATAAACATAACAAAATTGTATTCATCAATACAAAGTGGTATGTAACCTTCAAATATTACGAAATATAACCGCAATCAGTTAATATAGGAAAATTAGAACTAACATCGCTCAACGGCGCGCGATCGAGTCAAGGTACAGTAACAGCCCAAAGAAAGTGGTGCATACGCTCACGGCTCACACATTGACACATAGCCAACTTACTACGAGTCACCAATCTCTCATAAGTATATACTTAGTTATCTGTCTACTTATTTAATCTAATCTTCTACCTGGAGATCTGTCAAAAACGTACATCTGACCAGACTTTTGTGGTTTAGTTGAACTACATGCTTTTTATAACAGTCTTGAATGATTGTTTATTACTCTTTTGCGGTACGGTATTTATTGTTTTCTTGTTAATAAACTGTTTTTGTTTTGTGATCAGCTTTAATACTACTAATTGAAGTGCAATGTAATTACTGGGAAATTGTTAATGCCATTCAAATTTCTCAATAACTAATTATTTAACTATGAAATATAGTTTACAGTTTAAAACTACCGAGCAAAGCTCGGTCTACCAGATATTGCATAATTATAACAGTATTTTACTGTTATAATGTAATTGAAATGTAAAAACAATTAGTAAATTACTTGTTATTAGCATTGACAAATAAATAATAAATACAGTACGGTACTTACAAGTATTGTAGTGTTCTTCAGCTTTTATGGAATCCGCTCATAAAATATGTGTATAAATCATAAAAATACACTATTAAAACACTCTATAAAAAACACTTATAGCTGTGATTTAGTAGTCTTCAAATGAAAGTTCTCTGATACCCTCCATTGGATCGTCATCACTATTATCATCTTCTGAACAATTATCATCCTCGGAGCTACTGCTGTCTTCCACGGATATAATCATTTCCTCCACAGCTTCTTCCATTAGTCCTTCGTTATTCCATGCATCGATAATAACTTTTTTGGTGTGGTCCACTACTTGCTCCCACCTCTCAGCAGTAATTCGATTAAATCCGTCTTTAGTCAGTCGTTCAACTTCTTTTAAAGTAAACATTTTGTTGTTTTCGGCAACATACCCCTTAACCTGAGCCCATATAAGCTCAATGGCGTTAAGATGGCAATGGTAAGGTGGTAGCCTTATCACTTTGTGACCTCTGCTCTCTATCAATTCATCAACAAAATACCTTTTGTTCTGGGGCTTGTGCCATTTCACTAATTCCAAAAGTTCTGATTTTTTCAAGTCGGTTGTAGATTGAATATTTTTCCTATCCAGCCATGCAAGTATGTCAGCTTTTTTATCTTTGCTTGTGGGAGCTTTATCAATTTGCTTAGAATGGTAGGGAGCATTGTCCATGACTATTACTGCAGGCTCTTCTAGGTTATTTAGCAAAGTTTCAGAACACCAACCGAAGAATTTGTCGTGATCCATATCTTCATTGTAGTCACCGGTTTTTTTCGATTTAAATAGTAGAAGGGAATTTGGAACAAACCCTTTTGAAGAACCTGCATGACATATTATTAATCGTTCACCTTTCCCTATAGGTGTTAACATTGTCCCCTGAAGTGACTCATCAGTCCATCCTTGTTTCAAACAATGCCCAGCATTGACCCAGGTCTCATCGAGCCAAATTATATTATCGAAATTCTCGTCTTTGATTTGGCGAAGAAAACGACACCTCCAGGCAGCGACATCGCTTCTCTCCATAATCACTTTTCTGCCCGAAAATTTTCTCCACGTAAATCCTAAACCTTTTAGCACGTTTCTAAGCGAAGACAGACTGCCATTAAACAGCTCTTCATTTTCCAACGATGATAAAAGTTTTTTCAAAGTGGGATATTCTTTTCTTATGTAATATTGATATACATGTCTTCGTATAGCGTCTTCCTGAAAAGTGTCAAGTTTTGTCACAGTTTTCTCCCGTTTCCTCTGTTTGCCCGGAGTTGAAAGTTGGCTATTACTGTCATCTTGTATTTCTTTCAATTCTTTTTCCTTGCAAACTCGCAGAACTGTATTTTTATGTATTTTCAGAGCATCTGCAGTTCGCTGTATTGCATTATTAACCGTAATCAAAGGACCTTTGTTCGCCTTTTCTCTATCAATATATTCCCGCACTTTGCACACAATTTCTCTTGACTGTCCTTTCATAGGTACGCCTCGGCCCGAAGTTTGTCTTTTCTTTGGAGTTCGAGTCCTAGGTCTTCCCCTATTTTTCCTTGGTTCAGCCTCGTTACGTTGCTCCATGCTCAGCCACCGAAGTATATTCACACAAAATAACTTAAAAACACGTCAATTTATAATGAAAGCACAAGAAACTAACACTTAAAATCAAGATAACCAACAACCGGACATCACTCAACCACCACATCAACTAAACTGAAAGCTGGAAATTTCCCTTACCCTTAGTGTGCGTATAACGGTTCAGTTTTCCTGGAAGCGTGTGCTATTTGTAGACATAAAGGAGAGGCCGAGACGCTGTACGGGAATGACGGTAGCGCGCGAATAAAATGGGTCCAATAGGTTCTGACTGTACTTCCGCCGCAGAGCGCCACGCATTGCTCTCTGTGAAATTCACTTTATATATTAATCCATTGTAGTATTCCTATCACGTACAAGGTGTAAGTTGTATATGTCTTCTACATTTAGTTATCTAAAGAGAGCGTCACGCAAATCTCATTCGTGTACAACTTTTAACAACTGAGTTAACAGGACATTAGAACAAAAATTAATAACGTCGTTAATTTTAATCGTAGGAATCTCAATTTTTGATATATTGTACTAAAGAAGGTGGACTACCATTTGTCTACAAGAAATTTTTTTCCGATGCTTAACCTCTGAGTTCTTACGTAATAAAAACGATAAACCCTAATTTTTTAATTCAAATTCGTGTATTTTTTTCTTTAACTCACAATGTAAATTTATTGAAAAGAGATTTTAAAAATTAGAAAAGTTTGTTAAAAACGTCTTTAATTGATGATTAAAATACAGTTCATTAGACATTTCTCGCCCTGTATTTTACGTTTCCACGAGGTTATAAAGTGGAATGTTTTTACTACAAACTCGGTCGCCGCGCGGCCGCTCCGCCAGTCACTTTCTTTCGTTAATCAGGGTATACTCATAATAATTCAATCACTTGTGTCACTTAAAGTAAATATATCATTTGTGTCACTAATTTGTGTTTTTATATCTTTATGCTTAATGAATTTATATTTGTGCTTTTATAAAATAAATTCATTTAGAGTGCATGAAAAATTCACATTATATTTACTTTCTTTAGAAGTAAATGTCAAAATAAAATGACAATGTAAACGGTTAGTTGCAATTTCATAGGTTTACTGCAAATTACTGGTTGTTTCGGTTGCAGAGCCATAATAGAACTCTACGTCGACTCACACACATTATAATAGACTTAAACGTTTTCATTTAAAAACTTTTACTAATTCTCTTTTTGGCCAGTGTTGTTTCCCACTGGCCAATATTTTATTAAAATTATGATTCGTTATTATAAAGGACTTGTTTTGAAAGTAAAAATAGGCCTTCTGCCGGATATTTATTATAGCTGTCAATGTAGTCATCTTGAGTTTAACAAAGTTTCGTGTTGAATATGCCGTATTTGCAAAATAAATAAATCTTCTTTTTAAATCTATCCTATTTTACTCTCTTTTTCTGTTTCACAATATCCATTGTTTAGCAAGTGCCAAGAAAAACTTCAGCTAATTTTAGTAAACTATGATATTTATGTTTTCTATGTTTCTATGTTACTTTTGTTAGTCTTACACTAAGTAGAGCTGTACTGGACATCAACGCGTCGCTGCCGCCTGCAGTTAGTGTTCTACCGTAACACTCTTATCATACTTTCCAGTGGAGTGTATTTTAGTTATGATAAATTAATTAATGTTAGTTCCTCAGAGACGTAAATTACATTTTAAAAGTAAAGCTTATTACTTTCGTGCAACGTACAACGTTGTATTTCAAAGTGTAAATAATGCTTTAAGAGAATTTGAGGTTAAATCTATTTGTAGCACACACGTGCTTGTGCTCAGCTACCAGGTTTGTAACGGTTACTGAGGAAAGTCATTTACCGAGACTAACAGTTACAATTCTGAAAAGTTTAGGAAGACTTTCACCAATTTTAACCTTACGTGACTTGAACGGCTGATCACAATTTCAACGTTTCTCTATGAAATAAATTTACTGTTTAAAAACCAATAACAAGAATTGTAGGAAAATAACGATTCACAAATGTGAATACCAATCAATACCACTTCTTTTACTTCAAAATTTTTTCAATCACAAGACATTGAGACCTATGTTAAAAATTATTAAAAACACATTCATTCTGTGCCAGATTTCTGTCTTTGTTAATGTCTATACCATTATGTCTTTCTTTTAATATCTCAAACATTTGTCTGCAAACTCTCTCTGTCTGTCTCTCTCTCTCTCTTTCTCTCTCTCTCTCTCTCTCTCTCTCTCTCTCTCTCTCTCTCTCTCTCTCTCTCTCTCTCTCTCTCTCTCTCTCTCTCTCTCTCTCTCTCACACACACACACAGACACACACACACACACATACACCTATTGCATATTATATATTTCAAGGAGGAACGAAGACACTTAGTCCCCAAATCGTGTATTTGCTTCCTTAAATACGATTTCCATGTGAAATCCTTTACATTCTTCTCTAACGCCTTGTTCCAACAGCCTCCAATATTTCCTTTCCAGTAGTCGATGATTGAGAGGCATTTAGAGCATGAAATTTTGGGAGATAGTCGCTTGTTTTGAGTTCCATATGTCTTGAGCTCAGCAATATCTTCTTATTTTTGAAACAACTTTGTGCAATACTAGATTTAATGCCTTCTATAGATCTTTTATCAACTGGGATTTTATTATCTAAATACTTGAAAGCTTTTCCTATCTTAACGTTGTTCCCTCTTCTCATTGATTTCTCAATTTACTATCCTTGCCTTCTCCGACTACAATTTTTTTTTAATTTTCATTCATCGTATTTTCACATTCGCAAATTTTTCCTTTTCATGGTAAGCAGATTGTAAGGTATAGTATATCTTACACTCAGCAAAGGAAAGGTTTATATTACTTAAAAATTTCCCTTAAAAATTGTTTAATGTTTTTCTTAAATTTTGTATATAGATTATTTACACTGCGAAGATTGTTCACCCGCCCAATGGAAGTTAGGTAGCGGCGACAAGGTTCTGTACTGCTTTATCCCTTTCCTTATTTCAGCTTTCTGCTCTATATATGCCTATATCCTTACACTTATTTCCACACTTTGACTTCTATGCAACGCATATATTACATTTCTCGTGAACCCTCTATACGGACTGTTTCCGTCATAACATTTTCGCTTTTGACGTTTCTACCCCCCAGAAACTAAAGTCGTGTTTAGAAGTAAACAATCATAAAATAACATACGAGACTACCATTAAATTACTATTAAAATTATTGAAGTGAAACTTCTTTTGGCACGGTAGGAAAAATTTTCGTTACGCTTTACGCGTTACGCGTTATGCGTTACGCGCTATGCGTTATATGCATGAAACTTCTTTGGGCACGGTAGGAAAAATGTTCGTTACGCGTTACGCGTTATGCGTTATGCGTTATGCGTTATATCATGAAACTTCTTTGGGCACGGTCGGAAAAATGTTCGTTACGCGTTATGCGTTATGCGTTATATGCATGCATGTGTGTGTTTATGTGTTTAGTAGTACACCAAAATGAGGAAATGTACAGTTATATATAATTATTGTTACGAATATTTTAAGTTAACGATATGTAAAAAATAATCTACCTAGTCCTATATAATTTAATGACATATATGTTAAAAATTGTTTATGAATACGATCGACGTCATTCTCAATCATTATTATATGTTGCTTTATCACGTGTGACGAGTAGGCTATTGAAGGATTACATATTACGACACTGAACAACGAGAAGATATTCTACCATGGCCGAAGACGATCATCATCAACAATTGATTTGCAAGAGGAACTTAAACGACTTTCACTAATCAAACTAGAAACTATAAATGAAAATTTAGTTAATTTCATCAATAACAGAAAAGGTTTATCAATATTCACTTTTAATTGCCAAAGTCTTACAGCTCATGCTGTTGATCTAAAAGATATAGTTGTGAAAAATTCAAGTGTCATAGTTTTATCAGAAACGCGGCTAGCCAATGAAGATGACGTATCTGTTCTTAATTTCAACTGCATTGTGAAATATAAACGACCAAATATTAGAGCGGGAGGTGTCGGGATATTTCAAAATTCTGACGATATTATTAACATTATAACTCCATCCATGGATTTTTCCGTTACTCAATCTGATGTCTATGGTTCAATGGCATCTACAGTTGGCGATTTGTGTAGTCTATGGCTGAATGTAAAATGGAAAATGGGGAAAAAGTTATGATTGGAGCAGTGTATATTTCTCCTAATAAAACATTAGATGATATTATTGATTTTCTCCATCGTTCATTTTTATCGTATACATCACAAGGTGCCGCCATACTTCGTAAAGATTATCATAAAATACCTATGATTTTAAGTGGAGATTTCAATGTCCATTTTGCATTAGACAATTCTATAAAACTGGTTGAATTTTTAAAAGATAATTTAAAACTGTCTATACAAAATGATAAAAAAATATCTACGACAAAATCGAATACGACATTTGATGCAGTATTCACAAGGTTTCTGGACAATATTGAATGTAAAACATACATTTCTTCTTTTAGTTACCATAAGCCTTTGGTTACAAAAGTGTATGACGAAATATCACTAAATATTAACGAAATAGTTTAATAATAATAATAATAATAATTTCTGTAAATGTATATAATAAAATATTTTTAATTTACTAAAAATGAAAATGTTTCTTATACTGATACTTCTCCCATCCTATTAAATTTTAAGTATACAGTTAAAAATAATAATAATAATAATAATAATAATGGATAAACAAAAAATAATGGATATAACCCAAAGAAGTTTCACTTCTTCCGCGTGTACACACTTACTGCTACACGCACCCAAACTTTCTTATCATAAACATGTAAGTCGTACACAAATTAGAATGAACACATATAAGAATTAATCAGAGAGTAATATAAAGGAAAACCTGTGAGAGGCGGTAATAAGGCCTTGCTGAAAGACTTAACAAAGGCTGGGCAGCTGTTTTCTATCATATTTACATCTCTCCTAGCTGCTAAAGACGCACCCATCCTCTAGTGCCTACATTACTTTAAAATTCCAAAGCCTCATGAAAATTTCCAATGTCGTAAGAAAAAGGAGATTATACTTTATTTTCAAAACGTCGGGGGATTCATCTAGTTTCAACGTAAATCGTTTCAGAGATAACGGTGAAAGTGTCACAATTTGTTTCTTTTCTACATTCATTGCTTTTCTATCGCTAGAAATTTTGCTTTTTACATCGCCCATCACGAGTTTTTAACAAAACTTAGTTTTCTTATTTTCCGTTGCTAAACTTATGTTTCGTTATATCAGATTCACGCGATGAGGTCCGAATAGCATTTTTTTCTATATAATTTGTTGTCCGTATAATTAACTTTTCGCTTGTACGATGAGCGAGGCGTTCTTCCATTCTTTATGACTGTACAATCTGTTTATTCACAAAAAGGAACAATGAACTACTGCAGAAACAACAGGCTAACGACAACGAGGTACGCTAAGTGAACAGGATGCTAGAAGTTTTAACAAGCATAGCTAATTGTTTTTAAAGCATTCACTTATATGCTGTATAATTTTGGATGCGAATCAAATTATTCCTGTGTGATGCGAGTCACACGCAAAACTGCGGTACATGAGTTTGAGAAAGGTTGAATGGTCAATAACAGAGTAACAATTAATAAATAATTATTGGTTTCTGGATAATGTAATGGCTAAGATGTTTAGTATTTACGCATGAGTAGTTGGTACTTCACAAAACAGAAAGTAAAAGTAAACCAAATCACAATCAAGTACAGAAAAAAGTACTAAACTAAATGAAAAATACGTGTGCTATTTTACGGTATAAATTAAAATTTGAGTTTGTTTTATATATTACATTGAAGAAACTTCATATTCTAGGCCTATACTGAGCTTTGCAAAGGATGCAGAATACTAATAGCTTATGAGCCGCGAGTCAAGTGACTCTGATAATTGAGGATGTATTTGTAATTCTTAGTCACTGCAGGCCTGTTTGCTTGACCTCTTGACTTGATTTCTTTATAAAGCAATAATTGTTTCACATTTTTCTGTTCTAAAACGTCTTGTAGGTAATTTTTTGATTATTAGGCATACTTTTCTAAATGTAACAAGCTGTTACAAATAAAATGTTTTCAGTTCATTCCATCTAGTTCGTTATGGTCCATGTAAGGAATATTTTAATTTACCTGTTGTTTTGCACAGTTTTGTATTGAAGCCTCATATATAATTCTGTACACTACTGGAACGTACCATGTAAATGTGGTAACAGAAAGAAAAGTCGTATATCTAAGTCGACAACGAGTATTTCATAGGTATGCTGGCTAATTTCAATGTCCAGACACTATTCACTAGGCACAATGTGAATAGTAAATTAATAAAAAATGTTTTCTTATTGTAATTATTGTTAATAACGTAGTGCTATCATTTTCTTTAAACACAATATGTGCATACCACAGTACGAGGTTAGTGCACCTAACTTTTTCATGCCTAAAAACTGCAAGATTTTGTGACTCTATCCACTGTTCAGAAAAATGTGTCATACATAACCTCTAATAGTAATTAATGAAATTTTTAAAATAAATCGTATATTGTATTTCGAAATCTGCATTATAGTATACATATTCCTACGGCCACTTAAGGTACAAATGGTTTAGAATATTCGGATAAGAGTTCTTGTGCTTGCAATAGTAGATTTAAATACCTCCTTCAGTTTGTTGAAATGTCTTTAATATTATTACTATTATTACTTTAAAAGAAAATGAAAAAACGATTCTCATTTTAGGATCAATTTATACGTACATAAACGTAGCTGTTACGTGTCAAACTATTTGGAGATTTTAGTTAGTATATTACATACTGTAGAAGAACAATTAACTAAACTTAGTCAGAAACACAGTTACATCTGCTAAAAATATTTTATACCGAAATCTACATAAATAATTGAAGCTTATTAAACATTCTATGTAAAAATGAAAAACTCATTACATTTTTGATGTTTTACTTGGAATAATTGATTCTCTTTACCCACCAACGTCAACACTCTGTAACTGAAATCTTTGCGCTATGGCAGACCATTTACTCCCCGCAACTATGTTATATACGTAGATCTCAATTTTACATCTACAAGGTTTCCCTATTACAGCTTTATGGCCAATGATCACACTCTAAGAAAATAATACTTTAAAAATCTCGAGGTGAATATTCTTTTCTTTTACTATATGAATTTTCATTGTACAGAACTTACATTGGAGATAAACAAAAACTAATTAAATATAATCTATTGATCATTACGAATTATAATAAGTTACAACGGTTCGTCTGTGCATTAGTTCACCGTTAAACGTATTGTAGCATGTTAAATATCTCCATTTCATATTTTACCGACTTGTCAGAATTATTTATATTTTCGTAATAATGTTTATTAAACGAACATTCTAAATGCGTTTCTATCAAGCGGTTTACTAAACTAGGCACTGAACTCAATGATACAAATTAAAAAAGAAGGTAGCCCTATTGTGGTCCCAATTGCTTATGTTGGAGATTGTAGTGGGCAGGAGATGATACGCACTAAACAAGACATGGTGACTGATTGCCAGATATTTTTATTTTGCTGTTACACATGTTTCGAGCTAAACCCAAAGCAATTATAGCGTTGTCTCTCAAGTTAAGAATAATTTTGAATATTGTGTTGATAAACATTATCCAACGAATCACATTTAAATTTTATTCAGAAATTCAATCTGTGATGATATTATTGTAACAACTTCATAATGCAATATATTTCTCAGAATAGTATATTTTTAAAAACCTTCGAGAGATTAAAAAAAAGTTTCCCTCAGCGTACGCGACCCGCGGTTTAGATGATGGATATTAAACAACTTGTCTTGAACTGACGTCACTAGTATGACAAAACAAGATGTAAAAACATTTCTTAATAACATGCTGCTAAATAAACAAACCGCATTTACTCAAAAGTCCTGAACATAGCACACTTCAGAAATAAAAGTTATATGATTTTGTTTGCTTAACATAAAACAATTAACATAGAAGTATGACTCCCATTAATTTACTATAAGTGTATACAAAGTAAAGTTGGTGTTGTATTCAGCAGTAGTAAACTGTTTTTCCTCTTTTAAAATCATATAACGTTTAACCTCTTAGAAAGTTAATAGGCATTTACATGCAACAAGTCTGGTGAACGATGTAGGCACATGTGATAAACATTATTCTCTTCGTCTGATAAAATGTTTCTTCGAATATATCTGCACGGCAGTATATTAAACAATTTCAAAGAATATAGAGCTTAGTAAGTATATCACCAGCAAAGTTCAAATAAAGTGACGCCCACACTGTGTGTCGCATTCCAGTTACATGAATTACATACAGATTGGAGTTTTACATCTTCTCTCAACTCAACATAATTTTGAGACAAAGTTAATAAGGCCATATTATTTTATCCGCAAGGCTGACAAGTAGGATAATGTGGTTGATATATATGACGCCTAGGCGAGGACAGGTACAAGTTATACCAGGCAGACCCCAGAATTCTAAAACTAGGTTACCTTACATACGTAAGTTTTTAGACGATTATGTATTTAAAACCCATTTATTATTTACTTACAGCATTCACAATAAGCTGAAACGATCTTTCCAGTAGCTATTCTGAAAAATTCAACCAAATTCTGTACAAAACAGTCGTATAATGTACAATGTTTACAGTATTTCTATGTAAAATGCAGATACCGTTCACTCAGTCGTCACGGTATCTCCCGAACAATTAAACCTATAACCATGAGATTTGTTAGGCAGATTTATCTTTAATCCTGGGCGCCATCTGACAGTTTTTAAAAATTCAACCCCTAATGGCATTAAAAAGAGATTAAACCCATAAATCAAGATCACTGACTCACTTGTTTATAAGATTTTTAGATGTAACGTAAAGATATAAATAGTAATTATCTAAAAAAAGCCAAAAGATGTAAAGAACAGTTTAATTTATTTTACAAATATATAACAGTTTTTAAATTGTTACTATATTTATTCAACTATTCGTTATTGCGGATACTTCTTACCACTATGCTGAAGGGACAACAAAAGGTTTAACGTTTTTATTACACTAAAAATAACACAGAACACGCTTATTTATATTTTCATATTTTTATTTAAATCAGGTGAGTTAGTTAATTTGTGAATTTTAATTTGTTTTCTTAGCAACAGGTTACTCAAGAGTTTAAAAAAATAATTTATAATCAGCTATATTAACGTTTTATAAAATTTGTTGGTTTCCGAAGTGGAAGGTTCACAACTGAAAATATCCAGTTGTTAGAATAAGCAGTTAGAACACATAGTTGAAAAGAGATCAGAATTTAATACAAAGGCTCGTACTGCTTTTGCAGACCTCGAAAAGCATTTGACAAGTTGGATACTTATGGGGGATAACCTAGTGAAGAGGATATCCCATTTTTTTAAAAAAGGAACAGCTTGTATGTAGTGGAACACAGATTATAAGGGTCCATTTAAATAACCCAAGGTGATCGGCAAGGCTACAGTCTCTCTCTCGCTTTATTTAATATTTAATATATACGATGCCATAAGGAAATGGAAATTGGACTCTCTCCAAAGGATTACTCTTGGGGAAAGGATTTTATTTAAATATCTTAATGTATGCAGATGATCTTATAATTATCCAATACAATGCAAACGACTCCCAAAGGCCGTTTTTTTATAATAACAATATTTTAAGAGAATACATTCAAACCATTTTCTCGTCTAAACCAAAAATTGTTGCTTTTTTTAGAGCAAATCGTATTTGAACAAAAATTGTCATATAGGACTCGCCAATAGAATAAGTATCAGATTTCAAGTACATATCTAGAGCGCAGTATTACACATCAAGATGACAGAAAGATTGAAAACAAAATTAGCCTCTTTTTGGATGTTTCATTATATACGTAAAGAAGAAAACAAAGAAAAGAGGAGCAATTGAAATATTATAATGTATTAGCCGTACCTCAGCTACTATGTGGTAATGAAACTTAGATTAGAAATACACCAAGGCGACAGGTGTATCTAGAAATAAGGGGAAGAAATGAAGTTCTTGAGGGCTGTAAAGTGTTGAACGAGGAGATATCATATCAGAAACGATAATACTAGAATGGACGTAGGGATATCTGAAAGCTTAAATGATAAAATCTCTAGGTATAAACTGAGTGGCAGTTACACGTGGAGAGGATGGATTAAAATACACAGTCAAGAAGAGCACTTGACTGTAGCCCAAGGGGAAAGAGAAGTGTGGGAAGACCCCGTGAACGATAGTTTGATGGATTCAATTGAGACTGGAACAGGCTATCAGCCCAAACACTAAAGAATGACGTCGATGACGAGAAAATTTGTTATTTGGTTAGCTGTAATAATTTTGTTGCTATTAATGGCTCAAAAATAAGTTTACTAATTATAATTTTAAGTTTGAATAGTGTGGATAGTGTAACATTTTTTTTAATTTTTATTTAGGCCGGATTTAAGCAAAAGTATAGAGTCAATTGAGTAAGCTATACAAAAGCACTTGCAGACTTTCGAGGTCAGAACTTTTAATAACTACACTATATTCGATTGACAACCACGTTTTATTGGTACGCGTATTGTTATAAAAACTAAACGTTTTGCCCATGTGTAATTTTCAGCTTTACCACTAAGCATGCCACGACACAGTACGGGAAAAAAGTTTGATTTTCATAACAGTACCACTAAAGCATGATGTCAACTGAAAAAAGTGTTGTCGTATCAAATTAATATAAATTCTTGGATTTCGTTGTCCATGACGTGTCTGTTACTTAACTAAATATCACTATAATATTGACCTCTCCATCACAAAACTAGAACACAGGCACAAATTCAGTATATACAGAAAACCAACTACAACTGACACACTAATACACAACACCTTCAATCACCCAATACAACACAAACTAGCTGCTTTTAGAACCATGATACATAGACTTAACCTTATTTCCCCTTAGATGAAATAGACTACAAAGACGAACTAAACACGATAAAATATCTAGCAGAATCTAACGGTTATGACAGAACAATAGTCAGTAAACTCCTACACAAAACACAAAACAAACAACAGACAAAGACAGAAAACAACAAATTCATAACACTAACATACATCAACAAACAAACAGAAAAAATTGCCCACAAATTCAAAAAAGCAGGATACAGAATCGCTTACAAAACTACTAACAAAACAGAACACACACTATCAAAACGCATGCCCAAAGCACAAAACAAATTCGATCTACCCGGTGTATATAAACTAAATTGTTCAAATTGCAATAAATTCTACATAGGCCAGACAGGACGTAGCTTCAAACAGAGATACATTGAACACACAAAAGCACTCCACACCACTACAGAATCTACCTTCGCAAACCACCTCATTGAAGCAAACCACACATATAAAAACATCGACAATAACATGAACATACTACACGTACACACAAAAGGCCGAAAACTAGACACTCTAGAACAATTAGAAATATAAAAACACACAAAAACAAATAAAAACGACATCCTAAACGAACAGACACAATTCAAATCGCACGCATTATTCGAACACATCTCACCACACACACACAGCTTCGATCTTCGTCGCCAACAAGACGAACAGCGCTACTAACGACAGCCTCTGATGAAGCCTTCTATAGGTGAAAGCCGGTTTAGGCTGTAAGGTAAAACTTTACGTTTTTACTTATAAAAAACTTAGTGTTCCGAGTCGTCAATATTATAGTGATATTTAGTTAATATAAATATAAATTCAATTACTAGCGTCGCTTATTTATTCATCTTGGAGGGGATTACAGCCTTCATGTTGTAGTATTGAAGATTTTTAAATCATACGACATTATAAATGTGTAACTCCTTTCAGTATAAAAGGTTCCATAGGGTTTCTGTTTCAATATGTCTATTATAAGATAAACAGGATTGAAAAATATAGGACTTAAGACGTCATAACATATATGCGAAGAACGTGCAGTTGAACTAATATCAGTACAAACAAGTGTTGAAGAAGCGCAACTAAACGCATATGAGAGCACGGTGCACTAATCAGTGCTGAAAGCTTTAGAGAACTCATTGAATAGGCAGTACGCAACTTCTGCATTTGGTAATTGGCCCGTCTTTGCAGAACATTGTAGGAAATGGTAACGATTTTCTTACAAACATGTGTGAATATGGATTCAGAATCATGAAATTTACACAAATATTTAATACTAAAATAAAATAACCCTAAACAAATTGTAATTTTCTTTATAAAATACATCCGGTAGCATAAATAAACATCGTAAAAACGTTTTGAGGATGTAGTAGTAAGTTTTAATTCTCCCAATGTTATTATACAACGCGGTGGATTGATCTTTTCGACAGTATTGCAAACACAATTGTCAGACTGCGATTCCTCTGGGAAATAGGTTGCTGTAGATTGTGAGGCAAAAAAGTATCGTTAAGTCTCGATCGACTGATATTCAATCTCAACCCAGTTCAGTGTATTATTGAAGTAAATGGAAAGACAAAATGATATGAAAACTGAATGAATCAGAATATTACATGTAAATAGCAGCGCAGTATGTGAATCAAAGTAAATGAACAGTATTTATTAAAACATTTAGAAAAATAATTTTTAGACCTGGAATAAAAATAAAAATAAAAATAATTCTATCCATGGTGCCGTCGGAACACCACCGATTCCACGATTGTCTTATTATGCAGATATCGTCCGTAAGCCGTAGAAGCTACCTCGTTTAGTTCTCCTGTTGTAGTGATCGACTAACTACTGTAGAGCTCGATAACGGGTACATTCTACGTTATAAAAAGAAAGAATTTCGACGAAACCGAAACATCGAAGCATGATAATGTTTTTAATATTTACTATATAATACAAATATTTACTATATAACAAACATTATCATGTTAAAACGACAGAGACCGAAGATTTCTAGACTGTGGGGAATCGAAAGTGTTGAAGCGTTACATACTCGTATTTCGATGACGTTACATTTTTGTGGAATGACCCCCAGACTAAAAACATTATCATGTTAAAAAGTACATTTGTCAGGAGTTCAGGAGAATACTTGTCACATTGTTCTTGTAACATCGGGATTGTCTTATTGCAAAACCCGACAGAAAGATGGTATCGAAATGTCGCATCAGAAATTTTATAAGTCAAAACAACCAAAGTAATTTAAAAACCAAAACAAATTTGTGAAATTTCTAAACGCAGTAACAGCTGCATTAGCACTTTTAAGGAAAACGACACAAATAACAAAACACGAATGGTAACACTATACCCATATAGGCCTACTTGTATCCATGGCATGTGTGTGTGTGTGTGTGTGTACACGTACAAGTACATTAGAGAAGGTATCTGGAGGAAACAAATGTACGTATCCACCTATCGATATACTATATTGACGTACTTAAAAAGTGCATTAAGGAATCTATACACGTAATGGCAAACGGATAAAATCTTTCAGTGCAAACTTTCTTTAGTTTAGTGGTTGACATTCCAAAGGCGTCTTGAACACATACTTAACTACACAAAGTAGAAAAGTTTTGATTCAAAAAATACTGTATGAGTTTCTTCAAAGACATTAGCATAATGCGTTACAGAAGAGGGCTGTAGCATGTGCCCACACGCACGCCAGCATGCGCACACAAATACAGTCACACATACATTAAAAACCCCTCTCAATTCAGCAAAGGAACAGTATTCAAATACGTCTCCTTTTTTATTATTACTTTGGAGGCGGTATTTTTTAATTGAAAAATGCTGTAACTGGGGGTAAGTTAACTTATGAACCATTTTCCATTAACGGTTTTCGAAACGATAATACAAGTATATCGCTAATAATATAGGCTACATATTGATACACGTTCTTTGACTACTCAAGTTAATCGACTTTTAAGATAAACTTTTCTTCGCCATGTTGATAATTCACATTGCGTTTTGCTTCGTTTCATGAAATTTTACATTCTAAGATTCCTGAAGTGTAACATTCTAAGAAAACTAAATCCAATTTTTTTTACGTATGCGACATTAAACAAATTAAGATGACAAAAGAGTTTTTTTTTATATCACCTGACAAACGTCGCCTGACATAAAATGAAAACATTATAATTTTTAATATCACATTCTTTGTTAAATAAAATATAGTCCTGTACCTATCTATCTATCTATCTACCTACTTATCTATCTATTTCTATATATAAAACTGTGTTGTAAATGGTAACATGTAGTATGCTTTCTATAATATATAAAAGTAAAGAAATTATGATTTATTTCATATTAAAATTGCTATAGTCTATACATGCATAAAACCTTATGTCAATAATATGATACTAACCACTTTAAGTATATTAAAATAAGATATAAAGTAAACACAGAAATGTTATAATATAAATTTTGTTGACTCTTTTAGGGGACGTTTGGACTCGCAATTTATAAAGACTTCTATAATATCTAACTTTTAATAGTACAAACGAGTAGAAACGAGTAAACTAATACTCAAAGTACTACCAACAGGGCAAACACTCAAATCAGAAAAAACAATGTAACCTTTTTTTTTGTATACTTTTTTAGACTATTTTGGTTTAGACGGTTAGATACAATTAAGGTGCAATCGGAACCGTTTGTATTAGTCTATATTGTTTATTAGTTACAATAATTTACTGTTCTAAGATAATCAGGTGCTACATTTGCTGAATATGTGCTAGAGGAGATGCAGAACACCGGATGAATGGAGAATAGCCAAGTTTATTTCTGTTTTTAAAAAAGGTGATAGAACAGTGCGATCAAATTATAGAGGTATAATCTTCATAAAAACAACTTACAAGTTACATGAAAAATTAGTAATGAAAGACTTCGTTCTGTCTCGCATATTTTACTTCTGGACGAAGAGGCAGGTATTCGTAAGGGCCGATCTTCCATTGATGACGTATTGTCTTTAAAAATATTGATTTAAAAGTGCGTGTATTCTTTTAGGACCGGAACATGTAATTTGCCTAGTCCCTGATAGAAAAAGAAGTTAATTAGGTTTAAGTTAAAACAACAATGTGTTTTGGTTGTTACAAAGTTAATTTGTGTGAAACTAATTTGAAGGTCTAGTTTTATCCTTATGCTAAAATACTGTTTGTAAAGGTAAGGATGTGTGAATATGCTGGAATTATAATTTTTGTGTAGTATATGAGTTTTGGCTAGATAATAATTAATTTTAATGACAGCGATAAAAATATATTTCTTTTTATTCAAGTCTACGTCTTAATCCGATGAGCCTAGCTATAAGCATGTTGGCAACTAGATTGTACGTGTTGGTTGCACTTTTAGGCGACAGTATCGTATCTACGCCTATCTTAATCCAATAAGCATAGAGTCAAGCCCACGTGCAAATAAAGTTTCAGTCGCTTGTTAGAGGGTGGCCAAAACTTTTCAAAAGGAGGCTTTGCCTTAATGATGTGAAGTGTTAAGTCAAGTCTTGCTGGCGAAATAAAGACAGACGCACTTTCTGCTTCATACAGCACAGTATTCTGCTCGCCATGTAGTTACCGGTACATTAGAGTTCGTCTGTATTAGGATGTTTCCACGATGTTTCTTACTAAAGATGTAAATTTCATGAAGGAATTTAAAATTTGTGTTCTATTTTTTGTTTTTGAAATACCACATATATGAAGAACTAAAATACGTAAATGGAACTAAGACATAATTTATTATTTCAGTCCTTGCCTTTACTGTAATTATCCTAGAAGTAATTAATGAGAATAATTATACCTTAGATATTAAATTAAGTTAAATACTCTACAAAAGTAAATTACTCTGAGGTCCAGATCCCATTTCAAAGATTGCTATTATACAGAAAGGTCGCTACTTTTTCTGCGTGAAGATAAACAAACCAAATTTAATGTAATATTGCCGTGTCTGCATTCTATATACCGTAGTTGGTAGTATTAAGGGACTCGATCTAACATTTTGTAACAGCCGAAGGAATGTGTTATCTGAATACGAAAACTGTCGGTAGTTTTCGTCAGGCAATTTTTATCAATTCCGTAAATGAAAAATTAGTCGCTACCAAATAAGAAACTTATAATATTTATTATTATTTCCGGCTTTGCAATGTTTACACATTTTCCGGAACCAAAGATTACAGAAAATTGAATTCTCATCTTCCACTACTGCTTGTCCATCCAAAGATCTTCTTCAATTTCTCGTTCCCTCAATACTTATTATATAATATGTGTTATACAGATTCATTAAGATTTAGCGATTTTTCCGTTGCTGTTTATTACTGATAGCCTTTGGGTTATAGGCTAACAACTAGAGGTTTCGTGGGAAACTCCTCTCACTTTCACCGCTCTTCAGTTTTCTGAGCTTTCATTCGTTTTAAAATTGTTCCATGTAATTCGTCACTTCACATTGATTACAATGTAAATTTACACTGATTACAAATATAACGTATAAAAAAGATAATAGGCTCTCAATATGTTCCATACACCGGACACGCCAGTGCAATAGAACGTCGATTACAAATAAAGATACATTGAGAACGGTTTCTTAAGGAAGGAAGCTTTTCTCAAGAAAGGATCGTCCCCACACTCTAGAATGGTTAATATAATTAAATTACCTTATTCGGTCCACCTTAGTGACACTAAGGTGTCACTAAGGTGGACCGAATAAGGTAATTTATTATATTAACCATAAAGTGACTCGGTACGTAAAACATGAATAGATTGAAACTCTAGAATGGATCTCAGGGTAGGAGAGTCAGAGAGGGAAATTACTGGGTTACTGTATGAAATTCAACAAGCGAATGCTGAACAGCAGCCAGTTATATTTAAAATCGCTGCTAAAGAAAGATCGGTTGCTAACAAATAATCTGTTATTACACTGATAGTTGAACGACTGCGTTCTTCTTGGTAATTCTTACTCGTGGTAACTTTATTCGGAGCAAAAATCTGCTGGTTGCTAGGCGATGATAGGTTTATATTCAGTTCCTGATGTAAATATTTTAAAGAAATATTTCAAGCTTATAGGGCCTAGGTGGCCATGTGAATTTAAAGCTCAAGTGTCTCTGTCTGTACGTAGAGGGTATTCTCTTGGCAAACGTTCCTTACTCACTAAGGCCTATTGAAACCAAATAGGGTTTGTTAGTGATTACTTCAGATTTACGGAATGTCCGTTTTCCGGCATTAAAACCCCTGGGGATTAGCTGTAAAGGAGCTGTAAACCAAAATATTTTAAAACCTGAGAGATTCACCTTGATATGCCGTACGCTGCTAACATATACCCACATTAGAGTGGGTATGACAAGCAGTCCGTTGCTATAGAGCTCCCGAACGGAAGGGTCATGTGGAGTTGTCCTGACACTCCCTACGGAGGTTTTACTTTATATGTGCCCAGTCTATAAATTTTGTAGTTTGTTATTTCAATTTTTCATTACTTGGAAAAAGCGAATTTTGAGAACTTATAGATCCCCAGCGAGAAAATGCGGCTTAGGTGTTCTTGCAACCACGAATACTCTTAAAAGATATAACCATGTCCTATTGAAAGGAAAAAGCAAGTAATGATGGCAAGAAGCATAGAGTCAGTGGATCAGCTCAGTTAATTACACACACGCACGCACGCACGCACATACACACACACACTTATATGTGTGTGTGTATTTATATATATGAGTATACACACACACACACACACATATATATATACACATATTTATACGTACCTAATAATACTTATAATATAAGCACAAAAGCATAAGGTGAATGCATTTTATAATATAGTGTTTACAGTTATAATTAAAATAATATGCAAGATATATTATATTGATGTGAAAAATTATATTTTATTTGTATACTATAATTAATATGTGTACATTATATTACACACTGACACGAAAACCGCATGTTGTGTAATATATTGCTTAATATTATTTAATGAAGTTCATATATTAAGAGGTAAACGTAAAAGTTAGTAGGTAAAAGTTTATAACATTGTTTTCAATAATTTTCTTGTCTGATTTCAATATATTTCAACAATATTTTTTATGATTTTAAACAAAAAACTTTTGATGATAATATTACAAGAAGTTTTTGTCAGTATTTAATTTGTATTTGGCATCTGAAAGGCAATAAAACATTAGGTATTAGTAATGAAACCCAGTGTTATTAATGTAGTCTTAAAAAATATATTAATTTATAAAAATATTTAAATTGTTGGTTAATGACTAATGTTTTTAAAACGCAGGTCTAAAGCGTTGTCGTTCAGCCAAAATTATAGAGTTTCTCTTTTAGAGTTATGATTAAAAACCACAAAAGTATTACTCTCCTATGAATCTGCACTTAATTCTGGTAAAGTGTAAGCTTTAGTCATACAGAATCGACGTTATGCTTGTGTGTGAACTCGCGTGTAAGCAACTTCGCTGCGTTCATATGGAGGAGTTTGTTTGGCTGGAACAGTGCCACTTCAGCATACTGTTTGGTAGGATTGTTAGGTTATCGCCGAAAGTACGTTTTGCTGTTTTGATTAAAAATATAGGCACAGAAGCGTCTATTGTTAAACAATTTACTTTACTCTTATTAAATATAGTTACACGTGTGTTAGTACTTTTAACAAAATTGTCGCAGTGTCATGTAAGTCTGCCTCTACCTAAATTACTGTGGATGCTGGAAATTCTTATTTACTGTATAAATAATAACAAATCAATCAAAAAACATTGGTCACTACTGCCACACTTTCTTCAGATTCAGTTAAGTTTGATAATTTTGTGTAGTCTCAAAGACCTATTTCATGACTTTTAATTGGTTAAATTTCAAACGTTCTAGTGAATGAATGACACTCCTTACGGTATATTTACTACCAATAAAGAGAGTAATGTGTAGTTGCTTCAACTCATTTGATACAGGCCGATTAATGCCTTGGCATATTGTGCTCGTTCCTTTAGCTGTGCAACTCGCTTCTGTGAATTTCTTTAGCCTCGCTACAGATACAACAAACATTGAATTACGTCATGCGTTTCATAAATTACTATTTTCAAATGAGAATAAATTACTTGTCTAATTAAATAAATAACTTGTATAATTAACAAACCTTTTTTTTTTTTGGCTTCTTCTGTTCCTAACCCAGAATGCAGAGATCGTCTTTTTTCGGCTTCTAGTTCAAACTTTCCTCCTGGTTCAAGTTCATATTATATGTATGTAACAGCGTTACCCTACTTATATTCTCGTCTCACGTATAACAAATGTTAATTTAGTTGCTCTCTGTTTTACTGTCTCGTCTTACAAATTTGGGATAATTTTTCGTTCCCATAATTCAATCGTTTTATGAAGTAACTATTGCGAGAATAGCGTGGAAATCACTAATGATGGTATACGTTAAAGACCAGACACAGTAACAACAAGAATCACAAGTTTTATACCACTTTACCAAACTTTATACTAGTAACAACAAAGTTTTACTAGTAACAATAGTCCCATTTTAGTAATTACACCCGAAGTAGCTTGTTATTATCGTATTACATTTCCCAGGTACTTATATCCGCAGACTGAGTCGACCTAGTTTCTCCAAAACGCAATACACTGTATTGTGCACTCGGGAATAGATTCCCGAATTACAGCCGGTAGCTACTACACTCACTGGCATACTCAACCAAAACAAAAAATTACATTCGTCGTATATTTCTTCTACGTATGTATAAACGTCTATTAAGTACTATTCACAAAAAATAATTAAACTCATTAAATTTAGTTTCTTATAAGCACATATTGTCACATGGCAATAACAATTCACTATAAAACGTGATTCGACACCATCCCTCTACATCGTGCAGAAGAATTCAGTAGAGGCGATTTTGAAGTGTTTCAACCGTTTTACCCCAGATGGCCTCTGAATCTGTACCATGAATTTCTTCAAAACAAGTGATATCTCCGTCGTCGACTTGTAGGCACTTTACAGCACAATGTAATTTTTCACGTTCTGAAAATTGTTTATTTGTCTTGATCACTGATATTATTTTATTGCTTTCCTTGATCAAAAGAATTAAGTTTTCCTTTAGTTGTTTGATTATTTAATAGTATTAGCATTCCTTAGAAAAATATCTACGAAAAAGTAAAGCCTCAAAAAGCTCCAAACATTGCGTTTGGTCTTTGGCATTGGTTAGTTTTTCACAGAGCCTGCTTTCTCAAGATTCATATTTGTATCCGCTCTAAACGAAAAGGAAATTTTTATTATCTTTGTCGTGGAAAAGGCTTTAATACGGTGAGAATGTGACAATCAGAGTAATCCTAAAGCAGCCATTTAAGAAAAAAACGTTGTGCTGTCCAGGGGGATTGAGCTTTCGCACGATAATTATTGACCTCACACTACAGCTTCAGCTGCTCCTATGAGGCAAAAATTTCGCCGCGAGATGGTTGACAGCCTGCCGCTTCGTTGGTGAGAATATTCATATTTTCAACAATTATAAAATTAGAGCTTTATATATAAAAAAGGTTTAAACAATTAAAAGTCAATTGGAAGTAGAAAAGATGTAAGAAATATTTTTGTAACATACATAGTAACACAGCAATATACATTGTAACACAGTTTTGCAACAAATATCGATTTGAAACATATAATGTTCTGTGTAAGTACATAATCACATCCCTCACTCGAACTGATGCAAATAAATCACTTCGTGCTAATGGACGACAAAAATTTAAATATGTTACAAATTGTTAGATATTAGTAACTTTAAAATTAAAATTAAATAACTAAAATTCAAAGTAGTAAAATATGTAAGTCACAACAAAATTAATTTATAAAAAGGAAAGTATTTAATTTTGGTTTGAACTTTATCTCACATTTAATGACCGCTGTATCAAAATTTCATAGCAAAAATCTTCTCTTCGTCTGCATTAAAAGTAGCTTTGCGTTCTGATAGTCATCTAAAACATCTCAGACCCATAAAAGTAGCCTAAACAAATCTGACAAAAATCCTGAACAGCCACGGGTACAATATTCAAGGGAGTGTATCCTTTTGTAAAATTAACAATGCATTGTATTTTTATTAAAATTACACATTTATTTAATTTATGAAGTAATTTGTAACTGCAAAAATTGCGAAAGGAAACATTTGGAACAAACTCAAATACAAACAGCAAGCCGCAAGATGAATTACAACAGACTTTAACTGTAATATAAGAAAGTGTAGTAAGGACTAGAGACCAAGCTATCATGACTTCAAATAAGATAGAGATATAAAATAAAATAGAGACCAAGTTCAAATAAGATAATGACTACACAAATGACCAATAGTACCATTTCGGTTAATAATAGGGTACTATTCGATTTGGTGAGTCATGAAAGCGTCCCAACTTATCTACTAGAGTAAATATATTACATTCTACGTTCTTCAATGGGTACAACTTCAACCTCGCCCAGTATTTCACTACAGCTTTTTAGAAATATTGCACTGCTAATTCTTACACGGAAGACAGAAGACGTGAAAACAAACCACGGAAAACGAATACAAAAAGAAGTAATTTTTATTATGTTGTATTAATTTATTGTATTTTAATACTTGTCAAGTATGTCAAATAAACTTGCTTTAACCTACTTAAAGACATTACTGAAAAGTGAATAGCGGAGCAGCTGTTGATTATTTGTCAAAACATACGCACAATTAAAGCAGACTTAGTTGCAACTACTACTACTACTACTACTACTACTACTACTACTACTACTACTACTACTACTACTACTACTACTACTACTACCACTACTATTCCTGTATTACTATTTCCTGTATTCATGCAGACATGTTAGACAAAACATTCCGTACTACTGAAATACTCAGTTCATCCTTTCGAACCGTTGGTGAGTAGGCTACATGAAAAATTATTAGTTAGTAATTGTCTTTTAATTCTACCAACTTATCTATTATGTTATTTACGTCTGTTTCTACACTCCTTTATTAGGAGAGTAAAATTTGTTATTTCTTTTACAAACACCTAATTCCGTTTTTCTATGAATTCTTTAATAAATTATAAATAATGCACAGCCTGACAATTTTAGTTTTCTTAAATCACAAATCGTTGTACTCTTGTTTTTTGATAGCAGTAAGTCATTAAGAAAAAATTTTTAATAATAATAAATTCGTTGTTAATAATAATAAATTCTTCGTTTCTAGGCAATTTAATGAATTAAAAAATGTTTATTAAATAATTCGCAGCTGCAATATCCATGGGCATGTTCCGTCGGATTTTATCCATTACGTGCCCACCAACTAAATTGTTGGGATGAAATGATATGACTGGGATAAAAAAACGGTCATATTTTATCGCCTAGAAGGATGTGCTGTATTCCCCTTGACGTACGCGCGCGCACGGCTTATTTTGCGGTGGGGCCACTTGTGATATCTACTTAGCTGCGAGCGGGACGAGCAGAAACTGCCAAGCGTTGCGATCTAATGTTTCGATGTCAGTCACACATTAGTGATGTTTTCAGAAATCGTAACTCGATAGGCGGCCGTTTCGATGTTTGTGTGCGAGCAAAGCGAGGTACAAGGTACAAGTTGCGTCCAGAGGAATACGGGACGTCCTTTAAAATGATACAAATTCAGTCACAATTACCTACCCGCTTTTTTTATCGCAGTTATATATTTTGTCACAATAATTTGATTGGTCGACACGTAACGGGTAGGATCCGTCCTGCCAATGTCTCTACAGATAAATTCGTCTCGTGGTTAGTTTACAATAAGGAAATATTCTAGACACATGCAATTTTTACTTTTTCGATTGACGTCAAAAAACACGGGCAATATACTTAAACGCACATGTTCATCGCAGGTTTGGAGGGCGCATGTCATGCACGCAGTTTGCATACTGTGAAAGTCCAAGTGCACGTGCATGTAACACCAGTGAGTGGAGCCGACCCTACACATGCCACGCGATGGAGTTTGCTTTTTGGGGCCTTTCCAATGACTCTAGCACGCATTCTCGCACGCACACGCATCTACCGATCGTGGTGTGCACACTTGTTTTGCTGTTTTAACCGTGGCAATCATAATAGCATAATTGTCTAACTGGAATGTGTGGACAATGGTCAAATACAGTCAGGAGGAATTTATTGCAGAGGCACATAATGTCAAATATATTAAAATCTGCAGTAACGTAAAGTAAATGAACATGTAATTCTGATGGACGAATAAAGAATGCAGTATTTTTTAATAAATTCGTTAAAATAAACAAGACTTAGTTTCTTTGTTACTTCATTTAATGTATTCCTATAAATAATAGATCATATATTTATAATAATATAGGCTATGGTTTACAGGTAATAACATAATTATTATAATCGTTTGCTGTAACAAGAAATTAATTACGACTGTATGACAGAGAGAAAATCCTGGAAACTGTCAGCTGTCTGAAACTAAATACCGGACACCCGTTTCTAACAAATCTGCTTTACTAAATACGATAAAGGTAACAATGACAAAAGGAAAATAAAAGGAATATTTTGTAAGCAAGAACACTCAGAGTGAGTGAACTCCCTGAAAGGTGAACACAAAAGGTCAGGTGATCAATAATAATTAGTTTTTTGTTACAAAGACAAAGACTATAGAAAATATTATAGTCTAAGCATTATATTTAACACATTTCCTAAATTTAACACAGATCATATGTTCGCTTTTTTGTGATATCGGTTACAGCACATAAATTCTGTCTATAGGTTTAAAGGGTGACGTGAAGAACGTAAGATTTAATGTTTGAATAAAATCATCATTTACTATATATTTTTGTTTACAATTCGTTGTTAGACTTTTTACAAAAGGTTAATTGCTCTTAACGATAGTGAATTAATTTTTACGGCTTGCATAAACATTTTCACTTATAATGGCGAAGCCGACGTTTTGAAACGACTAAGTAATATGAGGGCGATTGGAGGATTTAATGTCCACAATCGAGCCTGTTTAATGAAACTTAATCAGCCTCTGATTAGATGAGTAACTGATTAAATGACTGACTGATTAGGTGTATTTTGCTTACCAAAAATTCCTCGCAGTTTGCAAAGTGTCTCCTTGTAACATTCTCTATACTTGTAAATTCTAGCAATTCACTGTGTGACAACTAATAGTAACATAACCAGATGACAAAAGAGGAGGTGCAAGGCAGTGTTCTGGGTCCACTACTATGCCTCCTCTTCACCTGGTACTTACCGTCGAGATGTGATACTAATGTTTCTACCTAAACCGATGACACAGCAATACTAACGACAGATTCTGACCCCTCAATAGCGTCTCTTAAGCTAAAAGAAACACTAAACACCGTTCAGTCATGTCTTGATAAGTGGCCCATATAAAATCAATTCATCCAAGTTAGTTCACGTTACTTTCATCACAGTTTAGGCTAACTGCCCTCCAGTAACAATTAGTAGTCAGCCAATATCCCAAACCGAAAGTACTACATGGACAGGAGACTGACATGGAAGAAACATATAACATCCAAGAGGACTGAACTTAACCTCAAGGTCAGAAATATCTTCCAGCTGATACGTAGAAAATCGGGGTTGAGTCTCAACAACACACTTACTATGATACTTATGATACTTACTATGTATGTACTTATGATATGTATTTTCAAGTCGGTATGTACTTATGATATTCAACTTTAAGGTATTGCTAGTACGAGCAACATAAAGATTCTACAGCGCTTTCAGTCCAAAACTCTAAGATCAATAATAGATGCTTCATGGTTTGTTTCCAACAACTCAATACGCCGAGACCTAAAAGTTCCTTCTGTAAGAGAATAAACTATGCGCCTCAGCAGGAAACACATGTCTAAATTAGAATACCTAGCTGTTAATTTGTTGGATAATAGTGAAGACATTTGTAGACATAAATTGTTAGCTCTACCTTACAGGTTCAAATAGTGTAATGTCTGTGTTATCTGTACCGTATTCTCTGTATCATTTGTGTTCATGTCAACATTATTTGTTAAAGTTGTAACGTACCAAAATAGCAGTTACATAAAAAAAATGTCTAATACGTCAAGTAGAAGAATAACATGAACATGTTTCATCAAGCATAGAAGAAGGAACAGGAGAATAAAAATAAAATGTGTATCTACGAATAAATAATATTGAAACAACCCAACGAAGAAGAAGGAAGAGTAATAGGAATATCATCGAGTATAAAAAAAGAAAGAGAAATTACCATGAATTAATATAATACGTTAGCATCCAGGCCCAATAGATCAAAATAGTGAGGGGATATGCCGAAAATGATTATCATCGTAAGAAGGAGACGAATCAAAAACAATCACCATAGTAAAAAAAAAACAAACTAATTTGTTATAAGAATGAAATAAATATAGGACAATGACTATCATAATAATGAATGAAAATGTGGAAGAATATGACTATATTCAGCGAACATGAATTATTACAAATAATGTGTAACCAAGAAAAGCAACAAAAGTGACAAACAACTAACCAGAAGAAGAAGAAGAGGAAGAAATGTACCATGAAGAATGAAGATTATGTATGACCAGTACAAGACATCAACATTCACAAAATATGGAAAGCATCAAAATCAATGTAGTGACCAGAATAAGTGTAATGATTATTGGACTATCAATAATAAAGAAACCAAGTGTTGAGCATCAATAAGTGATCACAAACAATGACAGTGAATACCTAATATAAGTGTAACAACATATGATATAATAACATTTTACCCCAAGTAAACAGCACAAACAATATCAGCGAAAGTGTTTATAACGGAGGGAAGTGAATGACCATTTGTAAGTGAAAGAATCAACGATTAACAAGTGAAATGCACAGACAATTAGTGTACCAAGTTTAATTCAAGATTGTAAAACCACAGATATAATCAATAAGACCACCAAATATATAATACAGAAAAGTGAATTAATTGTTCATAGAGATCAATAATAAAAGCTTTATAATCCTTGGTATGAAATGTGCCTGAATGTCATAGCAACACAGGACAAAATGTAGATGAATGTCAAGACAAATAGTAGTGAATAAACTAATTTGTTGAGTATAAACAAGTCAATGTACCAAAGCCTAGATACAATCCACCAAAATATGTAACATAATTAGACTAAGAAACCCAGTATTATTGTTTCAACAGATAGTGTAAAAATGTGTACCAAAATGTGTAAAACATAATAATAAACCATTGTAGTAACATGCCATAATGAGATGACAGTAGTTGAGATGAATACTGTAAAAAACTATGAAGCACATTGTTGTCAAACAAATGACACATAACCTCACATGAATTGGACCTACAACATAAAATCATATACATTAATTAAACAAAGTAATTATCCATAATTGTTTCAAATAGAGACTAAATAAGAATAAAAATACAAAACAATGAATGCCATATGAACTGAAGGACACAACAAATGAGTCAGATTAAGTACAATAACAATAAACCAAATAGACAGAACCCCAATGTGACAAGAGATTTAGTCAAAAAACATTATCAAAACTTATAAAGAGAGTGTAAGAAATGTTACCAGTAATTAGAGAAATGTTCAATACTACTATGAGAACACCTCACAAATATTATACTAGTAATTTAATAATTGAAATTTAATAAACTAACTAACTGCAATCATAGAACTAGGTGTAAATAACCACCATACAATAACTTAGAGAGATTTCAGATAACAGAAAGTTAGTGAATACACTGAACTAACCATGTACAACAATTGTACACAGTTTTAATTGTTAACAATATATCCAATGTGTAGTAAAATAACTAAATAAGAGTGACAAAATGGCGAGATGAGAGCATAATGTATTTTGAACCATACTATATATGTAAACAAAATAGCATTTTACCAAAATAAAGTATGAACAAATGTATATAGATATACCTATTAATGTTATAATACAAAAAATATGTAGTAGAATAAGGGATAATAGCGATATAAGTAAATGTAAACAATCGGACATAGTTGGCTTATACGCCATTAGCAAATTTTGTTTAAACTGTAAATATAGCAATATTATGTATTAGCATGAATGAGAAATGGACTCAAAATGTTTAGTCATAAGTATTAAGATGTAATTACAACAAAATGTAGTGAAAAGAACTTATTTGTGTTAAGAACCGCTATATGAGTTTTGAAGAAGGTAAAGTGAATTATTAATGGACGGAATTATTACTTGTTTGGACTTAAAATAAAGACGCAAGTGTCCGCAATTTAATGCCACTATCCAAATGACGATCTGAAAAAAAATAAGAAACTTATAGCCATTATAAGATTTTCGATCATTTTCGAGTGTCCATGTACACGTCATAGATAGTCTCTAACCCGAAGTTAGTAACGCTAAAAATTAAAATATTTATGTAACCAAGGCGTTTGGGGTAGAGAGTATGGCTTTCTAAACCAATCGTCGAATGACTCAATTTCACCAGACGGAAAGAGACGCTTTAGCGAGATGAATTAATTGTCTTCCAACACTCGAAGCGAGAGGAGCGTGTCACAGTCGTCAAGACATATTTTAAAATGTGCGCGTCACCCCAGTAACGTGGTCAAATATTAACCTATACTGAACACCCTATTATCGAGTGACAGTGTAATAAGTGTATAGTGAACAAAAGACATGACCAGTGTCTAATAAGGGTCATGTCATGTGAAAGGAAACAGGGAGTATAATACTTTAACAAATTTAAAAAATATTAATGAAATAATTCTCGTTGGTTGAACGAAAATTATTGTTTGACTGCACTAGTCAAGTAAACACGCTTGAGTGCATTCACCGATAACGATGAATAATTATCAGAATGAGATGAACAAAGTTATCGTCCAATGTGATGGCGATAATTAATTAAAAAATGTTATATTTTTATATTTAAAGAATAATTAATAAAAGCGGAATCCATATTAAATACCGCAAACAATTACTTGTAAATATAGTCGCTTAATTGACTATGAATTTAGTCTTGATAAATAATAACTTTCTTTTGTGGATACTATCATTACTGATAATTCTACATCCTATTACTAATAAATAAAGTGTTTGTAAAAATAGTATTAAGAGTTTTATATGATATTATCTATTATACGCTATAACTTACTCTCATCTAGGTAAACTAACCTAGAACCAAAACGTATATTTTGTCACAGAGGAACACTTCTGTCATAAATGATTTTTATAAGTGGAATCGATAATAAGAGTTTTTTCAATTTTTTTCTCTTTCCAGTTCATAATAGTAATAACTAATAAATCAATAATATTATTTTAATAGTGCAACGTTAAAAGCACGTGTTTACAATCTTAGCTTCACTAGGCACCAGAGTACCTTACGATAGTATTGACTATCGTATTTAAATACTATCGTATTTAGGTTAATAATTTTAAATTTTGTTCTTTTTAATCATAATAAATAAGTAAACATTGTTATTTATTAACACATCTTTATATCTAGTATCATGTATATTAAAAGAATTCACGAAAATTGGTAATACAAATGACCAAAGTGAACATAACCTAACGTACCATATTATCGTACATTGTAACAGTGTTACCAGCCTTGAGCTGAAGAAGTCTCAATATTTATTTAATTTGTTGTTGTTTTTAAAAAATCAATATTAATTGTTTTAAAGGAGTTTTTGCTAAATTTCACTAATGTCAATAAAAAACCTCAATTTATTACCAGTGGATATAGAGTCTTCATTTCTATAAAATAGAAGTAAAACGCTTATTTTTTTAGAAACAATTATTTCACAAGGTGGCGGCAATATTCCAATCATTGATATTGGAATATTCAATTTACCGTTGAATATCAGTGTTGTTTCATGTAATGTGCATTTATCGATATTCAAATGAAATATCTGTGTTTTGTAAATGTATTTACAGAGAGAGAGAGAGTCGCCCATCGAGAAGATTGAAGACCTCCACGGATGGTAAGTGGGGAGGTGAATACAGCGAGTTATTAGTGATTTTAATACTCTTTTAAATACAAACTTTAACTTCAAATTACCTATTACTAATTAGTTATATTAAATACTAAACAAGCCATATAACGACGTGAGAATCTACAACTACAACAACTACAACAAAACACTGCTAGTAAATAAAAACATTCTATAATTTAAACCAATTAATAAAAACCACTTAATAGAAACAGATCTATTATAATGTATGGGCGAATATTGCCCTACAGGCTCAGGCTGTATGGGCGAATGTATGGGTCTGAATATTTTTGCCCTACAGGCTCAGTTTTTAATTTATTGATGTCAATGTTTTCATATCATGCCAGCAGTAAGTGGTAGCGACATTTTGTTTTGTTTAAATGATCAGACAATTAGACTTTTAATTTTAGTTTTTTCTTGTATGTGTTTATTCAGTGGACAATAATAAGAAGGTATTATTATTTTCGTTTGCCGGGTTATCAGGCCGTGGTCCGATGTTAGCTGTTGCAAATGTTTCGGTCGCTCCGTGGGCGACCATCTTCAGTGCGTGACACACATCTCACAGTTAGTGAACCACAATGACAGCCTTACCCACAGTACTATGGTTCACTGACTGTGAGATCTGTGTCACCGTTCCATCACGCACTGAAGATGGCCGCCAATGGAGCGGGAGAAGAGTTTGCATCAGTTAACGTCGAACCACGGCCTGATAACCGGGCAAACCAAAATATTAATAACTATGATGCCAGCTGTGAAAGCCTTAGACAACAGTAATAAGATGAACTGTCAGTGGACAACTCTTCAAATCCGTGTGTGCATATCATTCAATGTGCTTATTCTCTGCATGACGACTACAAATTTTCAATAAAAAATAGGAGGACGCAGTGTCACCAATTGAAACAGACCGTGCAATTCAAATCTTGCGTTCAATATGGACACCCTATAATAGTCCACCAAAGATCATTCATGAAACACTGTGTGTTGTTCGTTGTTCACTTCTATACTATGCTATGGCTACTAATTGAGACTGTGTCTTAAATTACAGTGTCTGATTTTTTTTAAAGAAATGTAATTTTAAATCCTATGGGCCGACGACAAATTTAAAAATAACCCAACACATTAAGTTAAGAAAAATTGGTATTAAAAAATAATAATACTACAAGAATAGTTATTTTATAGAAATACAAATATCACTGAAAATGGAAATTTTAGCATGCTGTGATAAACGATAGGCTAGTCAGGAGAAAACGGACTGATTCTGTAATCATGTATAAGAATAACTACTCAGTGTATTTTATCTTCTGCTCAAAAAATAAACACATGCGGAAAGCTTATGTGAGAGTTTATCGAATACAGAAGGAAGGAAACAAAAGCGTTAACGACACTTGGAAAAAAGTAAACAGGCCATATAGAATCAGCAGCAGAACAGAAATTAGGCTCTCAGGGGAAGCCATCAAGAAATCATTATTTTATTAAAGAATGCAGAAAGCAACTAACGAAAAAATGAGGCTTACCAGAAAATGTTGCAAAAACATTGCAATAAAAATTTTCCATTCATAGGACTGTGGAAGAACAAAAACGTTTAAGGAAGGTAGAAAAGAAACTACACAGGCTCAAGAAAAGACAATGGGCAAGGATCCATGGATCCTTTTTTGCCCATTTTCCATTTGGAAAAAATAACAAAACCAAGAACTTCTGCAAAAAATTAATCTATCTAAGAAAACCATTTAATCAAAGGTGGTTGTTTGCAAGGAAGAGACTGGTAATATAATATCAGAAAAAAAGTACAATCTTGATCAGATGGCCAAATCATTCTACTCATTGTTAAACGAAACTCCTGATGACATTTGCAGGAGGAAATAAACAAAAACTGTTGAAATTCGATTGACAACTCTCCGGGTTATTAGGACGTAGTCCACTACTGCCGCATAGAACAGACGTTTCGGCGCCACCGTTGGAGCCCATCTTCAGTGTAAACGACTCGAGTAACTAGAACTATCTTCACAGTACTGGTGACGCCGGCCGTGATAGCCTAAGATACCAAACAGAAGACTGCCTACGACGTATGGAAATAGTAGCGAAATAAAGCCTCCAGATAAAGTAGTGTTACAGTTAGAATCGAAAAACTGATTAATAATAATAACTCACCGGGATATTACCCTACATGTTTTTTATAGGATATTTTACATCACGATTTTTATGAGACTGCTCCCAGATGTCAAAAAAGAACTTGGTCCCTACCAGCTTCTTTCAGAAAGGAAAAATCTACTGAAGATAAATTATTTACGTTACAACAGATCTTGTAAAAACCAACGAGTTCAATATTAACACCCACCACTTATTTACAAATTATAAGAACCGCTTATGATAGCATAAATAGCGGCCAACTTATACGTCAATGATGGTTCTCAACATCCCTCTTAAAACTAATTCGCCCGGTGAGAATGACAATGAGGGAAGTACACGGAAGAGTTACAGTAAAATTGAGGCTGATCTAAGTGATACATTTGATAGTAATGCTGGTTTGAGACAGAGCGACGGTTTGTCATTTTTGTTTCACTACATAGTACTTGAAAAAGTCATAAGAGACTCCTGTCTAAACGATACTGACAATACTGACAATAATGACTAAACAATACTGACATAGTCGGTTCAGTTATGCATTTGCATAATGATGTTCATATCACTGCTCGATGTGATAGCTCGATGACTCAGGCATTACTCACCTTGGAATGTAGCGCAAAGAAAATGCGTTTACTTAATGCGAATAAAAATAAGTATATGACGACTGATACAAATTATAAAAAAGACTTAGAATATATATTAATAGCTACACCTGCGAAAGTGTCGATCCTTTTAGACATATGGGTTCAATAGTGGCAGCATATAGCAATATTACAAGTGAGATCCAACAGCGGATCTAAGCAGCAAGTGCAGTAAATGCTGTTGGTGTCCAGATACTTTGGACTATTAACGCAGGTGAGAAGTAGATTAATATCAGGATTCACCAAATGCATCTTCTATAAAACTTTAATACGAGCAGTCTTGGCATGAATCAAAAACATGAACCATCACCAAAGTTAATGAAGTACACCTTTTAACTTTTGAAAGAAAGACACTACGGAAAATTCATGTTCCGTTATGTGAAAGGGGTGTATAGCGTTTACGTTATGATCAAAAATTGTATGTACTCTTGAGTGATGTAGACATAATCATATTAATTATGATGGTTAAGGTGAGAGATGAGGATGACGGAGAATGAATATCGAGGAAAGTATTGGCAAAACACATGAATGGAAGAAGAAGAAAAAGAGGTAAAGTTATACGTATTTCACTCCTATTTTTAGCACTCATTGACTAAGAAAGTTCGAGTGCTTATAAAATACTCAAAAAGTACAACGATTCTAGAAAGCCCTACTCATATTTATTAAAAGAACTTAAAACAAAAACGTGATTTGACTTGCAACACAGCTGATTTGAAACATGTACCTAAAAATAATTTAAAAAATAAAATGTTAATAGAATTCATAGTTTGTAACCATTATATTAAAATATGCAATAATAATTTGAAAATGGTAATTGCTTAATAACGTAGTACATACTCGGACGACTTATGAAATTCAGAGTCAAAGATTAAGTTGCTGTGCAGATTGTGATTATCACTGTGCTCAAAAACAGGTTAGAAAAGACTGAATAACAACCAACTTGTAGTGTCCCCAGATAAGTGTCTCCGAATGAGGGCCCCTTGTTTTGTATGCCTGAGAAAATAGTTGGCTAAAAGGTTGTAGTTTTGTTTGTTTTGTAGAGAAATTTCTAATTCAGACGTTGGCTGGATTAGCAATTCATAATGAGATATTTTTTATTTGCAGATCACTATAGTTTCATAAGCAAAAGTTACTTACAGTTTGTTACCCGTTTGTGTTGATTTGTTTTTATCTCCTTGATTCATTTTTACGACTTTTAAAACCAGTGGCATTTTAAAGAAAAGGAAAAACAGAGAGCAGATTTTACAGTGGAGTAAAAATTAAGGTTTGTGTGGATCAGAAAAATAACTTAGTTGTAAACAGCGAAATTGTTACAACTCCTACAAGTGCTTCAAAAAGGAAATTATAGAAACACGTCACAACATATGTGAAAGTAAAAACAAATATAAATATAATAAGGAATTTTAATATTTTACATTCAGTTTTGTGTAATACAGTGTGTTGTAGTGGTGAAAGTGGTAGTGGGGAAAAACTACTGTTTCTGAAACTGTGCCTCAGTATAATAGTCTGATACGTAACTTGGAAATGAACTGTATGAATTTAAGAGCAAAAAAGCTTTCTGGACTTCAGGAGAGAGTGAAAAATATACTCTTATTGACATAAATTTGAGATAATTCTATGGTCTTCGATGGACAAGAAATAGCTTCTCTGTGCCAGGTTGGTTCGTTAAGTTAGGTAAAATTCTTCTTATAATATATTTTAAAGGCTTAAAATATTTATTCTGACGTAGGTAAATTTCTGTTTTCAGCCTAATTTTCTCGAAATGACGTCTTTCAAAATAAATGCCCCATTTTTACAGATAATATTACACATATTATGTAACACTTTTACCCCATATTTTATATAGGACTATGATATTTTGGATCTACAACTGTTTACCTTACAAAAATAGTTTGTTTTAAAACAATTCCTTACATTTTTATTTTCTAAATCAGGTTTTTTAATTTAAGCCAACGTTAATTTTTTTAATTCTAATTTTTTAAATTTTAAAACCAATGTAGACCAGTTTGTGTCTACAATTCGTAAAGAGTTACTGAAACATGGGACTATTTCAACATAGATAATAAGGCTTTACGATTCCGCAATAACCTCGTTTCCACTTACTACGTTATCATCACGATCATCATCATCATCATCATCATCATCATCATTACCATTATTATGTAAACGTTGCGCCTTCTCACAGCAACCACCCACTTAAAATTTCTGCTTCTCATTCGATCAGTGTATACATTCGTAAACATAATTAAGTAATACAAACATCCATCATACTAGTCATCTGCAGGCTGTGGAGGCAGAATGATTGTAGCTACATTATTTAGACAAAAAATCACATTTACACAATGAAAATAGTTACGAAGTTTTAATTTAAATGAAGTACAAATTTATTATAGTTCAATCAAGCGTCATTCATCATAGCTCAATCAAGCGTATTTATCATAGTTCAATTCAATACGTCTAACGTTAAGCATGTATTAATTGAGAGACGTTTGTATTGCTACTTATCCACAGGTTAATTCAGAGAAGTTTGTATAGTATAGGTCTTGTTATACAGTTATAGCTTATTCTGGTGGAATACGTATAAATCTAAATATATAATTCTATGATATAAAAGTGTCCGCGATTACAATGTATCATGTGTTCTGCAAGTGCGGAGCAATCTCGATTCAGCCCTATATTTTATTATTGTACTGAACATCGTTTATCAAACTTGTTACAGTTACTACTATACTTTCTTCCTTTATATTTTTACTACGTTGAGCTACCAAACTCTATTTTACTACTATATCAGTTACAGTTTTTTATGTAAAACAGTGTAGCTGTTATTGTTGTATCGATAAGGAAAAGGCTGTAAAAGAATTTATAAATCTCAGAACTGACAATGATAAAGCTGCAATAGTAAAAACCGAAGTGTAATCTTAAATTCAACAAACACAAGCCTGCTTAACATAAAATGGAATCTAAACTGTTTTAAATAATTTACTTTTGAAGTATAAGATTTCCTTACTTATTATGTCAATTATAAATTGTATTAAGTAAATAAAAACATTTTACCTCAAAACGATAATACTAGTTACAGTAATATGTTTGCGTGCTTAAGAACAATCAGCAATTAACTTAAGTTTTAGGAAATGTGGAACTTCTAAGTTTTACTTACTTAGAAGACTTATAAAAAAACATATGAACACAAAATACATCCTAGGTAAGTTGAGTCGTTGGATAGTGGGATTCTTAGGATTTGTATTAAGTAGCAATTTGTTTGTCTGTAACTTAAAGAATATTAAAAATTTCAGTCAAGTAAAAATATGTGAGAGTGTAATCCAGTCTCCTACTTTTATTACTGCATCGTATTGATGTATTATATTTAATCTTCATTCAAACGAATAAAGGAAGTGTTTATGTTCAATTTTTGCTGTGTCAGTTTGTTCAAATTCAAATTATAATCCAAACAATTACTCCAAACTATTATCTTCACTTCCAAGATATTACAATTATTAAATAAAAAGGAATTCTTATAAAACATACCACTGAGTGGAGGATTTCACAGTACTTGATTTTATGTTTACTTTTATCCAGTAAATCACTAATTGTTTACAATTATCTCCTGTGACTGTAGTAAGAATTGGGTTCACTTTGATTAATCGGTTACTGTTACTTACAACTATGTTTTTAGAAATTAAATCTTTTGAATGTAAAATCAAAATTGTGTACATATTTATTTTACACATACAGGTTAGTCTCAAGTGTTTTAGCCCGAACCCTGTAAACTCCGAGTACTGTATAAATCACTGTGTTTTCCATTGAACTTTTCCTATTCATTCTTCGCATTGTTTAAATTCCAGTATTTTCCTATTCAGTTTGTTGCCTACATTCCACTTAACCACTGTTTATCACAAACAAGTATTAAAAAAAAACAGGAAATCATCCATAAAAGAATATACTCATAAAAAATAAAAATACAAAAATTGAAAAAAAGATTTGCGCATGTTTTAGCTCCCTTCCATCATAATGTTGCTAAAATCACTCTTCAGTTTACTCATTGCACGGTAATAGTAATGATAATAAAGTAATGGTACACAGTACACTCTCAAATTTGAAGTACATTTCAGGTTATTCGATAGGTGTTAAATAATGTGGAAAATATGTGTTAAACAAACAAACAAACACACACACAAACGTGTTAAAATTATTTTTCGCATTTTGTGACATTTCAAACTAGCTTACAAAAACAAATATTATGAAATTTTTCCGAAAAGTTTCTGATCTGTGATATGAAATTAATTAATTTCGTCACAAAAGATTACAAATTAATAACAATGTACTCAGTCGTATACATATCACAGCACACAATGTTTGTCGTGTACGTATATTACAAACGCATCTTCGTTCCCTGACATGTCAAAAATGAACGTACACCAATGCATTAGCATTTTTTTAGAGCGCGTGAGACAATAAAAGTCATTTGTAAAAATTTCTTACAGATCAGTCTTTCATTTATTTTATAAATCTCGTCTTGTTCATATTATTAAACCACGTTATAATTGTGTAGGAAGTAAAAGCTTTAGCTATTTAAACAATTTTTTAATTTGTCCTAAGAGAACTTATTTCATTTATTAAATGTATTTTAATTCCTAATAATAAACGACAAATGAAATCTCTATAAGATCGTCCCCTGCGATAATGTTAGAACAAATTGAAGTATACAAGCAGGAGTCAAAAAAAGAATAGAGACTACAATATTAGATTCAGATAAACGGCAGAAAGGAGAAGGAGCATAGAAACAACAGGACAAGACATCCAACAAGAAAGGTAACAAAGACGATGTTTACGTGTTGATTCAAGAGACGGAAGGGATACGAACATATTAGTGCAAAGCAAGACCTAATACGAAATGATTTGAACAAGTAAGCAGAAAAGTTAGTGCCCATATAATATCAAAAGGAGAAAATACTTAATATATAATTAAAAAACAATCAACTGGAAATATTAGAAAATTTAATTTGAACAGCCAATTGAATAACATGAGATAAAGCCAAGTGCCTTAAATAGAGTATCTATCTAAACAATGCAAATTATAAAAGTTAAAAATAATTCACGTATTAAGGAGAAAAGTATAGTATGTTCACGCTAAAACTGAAATTATAATACAAAGAACTCTGGTATCATGACTATGTAAATTTGCTTTTACGTAGAAGAATGGTTTGGTGAAAAAAATCCCCTTTTTCGTTAAGGCGTTAAGGAGTCTTTAGTAACACCGGTTAGAAATTAACCTCATATTTCAAATTAATAAATTCTTTGAAGTTAAGGTAAACATCGATCAAAAATATGGGGAAAGAAAGAAGAAATCTTATTTATAACAGATGCCGAGATCTAATTTTACTAATGGTACACAGTGAAACATAATAGAGTATTTTTTACTTGTATTAAGTGGACGAATAAGACTTCTGAACATAGAGAGTTTCTAAGGTTTAATCGGTCAGAGACAATGTAATTGTTGACAAATTCGTTCAACAACTGTTATACTAGGTAGGCTAGCTTAACCAGCGGTTTCTAGTTTCTGTTTGAACTACTGGGACATACTGTAATACAGTTGCCCTGTGTCGCTCGAGTTTGGCGACACTCGCAAACTAATCAAAGATTCTGCCAATGAAGGATTCTTTCCACAGACATTATGAACACCTGTGGGTTTATTATATTTTCTTTTAAAATTTGCTCAGAATTTATTCCCAGCAGCTGTGTGTGTCGCTAGAAGTAACGGATATAATGAAAGTAAGATAAATAGAATAACTTGTAATTGTAAAGAAATAAATAGAAAGATAAAAGCGGTGAAAAAGATGTTGAAACGATGTTGAAATTATTTGGAAAGATACAAGTAATCAAAGGTTACGTTAATGACGTAAGCTGCATCATAACAACGGAGAAAGCTCAGTAAGGCAGCAGAATGAAATAGAAACAGGAATTTGTAATTAATCTGAATAAATTGTTATAAAAATCCCATAGTACTATACTAGAATTTTTACAGGAGAGAGATTGACAGTGCGAGATTGCCACTTCCTGACCACGTGTGTCTGTTGTATGTCCGCCCAAATGTAAATTTCGTTACTGCATTCACCAAACCTACTTCGCGTAGACAGAACAAATCCAGTACGCGTAGACTAAATAAGTATTCGCTAACTTAAACATGAATATTTATCCAGTTGTAACTAAAGATAATTCATGAACTAAAATTTTGAATTCTTACAAGAGTAATAAATTAGAACCTGAAGCTTCACTGTTTTTTAATTAATTTCAAAAGTTCAGTATTTTTAATTTTTTAATTTAACGATAAATGTGATAATGTGCAATCACCAACTTATTGCATAAATATCTGTAAATAAAATAAAAAGTATAAGAGAAAAAATTATGAGTCAATGGTGTGTTTTTTTGTTACTTTCATCTCAAAACCAAAACTAAAAATAAAATTATTGTTACCCGCTTGTAGTTTTCCGCCTGTGCTGTTAATATAAAGACGTTACGACACTTATGTCGCTACCAGAGTCACTCGAATCACTGGATTCTGTGTCCAAATTTAATAACACTTATTCCATGGCGTATTCGTTGCTCCATGCTTCGTCAATCACTTTCTTTGTATGCATCACTGCCCCCAGTCGTTCATTGTCCCCAGTCGTTCGTTGTCCACTGCAGTAACATTTTTCATACCCTCACTTATCAATTTTTCTATTTCTGTTCCTGTAAAAGTCTCATTATTTTTTGCTACATATCCCTTTACTTGTGCTAAAATTAACTCAACGGGATTAAAATGGCAGTGAAACGGTGGGAATCTTACTACTTTATGGCTATGTTTTCCTTTACTTTGTCAATCACATATTCCGGAAATCGGTGTTTACTACCTGACACCAATTCTAACAGCTCTGCTTTTTTCATGTTAACAGTGTTAGAAATGTTATGTTCGTGAAGTCAGCGAACCATTTCTTCTTTACGTGTAACCAATGGCGGCGCTTTGCCGTATATAACCGACTGATGAGGGGCGTTATCAGTTACAGTAGTTGACGGCACTATGAGGTTTTTTAATGAAGAGTCTGTGAACCACTTTGTAAACTTTTCAGAATTCATTCCTTCGTAAAACTCACTTTTTTTCTTTTATTTAACTGCATAAAAACAGGTATAAAACCTTTGGATGTCCCAGCATGAACAATAATATATCTAGCCCCTCGTCCTAAAGGTACTTTCATTGTTCCTTCCACAGTATGATCTGTCCAGCCTTTTCGTACACTGTACCTACATTTACCCATATTTCGTATGACCATACTATATGTTCAATAGATTTAGTTTGAACTTCTCTTAGAAATTTGCAACGTGAAGCAACTACACTTTCACTTTCCATTACAACTTTTCTGCCTAAAATGTTTGTAAAATTAAACCTGACATTTTCATTCTTTTTCTAACAGATCATTGACTACCGGTAAAAAGATCAGCTGCTGCCAACGACTTATTTATTTATTGTCGGATGCTCTCTTCTACAATAGTCGTTATATATGTGTTGTCGAATTGCATTTTCTTGGACAGAATCTATCTTTGTATCTCTTTTGTCTATATTTCTTTTTTTTTATTAGGGATATGAAACTTGGGCTCTGTATCACTAAAATCAGTTAGAAGATCGTCTTTTTTCTTTTCCTGTACGTACTATCAGGTTCTTCCCTACTTCGCATGCGGCAGCTGTATGCTCTAAAACATTTTTCACGGAAATTAACGCCCCCCGTTCCTGTTTCTTTTTCAAAATATTCACGCACTAAACAGATAGGTTGTCTTGCCTGTCCATTAAATACATTGCTTTTTTTGTCGTGCGTATAGCTGAAGCACTCGTACTGGCGTCGGTCATAGCTGAATGGATAATATTAACTATCACTATCACTATCACTTAAACGCTAAATATTTAAATTTTACCACATAAAAGCTTCTGGCTAATAAAAACACTGAATTTAAAAACTATCACTAAGTCATACAACACACACTAAAATATAACAAAATTATAAATTTAAAAACTGCTAAATTTTAATCATATCAAACAAAAGCAAACGCACTAGGCCTACTATTTAATTTAGTATGCACACGTGGTAAAGCATAAACAGCGGAACAAGTACGAGTTTACAACAGTGTGCTGTATAGTTTCGGCCAATCATACCGCACTAAACACCACTTCCCAACTCACTTGCAGACAGCTGTCAATCACTCTCCAGTAAAAATATAACTGTAGTATCAAGGGCTGCCTACAGTTGCCCTTAGAAGGTGCGTTGTGTTCAACCGTAGTTACTAATAGCAGAAACTGATGAAACTTTTTGGCAGTGAAAATTTCCTAAGTCCGGATAATCTACGAACCTAAAATACATTGAAGGAAGTAAGAATACGACATGGCTTACTTGGTCGGTAGTTTTGGAGTGTTGCTTTATAAGCCAAAAGTGACATTTTTAATAACTTTACAACCGTCTAACTATGTGAATGAGAAATCATATAAATGAGAATTTTTAAATTATTAAGTAAGTATTGTAACCTGTAAATTATTGTGTACTGGATTATTGTGTTTATGAAAAAGATTGTTGCTGCATTCAGAGTAAGACTATTAATAATGCTTGAGATTTTTCTTACTGCCCTCCCGTTTACACTTTCTATAGCTTTTGACAAATGGGAAAGGATAGAGAGTGTCATCATGCAGAATGTGTGCTATTAGTCGTTCAGTATCACAAAATTTATACACATTCCTATTCTCTATCGCAAAACATTACTACTTAATTACGTACTCCGAGTGTCTTTTAAAAAAGACGTAATTCATATATTCGTTTTTGAAAAGAATTAGAAATGAACATTAAGGGAATGTAATTTAATTTTAAAATAACTTAACAAAATCCAAAATCAATTATGTAAATGTATAGAATACTGTGCTCTAATTATGTTAAAATAATCCTTACAATTATGCTAATAGTTAGTGCTTTGTTTTTCTCTTTTTTGTTTGGAATTTGAAAAGAAATTTCTCCATTTAAATATGTAATTTATAGTCACGTCTGTACTAACCATGTGCCATTATCTCAATGCATACTACTTCAGTTTCGTTATAGTTATGAAACCAGGGGTATCAAAGATGTTGTCATCATATTTATCCATCAGGTAATCATCGTTGTTATCGTATTTAGTGTGACTTTTTTGTTGTAATTTTAAAAGGTTAGATGGAAACTAGCTATTAAATAATTTTTCCGTAATACAACTGTATAATGTTTACTTCTTTACCCACGTTATCGAAGGTGCCCATGGTGTTGAACTTCCTTCAAAATTTTTTAACTCTTTAAATCTCAAAAGTAACGTCTTTGGTAGCAATCGTTTTAAAGTCAGATAACATTTTACCCGCGGCAGAAATCAAACCCAATGCATGTAATGTAGAACCATCCAACATGCTTCCAACTAAACTACGGGCATTGCCTAACCACGTTTAAAGTACAATGAGAACGTTTTACATTTTATGAGTTTTTTAAATATAATTTTAAATATATAATGTTGTTTGAAACAATTCTTTAATTTAAGTTAGCAGATCACAGGAACATGTAAGCTTAATCGAAAACTCACTATGTCAGTAAACGGTAAAAGGTGGCTCTGCGCTTTACATTTACGACGATGCAGCCTCCAGTTACCATAAACAAACTAACGCTCCTTCAAGCAGCCAAAATCAAATACCCCAAACAACACATTGAAAGACGATTAATTTGGTGCGCTATGTGCCCAAAAACGGAGGAAAATGTACTTAAAAAAATTGTATTGGCTATTCAGATGGAGAACAACGTAATCCTTTACAACAGTACTTGAAGATCGGGCTACGTGTTTGCAAACTGAGGGACGTGTAAGCGCTTGAATAATTAATATAATGCAGTACTTGTCCAAAGCCTTGATAACAACATTTAACATTCCATGGTTTGTTTAAAATCAAACTTTTCGTGGAATTTTGTAAATATTCGAGTTTGAAAGGTTCAAAAGAAAGCTATTTAATCCAGTTGATATCTCGAGCCAAGTACCTGGAACCTGAAGTGACAGAAGCAGAAATGGTAAGTAAGTTAGCTCACCATATTGGACGCGGAATTCAAATCGCGGTTATTACACAAGGGGTTAAATCCTTAGAAGAACTACTCTTCTTATTGACTAAATGGGATAATGTGCATAACCCAGGTAATAATAGTATTAATGAGCAATCACGTAAACAAATTCAGCCACAACAACAACAAGAAGTTTAAAAATAAACAAAGATTTCAAAGATTAAATCAGAGCAAAGTATCGGCAATTACTGAGACCAATGCAAACGAAGAGCAGCCAAAAAACATGTAAGGTTGCACGGCGTGGGTCCGTGCGATAAAATTAATAATTTAAATGAAATTAAGAATAAAAATACAATTAAAACATACAATAACAAACGGCAGTATCAGAAATCATATGTTAGCAATAATAGTGATAATAATGTATACATTGCTTCTGGCTTATACCCTGTTGATGTTAGGAATGAATTAATATATAATAATTGTGTTGATGAATGTATAGAAAATACTAAATTTAAGGACAATAATGACACTGTTGTGTTAGCGAGAATCAATGGTTGTGTTGGTAATGTTTTGCTCGATAGTGGTGAGCAAGTGTCATTAATTATTGGAAAATTTATTAACAAACATAAGCACCAATTTAAGAAAACACCTATCTTAACTGTAAATAATACTTTGGTTACTACGGCGACTGGAGATTTACAAATTATCTGTAAACAAGCACTTATATCGATAATTACAAAAGGCATACAAATTGAAGTGCCAGTCCTTAGTTAAAAATCTAGTATATGATGTTATATTAGGCACAGACACTTTAAGTAAAATACACGCCACAATCGATTTCAGTAACAAAAAACTTACATGTACAATTCGAAATAAACTACACACTATTAAATTGGGATATATGGACAGTGATCTGAAGCAAGGCGAGCAGTATATTGACGTACAAAAGCCAGTTTTTAATCTCGTAGATAAGATAACGAGTAGCGGCCAGTCCACCGAGGGTAAGCTCAGAGCTGATCAAGAGAAACAATTAGATAATATTTTAAACAAATATAAATCGGTTTTTAAAAATAACCGATTTTGAAAGTAACTAGCCTATATGAGCATAGAATAAATGTAGTTGATGAAGATAAGGTTGTCCGGAAAACCTATCCGATTCCATTACACTACCAAAAGCAAGTTGAGGAGGAAATTAATAAAATGTTAACCAATAATATTATTGAACGTGCTGATAGTAACATCCTAAATCCTTTGGTAGTGGTAAAAAAAAAAAATACGATATTCGTATTTGTTGGGATATATGCGTAACCTCAACAGCATAACACAAAAGTGTTACGATTGTGCACCTAACGCCGAGAATCTATTTATAAAATATCAAGGGGTCAGGTACATGTCGCGGCTGGACCTCAAAAGCGGGTTTTGGCAGATTCCATTAGCCAAAGATTGCCGAAAATTTACGGCTTTCCTTCATAAAAATAAATGTTACCAGTTTAAAGTAGTTCCTTTTGGGTTAGTTACCAGCCTTGCTGCAATGTTCAAATGTCTAGAATTAGCACTAGGAACGGAAGTAGAAGAATTCGTAATTAAAATTTAAAGTTTTTTTTTGCCTTAATCCGTCTATGTGACCGCTTAATTTTGTATTCTTTGTCTTCTTACGCGTTTCGGATTATGTTAATCCATCATCAGAGATTAAAAAATTCGTCGGTTAAGACTTCGTTAAAACATTAAAAGTTACACTAAAAGACATTTAAGTATATATTCCACAAACACAGCGACGTACGCGGATGTGAGTGCGCACTCAATACTGGTTAGCGACGTACTGCACAGTTTATTGGAGTTTTCATGCTATCTATTGTTGTGTTGGGGCGTGTATTCTATGGCTATGTTATCTATAATCTTATCATATAATGTATGCGACTTAAATGCCAATTGTTCGTTTAATATATTATTGGGATTATTTCTGATGGCTCGGTAAATTTTGAACTCTTCTACCGCATCCATATATCGTCCCTTTCTGCAAATGTGTAAGGGTTTGCAATTTGCCTCAAAATTTGTGTAATTATGATTCAATGAGACAAGATGTTTAGCGTAGTTTGATTTATTTATATTTGAAATGCTCGTGGGTAAGTGTTCTTTACATAAACTATTAAGAAAAAATACCAAATGGTGATGGGAAGAGCGGCATGAGGCAGCATTCAACGCTACCAAAGACGTGTATAGTAAGAACTTACATATATTCCATCCTGAAAAAAAAAGGACTTATGTACTTAATTGTGACGCGTCGGACTACGCGATCGGCGGAGTGTTATATCAGCGGAATAACCAAGGTGAACACAAGGTTATTGCCCACGTAGATCGTTCGTTAAAAGGTGCTGAGAGAAACTATTTTACGTCGGAGAAGGAAATTCTCGCGATAGTCTATTGTGTCAGCAAATTCAGATATTACCTTGTGGGACAACACTTCGAGATATTATCAGACAATCAGGCGTTGTCTTTCATGCACAAATGTAAACTCGCTAATGCGCGCATATCACGATGGATCATGGCGATCCAAGAATATGATTTTAGCAAAAAATATTGCAAAGCCAGTGAAAACAAAATAGCAGATACGTTAAGTAGGTATCGTCCGATAATTGAAGAACAGTATTCCTCAACAAGGAATGAGGTGCAGATCTTGCCAATTAAATATATATTACCCGACACATTAAAAACTAGATTAAAAAATATAAACACCGAGCAACAGTGGGATGCAAAATTAAAGAAAATCAGCGATGACATAAGAGTTCAGGACAACCCAAAGTATAAAATAGATAAAACTGTATTATACAAGATCATAGACGGGCAGTGGAAGATAATGGTGCCGGATGAACTAGTTAAAGATTTAACTTGGGCGTGCCACTAGACTCTGGCGCACGCGGGAGCGTATAAATGCTATTTAGCAATGCGAGAAGACTTTGTGTGGTTAAATATGTCTAGAAAAGTTAAATCTATTTTGCGTACCTGCACATATGCCAAACTGCGAAGTACCCGAATCAACATACGTATGTAGAAATGGGCAATATTGTTACAAAAAACAAAAATGAGTTATTATGTATTGATTTTTTAGGTCCACTACCACGTGCATCGAGGGGTATGAGGACTCTGGTGGTGTGCACGGATGTGTTCTCTAAACATGTAAGTCTATATGCAATAGGACGACCCACCACGGCGGCCGTGTTAAATGTCGTCTTAAATAAATACATCCCTAAATATGGTCATGTAAAAAAAATTTTATCTGACCAGGATAAACAGTTCACCAATAGGAAGTGGCAATCCGAATTAGAAAAGCACAATATCCAGACTGTGTTAACAGCGATCCGGAGACCGCAAGGCAACCTCGTTGAAAGGGTCAACAGAGAGTTAGGTCGACTGTTCCGTACTTATTCTAATACCAACCAAACTAGATGGCCGGATTATCTCGAGTTTTTCGAGGCGTCCATCAACGGGAATTACAATGACACGACAGGATTTACGCCTAGCGAGTTGCAAACTGGAGAAATGCCCAAGCGCGTTTGGGATGGGAGCATCAGGAGGATTGCAACGCAAAATTTGCCTATTCCGAGTGAGGTGAAACGAATAGAAGCCAGGGAACGCGTTAAGAAATGTGCTGAAGAACGGACTGAAAAATTTAATGCAGACCACAAGCTGGTAATCTTTAAAATTGGCGAGAGGGTACTCCTGCGGGCTTTGAATGTTAGTCACAGGGAGGATAACACCGCAGCCAAATTCTTTAGGTTGTATAATGGTCAATATGTTTTATCCGAGCAAGTTGGTGACAAGACCTATATTGTAACCAACCCTAGTACTAACCGTGTGATAGGGATATTCCACGTCATCCCTATATAAATAGGATCATCCCTAAGAAAGTATTATGTTAGAGATAATTGTACCTAGTATGCCAGGGTATAGGTGGCATGAATGTTTTAAGAAAATTATGTGAAAATGAGTGTAAATTAAAGAATATTTGTTGAGATGTTAGAATAAATGGTTTGTTTGAACGGAGTTCAGTTATGAAAATTACGTCAGACGTGTTGATACACTTATCTGTGTTTGAGATTATAGGTCAGATTCAACCACGTGTATTTGTTTATGTTATTACTGTCAAAGTGACATTAGAGGAACGTTTTGTTTGAAAGAAGTTTAGTTATTTATTTTGATTTGGATTTATTATGTTATTATTATGATTATTTTTATTTTTGATTATTATGAAGAATTATGTTTTATTTATTTAGGATAAAAAAAAATTATCTTGCTATGTAAACAAATTTTTTTTATACGTGGTGGTTGCAATCCTGCAACAAAACACAGGATGATGATCTATGAATAAGAATATCAGACATTAACATGTTTTAAATAGATTTATGCAATTTTTGTCAATTAGCTATAAGTTTTGTATTTAGTGATAGATAAGGACTTGTATTATACCAAATTCTTTGAAAATTTTGGCTTTATAATGTCATGTACTTTGTTTGTGAATATGTGCGTGCGTTCGCGTGTGGTGAACCTTTGTTGTTATATCTTCCGCGTTAGTTAACCTATCGGCATGTAACTTGAACAGTGAATTATTTATGAAAATAGCTACATTTTCTATATATTCTCTTGTTCGCAGCTATTTTTTAAGTGTGGTTTTTTAGTAACTGAAAACTCAACTCTTCACCTTATCTATTGAAGAGTAATAAGATTTCTAGATAAAATCTATGCAGGCTCTCGCAGACTTATACAAAGATTCGCCTGCAGCCTGTCTATCTTTTGTTCAATCTACCACGTAAACAGTCGATTGACCAATCAGAAGCCATTAATTTCAATCAGATTCGTCTGTTGTCGGGTGTACTTCAGGCAGTTCATCCGAAGCCGTTGCTTAGTGAACATGTGTTCTTCGTCAAGGGATTTTCTTGTTCGAACTGGTTAATCTAATGTAACTGTAAGCCTTGGAACTCTTTTCGAGTTGTTCGACTAGAATCAAGCGAGTTAACAACAAATATTATTATATTAAGTGTTATTCCGTGTTAGCAGAAGATTTCCGCTGAGGGAGTAATTATCTACCGGTGGAAATCTTATTAACGCGGAACACTTCAAGAGTAGCCGGAAGGTGTAAGCATTATACACCGCTTTTATAATTACAACTCATTACAACCCTGAGGATCAATAATTCATAACGATTAATTACTAATAATAACAAATTCTGAGCGATAAAATCTAACAATTCGGAAAGTGACAGTTTATGTGTGATATCTGCAATTAGCGTTATCAGTTTTTTCGACGAACCCCCAACAGGAGAGAGAGAAAGCGGAGAGCGGTGGTCAGTGCAGAGAGAAAGAAGCCAGCGGAGCAGCGAGTGACGTCACGCCGAGTATAAGGAATTTTACGTATCAAGTAAACTCATCCAAACTGAACTATATAAACTCTTTTATAAATAATAAAATACTATTCATGAATTTGTTAAATTTAAATATATCATATAAACATTATTTACTTGTGTGCTGAATAAATAATTTTACACATCTCCAATATAGACTTGTTCATAATTTATACACACACAGCTCTCCTATGTAAAAGTATTTATTTGTATCGTCGCAGTATATATGTGTGTGTGTGTGTGTGTGTGTGTGTGTGTGTGTGTGTGTGTGTGTGTGTACTATTTATCGACCATGTTAATTTTATATATATAATATATAAAATATATATTGGATTGTGTGGTCCCAATAACAATAGATGAGTTGTTAGCTGCTCTACACCGCTGTAAGCATAGAAAAGCACCCGGCACTGCTGGGCTGAACGTGGAGCTTATAAAATATGCACCAGCCTTGCTGCATGATCGTTTGCTGCAGTTCATTAATCTATGCTGGACCACTGGTCATGTTCCTGACGACTGGCGGATTGCAAAGGTCATTCCCATATTCAAGAAAGTTGATCGTAATGACTGCAGGAGCTACAGAGGAGTCAGCCTCCTTAATACTTTATATAAATTATATGCATCTATATTAAGAACACGGCTAAATGCAATAACGGAGACCATGATTTCAGAGGCCCAGAACGGTTTAAGGAAAGGCAGATCATTTTTGGATTGTATATTTACAATAGCCCAGCTCAGTGAAAAGCGTAGAGAGTATCAACTGCCCACATATATAGCTTTCATCGACTTCGAAAAGGCGTTTGACAGAGTAAATCGGAGCAAACTATGGGTAGTAATGGCAAGTAAAGTGATCCCACAACATCTAATGAGGGCAATACAGAGTCTTTATGTGAAGAACACAATCTTAATAGAAGCAGGTAAACCGAGAACAGCTCCTAGAGTTGGCCTGATCAATTGTGGAGTACGACAAGAGTGTCCATTATCACATCTCTTTTTAAATTATATATTGACAATGTTATACAAAACTGGCAGATGTGTCTTCCAGAACATTTTATGATTAGTCACTCTACAACTGACACTTTGTTGTTTGCAGACGATCAGGCTATTCTGTCGGACTCTGAAAACAGATTGCAGATGGGGATACATTTGTTAAATCAAATCTGTTAAGACTTTGGATTGCAGATACCACAAGTAAGACCAAGGTAATGGCTTCCCGCGGAACTGATCCCGTACGAGCAAAAATTGTTATAGATGGTACTGTCCTGGAACAAGTTAGCAATTTTGAATACCTGGGCTACAGTGTGTCTTATGATGCATGTAACGACGTTGTGAAAAAGTTGCATAAGTTCAACCTTATGTGCGGGACCATTAGGCGAACCCTTAAGTCAGCAAGTAAAGGAACACGCCTAAAATTCTATATAATGTGATGCTCTTCCCACACTTCTTTATGGGTCTGCGAATTGGACTTTAACGAAAGGCCAGGCAAGTCGCATCCAAGCGGCTGAAATGAGATTTCTCAGGCACGTGGCAGGGTATATTCTCCATGATCATAGAAGAAACACAGATATACGGCAGGAACTGAATGTTATGAGTATACTCGACGGGATCGGCCAGTATCGGCTGAATTGGTGGGAATAGTTTTGCCGAATGGATGACTGCCGCATCCCCAAACAACTATGGAACTATAAGCCGAGGGGACGGAGAGGTGTAGGAGGTCCGAGGAAGCGCTGGAGTGACCAGCTCTAATCTTTATTATTTGAGACTGGAACAAACCATCCTTGGTTTAATCCGTGAAGATTATGATGATGATGATGATGATAATATATATATATATATAATTAATAATAAATAATACCTTTCTTACAAGAATATATTATATATTTTTTAATATTTTACAATGGTTGGATAGTGTAAACTATCATGATAGTTAGAATATATTTTAAAGCTTATGAATAAATAATAATCATTTATAATAATAATAATTATTATAATAATTATTATTATTATTGTTATATTACATAATATAATATAATTGTTGCACTGTTATGAATATGTAAAAATAAAACAAATGTTTTCGAAACGACTAAAGTTGGATGCGAAGGAATAAAATTCCACTTAATCCTCTGGACGGGGCCGTGGTAACGAATCTACTGTAAAACCCTCTTAACAATAGATGCACCTTTTTAGTGTTCATAAAAATAACCTTTCTTGAAATGAAGGGGACGAGCAGGTACACGGCCCCCTTCAGTATTGACAACCCGATTAATTAATTTCTTTCTGTAAGATAAAAGGAGTTTTTTTAAAGTGTGTAAATTTCATATTGATAGTAATAGTAATTATTTAAAGATGTCTTTTTTATGAAAATAACTTAGCATGATAAACAACAGTTTCGGATACAAGTATGTTAATAAAATTGTAACTTGGTTCGTAGACTGTTTTAGACGAAAGTGTAATAAATCTTGATTTATTTTTAATTTAAGTCTCCCATACCATGTAAGTCAATAAATTGTCAATAAATTTGATTATTAATGAATTCTCTAGCAATCGTTTAGTGTTAAATCCCGAGAAAATGACACTGTAAAGATTGTCGCTGCATTGTTTGTAAAGTTTAGACGCTGATTGATGAACTGTCAGATGCTGACATTCCCTTCTACATTTGAATGTAGAAGCTGTGTCAGGAGTCTAGATAATGATGTGTTTCTAAGGAAATAAACCTCCTAGTGAAAGCTGTTAACAACAAATAAGTGTCTGTATTTTAATACGGGGCTAATGACTGAATTGCGTATGTCGAAAATTTCTGCCACGATATGGATATAGAGAAAACAACCAAGACTATAACAATTTTAAATATTGCGTAGGAACATAATTAGAACATAAGACTAAAAACTGTATGCGTTTTAATAAGTTTTCTGAATTCTGAATTCAGCACGAGCCAGTTGTTTATTTCTGACCTATAACATGTGCGTAAACGAGTCTTCTGTTGGTGCAGCTGTATTAATTAAACAATATTTTTGTTTTTTCAATAGTTATTCCTACGCTAACGTTCACATTTCTGTAGTTGAGCTACCAACCTAAGTTAGATAACTCATCTCTTCCATAGAGACTACATTATCAGAAGCCATAATTTCCCTCATTTCCAATTTTATACTAGTATTTTATTTGATCGCATTTACACTTTGAACTGACATTCTATTCTTGGATTTCGTTGTCCATGACGTGTGCGTTACTTAACTAAATATAATTAATTCACTACCGACTCGGAACACAAATTTGTATGGGTAGAAACATAAAAATTTTACCTTAGAGCCTGAACCAGTTTTCGCTTTTAAAAAGCTTCTTCAGAGGCTGCCGCTGGGAGCACTGTCCGTCTTGTTCTTGGCGACGGTATCGACTTTTGAAAGATCGATGTTGTGTGTGTGGGGTGTGATATGTTCAAATAATGCGTGTGATTTGAATTGTGTCTGTTCTTTTAGGATGTCGTTTTATGTGTTGTCGTGTGTTTGTATATTTCCAATTGGTCAAGAGTGTCTAGTTTTCGGCCTTTTGTGTATACGTGTAGGATGTCCGTGTTTTTGTATGTGTGGTTTGCTTAAATGAGGTGGTTTGCAAAGGTGGATTCTGTAGTGGAGTGTAGTGCCTTTGAGTGTTCATTGTATCTTTGTTTGAAGCTACGTCCTGTTTTCCTATATAGAATTTGTTGCAGTCTGAGCAGCTCCTACCCTTCAAGCGCTTCCCAAAGTCGATAAAGAAGAAATCCCCATCCACCTCATTATCAATTACTGAAATGCCCCTGCATACCAACTTGCAAAATATCTAGACACAATTATCGGACAACACACACAACTAGACAACAACATTGCAGTGAAAAACAACACAGGCCTAGTAACAAAAATAAAAGACATACACATCCCCCATAATGCCACATTAGTCTCCTTTGACATTAACAACGTATACACAAAGCATTTAATATATCTTCTTCTTCTTCTTATTCACTTCAAGGATTTGGTTACATAAACCTGTTCCGGCACCTATCTCATTCTCGGACGACCCACGTCTATCTACCAATGAAAGTATAGCTCAGTGCCACTTTCGGCAATCAATCCTCTGTCATCCTTTGGAGATGATTCCACCATTGTCTTCTGTAAATTGAAATAATTTCATTTATGTCCCTTACTTCGAGTTCTACTTTGACACCCTCATTCCTTATTTCATCTTGCAATGTATAATTTAAAGTATTTTGAAGAAACTACATCTCAGCACTCTGAATCTTGCCTCTTTCGTTTTTTGCCATGACCACGCCTCACGCGCATAAATCAATGTTGGTATTACAGTTGTCTTATAAAATTTAATCCTTGTGCTGTGTCTTGTTTTATTTCTGTGCCGGTGGTTATCCGGCCGTTGAAAAAGTTTTAGAAACATTTTTATTTAATTGTACAAGAGAGCGAAGGCGGGCGACCTTTGTTCGCCGCGGTTACTGTTGCGCGCGCAATTGGGGGCGAACGTTCGCTTTATCTGCTGCTGACAGCAGATGACTCACTCACTGCCCGGCTATAAGAGACAACGCTCCTTCTCTCTCTTCGAACAATTACGACGCAGTTTCCTCTATCTTCATGGCGTGCTAGAGCATAATCGACTCCCGGGTTCTTGAACTAAGCCGGAGACCTGGCTTGCTGATGGGCGTTCACCTACATCAGCCATGAACCATTAACAAGATCCTGTCTGAAGAGGGAGATGGTGACGCGTTCTCAATGTAACACTTGCCAGTTGAAATAAGGTGATATGTACTCTATTATTTTTCTTTTGGGGGCCGGGCCGGCAGTGCCCCTGTTCATATTAAATATCTTTGCATCCATGTGACCACGTGTGCAGACTCTCTGCCAGAATGGGGAGCAGCTTATCAGGACTCAGAACATTATAAGTTAAATTCAAGAACACTTTTAAAACTGAATTACATAACGCTGAGTGCACTGCCTGTAATTGTGTGCTGCACTGGGGGAGCGTGCCAGAGATATTTTCACACTTGCACATTGTACAGTTTGCTCTTCATTGTCATTTTAGTTTTTACAAAATTTATAGAACAGGTTAGTAGCTCTGTTCCGGCTGGAACAGAGATGAATATATTTTAACTTCACTGTGGGTTTAACATTTAAGGGCTGGGGGTTTTCCTTGGTTTTTCTTTTGGGACGTTTTCTGGGGTTTAAAAAGGGGACTTAGTTTTTTCTCTGACTCATGCTGGTGCAACCTCAGACAGGTTGGAGGCCTGTCAAACTTTGTCAACCACATGCTGGCGCGCTGCCACAGATGCTAGAGCACAACCACCTTATTGTATTTTTTCATTTTAATTATATTTATATAGTCATTCGGGGTTAATAAAAACTAATTTGTTTTTCTGCTGGACATATATTAGTTGATTGTGCTCCTTACAAAAGGGCTATACTGAGTGTTTTTTGTAACCGGCAAAACACATATTGATTGACTTTCACTTGTAGTATCTGCTGTTTAATTTCTTTAACTATATAACATATACTCATTATTTTTTTTGGTAAAACATTTTGTCTAAATTTTTCTGAAATTTTAAAGCCTCGAGTGATTAATTTCTGATTGTTAAAGTACATATTGATATTTCAATCCTTCTGAATTTGTGAAGTAAAGTAACCGTTTAGAATGGTATAACAACTGTTTGAAATCAGGTGATGTAGTTCTGTAAATTTGTTATTGTTGATGCTGTGGAAGGAACTTAAGGTTCATACACTCATGATGGGTTTGATCAGTAGAATGCAACGCAAATGGGCGGTCCGGTTTTATTTATGAGTTATGAGTTTTCTCATCCTTTTCGGGGGTTTTGGCCTTTATGCAATTCTGCAAAAACGGGTTGTTGAGGGGTGAATATTTTATCACAGCTGGTTCTGAGTATTGTAGTTGCACTGCCTGCAAGGCTGGTGCATTCCAGGGGCATTGGTGTTAGAATTAATGTAATTGTGAGTTTGTGTACCTTATGTTCTGTGTGTGTTGTTATGTTTGTCCGTGTCTAGCTAGCCACGAGACGGGGGAGAATTTTATAATTATATATACATGTATTCACTGAGTTTATATACACTTGTTGTGCTTTATATTTATACACACTTGTTATGCTTTATATTTATATACACTTGTTGTGCTTATATTTATACACACTTGTTATGCTTTATATTTATACATACTTGTTATTATGCACACATGTTGTTCTAATTTAATACTGTTAAATCTGGGCATAAAATAAAATAAAATAAAATTGTTATTGGTCTATTACAGCTGAGTTTCATTGCAGGTCCCGTCATACTGGACCCGGCACAATTTTTGCTTCTCTAGGCTCCTGCCTAGTCCTAATTGCCTTGTGGCTTCTCTTTCAAAAAAAAAAAAAAAAAAAAAATATTAAACTAAAATAAGTTGTTTTATATTCATAAAAAGGCCTAAAAGGAAAGAGGGGTTACAAATGGTAGCAGTGAGCGTGGTTCATTCTAGGCTTGAACCCTTGGGTCCTGGTGTGTGACGGGGCTTGCAAACTCGGAAATATTAATGCGATTGTTGTGACATAGTTTTTGATATATGCCCGGGTAGGCTAGTTGGAGGTAGGATAACTTGTGAGTCGGGTCGCACCACTAAGGCGGTTATTGGTGTTTAAAATAAAAAAAATAAAAAAAAAAGTAATGGTTGTACGGCCGGGGAGTCGCAAGCGTGGCCTGGAAGATGGAATGTTGATCCGGGGTCGGAGTTTAGCGTGTTATATTGACGGGATGCGGTATGGCCCGATCGAAAATCGGTACCGGCACAGACTTGTGTCCGGTTGATGTCGAAGTATTAATTCCCAGATTATGACTTTCAGTTGTTAGTTGGTTGTTGTGAGTTATGTGTTGGTACGGCGTGTGTGTCGAGTTGCTGTTTGATGTTATGTGTGTTTAGTATTGTTGCTTGTCTCTTGTCTCCTTCCGTCGTGGATGTGAATGGTTCAGAATAGGCCAGGTCTCCGCAGCGCTAGAGAACCCGGGGGTCTACTCAAAGGAAGGACAGTACTTGGGTTTTTCTGATTCTTGTAAATATGCTTTTGTGGGTTATGTTTTGTGTTCAGTGTATTGTGTGATTCTGGCGGGGGTAGGTTATCAGAGACTACCCAATCCTATTTCCGGCATCCTCCAGAGACTTCCGGTGGTGGATGGAGAAGATGAGGACTAATTGTTGGTTTTTCTGGACATCGTCCTGGAGTTGGCGGATTTTCCGGGGCTGTCCGATGAGGTCCTCTTGTCCGTTATATATCCGTACTGCCGGGGTTCATTGGCTGAGCTGGTCACCCGGACTCTGCGTCGTGGTGGCAGTATCGACTCTCTCCATGGGGAGGTGTTGGACTCTTTCATACCCCGTCGGCAACGTGAGCATTTGGAACTTAGCCGGTTCTATCGTGCACAGGCCAACGGAGAGGCGTTGGGGGATTTTGTGCAGGATATCCGTAAATGTGCTCGGGTTTTGAGGTTAGGGCTGCCCAAGGAGGATGTCGTTAGAAGAATTTTAGAAGGGGTGACGCCCCAAGAGAGATCCCGTTTGGTGTTCGCGGACCGTCCACGTTGTTTTGCGGACCTCGAACGGCTATGTGTGTTTTCTAGAACGGTCCAGGGGATTGATGAGTCCCGTGAGCACGTGGGCCCTGATAAGGTAAGACACGAGAGGCATGGGGGGCGAATCGTTCCATCCTCATGCGGTAATGAAAATAGAATTATAAACTCTTGTAGCGAGAGGAGCCGTCGTTCGCCTAATGTGACTTGTTTTAGGTGTGGTAGGTTGGGCCACGTCAGACGATTTTGTACCGGGGTTGGGTCGAGTCCAACGTCCCTCCCCAAGGCGCCCAAGGTCATTCAGAAAAAGGTCAATGAGGGGAAGATATGTCGTAGGTCTTCCCCTAACTGTCGCGGGTCTTCTAAGGTACGCGCCTCCAGGCCAGTTGTAGGTCCCAGGTCTTTGGGCATCAAGGTCTTCCAAACCATCTCTAGGCCCACTTCCGTATGCCCCTTCTTGCTGTTGGAGTTGAAAAAGAGTCAACTCAGAGCATTAGTTGACTCCGGATCAGCAAGATCCATCATTTCATCCGAAGTGTGCGAGGACCTTGAACGACAGGGTTTAATTAAAAGGTCAGAACAGTCTTCCGTAGTGTGCTGGACGGCATCCCAGGAAATTCTGCCCATTTCCCGGGTAGTTTCTTTCAAGTTTAAAATCGAGGGATTTTCTTGGGTGTGGAGCTTTCTGGTTTCTCCTGCTCTGGGAGTTGAATGCATTATTGGTGCCGATTTCATCTGCAAAAGTGGCCTCGTTATTGACATCCAAGAGCACCAATGTTATTTTAAATTTAATCGGGGAGTTGTAATCCCGTTCCTTGGATATCAGGGGACCAGGCAAGATATCCAAGAGGTTAAGTGCCCCGACACATCTAGAGACCACCTCTCCCGGTCCCAGCGGTCCGCTTTAGATCAGTTGTGTGAGCGTTTCCCCACTGTACTAACTCCGGCCCTTGGGCTCACACATCTCTTGGAATATAAGATCCGCCTAACGGACTCCAAGGTGGTGCGCTCCCACCCTTATAAGTTTGCCCCTCCGAAAATGAGCATCTTGAGGGAGAAGGTTCAAGAGTTATTAGATCAAGGGGTGATTGAACCTTCTCAGTCCAGTTCTGCCAGTCCAGCGTTCCTTGTGCCCAAGCCTGGAGGTAAGCACAGGATGGTCATCGACTACCGCAAGCTGAACGCTAACATCGAGGTAGATTCGGTCCCACTTCCTGACCTTCATTCCGCGTTCGATTGGTTCAGTGAGGCGAGGTATTTTACCATCATTGACCTCAACTCTGCATATCACCAGATTCCCTGGACGAAAGAAAGTAGGCCCTACACGGCATTCTGTGTTCCGTGGAACCTCTATCAGTACACTAGGGTTCCTATGGGTCTAGCGGTAGGGGCCCAAACACTCACCCGTTTACTTGACACCGTTTTTCACGATGTCAAGTTCAAGTACGTTTTCAATTATCTTGATGACTTGCTGGTGTACAGCAAGGGGTACGAGGAGCATTTGGGTCATCTTGAAGAGGTGATGTGCGGGTTGAGGGGTGCCGGCCTCACTGTCAATCCCGAAAAGGTGAAGTTCGCCCAGACACAAATTTCTTTTCTGGGCCACCTGATTTCCCATAGAGGTGTCACTGTGGATCCTGAGCGAACACAGGGAATCAGGGACTTTCCCCCACCAAAGGATGCCAAAGGCATCGCGAGATTTGTGGGGATGGTCAATTTCTATCGGCGTTTCATCCCAAACGTGGCGGAGATTGCGGCACCTCTGAATGAACTCCGGAAAAAGGGCGCCAAATTTGTATGGGGGGAAAAGCAACAGAAGGCTTTCGAGACTCTGAAGGAAGCAATTATTTCCCCTCCAGTACTGAGAATGCCAGACTTCTCGAGACCGTTTATCTTACAGACGGACGCGAGTTCGGTGGCGCTCGGGGCGGTTCTGTCCCAAGTTGTTGATGGTGCTAGGCAGCCTGTGGCCTTTATATCTAGAACTTTGACCCAACAAGAACGGAAGTCTTCAGTGTATGAGCTAGAGTGTTTGGCTGTTGTATACGCTCTAGATAAGTTCAGGCGTTTTCTGGAACACGCTGAGTTCCTGCTCGAGACCGACAACCAGGCTCTCTCTTGGCTCGTTGCTCATCCCCGGCAGCTGGGTAAGATTGGACGATGAGTGGTTAAGATCTCATCCTTTAAATTCAAGGTGCAACACATTCGGGGAACTCAAAATGTGGTTGCAGATGCTTTGTCCCGTATGTTTTCCCAGCCCAGCGAAGCCCAGCCGGAGCAACCCTGTTCTGTTTTACTGGACTTTCCTTTAGCTTTTACTGATGTGTTACCCCATCAGTTAAATGATGAAGAGTTGGGTCCGATCATCCAAAATCTAAAAGAGGGTAACGTGCAGGCCCCTTACTTCTTGTCCAGGGGCGTCCTATGTTGCAGAGAGAAGAAAGGACGGGCCCGAAGATAGTGCTGCCTAGCAAACTCGTGCCCATGGTCTTCAGCTACTATCACAATTCCCCGGTAGGTGGACATAAGGGAATTTCGAAGACCATTTCCAGTATTAGGAAACACTTCATCTGGGAGGGCATGGATAGGGACATAGGAACTCGGGTGAAGGCATGTCATCTCTGTGGCTTAAGCAAGCCTGCTCAGAACACCAAGTTGGGGCTGTTGTCATCTGATGTGGCGAGCAGACCGATGGAGAAGCTATTCATCGACTACGTGGGACCTTTCCCGCGTAGCAAGTCAGGTAACGCTTACCTACTTGTCTGTGTGGATGCTTTTTCGAAGTTTGCCTGGCTACTGCCCTTACGGCAGGCAACTGCTCGATTGACCATAAGCGCGCTCCAGAGTCATGTATTTCAGCATTTCGGTCTTCCGGCCATCATTGTCTCGGACAATGGTCCACAATTTATTTCAGGCGATTTTCGGCGAATGTGCTTCGCCAATGGCATCAAACATGTAACCACTTCCCCCTATTACCCACAGCCGTCCCACGCGGAGAGATTCAACAGGAATCTCCGGTCCGCACTCATCGCCTATCATGCGGAACAACAGACCACCTGGGACCAGAACCTTAAGTGGTTACAGCTAGCTTTCAATACGGCCCTGCATGACAGTCATAAGGCCGTTCCCTTTGAAGTCATGTTTGGTTTCTCGCCTACGCTTCCCTTGGCCAACTTATGGAACATAGACGATCTTCTGCCGAGTAATCCGGACATTAGGACGGCAGATAGGTGGAAAGAGGCCCGGAAGAATTTGCTTCGTGCGCACGAGCGCGTCCGTAGTCGGTATAATCAGGGGCGTATTCCAAATCCCTTTAAAGTAGGAGATTTGGTCTACTGCCAGAGCCACCCGATCAGCTCAGCAGCCGATAAAAGAGCCGCCAAATTTTGCTATCGTTGGTCGGGGCCGTACCGTATCCTCGGGTTTACGTCACCGGTGACGGCGCGGTTGGAAGAGCCGGGTGGTGATGCTAAAGAGATTACTACACATATCTCAAAATTGAAACTGTGTAGAAGAGGGTAAACGGGGTGACAAAGGGGGGAATGAGGGCGGTCTCCGTGCGAGTGGGGAGGTTGTCTATTTTAAGAGGGTGTGCTCCGGGGGCGGTATTGAGAATGATATGGTAGCGGGTAGATGTTTCCCACAGTCCCGGTGGGGTTCGTCTACTTCAGGGATGCGCCCCTGCCAGCGCGAACCTTGGTTTTCTCCAATTGTCCTTATGTCCGGAGGGAGCCAGGTCCTTACCTTCAATCCTAGCCTATGACCGTTTAATCATCCTTGACCATGCACCTTCCGATTTTCCTAACCGTACCTAGAAAAAAAAAAAAAAAAAAAAAAAAAAAAAAAAAAAAAAAAAAAGAGTTAGAGAGAGTGGAGGGTGGGCGATGTTCGTCGCGGGGTCGATCCGGCTCCTCGTAACGAACGTCGTCCACCGCATGCCCTTGGAGCACACATGTATTAGGTTGTAAGGATGGATGTACGTCTGGAAATTGGATCGTCGACCTCATGGGGACCGTCGTCTCCCTCTTCCCCTTGGCCCGTGCAGTAATGGTATTGTGTAGAATGGGGGGGTGTCGTATTAGGGAATTATCCCGTAAGTACATGCGGCAGATGGCCCTGTTTAGGTGGCTATCGTGTTCTGGCTTGGGTGGACAAGCCTCAGGAGGTCGGAACTCAGGGAGCTCCCGAAATTTTCTTTCGTCTTTCTTCTCTGTCCCTCTTTGCTGTGGGCTGGCCCGGATCAGGTCAGCGTGCAGCAACAGCACACTTACATACTACACGTCTTCTTTCGTCTCTTTCGTTTTCCCTTCTGAGCCTCTGTTCTCCTGGGAGCAAGTGCCGCCGGGCCACCTTACCCACGATGTCCACCGGAATATTCAAGAAGGGGGTACACTGCAGGGTACTTTCCCGAGTTTTAGAGTGGGACAACCGGGTTGCCCTTTCGGGGTGGGGGTGTGCCGGTGTTTATCCGGCCGTTGAAAAAGTTTTAGAAACATTTTTATTTAATTGTACAAGAGAGCGAAGGCGGGCGACCTTTGTTCGCCGCGGTTACTGTTGCGCGCGCAATTGGGGGCGAACGTTCGCTTTATCTGCTGCTGACAGCAGATGACTCACTCACTGCCCGGCTATAAGAGACAACGCTCCTTCTCTCTCTTCGAACAATTACGACGCAGTTTCCTCTATCTTCATGGCGTGCTAGAGCATAATCGACTCCCGGGTTCTTGAACTAAGCCGGAGACCTGGCTTGCTGATGGGCGTTCACCTACATCAGCCATGAACCATTAACAAGATCCTGTCTGAAGAGGGAGATGGTGACGCGTTCTCAATGTAACACTTGCCAGTTGAAATAAGGTGATATGTACTCTATTATTTTTCTTTTGGGGGCCGGGCCGGCAGTGCCCCTGTTCATATTAAATATCTTTGCATCCATGTGACCACGTGTGCAGACTCTCTGCCAGAATGGGGAGCAGCTTATCAGGACTCAGAACATTATAAGTTAAATTCAAGAACACTTTTAAAACTGAATTACATAACGCTGAGTGCACTGCCTGTAATTGTGTGCTGCACTGGGGGAGCGTGCCAGAGATATTTTCACACTTGCACATTGTACAGTTTGCTCTTCATTGTCATTTTAGTTTTTACAAAATTTATAGAACAGGTTAGTAGCTCTGTTCCGGCTGGAACAGAGATGAATATATTTTAACTTCACTGTGGGTTTAACATTTAAGGGCTGGGGGTTTTCCTTGGTTTTTCTTTTGGGACGTTTTCTGGGGTTTAAAAAGGGGACTTAGTTTTTTCTCTGACTCATGCTGGTGCAACCTCAGACAGGTTGGAGGCCTGTCAAACTTTGTCAACCACATGCTGGCGCGCTGCCACAGATGCTAGAGCACAACCACCTTATTGTATTTTTTCATTTTAATTATATTTATATAGTCATTCGGGGTTAATAAAAACTAATTTGTTTTTCTGCTGGACATATATTAGTTGATTGTGCTCCTTACAAAAGGGCTATACTGAGTGTTTTTTGTAACCGGCAAAACACATATTGATTGACTTTCACTTGTAGTATCTGCTGTTTAATTTCTTTAACTATATAACATATACTCATTATTTTTTTTGGTAAAACATTTTGTCTAAATTTTTCTGAAATTGTAAAGCCTCGAGTGATTAATTTCTGATTGTTGAAGTACATATTGATATTTCAAACCTTCTGAATTTGTGAAGTAAAGTAACCGTTTAGAATGGTATAACAACTGTTTGAAATCAGGTGATGTAGTTCTGTAAATTTGTTATTGTTGATGCTGTGGAAGGAACTTAAGGTTCATACACTCATGATGGGTTTGATCAGTAGAATGCAACGCAAATGGGCGGTCCGGTTTTATTTATGAGTTATGAGTTTTCTCATCCTTTTCGGGGGTTTTGGCCTTTATGCAATTCTGCAAAAACGGGTTGTTGAGGGGTGAATATTTTATCACAGCTGGGTCTGAGTATTGTAGTTGCACTGCCTGCAAGGCTGGTGCATTCCAGGGGCATTGGTGTTAGAATTAATGTAATTGTGAGTTTGTGTACCTTATGTTCTGTGTGTGTTGTTATGTTTGTCCGTGTCTAGCTAGCCACGAGACGGGGGAGAATTTTATAATTATATATACATGTATTCACTGAGTTTATATACACTTGTTGTGCTTTATATTTATACACACTTGTTATGCTTTATATTTATATACACTTGTTGTGCTTATATTTATACACACTTGTTATGCTTTATATTTATACATACTTGTTATTATGCACACATGTTGTTCTAATTTAATACTGTTAAATCTGGGCATAAAATAAAATAAAATAAAATTGTTATTGGTCTATTACAGCTGAGTTTCATTGCAGGTCCCGTCATACTGGACCCGGCACAATTTTTGCTTCTCTAGGCTCCTGCCTAGTCCTAATTGCCTTGTGGCTTCTCTTTCAAAAAAAAAAAAAAAAAAAATTAAACTAAAATAAGTTGTTTTATATTCATAAAAAGACCTAAAAGGAAAGAGGGGTTACATTTCTAAGATTCTAAAATCTTACCACAAATATTCCTAAATTTACATATCTTCTCTCTTATATCATATTCAGATTCATAGGTTACTGCACAGCCGAGGTATTTGAAACGGCTTACTTGTTCTAAAGTGCTGTTGTTTATAACTATATTAGTCCTCATTGGATATTTACCTTTAAAGGCTATGGTTATGGTCTTTCTTTCGCACTATTGAACTATGTCATCCACATATAGTAGGGAACCCATACAAATTGATTTGTTAAGCTGTATCCCGAAGTCATTGTGGATTTCCATGCTCTCAACATGTCGTCAATGTATATATTAAACAAGGTTGGAGAAACACAGCATCCCTGTCTAACTCCCTTATTTATTGGAATGTCACCTGCGAGCCTACCATTCAGATCCAGGATTACAGATGTAGGCCTACTTTTGTAAAGGATCTGAAGTGAATTTATTAAATGCTGTGGGTATCCTCTTCTGTCCATAATATTATGTAACGTGTAACTAATTCCTGTGTAACTAATTAATCAGATATGAAAATGAATCATAAAATATTTTAATTTAGCTTTCATTCAATTATAATTTTTTTAGTGGCGGCTCTACAATGACTTATTTGATTCCATTAAGTGACATTTAACTTCATAAGGAACAAAATAATAATAACCATCCTCTAATATATAACAGAAACGAGGAAAGGACTCGGACGGAACTTTGAACAATTTGAACTGGAACACTGGATTCCCATGACAGAGACGGTTAGAAACGACAAACACTGACGGCGTGAGGAGTGGAACAGCGTGGTCTGTTGCCACGATACTTACAGTATATTCCACAGACTCAAGTTTTATGTGAAAGACAACTGTATTGTTTGTGCATTCTGTTGCAACAGTTACGTGCTTCAATTTAAAGAGTTTCAATTAGTGGAGATTAAACTATTAAATATGAATTCATTTAGTTTGTATTTTAATTACCGTATTCCTCTAGGCAAGTCTGAAACCGATAATCAAAATATCATAATACAATGCTTCATTATATACTAAGAAATAAACAAACAACATTAGTATGTATTTACAAGTTCACTTTAAGAGTTTAATTAAATTTAACAGACACAGGTAGTATGCAGGCATAAAAAAGAGTAATTTTGCACTTAGAGTAATTTACAAATTCAGATATATCTCCAACAAATTATTGCGTATATAGTGTATTGTGTATTCTTTATTGTGTATGATGAAAAAGCAGCAAAGGTTCAATACAGAAGCACATAAAAACCACAGTTCTCTCCCATCAAATAGTATATCCTAAGTCTGCAGCATGACGCGGCCGCCACTGGTTTATTTACACATATAATGATTAAAATTTGGAACTTACCTTGATTCAAGATTAGTCTGTATCTTGGACGACGAAGTAGACGCAATAGAGTTGTTCACGCTTAACAATTTCCTGCCTTATCCCTTAACATAAAAAAAAATTACCTTATGGAAATGCAAACACATAGGTACAAGAAGTCGATATTATGTATGCCTTATCCAGACGAAACTATAACAGTTGCGAGAAGTAATCTCTAAATTCCTCGTGTTCACAAGAGACCCAGTCTCCACTGGAGTAAGTCAACAAACAGTTGTGTTGTGTTGCTCCAACTACTGAGAGTGTAATAAAATTAAAGTTGCATTAATTAACGATAATTAATTAAAGATATTAATTCAATATCTACACTTCTATTATTAGGTGCGTTTTACATAATTAACTTTTCCAATTAATTTAGAACAATAAAAGTGACGTATATAAATATTTATGGTGAGGTAGATATTCACATACAAAAGTCACCTGAGGTAAATAATTAATTTTAGCGACCCTAACAACCAAGTGTTTTTGTGTGTGCGCGCGCGCACGTTATTTCTTTGTGTAGATGCTTTCATTAGAGCTAATTATCACCACACTCAATAATTATTCGTAACCAACAATTACTCACACATAAAAATTCATAATCAACACACTTATAAAGGAACATTTGTCTGAAGCATACTAGATTGATGTCACTTAACTAGCACACGGATCTTTCTTTGTATTTCGCTGTTCCAGTACCTAGCCCTAAAATGCCGCACCAGATCTTCATGCGTACATACCTTGTCTTGTATGACGGTGAACCATTCAGCAGCGGTACCTTTTAACCTTCTCACCACCCAGTTTATTTTGTCCATTTCGCTTAGGTTGTCACCTATCGCGTCCATATCTATCTCGTAAGTTTTGAGAAAGTGGAGGGGATTTTCCGTCTCTCTACCATAGAATTTTATTGCGAATTGAGTTCATCATAATTTTTATAAATATATGTGGTCAGGTTCGCTGGTGTCGAGGTAATTTGGAGTCGGGTCAGCTGTTGTTTTAACTCCTGTATCCGCTGTTCCTGCTCAGCTACCAGTTCATTTACCGTCGATGTGTGACTTACCATTCTTCCTTCTATGACATTGATCTTAGCTTCACAGTCGCTAAGACGTGAATTATTAGCTTCTAGTGCTAGCTCAATGTTAGTACGAATTAACTCGACTTTCTCTCCGATACGCTTTTCTGTCGATTCTAAAAGTTGTTTATTTTGTTTAGCTTGATCGTGCACAGCTGTACAAATTTTCTTATTCTCGTCATGTAGTGTGACTGTAGTGACCTATTCTGTTTTACTGCTTTCTCTTTACTAGCTTTATTTCCTTGTGAGATTTTCTGCATATTGGCTAATAATGCAGCTAACGTATTATGTAATTCAAGTGCTTCAGCCATATTTACAGATATTTTATATATTCAAACAAACAAATATAAAAACAAATAAATATTATAGTCCTTATTTTAACGTAAACGGCACTATTATTAACGCTTATTATTACAGTATTAATGTTCAGTTTAAATGTTGTATAACGTCACAGTCTAGTATCGTAATCAAATGTTCATAAAACTTAACCTAATACAAACACAAATAATAATTCACACCTCCAAATAAACTAAATTAATAATACTGTTCAAATATCTGCTTACAGAGAATATTCAAAAAATTATATACACTCCCTGCTTACAAATAGAACACACACAAAATAGTCCAAATTAATCTAGTCTTTACACAAATAAATGTATAATATTAATAAATTACAACAAAATCGTGCCACACGTTGGCAGGCGCCAAACATCTCTATGCGACGATACAAATAAATACTTTCACATAGGATAGCTGTGTGTGTATAAATTATGAACAAGTCTGTATTGGAGGTGTATCAGTTCGAACATGAAAATCCCTTGACGAAGAACACATGTTCACTAACAACGGCTTCAGATGAACTGCCTGAAGTACACCCGAAAACAGAAGAATCTGATTGAAATTAGGGGCTTCTGATTGGTCAATCGATTGTCTACGTGGTAGATTGAACAAAAGATAGACGGGTTGCAGGCGAATCTTTGTATAACTATGCGAGAGCCTGCATAGATTTTATCTAGAAATTTCATTACTCTTCAATAGATAAGCGTGAAGAGTTGAGTATTCAATTACTAAAAAACCACACTTAAAAATAGCTGAGAACAAGAGAGTATATAGGAAATGTAGCTATTTTCATAAATAATTCACTGTTCAAGTTACATGCCGATAGGTTAACTAACGCGGAAGATATAACAACAAAGGTTCACCACACGCGAACGCACGCACATATTCACAAACAAAGTACATGACATTATAGAGCAAACATTTACAAAGAATTTGGTATAACACAAGTCCTTATCCATCACTAAGTACAAAACTTATAGCTAATTGACAAAAATTGCATAAACCAATTTAAAACATGTTAATGTCCGTCATCCATGCTCTGATATTCTTATTCATAGATCATCATCCTGTGTTTTGTTGCAATACATATATAATATTACTTCTACAAGTCTTGTTTATTTGTATATTGTAGAAGTAATAATTTTCTATAGGCCCCATTAGTATAATGTTGAAATTTATTTAACACATAATATCAATGTATATATTATATAATTTATTATAATTATATGATATTACGTAGTATTAATATAATGTATTCACTGCATTAGCAACTTTGTATATAGGCCTACTTGTAAAAACACTAATAGGGGTGGGGTGATGGCCGTCCGCCTTACCTGCTTGTACATTTTACTGTAGAGAAGGTTACTTTTACGACCACTGGATAAGTATGATTATCATCCTGGATGTCTATATTTATGTAACTTGAAGAAGGACCAAGTTGGTGGAGTAAGAGGCATTCCCCTTCTTCTTCACTCCGACAAAGGCACTGCCATTTTTTCTCATAAGTGCAACACGTGCGATACTGTAAGAATCGGTTGGAGTTATTCAAGTTCATAGTCACAGTCAAATTTTCATTTCTTAACACTGTTTCCTATGATGTATTTTAAAAATATTAATTCTTTTAGAAATTACGTGAGGGGCAACGGAATAAGAAAATGTATCACAGATTGGAAGAGTATACGAAACAAAATTGAATGTTTGAAGTGTGGTGGTACAATGTATCTAAATAAGGAGTGTAATAAAAATCTGATGTACAGGTGCGGGAGAAACCAATGTAGATCAAAAAAGAATCTGCGAGACAATACGTTTTTTGGTATAGCGCGGATTCCACCAGAATCATTATTGTGCGTTTTATTTGTGTGGATTCTTAAAAATCCGATTTCTATAATGACAAAAGAAACCGAATTAAATCCGAAAACGATCAGAAAATTAATTTCCGAGTTTAGGGAAATATTAACTGTGTGGTTGCTGGAGAACAGTACAAAATTGGTGGCGTTGGTGAAACAGTGAAAATAGACGAGAGTGCGTTTGGCAAGAGAAAGTATAACAGGGGTCGAGTATGAAGATTCAGTGGGTAATCGGCGGAATAGACAGAAGGAGTAAAAAATGCTTCTTGAAAGTTGTAAATAAACGGGATGCTACCATTTTGATGGATGTTATTGAAGAAAACGTTCAGCCTGAAACTACGATAATTACGGACATGTGGAGAGTCTACAATTCTCTACAAAGGAAAGGTTACACTCATTTGCGAGTTAACCATTCTCTGAACTTTGTATGCCGCAGTGACACGAACATCCATATTCAGAACATCGAGAGCCATTGGTCAAAAATGAAAAGAGACATGAGGCGACGGGTAGGAAGGATGTCGGTGAGTTCCTTTGAATCTAGTGTAGAGAATGTTTGGAGGAACATGCATTCTACCAAAAAAGAACTGTTCGAGGATTTTTTAAAGGCAATAAACTATTTTTACCCTTAAAGTAGCTGTTCCATGTTCCTTAAAAATTAATCAGTTTTAATAAGTTAATCGTTTGTAGTAAGTAAACTGTATCAAGTTTATTAGTGAACAAACGGTTTGTGTTAATTGTAGAAGTAAGCAAGTTACACTATCAGAGAAAATAAAACGTAGTATCGATTAACCAATCTGTCTTTAATTGTTTGAGGATTTTTTTAAAGGCAATACAGTATTTTTACCCTTAAAGTAGCTGTCCCATGTACCTTAAAAATAAATCAGTTTTAATAAGTTAATCACTTGTAGTAAGTAAATTGTATCGAGTGTATTAGTGAACAAACGATTTGTATTATTGAGTAGCCAGTCTGTCTTAATTGTAGGCCTACTACGTAAATTGTACCATTAGAGACTGTAAGATTCACTTACCAATTTGTATTAACTGTAATATGGAGTTGTAGTATTTTTTTATATCTTAAATGTATTTTGAAATTATATAATATTAGTTTCAGTTTACCACAATTACTAATTCTTAACGATTTTGTTTATGATAGATTATGCGATTATATCATATTTAAGGACAATTACGGATAGTATTTTTTGTTTTATTTTTAAAAAATTTAACGAGTATAAATTAATAACTCAATTGCGCATCTAATAACTTCAATTCATTTACTGTATTTTGTGTAATTTTTATAAACAGTGACTGTTCTCAGGGGCGCAGTCTATGTAAGTTATATCTTTATTAATGTTATATGAATAAAATGAAATGTTACTTATCAAAAAATGAAATAATTATTTTACTGCTCAATTAGGCCTATGAATAAATAATAATCATAATTCTTTATCTATTATTATTATTTTTTTTATTATGATTTAATGATAAAATAAATATTTTTGATCCAACTAAAGTTACATGCAACAGAATAAAATGCCACTTAGTCCTCTGGACGGGGCCGTGGGAAAGAGTCTACTGTAAAACCCCCTTAACAATAGAAGCATCCTTTTAGTGGCCATAAAAATAACCTTTCTTGAAGTGAAGGGGACGAACAGGTACACGGCCCCGTTCAGTACCGACAACCCAATTAATCTTCTTATTACTTTTTTTGTTATCGTAATTCACCTTTCGTTCCTGATCCACCGCCATTTTGATTTTTCTAGTAAAGAAGAAGGACAACAAATATTGCCGAAAAACCCACCATATTATCACACAATATTTTAAATAATGTTGTATTCTTAGGTCATAGTTTGACAAAAGTCATTACTTTATGCTTTCGTCTAAGATTTACTTCAGGGAACGTGGTATTTTTTGCAGTAAGGCCATGGTGGTATTTGTATAATAAGTGGGGGATTCATATATGAAATTTATGTTTTATTTTTTAAACCACACGGGATGTTTTCTGGAAGGATTCTCACCGTTTTCGTACACGTCAACGCAGTTATCCATTCCGCGAAGCTGACGAAAAAATAGTAAATTAATTTCAAAATTTCAGTGCCACTTTTTGTTGAGAAGTGTACCCTCTTGAAAAAAATGAAAAGTATTGGTGGTGCAGAAATACTGTTATATGGCCAACCTGATCAGATCTGTTAATTAATCCTATAATTAACATCCAGCTATTTCCTTTAGGCCAATTACGCTTTTAACGATAAAATGTTTAATTAAGAAAGTTGTGTTAGTGGTTATAATCACAAACAGAATTATCACTGTTGCACACCACTATAGAAAAATTATTCCGATTAGCGCTTTCAAGCTTCTCAGCTCATCGCCAGATCGGAAATAACAACAGCAGAATAAAACGAACTCTTCACACCCACACCCTCCCCACTTGCCACACACACCTCCGCAAACAAGCTATAAGTCAAATGTCCCTTCCCAACCTCCGAGCCCTGTCACTCCCGTCTGTGCAGTTACATATTTTTCTAGCACATTCCGAGTGTATGTGTGTGTGTGTGTGTGTGTGCATTCTTTTCAAAACCTAACGTTGTGAACCCTTTCTCATTCACACTTTTGGGCGCGGTCACTCACCCTTATTTCAAAAACATCCATATATGCAATTTAATTCTTAATGTTATCTATCCGTTCTCTACCTTTTACTTCTTAATTATATTATAAAATATTTCTTCATTATCAAAATTATTATTCTAATTTCTATGTTTAAATCTAAGTAATTTATTTTCTTAACTTCTTACCTTAAACATAGAAATTAAGAATAATGAAAAACTACAATTTGGGATATTTCGGAATGAATCGTATTCTGCTATAAATATACCAAAAGAACCTTACCACCCTTATAGATATAAAATGGCGGAAATCAATTCATTTTGTTATAGAGCTCAGAAGTGTTTCAATGAGACAGAAACAAAAGATAGGGAGATAAAAAAGATACAGGGAATTGTAAGTAATAATAACTATAACACCAACGTAGTGGATAAAGTTATGGAAAGTATTAACATACCAAAAAACATATAAAAAAAACAGAACAAAAGAATTATGCAGGGTCATTGACATACATAGGATCACATACCAGAAAAATTATAGAATGTTTTAATAAATACGGAGTAGACATAGCAATTAAAAAATGTGAAACGGTATTTGATAAGATAAGTTATAAAAATATAGAAAAAATCCCAGTATTACAGAGAAGAGGAGTTTATAAATCAAAATGTAAAGAATGCAACAAAGTGTACCTAGGTGAGAAGGACGGAAATTCGTATGCAGGTTGTCTGACCACAAACGTGGAGAAGGCAATAGAACAACGAATTCGTTATATGCAAGAGAACCATAAGTTTGTTAATTTTTTGGAAGGCTATGAAATTTTAAAAGTAGTAAATAACACAGTTGAAAGAAAGCTTAGAGAGGAGTTATAAATACTGAAAGAAAAAGTGAAAGGGTTAGACAATTGAATGAATACTAAAACCAAATTTGATAATGAAGAAATATTTTATAATGTAATTAAGAAGTGAAAGGTAGAGAACGGACAGATAACATTAAGAATTAAATTGCATATATGGATGTGTTTGAAATAATGTGAGTGACCGCGCCCAAAAGTGTGAATGAGAAAGGCTTCAAACGTTAGGTTTTGAAAAGAATGCACACACACACACACACACACACACACCACATACATACACTCGGAATGTGCTAGAAAAATATGTAACAGTACAGACGGGGTGACAGGGCTCGGAGGTTTGGAAGGGACATTTGACTTATAGCTTGTTTGCGGGGGTGTGTGTGGTCAGTGGGGCTGGTGGGGGTGTGAAGAGTTCATTTTATTCTGCTGTTGTTATTTCCGATCTGACGATGAGCTGAGAAGCTTGAAAGCTCTAATCGGAATAATTTTTCTATAGTGGTGTGGAACAATGATAAAATGTTTCTTACAAGGAGGCTTGTTAAGACATTCAACGATAAAATGTGCTTTGCCAGCTTTAGGATCTCGCCAACATTGTATTAACTAATACAGCGCTAACAATGCCTTTTTGTTAACCGGTTTGAGCAGTAGCATCTAATTTTCTAATCTTATGTAAGTTCGCTGTTTCTCATTTTAAATTTGTTAGTACGTCTTGTCCTTACGTTTGGATGGTCTTTTTTTAAAATGGAAACGCTTTTTGTTGGCAGAAGACTTTACAGCAAACTACGCACTAGGTTTGTTATGCCCCATCTCAACGAACTAATTAGGAATTGTGTTATAATAGATCTATATCTAAAAAAATTCACATTTATCGTTTATCAAATACTATTTGCATGTGTGTGTGTGTGTGTGCACCTTATATCCACTTTCCATATTAATATGTCTTCATTCAACCGATCTGTTACCGTGAATATCTGTGTAGCAACCTTTTTGTTAATTGTATGCAGACTCTCCATACCTGAGAGACCATATTCTATTCTAAATTAATGTTACTCATGTATGGAATTAATGGAGTCTTTACAGCACACACCTACGTGATTGTAAGTGATGGGTTGGCTGCAAAGTTTGTAAATTACGAATCTTTGCTAAACATTGACAGAAAAAAAATTATTTTCAATATTAATTTTAATGTTAAGTCCACATCTTGTCAGTGTGTAGTTCTTTCCCCAACATCAGTTTATTTCTTCTATTTTTCATATGCCAGAGGGCAACTAGTTTCTTTATTAACTCAAGAATTAGAGTTTCATTCACTCTAGAGTTAATAAAAATAAGGTAGATTTTTTAGTCAAAAATGTTCCATGGTGAAGAAATAATGATAAAATGTAATGTAATAAATTGATATGTTCTTAATAAGAAAAAACCTTATTGGAAAATAAATAACAAAAGTATAGCATATAAGGAGACTATATGAAAAAATTTGTCTACACAAATAATTTGTATAATTAAAATATGTGTTAAAATTTCAGTAAACTATTTTTGCTATACGTTCATATATAATTAATTTCTCTAACAAAATTAGAAATGCGATATCAAGTTAATGCATTTTTAAAAGGAAAAGTTAGAAAGTATGTTATAATAAACGATAAATGTAATACGTTACTAATGATTTTCAGTTTCCTTCATAATGCAAATTGTAAGTGTAGTAAAAATGGCACAGTTACTGTATTTTGCATACTGGCTACTGAACTACAAAACACAACCAATTAATAATGTACGAATTTACTGTTATCCAAAGTTTAATAAATTCTGTTCATAACTCTTTAAATACTTGTTTCTTATATTAAAAGAAAATAATTCATATAATATGAATTCAGACGTTTTGGACTCACATCATATTTCACAGAACATATTTCCTTTCGATTCCAGGAAATATATTTCTTGAATTCTGATATTGAGCAGATTTCTTATAAAAGCATGTAAATTCCAACTTTAGCATGCAAAACTTACTTTAGAATGTTTTGAATCTATAAATCTAAGATCTACTAAGCTTATATCAAGTAAGATACATTCTTCGCGTCAATCGACTATGTAGCTAAAATAAATGTTTGCACTGTGTAGCTTTTTTGGACGGTTTGTCACAGTCCAATTAGATTTTAATTGTACTAACATCTTGCATCTATTATAACTCATGTCTTTTACATAAATAATATTCTAATACAAAAATATCCTAAATTTGTTAATTTAGCAAACGAACTAATCTGCAAAATATTGCTTCTAAAAATCCATGTTTACTGTAACGAGACATATGACATATAGAATACTCCGAAACTATTGTCACAACCAACAGCGGAGATGGTCGGAATACTTATCAGCTGCAGAAGAATTTATCAACTTATCTCATCATCAAGCCATTGATACCACTCCATACACAGCAATGTTCGAGAGACCTCCACCAAGGGAAATAGCAGAGTTGATTAACTTTCCTAGAAGCGAAGCGTATCGTTTGACAACATAAAATTTTATAATAAAATCGTGGAACGAACGGAGGAAAGAAGGAAGAAATACCAAGAACATCAACCCAAAACCATAGAATACAATGTCGGGGACAAAGTACTGCTAAAAACAGGGAACTACCAAGTACAATAGAGGGAATAGCAAAGAAACTATTACTGCTATACACCGGACCATATACTATTACTAAAAATAATGGTAATAACACATATGAAATCATGGACACACAAACCCAGAGAAAGAAAGGGACATACAACCAGTTGTCAATAAAGAAATATTATAGAGAACAAGAGTCAAATTAAACGATAATTTCTCAAATCCCGTGAAAGAATTTTTCGATATGATGTATTTTTGTGGGGGGGGGGATATGTAAAAAGACATATGACCACGATATTTTGAACATCAAAATATACACATGTCATAATAATTGAGTGGGACAAGACCCATTAAGTAGTCACAATGAGTGTACCAAGCATTAAAACTACATAAATAAATAATAATTCAAGAATGAACTCACAACTAAAGAGTTAAAACAGTAATAGTAATCAAATTATACAAGAAATAAAATCTATTAAATAGTGATTACCCAATAGATCCAATAACCCAATAGATTCGGTCAGTGAGAAACCAAGAAACAAAGAAGAACACCTATTATAAAGAAGAAAACAATCATAATAATGATGTCAATCAATATGGTGCCACAAGAAGAAACAAGAACTTACACTAACTATTAGATAAGAAGGGCAAATGTGAAATAAATTACCAACGACAAGTGAAGTACAGAATGAGAGACAATGACAGATAGCCAAAACAGTAACTGACTACATTAGATGACCTGAATATGACCACGAATCTAGTAAATGAGTAGGGCATCCAATAATAGCCAGGAGAGTGAGAGTAATAAGAATATTAGTATAATAAGAAGCTGTAAACAACAGTATGATAACATATTATGTCCAGTATTAATGTAAGTTAATAGAGAACAAAAATTGTCATATAATAGTAATAATTACCAAATAAGTTATGAAAAATGATAATAGAGAGGAAAAGAACCAATTGATAAATTACAGGTGATAATTAATAACACTAATACAAGTAAAAAAGAAATAAAAATTGTAAATGAAAATAAACTCCGTCAACCCATTGTTGCATTAGAGTGGGTAGACACATAACCTAACTACATGTACTTTCCACTTAGATTAATAAGAATTAATAACTAAAATATAATTAAACTAAAATCTCTTGGACAAAAAATCAAGTAGATATTGTAAGGGTTCTACCAATACCAAGATGAACTACCTAGAGTAGTATTTATATTGTAATTGATGTAAACAAAATGACCAAAAACAGAAAGAATGGGAATCACCATGTACATTTTAGCTAAAACAAGTTTTAAAATTAATCAGAAACAGAAAGGGTGATATCTGTATGGCAAGGAAGATGGTACATTACTAGCATAATATTGTAGGATAATTATCATCACTAATGTAAGGTATAATAATAATAATTAAATACATCTGTCATGTGACACTAGCTGCAAGTATTATTACTAATTTCTCAACACAAGAGAATGCACCAATGTAAAACACAAGATTGTAAATCCATGTAATAACTGTAATGAACAATTATGAACAAGATAGTGACTTAAAAGACCCTACTTAATTAAGAATGAAGTAAAGTAAGGTGACACCTTATAATACCTTCTGTAGATGATTATATAGACTCAAAACTGGAAAATAACAATGTATTAAAAGTAACTAGGGCGAACAGTAGTTACACTGACCATTTATGTGTAATTGTGATACAACAGAAATTGTCCAGAGACAAATATTAAAATGTAATTAGTCCATATAGTTAATAGAATCATAGACCTAATGCAACCTAAGCATAGGAGATGTATTTTGTCAATAATAATAAGTAGATAATAAGTAAAGAGTGTAGAAGGACTTGAAAAGCATAATCTCGAAGAAATGCGATTGCCATTTGTTAGTTTTAGGAAAGAAAACCTAAATTTATTAAGAAATTGTATAAAGTGTTAATTTCAAACAATATTAAATTAAATAAATAATTACCTTATTTTATCCACTAAGTGATCTTCTTTTTCTTTTTAATTACTACATGTTTCAGGGCTTATATCCCCATCTTCAGGTAAAAGCAAATCTACCCTATTATTAGGGTTTCGTTAAAAAACTATGTATATTCAAACAATATCTTTCTTATTCATGGACGAAAATATATTATGTGTGGACTCTAAATTAAGAGCCAAATGTTCGACATGTCGTAATAAGCTTAAATTTATAATCAGAGGTGTTATAAGAAAGTTATGTCAATTTAAAGATATTTGGTTTATTTTGGACAAAATGTTTAGCGTCAGTCCGTACTCTTAAACCCAAAGTCCCACGCTTGTTGTAACAATTAAATAATTCAGCGAAGGGAGTATGTGTACTCAAGTAAACATCCTTAGCCAATCAAAAGAAAGAACTCGATAATTTTTACAAGGAATGCAAACGAGAACAGCAGAAACGGACATCATTTTGGAACACTTCTTCATGACCACTGATGCAAGACAGACGACAGCTCCGCATCGCCAGAAAGCGCCAGTCTAACCTAACTTAGTGCGTGTAATCAAATGTAAACAAAGGGGAAATAACCCTATTTTTGTTAAAATCATTATAACGTTTTTTATTCGAAGTTCAGTGAAGACCTAACAGTGCGATATAAATTGCTAAGTGCATAATCCATAGCAATTACGCGATCAAAGGGAGTAAAGTGATTTTTTATTATATTTAAGGAATTTATGAAATTGACGATATATTTTATCGAAATAACCATAATACTATGTATACATACGAATGAATAAGGGGCATTGCACCTTACTAGTTTAATTAATTAGTTGATTACAAAGAGAGTTCTCAATTTAATTGTATTTAGTTAATAGATGAAAGTTATAAATATGATGATAGTTTTTTCAATGTAAACACTAAGAGTGCTTGAATTAATATTATATAGATGAATTTATTCATAGTTAAAACGATGGTAATGTAACAACAGCTAATAGATCATTTTGAGAATTGTTAATTGACATGATTAATTATTAGAAGATAATTGAGAAACTAATTTGTGCCCAGATTTAAGAAAGATTCTAATATTATTACAATATTTCATTATTAAAAGAAGTTAATACCAAGTTAAATACGATTCTAAGAATGAACAGATTACCTGTTTAAAGTAATCCAATATAACTAATCAGATGATTCTTCCTGGAACACAGAATTAATTTATAACTTTATTGCGTTTATATTTCATGTGTTATAAAAGACTTATTATTTCATTTAAAGTTCATTGGTGGCAGTACAATACGCCAAATTAACCTATAATGTCCGAACCAGACGACGTGTCAATGAACTTTCTGTTAATCATTAAGATGTAATTATTTTTGTAATCACTCTCCGACTACCCAATTATGGTAGTATAATTCTTCTGTTTGTTTTATTTGTATTCTGCAGTCTAAAAGGACCTACATTTTAGATAAATATTTTAACCAAAAATAAGTTTAATAATTCTGATAATTACAAATCAGAACAACCAACCCTGAGACAAGATTTTCATAAAACTTGATTTTATTTTAAACCAAAATAAACAAGTAACGATTTATTATATTTTAAAGTAATTTAATGAATATTATCCAGAAAAAAAAACACAGTTTTATACGACAAAAATAGAGTCAGGCGATTTATTTCAGTAGACTAGGCTATTACAGATCAGGTGGATATCTCGCAATGGATGGCAACACTGACAGCGGCAAAATGAGTTTATTTTGAATATTTCTAAACTTATAAACTTGTCATATCAACACTGCGCGGTTAGCCAACTTCACTTCAAGTAAGTAATTATTTAATGAAATAAAAATGTACTTTCAGTGAGAGATCGACTTCGTAGATTAGTCTAGTCAACCGAAGAAACGTCGCACCGTAAAAAAAATTCCGAAGAACACATATAATCGACATTTAAAAAATGTATTTATACAACAACAACAACAAAAATAGCTAAATTTAATTGATAAAAATAATTATAAACAAACTTAAATAAATAAAAGAGGACACTACAAGAGCTTTGTATTACAAAGTGACACAGACAACGTGTGGCTTTCAAACCATACGATATCGTCATATCACAATACGTAAAGCCAATTACCCTGAAAATATTATTTTTGTCGTATTACTATAGAAATCTGAGCTTTTAAACTACTATATTTTGAACAACTAACTAAATAATTATTGTTCAAAAAATATAATAATATTTTTTACTTAACCTATTCGTCTATTCAAACAAAATTTTTTAATGCGAGATTATATTTTGAAGGTTTTTAATCAAGAGAAATAACATGAGACATATGCTAACAAATGTAAAATGTTGCATACATTAATAACAGAGTTTCCAAATAGAGACGGAATGAACTTATACTTCATGGGCATTAGGCCTACCTCATACGCCGGAGTATGCCAGTGCCGTCAATGAGTGTACCAATCGAATTGTATGAAGGGACATTCCATTTGTTTCAGGAAAGTAAAAACGCATGTACGTTCACACATGCTTTTTGTCGCGCAAACTTAATTGAAACGACTGTTGCAAATGTCTGCCAGCAAGGTTAATGTGACTGTCACGGACCTTTTAACAATAACTAATTACAATGTTAGAAATTTAACCACCTCTGATCTCCATCGATCTGTTCAAAATTTCACAGAAAATAAGTATTATTGTAATTATTGTAAAATAAGTAAGACTTTTGTAATTTAAAAACAAAAGTTTGTCTAAATAAATTAATTCTGACTTATGTTGACTACATAAGTAAAACAAACTCATTGTGATAATTAAGAACATATTTTAATTTTTGTAATCTATACATTATATAATTTAATTTTTCATCATTAAATAATAATTATATTTCACCACACTTCTCTTATTTGATTGATAGTATGTAGTTAGTATAATTATGTAACAATAATATAATTATAAATAAATTATTAATTTAATTCGTCACAATGCTATAATATTATCTCTACCTAGACATTTCCATCTAACAAAGGCATATATTTATTTTCTTAGAAACTTTTTTACAGGAATTATAAGACAACCTTAAATTATAAATTTGTATCGGAACTCTAGATTATTTTAAGGTATATGGAAAGAAAAGGTTCAATTATATTTATAAAATTCAAAGCTTAAAAATTTTTAGTATTTGAAATTTATGTGTTTGCTTCTTCATCTTTCAGTTTCAAGATCTTAAAGTATGAATTTAAATAACAATAAGATATAAAATTTTACAAGATTTACAGATTAAAAAAATAAACAGGTTAAAAATAGCTGTAAATTCAGCAATATTTAAAGAATTTTAAAGACAGAATTTATTCTTATATTTAAACACCATGTATTTTAGATTTTAAATTGTTACTACAGATTTTTAACTGTTAACAAATCTAAAAAAAGGTTTAGTTGATGTCAGTCAACTAAATTTAAAAAAAAAAGGCTTTTCACATTTGGAAAGGTAGTATACAGAATTTTTTGTATGAAGGTGATGGTGAATTACAGGTCTAAAAGAACAGAGAATCAGGCACTGGATATTTTTGTCAGGACAAACGGTACCACCGAAATCGGCTGTAAAGCAGGTAGCAGATTTACAGAGGTACCCTCTCAGTGTAACATTCTTTTTAGATCTTCCAGCACATCACCCAACCATGTTATCCTAGGGCGGCTCCTCTTTATGCTTTTATAGATTTGCGCCCTCAGGATTTGCCTTGGCATACGCTGATCATCTATCAGCTCTAGGTGACCTACAATCAAGAGCACGGCTAAAGTCCGTTGAGGGCGGAGCCTACTGAGCGCGCAACCTTGAACAAACAAATCAGTGCGGAGCGGTATTGCCACACTGATCGCGTAATATTTTTAGACTATTGACTGAACACATCCTGTACCAACGTTTTTTTCCATGTTATAATTCAGTTGAGTGGGAGCGTTCGATCTGTTCAGTTTGTGACAAGTGCTATCCGATTTTGAAGTGAAGTTTTAAGTTTCTAAAAGTGTTTTACCTTGTGTAATCATGAAAGTTACAGGTGTTAACGCCAATACATTTAGAAGTACAGGAAAAAAAGGAAAACCCCTGCATAGTGGTGAGAGGAACATTGTTTGGAATGTATACAATTTTTTTAAAAAGCTTTCGAATCCGCAGTTTAGGGAAACTGTTAACTTTAATCAATGAGCAAAATTGTGTAGTTTAGCCTGCAATATCAGTCAAAAGACTGTAAACAGAGTTTGCAAGGAGGCTAATACAACAGTGAATGAAGATCCATCTGATAAAACATTTTCAACCCCTGGAAAAAAAAGAAAAAGGAAACGTGAAATGACTGAAATGGACAAATTTGATTAGGACGTTATACGTAGAACAGTATTTTCGTATTATGATAAGGAAGAATTTCCAACAGCAGAAAAAATAACTACAGATTTTTAGAAACAGTTTAGGCTATAAGGGTTCAGTTTGGTCGACTCGTAGACTGTTAAAAAATTGGTTTCAAATATCGTAAAATGAAAGACGGAAGGAAATTTTCAATGGAGAGAAGTGACATCGTGTCATCACGCTTAAGATTTTTAAGGACAATGCACCCAGTTAAGGCAGTCGGAAGATAAACATGGGTCAACGAACACCATAGTCTGGAATGCGGTTGGCAAGATAACAACGAATCATTTGGCGTTAAAGTACCCCTCGGTAAGGGAAGACGGCTTATAATATGCCACGTTGGCTCAAACGAGGGATTTATGAAAGACTGTGAATGGGTTTTCCAATCGAAGACTAACAGCCAGGACTATCATGACGAGATGAATGCTCAGTCTTTCAAAGAATGGTTCATCTCATTCCTCAACCTACTAGAGGAAGGTTCCGTAATAGTAATGGACAATGCCCCTTATCACTCGGTGCTGGCAGAAAAAATACCAGCCACTAACTGGAAAAAAGAAGAAATTCAGAAATGGCTTACCGAAAAGTGTATGGCCTTTAGTCATAATGAAACTAAGGTGGAACTCTTAGAAAAGGTTAAGCCATTTAAGAACAAAGAAAAAAACTTACGAACTGGATGTGATTCCCAGTTTAATGGGTCATTCAGTGGTTAGACTTCCACCATATCATTGCCAGTATAACCCGATAGAGCTGATTTGGGCAAAGGTTAAAAGGGACGTTGCTGAAAATGACATTTAAGTTGTCTGATGTCGAAACGCTTGTCCGTGAAGCACTTGGCCGAGTGACATAAGAGGACTGGCAATCGCGCATTAAACATGCCGAAAAACTACAAGAAGATGATTTTGACAAAGAATGTGCAAGGGCGGATAACCTTGATAAAATAGTGATCAATCTGGTAGATGATAGAGATACGGACAGCAATTATTCAGATACTGAGTGTGACAACGACGACACTAACAGCAATTTAAGGTAGATTCACTTCAATGTCATGCTGTCAAAACCTAATAATTTATATTTATCATATTTAACTTAAATTTATAATATTTTATTCAATTAATTACATAAAATGTGTCGATAAGAGAATTTTGGCACACTGCATTCTATATCAGCGCTACAATCTGTAGCAAAGCACACAACCAAATTGTCGGCGTGTCGCTAAAGTGTAATATAACGTGTCTAACTTAATTTCATTAATAACATGACAATTATTTTGTCATTTAAATTTAATAAATCAAAATAACAAAATAAATTGTTACGAAGCACATTTTTACGTTAATAAACAACTACAATAAGAATAACTCAAATATATCTTGGCATAAAAATACAATAGTATAAAATACTACGTCCGCTCTTTTACAAATTCGAATATAAGTATTTCTTTAATGTAGAATAAAATATCACTATTCTGTTAATAATTGTGACTTAATAAAACCAATTTAAAAATTAAATTGTTTTTCAGTAGAAACATCTTTACATCAGATTAGATTACAAAAAGAAACAATAATTTTATAAACGTTTTATATACATTACTTATTAATTATTTTAAATTAAAAATGTCATTACTGTCTTTAATAACACTGTGATAATAGATGAGCGAAAAATGGAATAGATATATATTTATTATAAAGTATTATAATATACTTTATTTATTACTTTATTTATTTATAATTATATTTATTTATTTATTATACTTTATTTATTATTATAAAAGATATACTTTATAATAATATTATAATTTATTTTATTAGTTATTTATTTACCGGTAGTTAAATAATTGAAGCTTTCTATGAAGACAACTACTATACACTTGACAACGCTGCGCTCTCACCTCGTTGGCTGCATCCCAACGGACTTCTCCCGTGCTCGGGATAATAGGATTGTATTCGTTGAGCTTGCCTTTACGAATCGTACAATGCCCTCATGCTTCCACAGCTCATCTGCCTCCTGGTTATTTCTTATTCTCTATTCTTCATTTTCTTTAACCGGGCCATAGACACGTCTTATATCTTTCTTTCAAATCTTCTTAGTGTTTCTTGTTTTTTGTCAATGTTCATGTCACGCCTTCATCAGTAACAACCGGTCTGATAAGTGTCTTATATATATTTTATTTTTCTGTTACGACTAATGAGTTTACTTCTCAATACTCTACTGTTGTCCTATTTCCTATTTGTACTGTTTATGGACCCTTCATTATCTATTATGTTACCTAGGTACCTGAACTTATTAACTGCATCAAACGAATTATCCTCCTCTAAGCATAAATTATATAGATTTCTTCTCCTTTTATTCTGATACATAAATTAAAGTGTATTTAGTTTCGCCGATATTTAGATTCAGCCCCATTCCAGTTATTAAATTTGTTACTAAAACTTACAACACAAAATTATTGCCATCGCCCAAAATGTCAATTGCAGTGATATTAAAGTTTAGAGAGTGTATGATAATGCAAGTTTCGGAGGTAAAATAATTTATTATCAAAAGTTTAAGGGTGAGGAAACGACCTGATTTGAATTCCTTATCCACACAACCAAAAGAAATAATTTCTTTGCTGCTGAAAAAAGAAAACGGTGATGCTTATTGGTGCAGAAAAATTAGACTTTTTTCACAACGTTTTGCAGCGTAAAAGGTATGCAAGTAGTGCATCAACTTGTGAAGTCGAAGACGAGGAAACTAAAAATTTTCATAATAAATGAAGACATTAGAGTTGTTATTATAGTTATATATACTTAAATTTATACACTTTAAGTATTCTCATTTACTAACTAAATCACTTTAATTCAATTAAAATTTGTTACCTTTACTTTCATAAACTGTTTTCTATAATCAACAAAAAATCCTTCAGGAAAATGATTAGTAAAATGCAATACACAGTAAAAACACAACTTTGTAATCGTTTCAGAATTTAATAAGATTCTTGTTTTGATTGTAGTTATTCTGATTCTGCCATAAGTTACCATTTTAGATAGGCTATACGGATTCTTGATCATGAAAACCAAAATTTACACACATTTCAAATTTTAAAGTAGCCTATATTATATGTTTAGATTTGATCAAGATTTTTATATTCAAGGAGGCTACATCTTTACCGACGTTTGTGAGATAAACTTATTGACATCAATTTATGATGAAATCTTAAAAACTTCTTAAAATTAATTATCTGTGCTTCATTACGAATATCCGTCAAAGTTCAACATTTGGAAAAGTATTTCTTTAAATTTTCTTTCGAAATAAAAAAAAAATTTAATTTAGTAACCTATTAGTTACTTAGCATTTAAGTGTAATGAAAAACGTTTCGGCCTAATTAATATCTTCCGAAATTATCGCTAAATATTACACTTTTTAAAACTAAGTTTCGTCCCCTATATTACCCGTCTTTGTAGTCGGGAAGTAGGTGTTATACGTCAGAAAGGTTTCTGTGCAAATATAAGCATACGACGTAGAAACGTTTATTACAAATTATGATCTATGCCGGTTACTTACTACAGTGAACACTGAGATTGTCAGTAAGTACGGTGGGTGGTGGGTATGCTGGAATTCGTCACAGTGTAAGTCGTGTAGCTTGCTAAGCCGTGGATTGAGTGATTATAGTGGCCTCGTCCGTAGGTCCTTACCTGAACGTCACACGATATGCATTACCGAGATAACATGCAAATAGTATGTTACCAACGTGTTCCGTCGCCTCAGACTGATACAAGGACGCGCCTTGTCGCGCTAATAGGTTGAATAAATTAAAGTCTATTAGGCATTCTCACAGTCAACTGTTACACAGTTTTAGTGAAACTGAGTCCACGGAATACCTATTCAGAGACACTACACCTATGTAATACTGATATGTACACAGATCCATGTATGGTATTTTTAAAAGACGTTACATATTCCGATGTACAGAACAATTTGAAAATAATTTAAAGAATAACGGTGTTTAAAAAGTAATTAAATTTCAAATAAATATTAAGATTTCTAACGTGAATGATTAATTATAATATAATACCAAGTTTTAAACGAATATATGAGTAACACCAGCATGCAAATGATAGAAACCAATTGGCTTGTCAAATTTTAGTTATTCAGAGGCATTAAATCTTTGACTAATTTTGATGCGGTGTGTTTTTTAACCCAGTTAAAATTGCCATAGTTTACAAAAAATAAACAGATGGTTTTATTGCTTAAATGCATTAACAACGATGCATATTAGGAGGTACTAAAAGTAGTGCAAGAAATCTTGGGACAGCGCCTTCAAATTAGTGTGTGAAAGGGTAACTAACACGCAGGTTGTTTTCAGAATATCTTCAAAAATACGCATTCTCTAAAAATGTATAAAGGATTAAAATTTAAAGTTGAAGTGACTACTGATTAATCTATTACCCAATGCATAATTTGATAACAATTGATTGATATAGAATAGTTTTTAAAATAGGGATATTTTCTCATTTTCTACCATTGTATTTAACGTTGGTTTGCTGAAAACTTACAGTCATAGGAAAAATTAATTCACATGCTAAAGATATTATTTAATTCTGTTCCCGTTGAAATTCCTTAGTTTAAATGTATTCTAACAAGAAAATCTCAGAAAAGCTATTAATTTAATTAGGTTTTAAATATCGTTATACTGATAACTGACACTGATAACTTGCTCTGCATATTATGCAGGTTAGTTACCTACCTTAACTTTGGTAATGTTTGTGACCAACTATAAACAACAGAGGAACTCTAACTGAATACATGTATGTATAACTAGAAATTGAGTACATGAACCCAACATACAACGTTAGTATGGAAGCTGGAATTATACGCTCAGCTTAATCTCCAGCAAATTCATTAACGAAGTACTGACAGAAATTCATAGTCCGATATCGTTGTCTTTCTCTTGTTGACGTTGTGTTCTTACTTTAAAGCTATTGTTTCATACACTTTGTCAAAACTTCAGGCAATTTTGTGCGATTTTACCCCTCAATTTTTTAATAGTTTTTAAGCGTATTCGATTTATGTAAAAACCGTGTACATTTCTGCACGAATTTATGTCTTAAGATAATAAAAAATTTGATTTTTTTAATAAAGGAGACCAATTTAAAAAAGAGGGGTAAGAAATCTAAATTCACTTTAATTAAAAATCCTTCACTTATTTAATCTGTAATTAATCATGTAAAGGTTATTCCCGTTAATGAATGAGACAGCTTTAGCCGTGGGAACACACTGCAGTCTCTCGTTCTTCATTACGTTAATTGATGACATTCACGATTACGTCCACGGTTAGACATTGAAGCCTTCAAAAATATATATATAACATGATATGCATGTCAATAGTTTGTATAACTTATACTGTAGCTGTAATCTTGGTAGAGTAAGGTAGGGGTGGATAACAGATTTATGTTTTCTTTTTATCCAATTCACAACATTTTGTAACAAAACACACTTTTGTAATACTACACATTATAACATGCTGCAGGTATATTTTTCGGACAAACCTGGCGTTATACACAAATCAAAAGTCGCCTTCTTTTGATTTATTATAATCATTATAGATAGGCCGTATAGAAAGAAAAGTGAGCGTGTCAAGGTCAGGGTCAACGTCAAGGTTACTCCCTCTTGATATAACAAACCGTCTTTCAATACTGTGAATGAATACAATTTGAACAACTCCATTGCCTATATAAGGCATTAGAATTTCTCTTCAACTTGTAGAATAAAGTTCAAGTGACTAAATACTTTAAAGATAATAGAGAACCTGATAAGAAATGTAGGTTGTGGTAAGTGAGGATGTACTAGGAGACAGAATGGAAGGATTAAGAAGTTTCTTGCGTGGATAATTTTCAATAATAAACGTAAATTGGCTTTAAAACAATCCGGTCTTATTATGAATAAAGTAATTGCATAATCTACCGACAAAGAAATTAGGGATTGATATAATGAGAATATATAAACAAAACTATTATGGATATACTTCGCATGCCATCTCAGAAATAGTGATGAAAAAGTAAACGATGAAAATGAAGAAATAAAGAATTCAGTGAATATGTAGTAGAAACAAAATTAAAAATTGCAGGGAATATAGATTTTAATGTTACGAGTATAATAGAAGAGGCAGATTTTATCACTTTTGTCAGGAGTTATAATTGAAATATACGGATTAGGAGACGGAAACGATACACTTAGATTTTAACAATGTATCTTGTTTCTTGTATCTTTTGCTTTGATGAAGTATGAAGTTTAGATTTATGAAAACCGATATTATAAAATAAATGACTGGAAAATAAATAATTTCACTACAAAGAAAGTAATATCAAAACGTAAGTTTAAAATATAGTTAATCAGTATTATAAGATTCCTTTTTTATGAATATTTAAGACGTTCCTTAATCGTCCCTTTATTTCTCCTAGTCCTAAATATTCAGGCCATTTGTACAGATCCACCACATCATTTATACAAATATTTAAACAGTTTTTCGATTGTAATTAATCATGAAAATTAAAGGGATTTAGTTATTCAGCTCTTAAACTGTATAAAGCAGTTTAACACGCACTTATTCTTTATAAAGTACGAAGCTAACTCTCGTCATTTAAAATCATCTTTCCGTCTCCCGTATTTCTCTCTGCACAAAATAATGGCGTGTTGTACTCTTTCCAGTTATACCCTTTTTTGATCGACTTACATTAATTACGTAGATGGAGTAAGATAATTACACGATAGGGACCATAGTTAATTAGTTTCTAATACGCAATGTCAGAAAACAGTACTTGTGACATATGTTATATACGTTACATCAACCCATACAAAACTGGAGAAATTGAGACCTGTAACTTACGAGAATTAGCAAGAAGAGACGTTTTCTAAAGTATGGGCTATGTTGGGCTGGACTAAGTCTGCGATAATTGGAGAAACATTTATTGTTCTCTGAAATTATCAGTAACAACTGATAATTAAAAACAAAAAAACATAAGTAAAAAGAAAAACACTAAAATTTTAGTGTAGGATCGGTTGTTATTCAAGTAAACTTTGAAACACATGACATCTTGCGGAATGATTTGATGGATCCATAAATTGCAGATCTTATTTTATTTAATTCATTATGTTTGCTTTTTATTGTTAAACAAGAAATTATTGTATTAGTACATTCAAAATTTTAATAATTTTATGAACAATTAACTTACCTTTACTAAAACTCCACGAATTAACACAAAACGAATTATGTCAATTGTGTCACATAACTAAATATACGAAGTTGTAACATAATTTAAAATTTAAAAAGTGTGTTGTAAATTATGATATTTGTTTGTTATTATTTTAATTTTGTAGTCACTAAATTTCGAGTTTGATTCACATTATTCTAATCTGAATTACATTTGCTTCATTTTCTTGCAGAATGTTAAAATATAGATTGAATGAGCAACAAAGGTTTCTCAGAGTATTGCTATTAGTAACCATTGTTTCATACGACTATCTAGTAATCATAAATTACTAGTTTTATTTTTAAAATAATTTGTTGCCTTTGAGATTTACAATGACTAATCAGTGTCAGGCTACATTCTTTTGTACTAAAGAACAATTCGTATATGGTATTTTGAGTATCATCTTTTTCCAGTAAAAGATTATAAATTTTATCATTTCTAAGGTAAATACATTTTCACATTTTGTATCATTTGTCTTATTGAATATATGATTAAAATTTCTAAATGACAACAAAACGTAATTAAAAAAGAACGTGTTTTGTAGGCTTTTATTTCAGATGTTCTGTGAATTATACGTTATTGTCTGGTTACTAATAGTAGCCTATTTTTAAACAATGTATTGTAATGCACTCACACCACGTTTAACGAGAAGGGACGGGTCTTTCTGCTGTTGTTTTACCTGTCAATCTGCTTGTAAAGAAAACTCCTACGTAAATACTAAAGAACCTACCAGTAAGAAGCGATTTTAACCAGTCTATCTGATTCTTCTGCCTCCTGTCGGCGTCTGTCCTCTGTTTGCAGTAGAAGTGCTTGGAAAGCTTCCATCATCTTACTGGTATCCATATTTGTAATTTAATTATCACGTACACTACTCTTCTACGGAGTGTCCTTTGTTTCCACTGTTAACTAACCTATCCCACTTCTGACCCAGTGTTACGACGGTCTCACAGATTGTCGTGTTGTACAGTGGAAACATAATAACTGACACCAATGAACAAGGATAATTACAAAGTTTAATTGGACACAAACAACAATTAGAAACCAACAAAGGCACTTTTATACAATAACAGCAAATATCACCTTATTACAGTTTTGCACCAAGTAATACAATAATCGCGTCCCACTAAACAGCAACAATCACTTCGATTCGCACTCTAAAATCGCCTGGTATAAACTAAACTTTACCGACCACTTGATGCTCACACTTATATCCCGTTCGGGTGTCATAATAACCTTCCATTTTTGGAGCGGCGCAGCGAGACTAATTTGCTAGCTGCATGCGCTAAAAAGGTTTGAAGACTAGGTCAAATAGTACTTTAAAGTCCTACTTTAAATACAGAATGCCGACCAAATGCGGTAGGCTAGTCGAAAAACATGTAGAAAGGCGATCTCGAATTATATAGAGCATTACGTAATGTCTTTCACCTCAACGCAGCATATTTTTTGTATTAAAATTTGATCCGGCAAGGGAGATTCCATTTTTATCAGTAAATAAATAAATTTTTGTAGGTCAGTTTCAATAAGCAAAATTAAATAGTCTGATCCATCCCTTATCATATGCCTTATCATAAAACGTAGACTTTAACTCTTTGTTCAGGTCTGAGACTAGATATGGTCTGATAAGTTAATTTCTGTCGCTGCTAGTGAGCAGAGCATGACACAGTTTTTGTTCATTAAACAGAAAATTAAGTTTCTTTAGCGTTCATTCTTACACTTAAGTAAAATATGACGGTAAAACGTCAACTCGGAGTTACTTTGTAATACAGTTTCTTTCCACTTAACAAAACTTTGCGGAGTAATTTTACATCGGCTCATAACAAATCCATTCAAAGTGTAGTAGCATCTAACACACAGAGAATCTCTGTACTAGACGCTAGTCTTTATCCTACTCAAAGCGTTACTTGAACACAACTTTTGTAAAACACTCTACAGGAAAACCCGTTAGGAAAGTATACATTATCAAATTATATTAAAACTAGCTTTTAATATTCTGACGATTCCTTAGTTTCTCTGTAGCTGAATAGGCCACTAGAAACGCGTTTCTTATGACGGCAGTAGGATTCCATACAGTGATAACTTTTTCAGCATATTCATAAACGTGATGTAACTTGAACCACAGTTGTGCCTGGTAAGGGAACAATACTGGCGGTAACAATTTTTCACGCAAGTACGCTAACCATTACTATTCAATATACCTTTTTAACATGTCTTAAAATACTACAAATATTACATAAGATTTTATTAACTCGGACAAATATTCGAGAGCATTATTTAACGTTATTGTTATTATAGGATTATTGTTGTATTTAACGTTGTGTAACTCACTTATGATTGCACACGGCAGTCTACGTATTGACGCTAGACGAAAAACTACTCTGCTTCGTGGTACTTCAGTTTTATCTAGGTTTGTTATTTCAACGTGTAATATTAGTAAGGTGAAGGTCAAAAACTGTTAGTACAGTTTTAATTCCTTTAAGATGGCCCTTTACTTATAGGGTCGTGTTATTAAACTGGTAAGAGACGATATACGAGTAACATTCACATAAATTACTAGTTTTGATTTAAAATAATTTGTTGCCTTTGAGATTTACAATGGTTCATCAGTGTTTGACTACATGTTTTTGTACTAAGGAATTAATTATATTGACTTTAATCGTATACGCCTTTTTTTATTAACATCTATTTGGAGTAAAAGATTTCAAATTTTATCATTTGTAAGGTAAATAGATTTTTAAATTTTGTATCTTGTTTAATATATTATTAAAATTCTAAAATGACAACAAAACGTAAATCAAAAAGAACGTGGTTTGTAGGATTTTATTTCAGATATTCTGTGAATGTTACATTATCATCTGTTTACTGACAGCAACTTAATTTCCAAGTATAAACGTATTCAAAACATATTAGACTGCTTTTGCTACAGCACTTTAATGAAAAAATTGCATTCATCATAAAATTAACAAAAGTTGTTAAATTACACCAAAATTGATTCTTTACCAGTGAGAGTAATTTGTTCAACGTACCTAACTGAGTCAATTCGTGCTAATTGACTACACCTAATTGAGTTTCGAATAAACAAGTAGTAGATGTGTTATCCTTATTTTTATATTTAATTTAACATGTTTTGTAAGTTGAAATAAAACATTAAAAGGACAGAAACACAAGAAAGTATCTTGTGTCTCAATCCAGCACAACCTAAACCGATTTTGTTAGATTATGTATATCTTCGTTTCATTTTTTAATTTCATTTTTATATTAATTGAATAAATCGACAGTTCTGTGTTTATTTCAGTTCTTTAATTGCACTTTATCCTACGTCGTGATCGTCAATTGTTTACCAAATAACCTACAGCAACATCTTGCTGTATACAAATTTAGTAGGCCTACTCCAACACACACCTGATATAGTATTCAGGTTGTAAAGTATAACGCATTGTAAATTTACGCGTGTGTCAAATGGAAGACTATAAGCGGGTTTTTTTCATTCCACAATGAAATCTACATTAATTTCCCCCTGTCACTTCCACGCAGACGCAAACACACTCTGCTTTCAACGTACGCACAATATTTTACTGCCATTTGCACAAAGTCTGTGTGTTTGTGTGTGTGTAAAATGCAGGAACAACGATTGTATATTCTGAAATTATCATTTTCAAAAGTGTCAATTTATTTGCGCAAATCTACTACCAAACGAATTCATTACGAAGCCTACAGTATGTTATACAATCTACAAAGTTTATTCTATTCATTTTACTAATTGCACACTTGTTAGTTTTCGCTAAAATTATTAAGTGATGAAAAGTTGTGAATTCTAGTCTTGTCCGGAAATTTCTAAATATTTTCTAAAGAAACAACCGAATTCTAGCAGCGAGATTTGTATGACCACAATGTTGTGTAAAGTGTTGTATTACATAAACAACCCATGTTTCTAGACGTTCAACTACAATTTTTACAAAAATTATGCTCACTTTTATTTTAAAGAAAACCTTTTAAGAGTTTCAAAATATTTTTGGTTGTAGTTTTGATGACATATAAATGTCACCGATTGTTGGAAAAATTAATATTTTCTGTTATTAAGAAATATCACTTAAGTGCTCTTCAGTTTCCGTGAATGTGTATACGTGTATGTTAGTTCATAAATAGCAAACAAGTATACATTAATTATGTAAAAATACAGAATTTGCATAACGGTTGCCGTTTGAAGTTCATGGGTCTCTGCTTAGTCTCTCCGTATCATCAGCGGTCGCTTTTCCTTAATAATAACTGACCAGAATATGACGTAGTTTCCTTATTTCGTTTTCTGAACTGTGTGTTATGTGTGTGTGTTGTGTGTTGTGTGTTTTCTGTGAGCGTTACCTGTCTGTGCCTCTGTGGTTTCCCTCTGATACGGATTTTTTAGCTTTCTCTCAGCTGTAATGAGGGATTTCCATCGTGAGTTTGGTGTTGGACAGCTCAACTCAATTACTTTTTAGACGCCCAAACTGTACGAGGATAATTTTTATGGAATCTACTTTGTTCTGAGTTTTGCCCCATACTTTAAATAGCCTAACGTTTGCGAGAAAATGATTTTGGCGGGTTGAGGTACATCTCCGTTTCTACTTCCCTGCGGCGACAACCATCGTTATCAGGCGTGAGCTTCACTTTTAAGACTTTGTATCGGCAGTGCAGATTGAGAATTCCTTAGCTTCACTTTCGAAATGACGTTAGCCTATGTCACCCTCGTCGTCCCAGCCTTTGAGGAATCTCCATCACCGTCCTAATCGTCTGTTTGGATGAATCCTCCAACAATGTAATCCAACACACACACACACACACACACACACACACACACACACACACACACACACACACACACACACACACACACACACACACACACACACACACACACACACACACACACACACACACACACACACACACAACTATAAACTTTAAATTGAACTCCATATTCTTTCAAAGAATGAATTCATATGTAACCTGAATCTAATATGCGTTTTGAGGTGAGAGCCGTGTTGCCAGAAAACACGAGATAAATTTATGTATTGCTGTTTTATAAATTCAACATATAACAGAAATAATTAATTTAAAAACCTGTGTATAACTTGTAATTTTAATAAACTTTAAAAACCTAATAATTTATTATCACATTTTCAGAACCCTAGCATATGCAGTGTTTGTTTGCACAACTGAGTCCAAATATGTAAGGCCGTTGTCCAAAGATGTTGTTAGAAAACGTTTCGGCCGTACCATTACTATCATTACTGTCACTATTGTATAAAATAACATCTGCACAGTTGACACAATATACTTATATAAAAATGTATTCTGTGGAAAGTAAAATAAATAGTTACAATTGCTCTGTTAACTTGAACGTTGTGCTCATACCTTTAATATTTCTGCAACAATGCCTCTATTTTCCAAAACGAATATCCGAAAAGAATATAAAAAAGAATATTTGACAGCATGCATCAGGATTTGATAAAATGAAATATGCACAGACAATTCTATGGAGTAAACTGTTGGACGTCTTATAGGTAGCCAAAAAAATGTTTAAGTAAATGATATAAGATACTCCCACATAATCTAAATTTAATTCATTTAAAGATAGTAAAACATTTTCAGCACAAAACAGGAATATATATTACAATTTAAAGCATTCCTATTCAGAAAATTAGCACATTAAAACTAATTTACTTTAATGAATGTAATTAAATAATTATTTGTAAATTGTATATTTAAAAAACTTTCACAGCTGTATCCTAAACAAGAAGACAATAATTATTATATTTATATACTTACTTTCTTTATAATTGGCACGTTTACCACTGTAAATTTACAAGATTATACAAGATTATTTTACATTGCACAAAAATTTTAATTTCACCGAGATTTAATAGGCTACACGTTATCGATACAATACAGTGCGTGCAGCAGCATTCCTCTACTGGAGCGTGTAACGCGTCGTGTTTTGGTGAGCAAGGTTTATCTCTCGGTGTCTGAAACACAGGCATGTTACTGTCAAAACTAGATTCTAAACACACCACATAACTTACCACGACCATATGCAGACAGGTCGGTAATGTTCCAAGCATGCCGTGAGAACGATAACACAATTCTGATGAAATTGACGCGTCTTGAGGAGAAAGACTACCGTTCGTCTTCCTGCTTTAGAGTCTGTAAATCGTTTGTGAATTTTACTCAGAATAAGAAAAATCTCTAAGATAAGAGTAATTTTACTCCAAGATAAATACTAAGTACTAGACACAATGGGTTTAATTTGTTTTCTAATCATAATTTCAGCTAATTACTAATAGCTAGTTATTTGTTTCCAAGAAGTGTGTTTCAACTGACTAATAAGAATTATTACACTAACTTCTTCGTTCTTACTTGTTTATTAAAAATCTGTTTATATATTTGTTTATCAGCAATTGTTTAGCGTTTCAAAACGTTTCATAATTTGTACACAAATAGTGTTTGACAGGAAATAATTGCGGTACGTTGTTACTTATTCTCTGATGGTTACTTAAAATTTAAGATTTGCTACTTAGTTAACAAAAAATAAATTACACTTATTTGGTACTGCGTTAAGTGGATCTGTATCAATTTACTTCCACAAAACCTTCGGATAGATAACTACTAAATCACGGTTACAAATTCAAAAAAAATGGTGCAAGTATTGTCTAACGTCTAAGGTCTAGAAAAATTTTATTTTGCTTTATACTATTAGGTACACACCCAAATTGATTTTGCAGGCAGAGAAAAATTGTAAATTTAACATACGCATGGGCGCAAAAAGCATTGAAGCTGTTACTGTAATATAAATAAAGTTTATATATTCGATACGCTGCCGCTGTCTTAACCCTTTTGTATTATGTTTATACCATTACACAGTAGACTATACATAGATGCTTGTGTATTAAAGTTTCCACGATTTTATCTCAAAGGTAAAAACTAACAAAATTTAAAACTGATTAATATTGAAGCACACATTTTTATTTATGACTGATCGTGTAACATCATATGGAATTAGGCTACTATTTACAGCAGGAAGAATAATCGAGCTGTAATGCTAGGTAATAATCATGGTGGTGCTAGAAAGTGAGCACTTTCGAATGTTTTATTGGTTGCAAGGAAATAACTCAAAAACCAGTCGGTGTCATTCCTGTGTAAGTTGAGCTGTGCGCGGACTAATGTCACACTCGGGTGTGTATAAAAACGTTAATTTATTCCCTTGGGAACAGACTCGTGTCTCTGATTTATAATACTACCGCTTCATTTTAATATTATATATCATGACATATAATTAAATTTCTGAAACTAGTAGAAGGGACAATTTATGGACAGATGAAATGCATTTATTGATTGATTATACATGTATAATGTTATTCCAAATTGCAGCCGCATGCAAATTAACAGCAAAATAAATGTGTATTAAAAAGGAAAGTTATTACTTTTGTACGTTTTCCACCAATAACATTACGGGCATTTACCGTAGGCTATATGTTAAAAGCACGATATGCACTGAATTGTTTTTATCGTTTATACAATTTTTAAACTGACATATAGCCTTCAGATATAAGTATAATCTATACCATACAAATAATCCATAATACTGCACTGTGTTGTAAATTACACATAAATTCTGATAGTAAAATCAAATGTACCATTTTCATGAAGCGCCTGATTCGTCAAAAGTGTCGTATGAAATTTTAGATATAACGTTATACAACGGGTGAATCATGTTTATCTCTTTATATAACGCTTTACTCGGTTTTTATGTGAGAGTCAACAGTTTGAATGCCATTTTCTCCTTTTCATGCCTTAGGCGTGCTGCGATTTTGAGAACTGCAATTCGTATTATCCTCCACAAGCAAATCGCACTTGGTTTAACTGGTTTTGGTCAAATATAGGGAAGCAAACAGTGTTACACACACTTATGTACAGAAATCGCAAATTTCAATACAACTGCTTTCAGAACCAAAACATAATCATCAAACTTAAGATTCAGACAACGTAGAAAACCATATTCACCGATATCTACTTTAGTAAAGGATGGTTCCAATGGGAATTGTTGAAAAGTTGACACGTAGTGAAGAAGCAGTAAATCGTTACGCCATTACAGAAAGTTCTACATGTGTCTCGGCTATCCCACCAGCACCAGCTGTAATGCTGTGTGCGTGCGTGATTTTGACATGCGTTAACGAGACTGTTCCCTACTTCGCCGGTCCGCGCGCACTGTGTTCAAGGCTGCAAGCAATTACGCTCTAGAGTTTTGTGTTGACGCGTAATTCTGGAATCTCAGCGGGATAAAAATATAAAGAATTCAGCCGCTTATTTTCAGTTTAAGTGGTGATTTATTAAAGTGATATTCGAGTTTACTTCCGGCGATTACTCTATGAGTTCAAGTGGTTATTAGTGAAAAGTGATTCTTGTGCGCGACTCTATTAATTCACCTTATTATTGGTGTAGAGAAATTAACTTGAATTATTGTGCGAGTACAATCTTGTTGACTAACGTGTTGATTACAAACTGTTAATTGTGATAATTAAAGCTGGTTTTTAGTGACTTAATTGGTGACTTGTATTTTGTTTTCCACTGCACCATACGACGATCAGTTAGACCGTCGTAACAATATTACTTTCTTATTGTTTACTACATTCTCTCGTCATGTATAGAAAATATAAAACTTACGTGTACATTACGTACACTAAAACCTGATCTTCCTGTGAGTAGTATGCATACTTTCACTTACAGCATACGTGTACACAATATAAGAGCTCCATGTCTATTCTAGTAATTGGTCTATAATTTACGTGCCTTTACGTGTTCTCTTTCTGCGAGTATCGTTACAGGATGTTACAGTGGTGGATAACGATAACATGAACAAGACCGAAGCCGTCCTATTTACAATTAAGTATACTTTCGCGTGCCTTAGAAGAGAGATGAATGAAAAACATAGTATTGTATATGGGAGTCGACTGAACTGGCCTTAGTAAGATACAGCAAACACGACAAATACCTTCAGGACGATTGAAGACGTCATAGCAATATTCGTCAAATTCTCGAGAAACGTACCAAACTAGCCGCATTTCACTTTTGTTTTTATACGTTATTATACGCATTTCTGCTATCGACTACCAAATATAAATGGAGTGGTTACAAAATCGCACGTTGAGTTTTCATTCATGCGCCGTGGTTTTGTCAGAATTGTCAAACGTCCGGGAAATTCGTGTTCCTAACGGTCATAATAATAACAAATACGTTACCTTTACTTACAACGAACATGTAAAATAAAACGTAACCAAACTATTTAAATACGAAACCCATAAATATTTCTAATACAAGTAACATAATTTGTAAACAAAAAAAAAACTAATTCAACAGACACAATAAAAATGAAATTCAGAAAACAGAGTGCCTCGTTTGTGAATAAAACTGCAATAAACATTCCAATAATTTATAACAGACCAAGAAAGATGGATATGATTGAGTCAATACAGAAATGTTTATTTGCAGCCATATATTTGTAAATCTAATTTATACCCGCTAACATCACTTTACAGCTAGCGGCAAAGATGCTCAGATCCCTCCCTTCTGATATATTGAACTAAACTATTTAAATACAAAGCCTACAAATATTTATAACACAAGTAACATAATTTCTAAAAATTAATTAAAATTTACTAAAAGGCCAGAGATGTAATACTTTACGTAAATCTTAACGCATGTGAACATAACAACAACAGCACACTAATTAGAAAACACATTACAATGAAGGCGATATATAAAATTTTAAATAGTGCTGTTATTAGTTTCAAACTAATCTGCATTATATCTATTCTAACACAGTATAACGAACAGTTCAAGACGCTATATAAACAACAGAAAAACCATTAACTGTTAATATAAGCGACGAGCAACTACACAAACAAACATTACACCAATCTAACTAATTAAAATCGAAGTAAAAATCAGTTTGTGTGTGTGTGCGCGCGCGCGCGCGTGTGCGTGCGTGTGTATAAAACTGTTACTGAAAATCAGAAACAAGGTAAATAATAATCTTAAAAACAATTTTAAAATTACCTACTGAATACTAAACTTATTGAAAGACCCGTTTCAAAAATGTATAAGTAAACAGCAGTGAACACCGATTATAGAAATAATCATAAACGAAATAATCTAATGAGAAAAGAAAACACTTTTTATTTGTATTTTAAACAAGTTTTTATATTAATTTTATATTTACATAAATTTAGTATATTATGTAACGACTTGAATCTGTTGTAACGATAATATCAAAATATTAAATAAACTCCTTCTTTATGCAATGAGAGAGGCAAAATACTTTTAAAATCTCTAGCTACGAGCCGTAGATAATTCAAAGCAGAATGATGCTTACGCAGTATGACTAGATTTATGGTCGGATTAAATAAATTTATACTTTTCCTTTCCTCTCGACCTTTCTACTTTTTTATTAATTTACTCAATCTCTTCATCCCTCATTGTTTTATTGTTTTCACTACTACAATTTAGGTATTATTTAATTAAATGATAAAGCAAATGTTGTTGAAATATCTGAATTGAATGAATCTCGTCTGTAACTGATGTAATGATGATTGTACGTCCGTTATATCTTTCTATATAATATTATGATATTATTCAATATAGTCTACTTTGCAAGTAGTGTATTGTGTTATTGTCGTTTCAGTTTGTATAAAACAGTTTTATACATATAAATAAATATATGATGAAAATAGAATTTGTAAAAATAAAGTGTCTTTCTATATACATGACGAAACAGAGAAGTGTAAGAAATACAGAATTTGTTCATATGTGTTTATTTTATAATTGTAAAATACATTTGAATGTCCTACACTACTAAATGTTTGTATTTGAGTATTTGTCGAAAAGGGTGAAAATACGTTTAACGAAATGTTTAAACTAGTCGATATGCTTGGAATTGATACAAACAGCTCAGCACGTAACAATTCAAAATGCCATGCGTACAACCCATCGAAAAAGCATTTATTTATTACCACAGCAGATCTATTGACCCACCCACCCTTGTCTACATGACGGCATTTAGTGAGGGGTCACACAGCAGAGAGTGGGAAATTTCCAGATTATTTCTGCTTTAATAACTCTGTGTAAATGACGTTGTCATGTTTCGAAAAATTTCACGCAATGGTGTTACATATATTTCAACACGAATGTTTGAACGTTTGTAGGGCGCTGCTACAACAACATTAACAACTTTATACAAAGTATATAGCAATTCTGAATATTGAAATCGTTCAATCAGCAATCACGTTATAAAATTTCGCAATTATACAACCGTTTGAATTATTACTAATCATTTACGTCATGTGGTACGTTATTAAAAAAAAAAAAAAAAACAGTATCGTGGTACTTAGTGCATCTTAGGAGGCCAATGAGTGTGACGATTGCCAACTAACTTAAATGCCCCGGCATCAATTCCTGAGCGCACCATTAAATGACGGTACGTTTTATAGCTCTCAGCTTACTGTGTCTGGTGAAATGAGTATTTGTAATAATAATGGTGGTACCCATCTTGGGTTAATAATGGTGGCTGAGACATAGTCCTGGCCACACCGTCTTCCACGTTTTCCCAACGACTTTCTTAAGCATTTGCTTCTTTTTATGTTTTGGGGCTCGGAAACTAAGGCCTTTAGCTCAACGGTGTCCACCAGAAGCGTTGCTCGACAGGATGTTTTCTTCTCACCTACATTTTAGTTGACTCATCGAAAGAGCGAGTTCGTACAGACTAAGACGCAAAACGACATTTTCAAAGTCTATAAAGTAATCTTGCTGGTCTTAGGGACGACAGAGTTCTGTCTATCGCTAACTGTTCGCTTCCGAGGTCTTCTTTCAGGATAACTTTCAGTTTGTGTCCCTGCCTGAGTTCTGTAAGAGCACTACATTCTTCGATTATGTGTTTCACTGTAAGTGCTCCGCCACAAGTCCAGACGGGTCGTTCTTGTCCTTGTAGGAGGTACGAAGACGTCAATTTCGTGTGCCCAATGCGCAGTCTCGTCATGCAAACTTGTTCACGATGACTGCGATCACCTGCTACTTGTCATTTACGTACGCTCCGCTTCACGGCAGTAAGTTTGCTCTGCCATGTGTTCCACATCTGCTCCCACACATTAATAATGGTGGTTGTGGCAGCTAGTTTTGCGACGTCAGGTCGTATGCCAATCGCATCGACTCGTGGGCTGTCCGAAGGGTTTCGCGCTGCAGTGTCAGCTTCTTCCTTACTTTCAATAGGCCTACCTACATGACCCAGACACCAAACAAAATAAAAGATAAGCTAAGGTCTTCTAACGCATGGGATAACGCCATTATCTGCTGTGCTTGGATTGTCCAAGGCAGTTAGACAACTCTGTGAATCCGTACAGATAGCAAATTGTCTTTCGCTTCGGTGTTCATAGGAATGAAGAACCTGCCATACCGCGTATAGATTAGCAGTGTAATACACTTGCCGCCTTGGGGAGAGTTCAGGAGCGAGGAGTGAGAGGCGCCCTCGATAACAAACGCACTACCCACTCAGCTCCCTATATTCGATCCATCAGTGTACACAATGGGGTGTTCCTCGATGTATTCCTCAATTACTGATCTAAATAGTAGTTTCAGTTCAGTTGGATGGTACGATTTCATGCTTCTACTGTCCGGGTCCGGGTGTCTCCCTCACTTTCCACAGAAGTGGACACAGGACATCGTTGTTGCCGAGAAGGAAAAGGCTATGTTGTTAGCCTTTACTACCAACTTGTCTACAGCGTCTTGCATTTTATCCTTGACCATTACCGTTGCTTTGGTCAAGTAGAAAAGAGCAGGGTCTTCAGCGTACAAGCACTTCTTAACTGATGTTTCTATACCCTCAAAGATCCCGTTGATACGTATAGTAAAGAGTATGCAGCTCAACGGAAATCCCTGCGGTACTCTATTTTCCAGCTCGTGTGGCCGACAGTGATTGTCCGACCCGAATACGGAATGTCGTGTCTCTGAGAAAGCTGGAGATAAATTGAGGCAGGTTTTCCTCTGAACCGCCAATAATGTAGTTGTTGCTCGATTTTGAATCTACATGTTTTGTCGAACGCTTTCTCCAAATCGATGAATACTGCAACCATGCGTTTGCCTTCAACAAAACTGTTTTGTACTGCGTTTTTCAGATACCCAAGCTGATCAGTAATAGAATGATATCTCCAGTACCCACACTCGTGTGTGGTCAGAAGGCCGTGTTTTTCTAGACACAAGGTAAGCCGGTTGTTTACCATCCTCTCTAATAACTGTCTTAGATAGCACGTCAAAGATCCTGCTCGATAGTTCTCTGCTTTCAGGAAATCCTTTCCGGCCTTCAGAAGCGGGATGACGATCGACCCCTTCCATGCCTTTGGGTACTCCCCTTGCGTCCATATGGCGTTATATACTCCCAGTAATGTAGCCTTAGCTACATCGGGCTGTTGACGTGTCATCTTGTAAAGAATATCGTCCGGTCCCGCCTCAGTACCGCCAGCAGCGCGGACAGTGAACTGTAACTCCCTAATCGTGAAAGGCATGTTATAGCTCTTGTACCATTTACATTCGTAGTCAAAGTCGTATTCGACTTCATCTTTCCTTCCGAGGAAATTGAGAGAATAACTTTCTGTACTACTGACCTCGGCATATCTCGCAGCCAAAGTGTCAGCAATTCCATCGGTGTTGCAAATCAATTTACCATCGTGCTCTATCGATGTGATTGGCTTAAACACTGATGTGCCAGCGATTGGTCTGATCTTTTCGCATACTTCTGTCACTGGGAACGACCGTGTTATACTTGACACCAGGTTTCCCAGTCTGGATGAACGACCACCAGTTCGTCGGATTTGCTCTATAGCTGCAGAGGTGATAGCAGCGGTAAAACTGTGTACGTCTTCTATTTTCCACAAAAGTTAGTTGATTGCACAAGCAGTCTTGAAGCCCGTCCAATAAGTACCGTCTACGCGCCATCTTTTCGGCGTGCGTCTAACGCTCTTTGACATACGCGTTGTTATCATCGTATGGAACTGGTCGCTCTCTATGACAGACATGAAGCGAAAGATTGTTATCCAAGAAAGTACCAACTTCAAAGTCGAAATGTGTGCGCTCGCCTGTGTTTAAAATGACAAGCGCATTGATTAGCAAGATATACTCACTTCTTAATCCAGCGCTTATCATCCTAAACCAACCCCAAGAGGGACTACGAGCGTTACGTCCTCGTCAAGAAGTAATGGAGATGGTTGCTGCTTGACCAGATCCAGTACATCTTGTGCTCGTCACTCAGACTGGTAAGTGCAAGCAGCAGATCGTCATCTCCAGTGGCTCTAGTAAACTGATTGCTACTGCTCATCGAGTAATAGCAAGCGGAATACGTCTAGCGGGATATGTGTTGCTAAGAAATGTATCATAGCCTCCCCTAGCTCTGATGTTTGGAGTCACGCCACAGCGAAGTCATATCCCCTCATTTAAAAACGTTCTTCCGGCCTCAAATGCGTTTCTGCACACTTTAATTTATGCCTGGACAAAAGGGTTTTCCTTTCGCAATAATGTAAAATGACACCGTTTATATTCCACTGAAGCATGTCCTCCATGCTGGACGTTGAAAAATCAGTCACTACGGACAGTGCTTATTTTCTAGGCTTCCATTTCAGCTATCCTTTCTTCTACTTTGTTCGCAAACTGCCGAGTTCCACCAGGTCACCGAGGTAGCTGAGATCGCTGTCGTAGGCAATCGAGCTGATCTCCAATCCGGAGCTCATCTCCTGGTCATCGGTGATAGGTTTTATCCATTATTTTTTTAATGTAGTCCTCCTTAGTGCATATGGGAGGACGGGGCTATGGACGGCGGTATATCCTTCGTCTCGGCTCCACTGGAGATGGCTGCAGGCGCAGCCACAATGTTTATGCCCGCCCTTCTTGGCGGACGAAGTATGGATTTGCTGGTACATTCATCAACACTATCCTTTCGCACCTTTTGCGTGTCCGTCTCAACCGCACTATCTTTATGGATTCCTTAATTTCTTTACATTTGAGAAAAGTCACGCTCGACAAACTGGTTACTGAAGGTAATATCTCTCTTACAATAGGGGCTGGTGACGCTGTTGATTTGATAGCCTGTGAATAACTGATTTTGCCCTGGTTGGCTGGGCATACGAGTTTCTTCGCATCGAAGTAGTTGAGTTTTTTCAGTGTAGGTCTACGTACTTCCTGAATAGCTACCGCTTGCTTACAAACGGGGTAATTGAGGGATATAGATAAATGTTGACCACCGCAATTGACACATGTCATTGGTTGAGCACGGGGATCGTCACAATGAGCCGACTTCCCACAGAAGCTTGACCCGAGGTGTTTGCCCGAAACGGAAGCACTGAAAACATTGCATCGGCTGAGGGACAAATGCTCTCACACTCAGGGATAAATGGCTGCTTTCATCTTTTCCGGCAAAGTTGTCCTCTGGAAGGTTAGGGGCACTGGACGCAGATGGAAGCGTCTGTCCATCCCTTCTCACCGTTATTCTCCGACATGCGATGGCGCCTTGTGGGGTGTGCTCAGTTGCAATTTCTTCCATTGGCAGTTCAGCAGGTCCCTGCACACTGCCACCCATCTTGTGGTGTTCACAGTGGTTTGAGGAACTACTTCTACCTCTCTGTCCCCTATCTTCTGCAGTTTCAGTAACCTCGAACCCTGTTGATCGTTTACGATCTCGACAAGCAGCCAACCTGCGGCTTGTGATGTCCTGTACGCTGTACCGGTGCAACCGGGGACAGATTTTTCAATAAGGAAGGGATTCACCTTTGCGAAGTCATCTTCCTTCCATTTCACCATCACATACTTCGGCACCCCCAGTAGAGCGGTAGCCGATGTCACAAATCTTTCAGCATTAACTGAGGAGAAATGTCTGTTTCCCTTCTACCTCCGAGGGAGGTTTTTTCTGGACGGGGGTTTATAGGGGAACCCTCAACCCGAGGATTATTTTGAGAACTTTCAATTTTGTTCTCACGAATACCGAGGAAGTGACAGACCATCTCGGCAGAGCCCTCGAGTACCACGGCTAGGACTAAATAAAACAGGTGCGTCCTCGTGCACTAAGGCCATCGTTCGCCATCCACCCATTGGCACGATTGGTTCCACTGTTAGTTATAGTGTGTTTTCAAGCAGTACTCAACAACATTACTCTGGTTTTCACAAGGGTACCGGTGCCCTGTTATTGCGCTAAAGAGTAACATCTGTAGCCCTCCCTCCACGAGGTCAAGTTGTTGTAGACCGGGGTTATAGGTTCGATTTCTGGAAGCGCATTATTATTATTATTATTATTATTATTATCAATAGGTTATTATTATTATTATTATTATTATTATTGTCGCAGTAGTAACACAGTAATTATAGTTACTTTTTATATTAATTATAGTTCGAAAACTATATGCAATAATTATTGAAACTTCAATTTCGGTGAGTTTTGGCAATATAAGGGTTTAGGAGAGTAGGTATATTATGCTGTTTTTGCATTTACTTACTTACTGAACAATTTTTTTTGTGCATCTCAAAGAAAACACTATAAGATTCACAGTTTCCGGTAGTAGTCTAAAGAATATTAGTACCTCTAAAATTTGGAGGTAAAATGTGTTTATTATTTGTTAACTATAATATTGTTACGCATTTGCGAACGTTCTTTAACAACTCAGGGTGTGGTTCTACGCGCTTCTCGACTAACCCAGTGTACCTCGTCTATATTAAGGCCGTCCACTCACGTAGCACAAATCTACTTCCAGATTGTTTAAGAGCACACTTGAAATACGCATTAGCTGGCACAACGCAGTAAGGATGGAAAGTTTATTCTGGAACACTTGCGAGACCTACAAAAACCACAGCAGCTGGCTTTGTCAGTCAGTTTACAGTGAGCAATTTCCTTATCGCGGATCGAATGGTTGTCGAAGTATGGTGAGAAGTGATTACTGTGTTATATTTAGTGTGAAACTCTATTACTTGACATTATTGTTGTGTGTGTACAAATTTAACTTGAATTGTTGTAAGAGACTATCTTGTTGATTACAAATTATTAATTGTGATTAATTAAAGCTGGTGATTACATTGGTGTCTGTATTTTGTTTTCCACTGTACCATACAATGATCAGTGATACCGTAGTAAGAACATAGGGTAGCCTATACGAGAATATTCAATCAAAAGATACCACTCGCTGGCTGATTTCAAACAACAACCGCCATGTTATGAATAACGCATAGCAACAGTTAGTAGCTAACTTGCGCGTAACAGGTAAGCGAAGTGATTGCTAATTCAAATTATAATAGGTGTGTGATAGATACAATTATGGGGTGTCACTAACCCTTGAATACTGTACAGTGACTGCATCAACAACGCCAGTAGTTAGCGTGATCAGTACGTTTTGAATGTTTTGCAATTGGAACTACGAAACCTGTTTACATCAATTCTTCATTACATTAAAACTATTTAATTGATAACTTCGTATTTACTTTGTGTGTGTGGGTGGGTGGGCGGCTGGACTCGCGTATTTTATTGAATATGTAAAGGTAGTGTTGATCATACCGATTAGAAAATATTAATGTTAGGTAAAAAAGTAACAGTAAATCATGAGGTGTGTTTACTGAGGTGTATTATATACACTAATTACTAGTATAATAGACGTTACTTTAATAAGATTACATGTTATAAAGAATTACCAGAATGAGTACTCTTTTGTACACACTTCTCTGTAGGTCAATTATGAGTTACTGTGTTAATATACATAGGAATGTTTATATACCCCATAATTTGAGCATAATATAAAAAACGTTATTTTTAACACAATGTTAAATAAATATGTTTTCATGCGTTCAGGCGCGATATTCTTGCTTGCACACACGCACGCACGCACACAAGTACTAACACATAAGTCGTTAAATTTCACTACGATATAGGCTTAGCCAAGTGCCACGTGATTTCGTGAAACAGAGAAAATGGAAAAATTAGGGTTTGTAGATAATCTTACACTTGTACAGTGAAGATTATAATGTTTCGTATTTTATAATGGTGGTGGCTTACCCACATTCATTATAAAAATTAACGTAATAAAATATAACTCAATATGTAATTTCGCTGTATTTTTTTGTTATTAAATTTTAATTTGAAACACATGTCAAAATAAAATAATATCCAGTGTGCAATGAGATCCGTATGTTCAGACAACATAGCATTTTCCTGGTCATGAATTCGTGATACCACGACATTACTGAAGCTTTTTACATCAGGAATGAATGATGTAGTGGCCTGAAAGATGTTTTAAACACAAACTTTTCTGTAGTCACAAACTTATGAATCGTGACTACAGGAAACGTACGGTCGTGTTTTGAAATCCCAAGATTTTTACAGGATTGTACTCGTATGTAAAGGATTCGCATATATGTAAAATAGTGTTCTCAATAAATATTATCCTATATACAGAACGAGGCAATTACAATGTCCAGTACATTCCAGGCTAATTCCAGATAGCATTCCCTTTAAACTGTAAATATGACAGTGACTTGTTTATATATGTGAGACATCCAGAACCTGAGAAAATTCAAAACACCGAAAACATGCTGATCATAATTTCATCAATTTTGGTTACGTCATTGTATTCAGACTTAAGATGATGCTAATAAAATATTATTATATGCTCTCTCTCTCTCTCTTCCTCACTTTGTGTGTGTTTGTGTTTGTGTGTGTGTGTACATAAATATTACGAAAACTGAAGTAACAATTTCTTTTAACTCTAGTTTAACAAATGACGGAGAGAGTGCCGATTGTGTGTTTACTAATTTACAAGTAGTAATAAATTTATAAGTTTCCACAAATTGTGAGGAGCTTAAAAGTTTCTAAATAACTCAATCTTTCGTAAAGGTAAAATTGCAAAATTATTTACTACACCGATTTTGTTTTACCTACGTCGCCCAAAATTATCTTTTTACGTTTGCTGTCACTGTGTTGCTAGAGTTTTGATACCATACAGAGGGGTGTCGTTTGTCATGTATACAGAAAAAGTAGTAGAAAATCGTAAAACATTTTGCAATGAGAAATATGAACCTTAGAATTACGAAAACTATGAACCTTATTTTATGAAAAGATACAATATATTAAAAGTAAACAAGAAACGGAAAGTATGATGTAGACTTCTCAGTGCGAAGAAGAGGAATAATTCTGTATAAACCTATTTTACTAAAATACATTGTATATATTAGCAAACGACTAATTTACATCAACATTCATCGCGTAAATAACTTTCGTTTTCAAAATATATTTAATATATCAGTCAATGTGGTGACGGGCCCGAGGCTTAATATACCCAAGCCCATATTAATTTCTATTCAGAGATTCTTTGAAAGCAATTTTCATTTCTCGGAAATCTTAATATTCTAATCTTGATGCTTACGTGTTCATTCTTCTGGTGACTGAAACGGCAATCAGTTCACTTCTTTTGTACTAGTTAAATAGGCGTGTAAAATGTGTCAGTGTGATACAACAGGCACATAGTAGGTAATTGACTACACTTATCTTTGGATTTCCTAGTTGAAATCAATATTAGCGCACGTTTCAAACAGGCCAAATAGAGATAGGCCTACTGGAGCTACAGTAATTAATTAGTGTTTCTGTTGGTGATGAGCAGTAAGTGATACCTAGTAACGGGACATAGGAAAAGCTCCGAGATGAGTTTCAGGACGAAGAAATAAATAAAGAAAGCAAATTAGAATATTGTGTACGTCTATATAAAATGGTGAGAAAAATCTAAAAATTATTACACAGAAACAATTGTTACAGATATATACAAATATTTAAGACAATGTTAGAATATAAATTGTCTTAAAATACAAGAGGCGCGTTTTTCGGTAATACTAGTCAATAGACAGAAGATGCATACAAACGACAAATGTAGACCACATTCGTATTGAGTTGGAATCAGGCGCGGAGCAAAGTAGACGAGAAAGCTTCTGGATCTGACAAGCGTAATATTAAACTATTAAGTATGCAGAGCGCGAGACAAAATATCGACTGCTTGACATTCTGATCCAGGGTTCCCAGACAAATTCCTAAGCAGCGGAAGGAACAGTTTGATTGTTCCAGTGCAGAAGGTGTTCTATGAATTACAAAGCAATAAACATCGAACACATGATACTAATTTTTTACGATGATTGTTATCCATGTCGGAATTCGTTTGTGCAATGCAAACTAATACAAATTTTTTAAATTCTGAGCTGGTGGTCTGTAACGGTAAAATGGTATTATTTGACTTTTATCCTGAAACAAATTATTTTGAGTATAAAGGAATGAAATGTTTGATTTAAAAAAGAATTAAATTAGAATTACCAAAATTTATATAAAATTGCGTAAATAATTAAATAATATGTAACATTTTATAAACAATCATTGCCTTAAAAAGATAAATCATTATTTAAAAATTGAATTTTTACACATCATTGTACATATACAGTTAACAGAGAAATTTCTCACAAGCCTATAATCATAGATATCAAGCACGCAATATAGGCCTACTTAAAGCACAAATTGTTAAGTGACTTACTGAAGCCAAATTGATTCCACCAAAGTTTTTATTACTATAAACAATTGGAACTGTGTCATAAATATTTAAAGAGTCAATTATCTGATTTAGTCAATTAATTTATTCTACCAGAAAACCTAACCAAACGCTAACATGAATAATTCAATGTGTGCAAACGTCCTCTACAAATTTTGCTAGTGTTCGTTGTTGAATCAAGCTGTTTGTTCCAACAAAGCAACATTTATCAACGTTGTGGCGTGTATTAGTTCTAGCCACTTTCAGCGCGTAACAAACCAACGTCATTCAATAAGTACAGTACGTAACATCATACAATTACCAATATTTATGACTTCTGCAAACCCAGTCACTTCGTTTTGTTTTTGTAAACCGCTTTGGTTTCTAATATGAATTTTAATTCGAAATAGCTACAATTTTTTGAATGTTTAAAATAATTAATGATGCAAATTTAAAATATAAATCAGCCTTTATTTCTCGGAATTACTTTATTCAACATTTGAAATATTACCGGTCTAAAGACACCATTACGGAAAATCAAAGACATCCATATACTGTATTCTCCTCTGCCTAAAACAATGAACAGAAGAGCACTCATAATATGAGGTACTACCCAAATCGAAGACTTCCATACTACTCCTGATCTCTAACTCTGGTATTGTCTCTCGCCTATATTTTATTTACTCCCCTAAATTTACCGCGTACCGTCTAAAATCTAAAAATTCTATAGAGTCTTTCTTTGTGCCAAAACAGTCTATATAAAAACGTAGTAGACTGAGAGCGACTATTAGCAATTGTTAGTGATATAATAATATGGACGTAGTAGACCAGGTCCATATTTATATCATAAAGAAATGATTACGCAAAAAGTTGATAATCACATTTGTTGAAAGGACTACTAATTGCTTTTAGAAAATATTAAATTTTCTTTGCAGTTAGCTAAAATTGAAAACTCATGTTTTCTAAACAATTGTAACAGTTAGTAAAAATTTAGTTAAATTAGGAATAATGGAGGTAGATGAACACGGAGTTATTCTCTGAAAACAGCCAGATTTACTTAAATTCAGTTTATGGAAATTGCATCACGACGCTGACCAACTTATAGTGACGTTCAACAAGTTTTGGCTAAAATAACATTTTAATAACGCTGTAACCACCGATTTCTTCTGTATATTGGTCTCATGCTATTTTCCATCTTCCCAGAGACAAGGAAACAGAAGGTCGATTTTTTGGCGGTTGTCCAAAACAAAACAAATATCGTTGGGCCAGTTTAGTCAACTCAAGGTTATGCCTACCAGAATTGGCATCACAAATGTTTTGAAAACTGCAGGAAGGTTGGCATACGTGTATTATATCCGATAAAATTACTTTGAAGAAGAAAATATAAAATACAAGTAAGTAGGGAATAATTATCAAATTAACAAAAATTACGTGAACTTTCTGATAAAACCTGGTACGCAAATTTGTTTATAGTGGTGAAATTTGAAAGTTTGAAATGAAATAAAAGAATATTTATCTTTAATATGATAAAACGTAAACAAACATTTATTTTAAGAACAAAACTGCCAAAAATCTACAATAAAAAATCGGGTGATAAACTGTTTAGCATGGAAATATACACATTCCTTACAGTTAACCCAGCCAGTTTAACAGGCAGTGAATTCACCATTGTTGCTGACGTAGTCAAAGGTGCCACTGTAGATGGATTACCGCAGACTACACGTATACCGATCGACGGCCGAATAAACTACAGCGCCTTGAATTTTATCCTTGACTAATGCCGTTGCTCTGGCCAAGTCTAAAGAGCAGGATCGTCAACACTCAAGCACTAACAAAATTATAATAATATTTATTAGAAATATTGGTTGTCCAGCTACTACTTATTGATATCTAGGTACATTTTATAAGGGGTTTTGGAATAGTTCTACTGAAGTATAGGAACACATTACGGTTATAATTACTATAGTGTTAGGTTTATTCCCGTTTAAGAAAGCTTACGTTTACATCGTTGACTGTGTTGTCGACTCGACTTTTTTACTTGCGGATCAATGTAATCCATTACTTGTTCACTTAAAAGTTCATTTTTGTTGTGGTAACAAGTTTTATGATAAGTAAAATACTTAACAAAGTAATTTTATACGCTATTACAATTTTTAAGTGGTCGTGCTTCAGTAGAACTAGTCAAAACACTGAAGTACTTTGAAATTATGACAGTGCAGATCCATAATGTATACAGCCTTCAAAATGTCAACAGTGTTTATCCAGTTTAGTGTTTATGCGATTGTGCGACTTTGTGTCTGCGTCTTTTTCTGCATGTCTGAAGAAAAAATTACGTCTTTTATCTTCTATAACGTTTGCACGCTTGTTTAGACTTTCTTTTACACAATTTGTTTCTTGTTACTGGTGGAATCCCGTACCTTATGGATTATTAATTCCGTTCTCGTCTAGGTTGTGATTCAAGAGAATGTCTATTGGGCTGTTACATATAGTTAATTTCAAGTCTTTTATAGTTGCCACAAAAATCGCAAATGTTTTATATGTTGAGTGTTCAATAACTGATTGTCATATTGTAAACATACAATAATCACAACATTGTTATACAAAAGAACAATATAAATAATAATGTTTTGTTACATTTGCTTACAGACAGTTCAAATTAAATTTCAAAATTTATTTTCAAGCGTCATTTTCTTATATTTTAGCGGTAATGTTATTCATCTCTATTTATAACACGTATTGTATCCGTTTCTGCGAAAAAATATAGCACAAAATACGGAAAAATTCAAATTATTCCCCACCTTAAAAATATATGAATAATATCATTTCTCTGAGGTAACATTAATATTTTTCTGTATGCAGTTGTTTCTGTGTAAAGTTAGAAGCATTCATAGTATCATAATGCCTGTCAAGAGACCAATAACGTACACAGTGTATCAGTAGAGGTCAATGTATTACTTAGTTGACTTTCACACAAGAAAATAAATAAAACTTCTGTCGCAGCACACCGTAACGTAACGTTTTAGCCGATATGAATATAAGTGTCTTTACTTCTACTTATCATTTACTAATGTTTATATATTACAAAAACAAAATTTAAAATTTCAAGACAGGCTAACTATTAGCTGAATCAGATTTCTTTGTTAATGCTACTAACGCTATGGGTATTAAAATAGCTTGCAGACTTATACATCGTAATAAAAAATATCGGTATGGAGAACCATACATGACTTCCATATTCTAAGATTTATATTTAAAATCATTTTCAGCCAAACAGCCAGGCTATGTCTTACCTGCCTTTTTATTGCTGTATTAAATGAAAAATATTATATTACATTAAAATGAAAAAATTATAATTTTATTGCCTGGCAACAAAATTATTTTATTTTTAACAATTACCATTGTTTCAAAAAGTTTAAATAAATTTTCAAGTACTTTACTCTTGTTAAAACGTAAAAGGTTGCTGGTAAACTACCCCTTCCCCTTAACCGATCTTCACCAAAATCGAAAGTCATTGAGACCTCTACAATTCAGGGGCGTATGCAAAACATTATTTGATTCTGTTTGAATTTGCGGCTGTTATCGTTTGCCATAGAAAATACCCTTGTTAAAAAAACGTTGCTGGTAAACTACCCCTTTCCCTCAACCGAACTTCACCAAAAACAATAGGTCTTGAGAACTCTACAATTTAGGGCTGTATGCAAATAATCTTTTGATTCTGTTTGAATTAGCGGCTGTTATCGTTTGCCATAGGAAATACCCTTGTTAAAACATAAAACGTTGCAGGTAAACTACCCCTTTCCCTTAACCGATCTTCACCAAAATCAACAGATCTTGAGACCTCTACAATTCAGGGCTGTATGCGAAACATTATTTGATTCTGTTTGAATTTGCGGCTGTTATCGTTTGCCAAACAAACAAAATTACCCTTGCTAAAAAAAAACCGTTGCAGGTAAACTACCCCTGTCCCTCAACCGATCTTCACCAAAAACAATAGGTCGCGAGTACTTTGCAAATCAGAGCTGCATGCAAAAAATTATTTGATTCTGTTTGAATTTGCGGCAGTTATCGTTTGCCATAGAAAAAAAATCTACAGACACACAGACAGACAGACACACAGACAGATAGACAGACAGACAGACAGACACACACACAGACACTTTTCGGAAAACGACTTTTTTTCATGTTTTGAGTGTAGTAGAATCAGAATCTGCAATAATCTCGAACACGATTTTTTTTGCCATCACCATACTTCCATTCCTTAAGGAATATGGAAGTAAAATAGTACGTCATAATACACAAAAAAAGAAACAAAATCACTAACAGTAACCACTTTTGTTGTGCATGATCGTTTAATTACTGCTTGGTGGCTTGGACAATTAATCGTACAGACGCTTTTATACAACCGACTATCAACCAGTAGGTTGCAGATTGTTGAAAAGAGACGTTTATACTAAACAGAGACGAAGCGTAAACATTTGCAGTGGAAACAACAAGAGTTTTAGGTAATACGGAAGAACCCTCAGCTACGAATTCGTACAAATGAAAACTGAGTGTCCATCATTCGACATGAACATAACAATTTTAAAACAAAAAAGACGTAGGAATAGAAACAGTATGAAAATATCATTTACATACCTCCAACAACCAAGTGAATCAGCTCCAACAGTTGTTTCCATTAGCAGAATTTGTCGTGTGTTAGACTTGCTACACGTCAGGCTTATTATGCAGGTACAAGTCTTTCTCAACACATCTACCAGGAAAACTTTTTTCCTCTATATTCTATGTTCCAAATGTCAATTTTAAGCTTTAGACCTACGAATTTCCGTATGACAAATTATGATAATTACTGTTGTCCGCAAATTGTTAAACACAGGATCAAGTGTTTTACCTGCATGTTTCTCTTCTGACCTATTGCGCAGTTTTACGACTCGATATCCCACAGCATCAATTGCTCATTAAAAATTTAGTATAATTCGGATACCGTAACCTGTACGTAAGTAATTCCTCGTAACAAGCGTAACGAAATGCTGAACTTTACACCTGATCACAACGTAGTTATCACAACGCGAAATGCTGAACTTTACACCTGATCACAAAGTAGTCATCACAACACAAGACAGCAAAAAGGCAGCTTTCGTGCACGCACTTCACACTATCCCCCTCTGTACAATACCATGCAATGTAGGCCTATATGCCGATCTGCTCTAACATCCGCCGCGGCTGGAGATCGCCAGAATGGGATATGAAAAAGTTATGCAGTGTTCCCTACCTCATGTACATAAAATACTAGTATTGTTTGTATCTAATTTTATAAATTATAAACTTTTTAATTTAATTTTACAAATTTTAAAGCATAAAACGCCAGGCATACTGACCACATAACACTAGTGTTATAATGAGTTGAAAATCCGTTCGGTTCGACACATCTGGTCTTCTTTGAAAACTCATAACATGGTCTTTGATATTCTCAGCAGCCGACATGCTACCTCAGCATGTAGTAGTTAATAAATTACCGACTACAGGAGATTATTTTATTTTACATTCCCTACCTTGCTTAAACCTGCGACAATAATATTAAATGTGTCCATATATTGGGTTTCATATCAGTTAAAATCTTTTTAATATAATCCGCTTCTCGTTTAGACGTTGAATGAATGGGATTCCCCGGTGAGCCTACAATAATTCTTTGCAATCAGATCAGGTTAGGAAAGTAAGATTTCAGTTTAGTAGATGGTAGTATAATTTAGCGTTTCTTTCTGAGCGATATACTTTTTTTAACAAGTTAGCGATGTAGTTTTACATTTTAAGACGTGGTGCCGTCTTAACGAGTCCCTGCCGCAGAGGATAAAAACCAATTGAGCAGTTAATAGATTTGTTATAACTTGTAAAAAAATTTTTAGTTTTTTTTTTGTCTACTGAAACACTGATATTTGTGAACCATAAATCTGTAGGATTAACAAACGCCAAATTGTTTTAACATTTGTTTACTAATTTTGTTGTTTGGTCTTACAATCTGCTTAAATAGGTACCACTTAGAAACAATCCTAAGTTTTAATGTGTGCTGACTAATATAGAAACAGGCTCAAGGGCAGTATCCTGATATAAGAGTCACATATGTTTCTTCAAATAGTCAAAAGATGTTTAGAACTCAACAGTATATACGCCATATGTGTTCTTTCACACACACACACACACACACACACACACACACACACACACACACACACACACACACACACACACACACACACACACACACACACACACACACACACACACACACACACACACACACACACACACACAAAGAGTTACATATTTTCCCAGCGACAGGTAATCATATGGTATTCATATTTATGAACTGACAATTTGATGTGTGTAGGCCTACGTTTATAAGTAGCCTGCCTAGCTATATAAATGACTAAAACCACAGTCTACTTACGGTATTTTCTATTATGTAAGTGAAATAGTATTTATAAATGAGAAAATAAGTTAATTTTAAGTAAAAATGTTTTTATAATACATAAATAAGGAGTAAGTTTGGATGTTAAATCTCTGACCACTAACACTGTTTGACAAAGCTAGTGTATGCTCAGCTAATCAATCAGCTGTTCCTCAGCCGAAACTTAACAACGTGTCTGACCAATTCCAGAAAACATGAATTATGTATGGTTGGCAATGAGGCACATATATGGTCTGCCACTTACGTCCGTTGTTCTGACGATTTGCTGCTGTTGGAAAACGGCAAATATTGTTTGTTCTTTCAAGCGTAATAAAAAATAATAATGTTCAAAATGAACGCCACTCATTACGGCTTAATACTTTCTTGAAAAATTATACACAATTATCTATACTGTTTAGATAAACAATATTGTTTTATGTTCTGTAATGACTGTAGAATTTACTATAATAGACTATGATTCTGAGTGAATATAATAGACTATGTAATATAAAATAATACGTATTTAAACACAAACACATTAACATGATAGTTATTTGCATGAAATTATTTTTACGTAGGTAGTTGACTGTATAAACCTAGGCCTATAGTCCTACGTATAAAATTTAAACGTATGATGGTAAAGAACAGTATTTACTCTTATAAATTTTCTGATCGCTGTATTGTTACGCAGGTAGCGCTGTTTAGTGCGGTTGATTAAATAACACAAACTAAACACAATAGAATTTAACAACTTAAAGATTAATTGAATATAAAACTTTTAAAGGAAATCACAAAATATAATACCAAAATTTCCTTCGTATAGCAAATATCTATTATGCACTATAAGCACGAAATAATAAAACCATTAAGTTAGTAAAGTACTAAACAGAGTCAAGAACAAATAACACTTTTTATACAACAGTTATATACTACGCTCTTTATACGACTCCTCACAAATCATAGTCCACTCTAATAGCTTGAAAATTCAAGGGAACTGACTGACTAAACACGCGTCATTTCTGACCTGTATAGGCACTTATCGATGTAAATAGTAACTTAAACACAGGGCACGGAGCCAGAGCCTATTTAAAAGACAAAGGACGTACCGGAGCTTATATTTGACGACGATGTACAACGCTTTGTATGGCTGCAGTTTATTACACATCCTATTGTCTTATAATTAGACATTGTTTTACGCAACCAACCGGACGTCGGACGTTACTGTCCCGTCGATTTTGTGCGTCCCTGTGTCATTGATCCCTCCTGTAGCCTGTTCGTCCCAAAGATGATCTTCATTTTCAAAGTTTTGGAGAGCTAAAGTGATAATACTTAGAATTTTGCACCAAATTTGTTTATCTTCTTGAAGCAACACTATTACTACCATGTTACATTGTGTTTCAATTCTGTAATTATTTTTATTACGCTTATTGACTTTGCATATTTAATTTTACAAAGCCTAGTAATAAATTAATCGTTTTCTCATAGTCTGTATAATTCTTTTTAGGTAGCCCAATATTAACTAACCAGGAAGGCATATCTCTCACAACGGTGTCGCTCATCTTGCTTCGATTAGGTCTTCTGATGGCTTTACGCTATCAAGAATAATGTGTTCGCTGAACTCAATCTGCTTGGCTCTAGGTTAGTAGCTCATTTAGCTAGAGGATGACACTACATCCTCTCATTTATTAAGGCAGTAAATATTACAATGTTACTATATACGTATACAGGCAAACGCTTATAGAATGTGCTCAGTGAGTAACGTTTTCGCTGAATGTGTGAATGCTGTGCTATCTACTAAACTTGAAAATAACGTATTCAACCGCATTATATCTTCTGGTACGACAAGTTTGTTTCCGAATGTTAAATGTTTTACTTTATCTTATTTATTATTGGCACGTCTACTTTAAAAACCAAAGGACTGAATTGGAGCATAGACGACAACTTATTGATAAAATTGTAAAGATCTTGTAGCTGTGCAGTTACATTACAAAATGTGTCCGCCACTGCTGGTCAAGATATTGTCACACACGTGCGCGCACACAAATATTTACACAAATACATAAAATCTGTTAAAGCATTTAAATGTAGTACTTAACTCTGTATTGTTTTATCTACATTATTAGATATACCTGACATTACGATACTAGATCTACATTATTTAGATATATCTACACTATTAACGATTCATTTCTCCACAGCGGTATAATAAAATGCTTTATTTGATTTTAGTTTTAGTGACGAATCTTCGAATAATTACTGCTGCCATGTTAACTGGAACGAAAACAAAATCTTTACTAAGTGCTACAAACTTCTAAGGCCTTGAAAAAATATATACTCGTCTAATACTGATTTAATAAAGAAAAATTACAGTGTTAATAAAAACAATTTGGAATTCTCGCGTTAAAAATACCGTTTTGCGATTAAAACAAGCAGCCCCAGTGTACAAACAATGTAGCTTATACGGTGAGTTTAATATATCCAATTATTAAAATCATAATTTAATCTTATTTGTTATTACAACTGCTTCGTCGGGGCACGGAGTACACAATTATTATTCGAGAGTGGTCGTTAGAGCCACGAGTGGCACCTCAGAATGGCAAACGAGGCGTGTCGTACAAACGAAGCATGCTAAATTAATTACATTTCCTCTAATCCGCTCAATTTCACAGCCTTTATCTTATTTTCTCTTTTTCGTCAATTCCAGTTTCATTTGTATAGTCTCTTTGCCGCTGTACATTAGTTTTTCACATATCTGAAAGAACTAAAATCAATATTTAAATTTTCTTGTGTATGATACTTTTATTAAGTAACCTAAAATTGTCCCCTATCTATTTTTAGATACAAGTATGGTTTATGTAAGAATATAGTGTGTCCTAGGACATTCGTAATTGTTAGAAAGTCTGAATGAAGTGTAATAGAAAGTTCTTAACATGTTATGTTACTTAATCACCGCGTGTCCTAACGCTGTTAAATCATTATATTTAACCATATTATTTGTCTTTCCGAGCTAAAAGCAGGTTTGCCTCAAATTTTATGTCTTTAGTTTAGCCACCTACAATGACTTCAGGTTATTAATGTACACGCATGATCAGTGTACTATATTACTACTATAAGGTACACATAAATTATACATTGCAAAATTGCATCTTGCAGTTGTACAGACTGGCTTTTATATACTCGGTATATAAATTTTTGAACTGCTTTAAATAAATTAACAATACATTTAAAAAGCAACTCTTTATCTAAAAATGAAACTTTTACTTGTGAACTTACTCTTTTTTTCTTCTCGTCGAACGCGTTTCGGCGTCGTATTCGCCTTCTTCACCTTAGAGACAGACTGCCAGTATTTAGTAACGGTTGTTGTATGGAAGGTGTAGTGGGGGTGGTGCGTGGAGGAAGGGGATTGGCGCGGGGATTCATATTAATGTTTGTTTTTTGTATAATTGTGTCAAAAAGTGTATGTGATTTATATTGTAATTGGTCGTTAAGTATGTTGTTTGGTTGTGTTGTGTGGTGTTTGTATATTTCGTATTGTTCAGCTGTGTTGAGTTTTCGACCTTTGGGTAAGTAATGTAAAATTTCAAGATTAGTGTCTATGTTGGTGTAACTGAGGTTTTGTGTGTGTATGTGTGTGGCAAACGCGGAGTGTATATTGTTGTTGGTTAAAGCTTTTAAGTGTTCAGAGTAACGGGATGAAAAAGATCTTCCCGTCTGGCTTATGTAGAAACTATTGCAGTTATTACAGTTTAATAGTATATACTGGCACAGGTATGTAGATGATATATTACTTTTATTCAAAGGCAACACAAGACAAGTTGAAAACTTCCACAAATACATAAACACTATACACCACTAATTAAAATTTACACTGGAAATTGAACAAAACAATAGTATAAATTTTCTAGACCTAACAATTAACAAAACTAACAATACACACACGTACAATATATACAGGAAACCAACCACAACTGACATGATTATACACAACACATCAAACCACCCAACACAACATAAACATGCGGCCTTCAACCATATGCTCCATAGACTAACTAAAATACCCTTAAATAAACAAGATTACACCGACGAACTCAACACAATAAAATACATAGCAATCAAAAACTGTTACAACCCTAATTTAATAAACACACTACACAAACGCATCAAAAACAAAAACAACAAAACACAAAATACCATCAACACAGCACAATAAATACATCACACTCACATACCACAACTCCTACACACACAAAATCGCCATAACGTTCAGAAAACACAAATACAAAATAGCACACAGAACAACCAATACCATCAAAAAACACATCAATAATACAAACAAAGACATAGACAAATATAACAAAACAGGTGTTTACAAATTAAATTGTAATAACTGCAATAGTTTCTACATAGACCAGACGGGAAGATCTTTTTCATCCCGTTACTCTGAACACTTAAAAGCTTTAACCAACAACAATATACACTCCGCGTTTGCCACACACATACACATACGAAACCACAGTTACACCAACATAGACACTAATCTTGAAATTTTACATTACTTACCCAAAGGTCGAAAACTCAACACAGCTGAACAATACGAAATATACAAACACCACACAACACAACCAAACAACATACTTAACGACCAATTACAATATAAATCACATACACTTTTTGACACAATTATACAAAAAACAAACATTAATTTGAATCCTCGCGCCAATCCCCTTCCTCCACGCACCCCCCCCCAATACACCTTCCATACAACAACCGTTACTAAATACTGGCAGTCTGTCTCTAAGCTGAAGAAGGCGAATACGACGCCGAAACGCGTTCGACGAGAAGAAAAAACAGTAAGTTCACAAGTAAAATCTTCATTTTTAGATAAAGTGTAGTGCTGTGAAAGAAGATGATGAACAATCAAGACAACTTTAAAAAGCAATGCTGTTCATAAACTTTGCTACGTATGAAATTTTAATTCTTCGATAGGCTAAAACAAGCCGCTTTATTTAATTTCGTAAAAATTAACTATATGGCTACGCTACACTGTAAAGTAATGAAAGCTCAAAGTTATATACTCCAGGACCTTTATTTTTTAGAACATTTTTTGATTTTATTGACGGTTTGAACTGTTTTTCTTCAACCTGATTCGTTTGAGAGTTGAATCACAAGCAAAGAACATGATCAAGCTCAATTACATAAAACTAAATTTTAATATCTGATCAGTTGGAACAATATTTTGCACAAAAGTAACAATTTTGTACAAAGGTTTATAAAAATGTATATAAACACTTGGTACGTTTCTCAGATTTTATTTAACTCTGACAGCTGTTTCGACTTCTTAAGCCATTGTCAAAGAGATGAGTAACACTAAACAGAGGATGTAAAAGGGAGGTTGATATCTGTTTAGGGCGTGTATTGGAACATGTGTGAGCTGTGAAGATGGAGAGGGGGGTTGCAGGAGCTAATGAAAGGTCAAGTGTCTTTCATTTATAATGCAAAATATAAAATTAACTTAACTAAATATAATCTGAATGCAAAATATAAAATTACCTAAACTATAAAGGGGATTCACAGAATTCAGTTTGTTCATTTGTTAAATTTTTGTTATTTTTTATTGCTTTTTAATTTCTAGAATTTCTAACAAATCCATTTTTCTACCTTTTTGTATGTTGTGGAGTAGTGTTCTGTTTTTTTGTATCGATGAAGTGATTGTGTTGTAAGCAATGATCTGCAAAACCTGTATTGGCTGTATTGGTTAAAATCAATTTTGTTACAGATTACACCGAGGTTTCTTCTTTGAAGGTGCGATACAAATGCCACAATACTTTTGTTGCAACGACATATCACATTCTGAAGGTACAGACGCTGAAAAAATTTCCATTTGGTAAATTGATCAATTGTTTCAAGTACAACTGATTGACATTGGATTTGCTTCCAATTTTGATAATAATTACTTTAGATGAAACCAGTGGAAGAACCGTCTTTCATGACGCTGTTTGTTTACCATAATTGTACTCTCTATCAAAAATTAAAATAGTTAATTTCTGATGTTCTTCTTTAATTGCATGTATAGTATTATCAGTGTTCCACAAAATAACATTAAATATAAATACTCGTTGTTGTGTGGATGTTTCCGAATTGTATGTTTAAAACTCAGTTTCAAAGATTTATACATTATAATATAGTCTACCAGAACTCAAGTTACATGAAGGCGACCTTTACAATAATGTGTTTCAGTGTTATGTAGACCTACATAACGACACTGAATATACTCGATTACGAAAGAAGTGAATACGCACCAGTGATGTCAAACGCTTTTCTGATATGATTTGTTGATTTCTTTTATTTATTTATATATTTATGAAACATGATTTGTTTCATAAGCCTTGCGATTAATAATGTTTCGGCACATATTTCCCTCCAAAATATTTCCAAATGACTTGATCATACCTTGAAATAATTTCCATCGTCTAGATGTTCGATGCTTGCTGGTCAGTTGATAGAAATGTTAAAGTAAAAATAATTTAAACCATGAAACCTGCTTTCCATGATACTACTGTTACAGAAATATTGTTAAATACTAGAATTTAAATGTTAAACGTTAAGTAGAAACAATTGTTACAAACTCTAATTGATGGTTTTTTATTAAAATATTTTTATTGTTTACAAAACAGTCTGCGTTTACCTGTGTCTAATTAACAAATTTCTTTCCTGCCAAAAACAGTTATTAATAGCGAAAAATATTTATTCTAAATGGAGGACCGCCTTGAGAAATGACTTTCCACTTTGAATAACATTTTGTGTTTTATTTAAATGTTTTCGTCTACTTTCTAACAACTGTCATTTCCTAAATATTTAAAGAGTTGGCTATGAATTAGTGACTCGGCGTATTTTGTTGTTTCACTAGTGGGCGTTGAACTTGTCTCTGAATATATTTCACGTCACAGTATTTTTGTTAATAATTCATACTTTTGTTTTCATCATCATCATTATTATTATTATTATTATTATTATTATTATTATTTTATATTTCTGTTTATGAACAGTTCATGTGAAATGAAGAGGAAATCACTTTTAATGGCTTACAAATCTATCAATGGGATTTCCATTCGTTATTTAAACATAACGACGAAAATATCGAATAAAGCAACAAAGCATAAATGTAAGTAAAGAAATGTTACTTTTCCAAATTAAACATAAACTTCGGTAACAGTGGTAACAGTTTGATGTGTAAAATGGCACAAATAGATACGAGAGCAATGCTACTGGATGCAAAATAATTCAAGACGGTTTCACGGAACAAACAAAAACACCAAAATAAACAATAAAACACAATTGAACGAAAATATCATTTGGGTGTTCCCAGTGACACCCAAGGAACTGGATTCGTAATAAGCTAATATTAACATATTTCAGATTGCTCTATTATATGCTAATTGAGCTTGTAATATTTTAGTGCGTTATAAGTAACTTTAACCACTGTACAAATGACGCACCCTTCCCTTTCAAGGACAATATTCAGTTTTCACAAAGATTAATACAGATTACGATACTTAATATTGCGGGTCTTATTGAATAAATTTTAGAGTCACTGCGATAGAGGCTTTGTGATTAGTAATATTGTAATGTGCATGATATTGTGTATTATAGATTGTGCGCATTACATTTGTAAAGATGAGTGGCATACTTGAATATAACATTAAAAAATCGAGTGTTAAAATGTTTCATGATGTCTTTCTTTTTATTTTCTAGTTTCCACAAATATAGAATATTATACGCACGGAACAATAAGTGTAACGCGTAACGGCAGTGACCAGTTTACATAACTAAAGCATAAACTTCCGATTACAATCTCATCACGAAAGATTTTGTATAAATTCTTGGTTCTAAAGGCAAGATTATGCATGTAGTGTACGCATATAGGTACACAAGAGCCAGTATAAAATATCAATACTTATATAACGTACTTTGAATTATTTAATAATTTTATGTAAACATAAATATAAGAAATACGATGCGTTGGCGTTAATACTTGTAGGTTACATTGGCGAACGCTATCGTTTTTGTTATGAATACAGTTTAAGCATTCGACTCATTCATCAATCATCTTGACGACATGCACACTGTGGAATTATAAATAAAATCAATACGTGTTGGTCATATTATGTGTAGCACGGTGTAAAGCGTGTTGCTTGTAAACTCGCATCACTTAAAACGTAGATATGGCGATGAGAAATGTTGAAAATTATAATGAAATTTACATTATTATGATTTATTTCTATCTAGATCTACATGCTATGTGTGTGTGTGTTTATTTAGCTCTGCGTGGTGCATGGATATAGCCTACGTGACGTTCTGCCAATATTGAACTGTAGGTCTTCATGTTGAGAGCTTATCAGTTAATACATAACCTTGTCCATTAGGCTATACTAACAATCCCATCAACGTCATCATGGATGTCATCTACTTCTACAAGAACTTATTATTTCTGTTCCCCCAGGATATACCAGCGGTGTTGCTATGCCATTTATTCTTTTGAAAGAATTTAGCTATTAATCTACACATTTTATCTACAAATTTAGCTATTTGTAGACAAATGTAGAACAGACTTACTTATCGCGACCATAGTTTATGATTGTAAAGAATACACTGTATACAAAAATTTCTTTTGAAGTCACAAAATTGTATAGTGGAATGAAAATACACCACATTTAAATAAACCTAAGTATTGAATTAGAACATATCTTTTCTTTTTAAAATTACTGAAACAATTTACAGCTTATTAAAGTAAATTTTGTGTTTATTCCAGGTAAGCTAATAATACTGTTATTCAATACACCTAACTGCAGATTTAAAATTATTCTTTCTCTTTTCATGAGAGTAGAGAAGAGACGAGATAAGATGTTAAACAAAAACTTTGCTGTCAAAGAGAGCAGGCTGGCTGCTGCTAAACAACCATTTCTTTTGTAGTGGAATCAAATCACGTTCCTCTTAATACGAGACCCGTGTATAATTTTTGTATGTGTGAGAAGTAATTTGTATTTATTATTCCGTACATGATAATGTCTGTGATACGCGTACGCTTTACGTGCAACCGTTAGTCAGTGATTACGAGAGTCAGTGTTAAATTTCACCCTAATAACAACCGTGCAGACCTCTGCTGGGATACAGTATTTCAAGATTAATTTCAACAATGGACCTGGAGCGCACATTTTCATTTACTATATTTGACTGTCTATGTATACCATATATAACTATGCTATACCTTCGGTATAATGCTTGTGTTATTTCAAAAGATTGTGGTATACATTAACATAGCCTGGACTTCTTAAACTTTACATTTAGACATAAAAGCACAAAAACAGGAAAACAGTTATCTCAGAATGCAGTAAATACGAATTAAACGAATTCACAAATTATGCATATCAAAGAAACGACTTAATTAAAAGGGAGATTATACTTCTCAAAAGCATCAAAACTGTGTATACTTTCTGCTGAAATAATTTTATCTTTTCTTGAACACATTAATTACAACAATTTCTCCAATATAGGGATTTCCCTAATAAAGATTTTGTAAAATCATGTCCTTAGTTTTTCTTAAGTTATTTAAAAATATTTTCTACTAAATTATCTTAAGTTTGGATTAAGACGAAATGATTAAGACATTTAATTAATTTCCTTATTCCACTAATGGTAACTCAGATTTGAGCGGAAAGCTTGAGGAACGTGGCTGAGCTAAAGAAACCCAATCAGTATATAATCTCATAAACGTAGCGAGCAAAAGGTTTGATGAATAAGGTTACAAAAAATTTGCAATCACGCAGTATACATTCTCCCGGTCTATATTAGCTGTAAGATTCAACGCTTTCTCGTAGAGTATAGAAGTATTTCTAGTCTCACTACTACTTATGAAATATGTAGATCACGAAGTAGAGTTTTATGTATTTTTAATTATTAATTTCAGGTTAGTCGTCTTTAACAGTCAATACCTAGAATAGTGGACAATAGCAACTACGCAATATATAACTATCACATGTATCACACATTTCCACTACACTTTCTTTCAACGTTGTTATGATATTGTTTAAACACTAGTTTTATCAAAGAACTTATTTTTTTTTATTTTACCGAGCTCTTTTACAAATCAGTTATTTACATTCGAAAAAATTATTTAATAATGAACTTATTATTAAAAATAACAGAAACCCCCCCCCCTCAACATGCACCTTAAATATGAAATTTTTGTACATTACTATACAGAATGCTAGGATTGCCTCTCAACATGCAAGACGATAATAAATAAAGAAAAATAAAACACTAAATAGCAAAAGGAAAGGTCATAATCACACATTAAATAGAACAAAGATGAATAGAAAACTAATCAATAAAATATAATTAGATTAAACACTAAAGATTCCAATAATATATTGTGTCCCTGTACAACATACCGTCCGTCAACCATAATATAAATAAAATGTCAAAAATCATAAATACAACACAACAACAGTGTTCAAAATTAACTAATAAATTAACACCACTTAACATAGCATCTAAATGCAAGTGGTTTAAATAAAATAAAATGTCCTAAATGCAACAAAATATGCGTAGACCGGATGCGTAGGTGTATCTCCTCTTTTCAAAACACTTTTACAGGCCGTCTAGTAGCTTTTCGCACTACTCAATGAATTATTTTTTAAATCAATTATTTATTGATACGTTGAACACAAAAACACTTTTCTCAGGGCAACAATGTATAAAATCAAGCATAAAACATGCCATCATCAAGACGTCCGCTTCCACATGCTAAACTCAATAAAGCTAATAGCAAAAGTTACAAAATTCATATATTATAAAAGCTTTATACATACAAAAATCATGAAAACACTTGACTAACACCTGAACAGATAGAAACATCAAACCTAAAATAATATTTGATGTGATAATAGATGAATAAACTAACAATAACAGATTAACAACGTCAACTACACGCGATAAATTCATGATGACTTCATGAGTAAGAAATTATTTCTAAGAAGGAGGTAGGCCTACCCTCACGCTCTCACCCTCCGCATATGAAAACATTGTTATGCCACAGACGACGCGGCACAACAGTGGATAGATTCGTAGAGATTCAGTGTAGATGCAATGCAGATGGCTCCGCACAAAATGTAGGTTCAGTTGTTGGAGCTATGAAGAGAGGCACAGGAAATTTTATACTAAGGGAAACGAATAGGAACAGGTGTACAATTGTGATTCTCATAACTCATAAGCAAAGTAGAACGGATGACACCGTTTACAGAATTAGGAAAATAAAATGGTTACATTATATGGTTAGATAAAAGGTGTTAGATGATAAGAAGACCACGAGACACCATGTTAATGCCACATCATGTTGACGCCAGATCCATACAACAGTGAACTGCGGCGATTTGTTTTTTTACTGCTGAAGGATGACTTTGAAAAGTTTTTAGCTGAGCCAAGTTTTCTTAATTTAGTTGAGTAGACAGACAAATGTTGAAAATTATTTTATTCATTATTATTTTATACGCACTTTACATAGATTTACACTCACTAATGTAAGTAATAAAAACAAGTTTAAAAAACGTTAAAGATTTTCACAAATAACAAACAAACAAGATAACGCCGATTCTACAGTAACAAGTTACAACACTTCACCGTGCTGAACGGTAAATAATAGAATCTCTATACTTATGTAGTTGCTGGTACGCGTGATTTGCTATACATAATGCAGAGATATATGTATATGATACACAAGCAGGAAATACGAAATGCACCCTTACTCACAGCTATGCAGTCCTGTACATTTTTACGTCCCGTTGCTTTGACACACACAACAACTACATAAAGAATATATTTTCCTTTATCACTGAGTGGTACACTTAGAATAGTGGTTTTCTATATTATGTCAGATTCACAATGCTAGTGGAAGAAACTCGCTTTACCTCGTGGTGTATACGGTCATATTCATGCTAAATGCTTGCGCGATACACAATAACAGACTGAATTCTCGTTGAAGACTCGGTCGCTTAACTTTTCGACTCGCAAAGAAAGTAAGGTAATGCTTTCCACTGTAATAATGATATTTGTAGATTTCAGTTGACAACGAAGCGTGAGGAGATAATTTGTAAATAACCTTGTTGTAGAATGTCTACTATTAAAATGTATTTTTAAAAATAACATAAATATTTTTTCGAATTCAACAACAATTATCTGCATGTGGTTAAAGTTTAATATCAGTTCTGCACACAGCACATAAAATAGATATTCACTTCCCCAAACAAAACATATTGCGACAATAGAAGCAAAGGCTGTAAGAAATAGGTTAAGGAACGAAGGTAGGAATGTATAATTAAGTTAATGTAAAATTTAAGATTGAAGAATGGCATAATATGTTAAGATGCAAAATGTTTATCAGTGCAAGAATGCAAGTTCATGTAGAAGGTTTTATATGTAAGAAAATACACATAAAATAACTAGGTCAGTAGAACCAGGATGAAGAGAACCATGAAAGGAGCAGCTACGCATATGCATTGTTATTAACTCGTAGCGAGGGGAGATAGAAAATAGACTTGTACCCTCCAACTAAGGGAACTTGAACAATTAATATTCATTATCATGGTTAATAATGTATAAATACAAATAAAAAAATATTTATATATATAAGTAATATGAAATATAAGAAGTATTTAAGATGTCTAATGATAGAAAAAGTATTTTAATAAATAAATTTATTAAACAAATTTTTTTTCTCCAAGTAGAGGAATAATGCGACAATACAAGCAAAGGCTGTAAGGCGCATACATAATATATTGTAAATATTTTAGTTAATTTCAATAGTATATAATAGACGAACAGGTGTGAGATTGGAAGCTGGTTTTCAAGCAGGAACCAACAGGCAAACATCACGCGATTACCACTGCATGTGTGTATACAAGTAAATAATGTGTGTGCGTGAAGCCTGTCTGATCCTGAAAGTTGCAATCTCATCCCTCAAGTAAATGACAAATTAAGAAAATAATTATTTTTAAGAAAACCATAAATGTTAGTGAGAAGGTAAAAACGTCTAAAAATATGTAAAAATCGGACACGAGTGCAGTGCGAATTGTACGTAATTCGGACAATCAATGCGAGTACAGTGCGATTTTTAATGCATCATAATTATACTACTAGTGTGAGCATCATGATAATTGCACATTTCGTAAGTCATTAAATGAGACACTATTTGAGCAACGTGAAATCCGCGTTAAACAGTGCGATTGGCAAAATAAAGTGCAATTATGTGAAATGAGACGAAAGTGGGGACTGCCTCACACCATGTTTTAAATGGCGACAGGCTGATTCCTGAATTGACAGGTGCAGTTTTCTGTGTGGATATAAATAGAAGCCCAGGAGAGCTAATCGCTCTCTCTTAACAAACCGTAGTCGCGGCGGTACGCTATGCCGGTCCGTAACGCGAATTATTTTTAAACTATTTTGGACAAAGTTAGATTTAAAAATCTAATATCAGTACGATGTTGTAACTGAACTTATAAAGTATCACGGTAAGGTTTTTTTTTATTTGAAGTAATAAAAACAATAAAAAAATACCGTAACGAAGAAATCGTCGGACGTCAACAAGCAGTCGACATCTAAGAACATCAACTCCTGACAGAGTACGAGAGCACGACTAGCAAAGGAAGGAGATGCAGAGGACTGGAGACGTTTCTATAATAACGGCTACAGATCCAGAGTAACATGTCATCATAGTCTACAGCAGTCAATGTACCGTGGAGGACGAGAGACGAGAGGGCATCTAGTGAGGACAAGAGGACATCCAGGAGGAGAACACCGAAGGAATCACTGGAAGACATGGGACAACTCTACAGAAATTAAGGTGACGAAAAGCCAATACATAATTTTCAAAGAGAAAGACATTGAAAGTCTCTAAAAGTCAAAACAATTTTTGTAAACATAATAATAATTATGTAGATATAAATGAAATTCAATGTCATTAATATGTAATCAATAAAAAAAAAGGTTATTTAATTATTTTTCGTAATGAACATAACGTACAGTCATTGAAATTAGTAATTGAATTATTTAACTTTTCTTGATAAAAGCACATAACACAGAGTCATTTATAGTAATAAATTAAATGTGCTAATATGATTTTTTTAAAGCCATACAAAGGTATTAAGAAAGATAGAATAAGAATGCAGTAATAACTTTTAAATAAGCACAGATTTAGACTGAGCAAGCAAGAAACATTAACATATTGACGAGAACTCTATATACAATAAATAATATAATATTTAGAATTTAAGATATGTTTGTAATGTTGACACGAATAGTAAAGACACTTTGAAATCATCGATAATGAAGATCACATGGCGTATTAATCATGATTTTCATAATATTATAATATTTTTGTTTGTTTGTTTCATATAATAAATGAAGCATATTACAATTTATAAAAAAATGAGTTACTCTTATTATAATTACACCTATACCCCAATTATTCATACACGTTGTTAGTAATGGTATAGAGAGTTTATGAGTAAATATGTACAAATTAAATTGCACAGAATGGTTAATGTGTTACATTTTGGCGTCCCAAAGAACGTGGGGCCAGTTCAAATAAAAATTGCATTGTTACATTTTGTCGCTTCCAAAGTGGGGCTATTCAAACACAAAATAGATTTTTTTATTTGTTTTATCAAAAAAAGTGTTGCATATTTTGGCGCTCCAAGATCGTGGGGCTCCACGAATTCCAATTATTTGTGTTAAATAAAATTTGTTATACATATTTTGTCGCCCATGAACATGTGGCATGATCCCCACCATTTGACTATTAAATTTTTCTTTTATCTAAATGGTTGCTCTAAAAAAACAAATAAAAGTGTGTAAATGAAAAATATATTATCTGTAATAATAATTATTTATATTAAACAGTAACTGTATGTTATGTTAATTGTTGTGTACTAAAACACAACAGGCGCTCAACGAAATAATATCATTGTAAAGGTGTAATTATAATATCAGTAGATATAAATACAGAAATAATAATAACGAAACAATAAATAAAGAAAAAATTAATAAATCGGTTCCATAAAAATAATATTCTTAAATATTATAAATAAATTTTTGTTATAATTCAACATGATGACTCCAGGAAACTTAGATATGGAGGCATGTCGGAAAATGATGTGGGCCATGATGGATGAATTAAGCACAAAACAGACAGAAAATTCAAATAAACAGACAGAAAATTTAAATGCTAGAATAGACGAACTAAAAGAATTAAATAAAAACCAAACAGAAAGTTTAGAAAATAAATTAGAACAACAGACTGAAAATTTTAAACAGGAACATAAAAATCACGGAAAGGTAGAAGAGTTACAAAATTGATAATCTTGAAATAAAACAAAGTATAATTGACAGTAATGCACAGTTAACAAAAAAAATTGTTGATACAAATTTACGCATTGACACGATCACAGAAAATGTCTGTGGAATAATTGATAAACAAACGGAACTAATATGTGAAGAATTGATAGTTGAAAATACGTTTGTAATTACTAACGATAATTATAAAGAAGTAATTAACGTTAAGGAAGAGAAGCGAATAAAGGTTAATAAAACGTACCTTATTAATAGCGATACCCCAATTGTGAGACACACACACTAGTAAGTCACATAAGATGACACATGTGAAACACGTAAGGCACTACACTTACGGAGATAAATATTACTGTAGACCTAACGAGGAACGTAGTAAATTATCTATACGAAACACTACGCAAAATTGTGGTAAGTACGATGTTAGGTATACGCACGATAAATATCAAGCGAACGATAATTATAGTATCGATAATTATAACTGTAAGTATGAAAACTACAGAGGTTATCATAAAAGACGAACGAAAAAACCGTCGACAGCTGTTTATATAGGTTTCAAACGGACTGACCTTACACAATGCATTAGTGACGAGAGAATTGTGGAACGTGCTGAGAGAATTGAGAAAGAGCGAAGCAATTGTAACGAGAGAAAGAGAGGAGATTTTGTATGGCCGAAAGGCAAAACGAAAATGTTACCATATGAACAGGTAACGTCTACGATAAATACGGACGTCGCAGCGATACAATGGAATGCGGACGTCGTTTACACGGTGAGTACAATGAATTTCCTGTGTACAACAAACAATTGTTATAAGAGGGGTGTAAGATGGAACTACACACTGAACTCAGAACTCAAGAACTCAGTACTCGAATGGAATAAATAATTATTTTTAAAAGAAAATTATATAACTATTAATTATTAATAATAAGAAATGGTATGTGTAAAAAGATAAGAGAGTATAATTAAGAAATGTCATTTATTAAGATTATGATTGCAAATAAAAAAAAAGGAATGAAATGTGTAAAAAAATAGGTAAGAAATGGTAAGGTATGTATTATCTATGTTGTTATTAATATGAAGAAATGATAAGGAATGTTATTATTGATATGTTATAAATATGAAGAAATGATTAAGATGAGCAATAATTGCTATAATTGTCAGAACGGCTGATCAAGCGAAAACTTCAACCCTAATGGAGATACAAGGACACAGAAGAAAGCGAGAGTGGAAATACAAAGGGCAGAGACTATTTAGAATTAAGGACTTCGAGAAAAATATCGTTGTTTTTCCAAGACAGTTCCTCTGTAACCGATCATGTGACACACTACAAGCTAAAAGAGTATTCTGTTACGGAAGTGTATTCCAAGGTAAGAATGAAGGAAATTATTAGCGATCAGAAAGGGAATGTTAAAGAAATGTAATAGAAGGTAATGGAGGTTAATGTAGTATATAAGTTATTTCAGAAAGGTTAAGAAAGATAAAGAATGTTCTTATAAGAAATAGGTTAAGGAACGAAGGTAGGAATGTATAAATAAGTTAATGTAAAATTTAAGATTGAAGAATGGCATAATATGTTAAGATGCAAAATGTTTATCAGTGCAAGAATGCAAGTTCATGTAGAAGGTTTTATATGTAAGAAAATACACATAAAATAACTAGGTCAGTAGAACCAGGATGAAGAGAACCATGAAAGGAGCATCTACGCATATGCATTGTTATTAACTCGTAGCGAGGGGAGATAGAAAATAGACTTGTACCCTCCAACTAAGGGAACTTGAACAATTAATATTGTAAGAAGACCCTGTATGGCTGTAATCAAATCAAGCCCCACTGTTTGGGCTAGCCACTTGGTCACCAGACCGCTGTATGCCGGTCGTTACAAAAAATAAAATGTATATGGAAAATTCAATAAAAAATAGAATTTTCAAATAATAAAATAATTTTGTTATTTTAATAAATGTGTTTAAATGAGAAACACATCTGTTTTAAAAAAGTTCTGTAAAATTTTAATAACAGGCAGGTATTTATTGACCGTCGAGCACTTCTTGAAGATTTGCACCAAGTCTGGAGTTAAATAGATTAACTCCAGGTAATAATCGATTGGTGACTTTTCTGACTGGTCCCATATCTTGTTCAGATAGAATATATTCTTCGTATTTAAGTCCTTCAGCCTTATAAATACCCTTAAATTACCCTGTGAAATAAGTAACAGATACGAAATAATGGAAATATAAAGATTTATTGACAATTTTAAATAAATAATCGATATTTTATCGATGGAGAGCAATTATCGACTCTGTCTCGGGAATTATCGATTGTGTCATACAGAACAAAATTTTATGTTATATTATATTAAAAGACAGGTTCTTTGAGCGATTAGAATTAATAGTCAGAGAAGGGTGACGAGAAAGTATAACATTAACAATTAAAAATATAAATACTATAATTACTATGCAATAGTATTTTAAATAATTCAGTATATAATATTTGAATAAATGTTTTGTCGAACCAATGAAGACTGACGTCACTGTGATGTGGTAAGCAGATTCCGTTTTCAAGATGGCCGCTACTCAGGTTGGTCTTGGTTACTGCATATGCGTCGTGTCAGAAAATTACTACAAAATTACCTTCATTAAGGTTTAAAATGTCCCCGCACTGGTGTAATATGTCTGTTAATCTATTTGGTGTATTCTGGTGAAGTGTTCTGTGTAAACTTGTGTTAGTTAGTTTATTTTCTATGTGTTCAACTTCTGCGGTTAAGTTTTCAAGTTATTGGTTAGGAATTGCAGAAATAATCAGTTGAGATATAATGTTTTACTTGTTTCTATCACTCGTATTATGGAGTTAAGTGTTTGTTTTCACTATTGTCGTGAATGTATTAACAGTTTTAGCTTTAAAAAGTGTCTAAACCGTTTAACTCTCGTTCACTTAATTCAATGGTTAAACGCTAGTACCATTTTTCTCGATTTAAAGAAAACGTTCTTTACACAACTGTCCAGCTTGATATTCAACAAAAGACTAATTAACTTGGTCATAAATCTGGCCCAGTTAATCTTTGAAAAAGTATTGTTAACATATTTCGACTTCCCATACACATGATAAAATATTACATTATATATGGAATTTATCTATTTTATTCCTCACTTTTATGAATTATTAACCTTATTATTGGTTTAATCATCTCATTCCCTTTAAATTGATGTATTATAGTCCATATCTGTAGACATTTTGTGGAAATTAACAAATTTCTTTACTTTATGGAAATATAGGCTCAAAATTGGATTTCCGTCTTTATACAAAATTCCCTCCATTTTAAATATTATTAATACTATTATAATAAATTTTAATTATTCATATTCCTCTTCCTTTCCTTAAATACATATAAATTACACCTTTGAACTGGTTTTTTGTGTTAATCTGTAAATTTGACATTGCTCTTTAAAACTAATTGATTTATATATTTTGAAAATTTACAAAATGTTAAGGTATATTTCCTTATTATCATTTTAATTCATAGGATCATTCCTAGTAGTGGTTAATTGAGTTATCTTATATAAATCTTGGTAGTTTACAGGATTTATTAGTGAATTATACTAGTTTATATTGGTTCTGTGATTTCACCAAATGGCCTAGATTTTAGAATTTTATATTTCTTTCTTTCTCAAATAATTTAAACTTAATTCCTCCTCTGACTTTACATAATTACAATTATATGAAAATAACATGATTTGTAACTTATTGTGTTGTGTAGTAGTTAATTAACACTACAGTTATTAAAATAAATAATTATGAACATTGTTTAGCAATCTGCACAATTGAACATATTGCAGATATGGTTTGAACATATATCTTTTAACTATTTTTGAGCTAACATAGCATACCTATTAGAACATTATTAATGGTATGTTGGCTATTATTTATCAAACATAATTCTTTTGAAAACACATAACATAAATCTTATTTTCTAATAAACCTTACAAATACATTTATTAACACATTGATTCTAGGACTGTGAAATAAACAGTCTATTTAAACATTTTACACTTATTAATACTATATTAATACCAGTCCTTTCTGGTTTAAACCATTATTATTGTGATCCCCTACATCAGTAAATATTAACTCCCATACTCTATTTATTATCATTTTTTACAAATGTCTTGTAAATAAAGATCTACATTAAAATAATAAAATACTGGAAATCTTCCATTTTATTATTTTATTATGCTGTTTATTATTAGATATCAAAGTTGTGATATAGCATACTGATAAGTTAAATAAATCTAACTTTAAATATCACCAACTTAAATCTTAAGTTAAATATCACCAACTTTAAGTTTATTGCATTTTTTAAAAAACACTTACACAAATTCACTTACACTGTTGGTTCTGATATTTTGAGTCTTATTATCTCAGACCAGACCTTTAGTAATCATGGACCGTTAAGACTAGTTTATTTTCTTTATTACACAATAGCTTTAGTCGGTGCACTTCTTATAACGCTATACAGCACTTTAGTTTTCTCAATAATTACATTTTTATAGGATTTTGGGTATGTTATACTTTCTTTTGCATAGTTTTTGTGGGTTTGGGGTTGATAGTAGTTTATATAATAATAGGTTTTACTACGGTGTTTCTTTCATACGATTTCTTCCTCTCCTTCTGTCTTCTTTCTTGTCCTTCTTCGTATCTTCCTTCTGGTCTTCGTTCTTGTCCCTCTTCTAGTCTTCACTCTTCTAGTCTTCATTCTTGTCCTTCTTCTAGTCTTCATTCTTGTCCCTCGTCTAGTCTTCACTCTTCTGGTCTTCCTTCCTCAGTCTTGGGTAAACCAAGGTACTTGGTGTTATCTCGACCGAGGTTTAGTTTGGAGTATTTAATTTATTCACTGAACTGACTTTATTCTTCTATACAGGTTTCAGGGTATTGTTTTCTTCCTGATCATAAACTTTATTCTTCCCTCTTCTTGTTTTTGGGGTATTCTGGTATTCACCACCCTTTAATTGAGTCTCTTTTTTCTTGATATGGTTTTATATAACTGGTTTACTGCTCTGAGCTTCCTGGGTAACTTACTGATATTATACAATGAGTTGATGAGTTGCTTTGATACTTTCTTTGGTTTTTAAAACAGTGGTTTTTATATATAATGTAGTGAGGATTTTTATTTTATTGTGGTTCATTCCTCTGATTTATTTAAATGTCATTCAATATTATTATAACATTTGTTGGTGTAATTAAACTTTATGATTTCACATGACTTAAAATGTAGTGGATTTTCTGTCACGCTACAGAATGCCCTTCTCCAGAAGTAATTTTTTCAGACTATACTTGCTTTGTCTGAAACAATTGCTTATGATAATTATTCAAGGTTTGTTATTATTTTGGACTTCCTTCCATTTTAAAATTTTCTTATTTATATTTGAGTTTTTATCATTCTCACTTGATCTTCCTTGATAGTAATAGTCATCTGAGTTTCATATTTATTATTTCATTTTTATATTTCTTCTTAGTATTTTCTCCTTGGAATATTTCCTCCCTATCGTTCCCTACTTTTGTGAGCTGGTTCAGTTCAGAGAGGCACTGTACGCTACTTTCCTCTGCTGTCCAATACTTCACACATATTTGAGTACAGAGGCAAATCATCTCTGCTCAAAAAACATATTAATCCTGCTGGAATTATCATCAGACAGATTAAAAAATTATTCAGAATAGTACACATTTGTTACTATTTAAAAAATATCTTTGGGATACTTCACCTATTACTTATTGTATTTCTCAGAGATTTTAATATTCCTATCTCAGTTGTTCTTCATATTCATTAACTGGATGTTTCTTTCATTTGATATTATGGTAGGAAGCTCTTCTATTATTACATTATTCAACTTTTCTTATCATATAAATCCTTTGGTTATAATTTCTTTATTACCTTCTGGTTTTTTCATTATAATCTGCATTATTTATAGTACCATATCTGTATGACATTTTTCAGACCGTTTCTTTGTTCTTAAATTTCCACTTGTTCTATTTTCTAGAATTTTTATAACTGTCATTATCATAATTGTCATTTAATTCATAAATCATTTTATATTAATTCGTTTAATTACATATACGTATCTTTGACATTATTCTCACATTATTCCTGTCATTGTTATTATACTTTCGAATGATGGTTTTTTATTAATTTCATAATGAGGTCATGATTTCTCCTCATACCACTTCAAAGTTTCATTCTCTCATAATTCCAAAGAAGTTTTTGTACTTTATTATATTCAATCACTCAAATCGTATTAAAGAATTTTTTCTTTTTTATTTCCTTTAGCATCATTTTATGGAAAGGTTTTTACTCTTCATATTGAACTTAGACATGATTATACTGTCTAGAATTATTTGTTTTAATTCTAAATCTGTCTCCTTTCTTCATCCCATTATGATCCTTTGTTACCATGGTAATTATCTTCTATGCTTACCATAAATATGGTATGAAATCTCATCAGTTTATCTCACCATAGTGTTTTATTTATAATTGGTTGGTAAGTTGTACTTATACTTGGTTTGGGAAACTTGATTTATACATAATTCAAAATTCACTCTTCTTATATTATTCCATAAAGTTTTCTCAAATAATTTGTATGTAAGGTGGGCTTACATGTGTTTTGGTTGGTTTTATTTTTCTAAATTCTCTTGGTATTATTGTCAAAATGTTTCTCTTCAAATAAATTTTTAGTAAGCTGTCCTTACTTGTTTTTTTTTAACTTTAGATGGGTTTATTTCTAAATTCTCTCCTTCTTTATTATTATATTATAGCCATAAAGTTTTTCTTCAAATACTTTTTTATGTAAGGTGATCTTACGTATTTTAGAATTTTGGGGATTATTTCAAAATTCTTCTTGTTATTCTTCCTTCAAAATGTTCCTTCTCCAATAAATTGTATGTAATTGTCTTACATTGTTTTTAGAATTTTGTGGATTTTTAAATTCTATCTTCTTCTTACATTCTTGCCATAAAATTTCCTTCAAATATCTTTTATGTAAGATGGCTTACATGTATTTTAGAATTTTGCGGATTTTAAATTCAAAATTCTTCTTGTTATTCTTCTTTAAAATATGTTTCTCTTCAAATAAATTGTATGTAATTGTCTTACATTATGTTTAGAATTTAGAGGTTTTTAATCATAAAATTTCTTCATGGATGCCTGGTTAAAGACACCCTTGACTTTATTTGAACTCATTTCCTTGATTTCGTAGGTGTTGTTGTTATTGTCCTTTGAGACGATATAGGGACCAGTATACAGGAGCAATAACTTTTTTGTTATCCCCTCTAGGGAACTGGGTAATTCCCTATTCTTCAACAACACCTTCTCTCCAACGGTATAATGGATAACCTTACCCATGCATTTATTGTATTTGTTCCGCCGTTTCTCCTGATCTTCGGCCACCTTATTACAAAATTGAATTTTATCAAATCTATATTTATGTTCTCTGGGGAACTCCAAGATATCTGCAATCTCTCTAGGGGGTTGTCTCTCGTACATTGCGGAGTATGGGGTTATTCCTATGGCAGGATGGTAGGCCAGGTTGAGGAATTCTTCAGTAGCCTCCAAATATTCTTGCCACCTTCTCTGCTGATCATGGCAAATATGTTCTTAATAGGCGCCCCACCTCTCGCAAGACTCTTTCGGCCGGGTTACTGCTCGGGTGGTATACGGATGTCTTGTATGTGTGAACCCCCATGGACAGCAGTGTATCCCGCCATCTCCTCCCCTTGAATTGCGTTCCGTGGTCGGTTATGATCGATACCGGTTTTCCGACGGTTGGGAAGTACTGGTCGATCAGGATATTAAGAACTTTATTCGTAGTCGCCCGATTCGCTGGGTATAGCTTCACGAACTTGGTGTAATGGTCCATAATGATGATGATATATTTGTATCGGTGGCGGCCTCCACTGCGGGGAAATGGCCCGCAGATATCCAGGAATACCTTCTCAAGTTTAGCCTGCGATGTTATTGGAATCATCTGCCCTTCTCTTTTCTCGTTATTAGTTTTTACGAGTTGGCAAATGCGACAGTTTCTAATATACCTCCGTACCTTCCGATTGATGTCTTTTATATAGCAGCTTTCTTCCAGGGCCTTTACCACCCTTAAAGCGCCCATATGCCCATATCGAACATGATAACTGATCACTATCTCTTTCTCGATATGGGTCAGAATTATTACCTTCCATTCCTCCTTATATAATGATGGTTTGGAAAACAGGATTCCCTTATGTACAGTGTAACATTGGGAGATTGTCTCATCTCCTGCTTCCAATCTTGAGATAATAGAAATTAATTTCGGGTCAGCTTGTTGGTGTGTGCTTAGTTGTTCTAGAACTGATTGTAGACCGGCGCTGCTGCTAAGAATATGGTACACTTTCAGGATACTCTCCTTCTCCCCCTCGAACGTCTGCTTGTCAGTGTCAACTCTAGACAATACGTCCGCGACGACATTCTTCCTTCCGGGGATATACTCCCACTTAAGGTCGTATTCTTGCAGCAATAGTATCCACCGCGTTAACCTTCCATGACTCAGCTTACATCTCTTAAGGAACGAGATAGATTTATGGTCTGTCCGGACGGTAACGGGATAACCAAGAATATATGTACTGAATTTTCCGCACGCGAATACGACACTCAATAACTCCTTTTCTGTCACATGATAGTTTTTCTCACTCTGGTTCAGAGCTCTGCTGGCAAAACAGATTACAAGATGCTCGCCCTCCTCATCCTCTTGATATAAAGTAGTGCCGAGGCTGATGTCACTGGCATCACAATTAAGAAAGAAAGGCTTGTTAAAATCTGGATGGCGGAGTATAATGTGTTTAAGGAATTTTTGTTTTATAAGAGTCAATATGTTTTGTTGTTCATTACCCCAGATCCATTTATTTTTAGATGACAGTTGCGGCTGAAATCTGGCAGTCAGTTCGGAGTACTTTTCCTGGAACTTGCGGTAGTAATTACAGAGTCCCAGGAACGACTGTAACTGCCTTCGATTCTTTGGTGTAGGAAAGTTCTGAATTGCTTCGATTTTTTCAGCCGACGGTGAGATTCCCTTATCATTTAATATGAAGCCCAAGAATTGTATCTCTTTAGCAATAAAATGAGACTTTGTTAACTTCAGAGTAATATTGTTTGCTGCTAGCTTCTGTAAGACGTGTTCCACACGGTAGCAGTGTTCCTCCCAAGTTTCTGAGGACACTAGCAAGTCATCGACGTATACGGTGGTGAATTTTAGTGCTTCTTGGCCAAGTATCTGATCCATGCAGTGCACAAAGACTGCGACTGAGTTTGCCAGTCCGAAGGGCAACCTCTTAAACTGGTAGTTCCGCCCTTCGATTATAAAGGCCAGATACTGGCGACTCTGTGGATGTAATTCCACCTGCCAGTATCCGCACACCGTATCCCAGGTAGTGAAGTATTTGGTACCGTGGAACCGTTTTAAGATCTCCTCAATCTCACCGGGCGAAGTCCTGTCATTTATGATCATCTTATTTATTTCGCGCGCATCTAAACATAAACGGACTTGTCCGTTTTTCTTAGGAGTAGCCACGATAGGACTTGTATAAGGGGAATGGCTACTCTCTATTATGTCACGGTTAATCATTTGCTCTATTTCAGCTCTTACTGCTTGCTTTCGTGATTGCGCAATGGGATAAGACTTCCGGTTAAAGTCTACAGTGTCTCGGAATTGTAGAGTACACTGGAAATTCTTCACTTTACCGGGCTCATCAGAAAAGACTGATTTATATTTATTGTGTATGTCTATTAATTTGTTCGCTTGGTTTGTTGTTAAACCTTCGCCAGTTATACCGCTCCGGAAACCCCATATCTCCTGGATTTTTTGCGACCATAAATCTTCATTGGAGGTGTCGTCTATTCTCTGTTCAATTATGGATGTTGGATGGATGTAATTGATTTTTCGGATTTGCTGATGGATACTATCGGGAACGACTTGGTCACTACCCACCAAGTTCGCCGTCCAAGTATGTCCGTTAGAAAACAGTGATAATGTTTCAGTTCTTAGATCAATGATGGCGGAATTCCTCCTAAGCACATCACACCCGACCAGTATATTAAATGGCAGACCGCTCGCCACCAAGAATTCCATGTCAATCGCTATACCACAGCTCATCACACTGGCGGAGACTTGTCTACGTATAGTTTTGTTTTGTCGGCCGGTTGCTCCCAACAAAACAATATTATTCAACGGCAATGTTGGTAAAGTTCTCCCGCACTCTTGCTGTATCCTCTCCAGTCCCGTCGTACTTATTATTGATACGTTTGACCCAGTATCGATCATTAACTTGGCTGGGATGCCTTCTACCTTGGCGTCAACATGTATAATTTCATTATTGAAGTTATTGGTGGGACTCCTGTTATCCTCTTCCAATAACTCCTGTCTGATGTCCTTCAGGTAGTTGCACCCGATAATTGTAATACGATTGTGATTATTATCATAATTGCACTCATTAATATTATCATACCCAGTAGTCAGAGGCAGTAACGGGTTCTGGTGATTTCTTACTGCCTGTGCCCGTTTAAAGGCTCGGCATCATTGTTCCTTTGAGCCATACTATTCGATGCCTCATTCGAGATGCTCAGAGTGGTTACCTGCCGATCTGTCCTATGGTCTTCCGGTCGTTCATGGTGCGACCTCTGTTCAGTGTTGTCCAAACTATTGCTCCTACGCGCCGGATAGTACCTCGGTTGGTCCCGTTCTAGGCTCCTCCGCCTTTCTTCGTATCTTCGGTAACTGCTTCGTCGATTGTGGTTGAATCCTCGCTGTCTTCCTTCTGTGGCTCGTATGAAGTTCACTCTAGGGCGAGGATACCTATTATTATTAAAATTACCATTATTGGGACCCGTACGATTGGTATTATTATGGTAAGGACTATTACCATAATTGGGGCTTCTCTGACAATTTACGTTATTAGGGTAGGGATTGTGGTTACCCTGATAACCATCAGAGGGTCGATTCGGGTTTTGATAATTTGGACCCGTATTATTATTATCATTGTAATTAGTATTGTTCCCTTTATTATATTGTCTTATATTCCAATATGTCTCTGGTCCATATGCTGTATGACCTGAAAAATATCTGTGAGGGTCTTCATCCATCTGGTTTATAGATTATTTGCTTGTCTGAAGCCCTCCAAGCTGGTTCACCATCACCTATCCATCCGTAATGTATACATTTTTGTGTAATTGTACACTGGATTAGTCCTGGATGGCGTACTAATGGAACACACTCTGGTGATTCACCAGTGCCATCGTCACAGTCTGATAAGATGTTATATTCCCATCTTTCTGAAATACACTGTTTAGTTCCGCACTGGAACTGATCTAGTCCACATGTAGTATTCCGTTTACCTCTGGTCCTTCCCCATTGGTAAACTACTGTTTGGTGGTACATTATTTCTGAGATTACCTTGAATCTCCTTCTGAAATTTCTGTAATTCCTGATTTCTTCATGGTCGGTAATTGGAATATTATTGACATCCATTAATTAACACATTGATTCTAGGACTGTGAAATAAACAGTCTATTTAAACATTTTACACTTATTAATACTATATTAATACCAGTCCTTTCTGGTTTAAACCATTATTATTGTGATCCCCTACATCAGTAAATATTAACTCCCATACTCTATTTATTATCATTTTTTACAAATGTCTTGTAAATAAAGATCTACATTAAAATAATAAAATACTGGAAATCTTCCATTTTATTATTTTATTATGCTGTTTATTATTAGATATCAAAGTTGTGATATAGCATACTGATAAGTTATAGTATCACCAACTTTAAGTTTATTGCATTTTTTAAAAAACACTTACACAAATTCACTTTCACTGTTGGTTCTGATATTTTGAGTCTTATTATCTCAGACCAGACCTTTAGTAATCATGGACCGTTAAGACTAGTTTATTTTCTTTATTACACAATAGCTTTAGTCGGTGCACTTCTTATAACGCTATACAGCACTTTAGTTTTCTCAATAATTACATTTTTATAGGATTTTGGGTATGTTATAATTTCTTTTGCATAGTTTTTGTGGATTTGGGGTTGATAGTAGTTTATATAATAATAGGTTTTACTACGGTGTTTCTTTCATACGATTTCTTCCTCTCCTTCTGTCTTCTTTCTTGTCCTTCTTCGTATCTTCCTTCTGGTCTTCGTTCTTGTCCCTCTTCTAGTCTTCACTCTTCTGGTCTTCATTCTTGTCCTTCTTCTAGTCTTCATTCTTGTCCCTCGTCTAGTCTTCACTCTTCTGGTCTTCCTTCCTCAGTCTTGGGTAAACCAAGGTACTTGGTGTTATCTCGACCGAGGTTTAGTTTGGAGTATTTAATTTATTCACTGAACTGACTTTATTCTTCTATACAGGTTTCAGGGTATTGTTTTCTTCCTGATCATAAACTTTATTCTTCCCTCTTCTTGTTTTTGGGGTATTCTGGTATTCACCACTCTTTAATTGAGTCTCTTTTTCCTTGATATGGTTTTATATAACTGGTTTACTGCTCTGAGCTTCCTGGGTAACTTACTGATATTATACAATGAGTTGATGAGTTGCTTTGATACTTTCTTTGGTTTTTAAAACAGTGGTTTTTATATATAATGTAGTGAGGATTTTTATTTTATTGTGGTTCATTCCTCTGATTTATTTAAATGTCATTCAATATTATTATAACATTTGTTGGTGTAATTAAACTTTATGATTTCACATGACTTAGAATGTAGTGGATTTTCTGTCACGCTACAATATTCATTATCATGGTTAATAATGCATAAATACAAATAACAAAATATTTATATATATAAGTAATATGAAATATAAGAAGTATTTAAGATGTCTAATGATAGAAGAAGTATTTTAATAAATAAATTTATTAAACAAATTTTTTTTCCCCAAGTAGAGGAATAATGCGACAATACAAGCAAAGGCTGTAAGGCGCATACATAATATATTGTAAATATTTTAGTTAATTTCAATAGTATATAATAGACGAGCAGGTGTGTGATTGGAAGCTGGTTTTCAAGCAGGAACCAACAGGCAAACATCACGCGATTACCACTGCATGTGTGTATACAAGTAAATAATGTGTGTGCGTGAAGCCTGTCTGATCCTGAAAGTTTCAATCTCATCCCTCAAGTAAATGACAAATTAAGAAAATAATTATTTTTAAGAAAACCATAAATGTTATTGAGAAGGTAAAAACGTCTAAAAATATGTAAAAATCGGACACGAGTGCAGTGCGAATTGTACGTAATTCGGACAATCAATGCGAGTACAGTGCGATTTTTAATGCATCATAATTATACTACTAGTGTGAGCATCATGATAATTGCACATTTCGTAAGTCATTAAATGAGACACTATTTGAGCAACGTGAAATCCGCGTTAAACAGTGCGATTGGCAAAATAAAGTGCAATTATGTGAAATGAGACGAAAGTGGGGACTGCCTCACACCATGTTTTAAATGGCGACAGGCTGATTCCTGAATTGACAGGTGCAGTTTTCTGTGTGGATATAAATAGAAGCCCAGGAGAGCTAATCGCTCTCTCTTAACAAACCGTAGTCGCGGCGGTACGCTATGCCGGTCCGTAACGCGAATTATTTTTAAACTATTTTGGACAAAGTTAGATTTAAAAATCTAATATCAGTACGATGTTGTAACTGAACTTATAAAGTATCACGGTAAGGTTTTTTTTTATTTGAAGTAATAAAAACAATAAAAAAATACCGTAACGAAGAAATCGTCGGACGTCAACAAGCAGTCGACATCTAAGAACATCAACTCCTGACAGAGTACGAGAGCACGACTAGCAAAGGAAGGAGATGCAGAGGACTGGAGACGTTTCTATAATAACGGCTACAGATCCAGAGTAACATGTCATCATAGTCTACAGCAGTCAATGTACCGTGGAGGACGAGAGACGAGAGGGCATCTAGTGAGGACAAGAGGACATCCAGGAGGAGAACACCGAAAGAATCACTGGAGGACATGGGACAACTCTACAGAAATTAAGGTGACGAAAAACCAATACATAATTTTCAAAGAGGAAGACATTGAAAGACTCTAAAAGTCAAAACAATTTTTGTAAACATAATAATAATTTTAATAATATTATAATAAAATTCAATGTAATTAATATGTAATCAATCAAAAAAAAGTTTATTTAATTATTTTTCGTAATGAACATAACGTACAGTCATTGAAATTAGTAATTGAATTATTTAACTTTTCTTGATAAAAGCACATAACATAGAGTCATTTATAGTAATAAATTAAATGTGCTAAAATGATTTTTTTAAAGCCATACAAAGGTATTAAGAAAGATAGAATAAAAATGCAGTAATAACTTTTAAGAAGCATATATTTAGACTAAGCAAGCAAGAAACATTAGCATACTGACGAGAAGTCTATATACAATAAATAATATAATGTTTAGAATTTAAGATATGTTTGTAATGTTGACAGGAATAGTAAAGACACTTTGAAACCATCGATAATGAAGATCACATGGCGTATTAATCATGATTTTCATAATATTATATTTTTGTTTGTTTGTTTCAAATAATAAATGAAGCGTATTACAATTTATAAAAAAAAGAGTTACTCTTATTATAATTACACCTACACCCCAATTATTCATACACGTTGTTAGTAATGGTATAGAGAGTGTATGAGGTTATTTAATGCACAAAATTTAATTACAGACAAAATGTAAATTTGTTACAATATATTTTATATTCTGTAACCAAGTAGCCTATATACGAGACCCTAAATATTACTATCAATTTTAATTTTTAGCTTTTGCGTAATTTCTCAAATTGTAGAAAAATTAATTCCGTTACAGTATGTATAAAAAAACACAAAATTCATCAATGCAAATAGCCTATTACTGTATTGATATTATCACGTGAACTGGAAACCACAAAATCCTTGACGGTGTGATAAGGAAATCCACAAAATGTTATGTATTTTATTGTAACTTTGGAATCGTTTAGGAATGCTCTCGTTCTTAAAAAGAAGTTGTATTAGTTTTTGAGCTAATTAATTTTTCGATAGAAATTTTTTTACGTATCCAACTTTTTTGAACACAGGTTTATTTTATTAAAACCCTAAATAATGATTTTTTAGCATGTCCTGCTTACACTTAAGCTGATCTGATAGACCCTTCACAACGTTAAAACAGGTTTGGAGCTTTGAAACCCACAGACCCACACACACACACAGAGTGTCAGGCAAATGTAAAACTGTCGAGTAGAAGAAAAATGAAATTAGTTTAAACACAAGAAACGTTAGAAGAGTGAAATTAAATCTGTAAGGTGAACTGTTTCCTGAAATACATTTTATACCCTCACTGCCCTTTCTGAGTACAACAATATTGGTTTCCACATCTGAATGCTAGTTGTTGATATCACCAGCCATACATGTCAAACGTACGTATATTCCAGATTAAATATCTTTTGTGTGAACTTAACCAGAGTTTTATATTCAGAAGTTCAGTATAGCAGTATGTATGTGATTGTCGTTTGTTAGAATGTCAGCAACTCTCAAAGACAAAGGGCATCAAAAGCTTGACGTTCAACCCACTAACGTCAGAATAAATTCACCAGTAACACATTTGCAGAATAAATTGTGTGAAATATTCTGTAATGATGAAGCTTGTTTAATCCCTTACAATGGTCCAGATACGTTTTATTGTAACAGCCTAGATGATGATTTGTCCTTTATGGTGACTGATTCATAGATCTACTTTCTTGAGAGGCCTATGCATTTCCATAGATGCCTATATAGTGCGATAAATGAATTTACTGTTCCTAATATTCATATACGTTATCTACTTAAAAGTTGTAAATCTAAAAAAAAAACAGAACAACGGTTAAGCAAAATAAACCAGTCATAAAATTTTACGTTAACAAAAGAATATATTTGATCACTAGTCAGTTACAGATAATGATTTAATATAAACAACTGAGAAAAAGAATCACAAAAAGGAATATAAGGTCACCCACACCCTCAATGGCGATCAATTGGTTTAAACCATTATTGTGTTTAGTAGATATTGGATAATCACAAAACAGAGGACTACAACATTAATACACATTTATTTTTAGTTTCATGTAGGCACCTCCTTCTTTTATTATTCAGTCCAAATACACTCTGAGGCTGTAAACCGCCTCCAAACTGTTTTGAATATGTTTTTATTATTTCGACTCTTTGAAACGTATATTGAATTTCTAGAACTTTACGGTTACGTTCATAGGGACTGTAAACAAGGGACTGGAAAAGTTAGGAGACAGAAGATAAATATTTTCAATGTTTTATTTTTAAATCTTTTAAAATGTTACGAAGTTTTGATTATTAAAAATAAGGAATGATGTTTTGGGTGTATTACCAATGAAATATATTATTGTGTAGTTGAAATGTCTTGAGAGGATACTACATTAATGTAAATCAATACAGCCTCAGGTAATCTTAATTAAAGTTTCTCTTACGAAGCAGCAATAGTTCAGATCCAATCACGGGCAAGGTGATATTGAATTACTACAACATTTGCAAGAAACAAAACTTAATCACTATTAAGTTGTTCCTTTAATAGTTGTCTTTTACATTTTTTCTCATTTAAAATGCTTTGGTGAGTAATTAGGTTTTGAATACACAGTATATTCACAAATTAAAAATACTTCTTCTGAATTTGATATCTCTGAAATAATCGTTTTTATATTTACGTGGTAGATATTTTGACGTATTATACAAGTAATACATTAAAAAAAAAAACAAATATTAACTATTTTACTTTTAATGTTTACGGTAGAGATGGTGCCAATGTAATTCACTGGAAGATTCCAAAATATGTACATAGGCTATGAAAAGTAAAGTCAACGAGAAAACAACGCATGGCTGTTCTATTTATTCCATATTTTCACACATCCATAAATTACTAAAATGAATTTATAATTGTAATATAATGCTAATAAATTAAATAGAATGCAAGAAATTGCAAAATGGATGACCAGACAGACCTGTTGTTGGTGGGATGTGATAAGCTTCCGCGGTTTTATTACATAACGTTTATTTGGATTTGGGCGTGTTTGACTTGTTGTTCAGTTTTTGAAGCAGTTGATATAACGTTGAACACCAGAAACCATCATTAGGAATTACTTTCAATCCGTGTAGAGCTATTTGTTTAGATGACGGTACCGAATTGATTTTTTTGTACAAAAACAGTGGATAAGCTGAGATTATAAAAAGTGATGCCTCAGTTCATCTGTTCAATATTTTTAATTTTTCAAGTTGATGTGTGCACTTAAGGCTTTATCTTTTTGTTGCTCATTAAAAATATAAAGTGATTTACATAAATATGTGTAAACAAAAGAGTGGCTAAATGTAAAATATAACTTAGATTTTTTTATAATATACATTATATTATATTGAATGTTAGATCGTTCATAATATACAATTATGTGTGTGTGTGTGTGTGTGGGGGGGGGGTTTATGAGAGGAATATGTATGTACGTATGTATTTATGCATGCAAGAAGGCTGCTAACAAGGTTAACCTAACTGAGAATTGAGTCGTGTGACCGGACAGTTTGTAGAAAATTTTGAACGGTAAAACACGATACCAAATTTAGTAAAATCGATTTGTCTGTCTTGATCTGCTAACTATCAAATAATTACAACTTTATACTTTATTTGATTTACTTTATTTTCTTTATTTTATTTTATTGCTACTTCCTACTTGATCTGCTAATTTATAATTTAATAAAAATAAAAACAATACAAACAACAAAAATAATTTTTAGAACAAAATTTTTCATCCGTTTTGTTCTAGCAGTCTACATACTAAACCTAAATAGCGACTTCAAATTTATCCCTACTATATATTTTTAAAAAGTGAGCAGAAAGTATATCAATCTTTACCAGCAAATTCGTTACTACTACTTTTGCATACGTAAATTAGATTGTTCGTTGAGGAGGGAATTCTCAATATGTTAGTTAAAGTACACGTTTAGGCACTGATAAATGTAGTCACGATAAATGTAGAACGCCTGATCCTCGTTTCGAAGGTTTCTTTCCTATCTGAAAAGTAATTCATTCACGTTTAGATGAAGCGTCAGTTTCAGTAAGTCACAATTGTTCAGCCTCACTCAGTATAAGAAAACTAATCTTTTTTTACATACTTATTTTGAATCAGATTCAAGGTATAGCCTACATTAACACACTCTATTCTTTTAAGAAAATACAATACCAATAAACGCAGAATACGTAAAAATAAAAAGCAACTACTTTAATCTCGTAATTACAGCACTTTTATACAAACGCAGTCAAACTTGTACAACTAAATAAACTTCAGTTCGTGATTGATATTGATAGTACACTTTTATAGTTTAATGTAACTAGTATGTTCCCTGAGTTACAGAACTTGCTTTCTACTTTGAACAACGTATACTTATAATTTGTTATTTTTTCGTATTAGATAATTTTTCAATTATCAGAAAAATTATTAAAATCTCGATTACACTACTATTTAATGTTTAGTAACTAACAATTGTAGATCAAACATACAGTAAACACTACAAATTCCAATCATTCGGATTTCTGTTAAAATTCCCTTACTCTGTCACCCAGCTGAATTTTAATTTTTTTCTATTGTTGGGCTCTGGGGTAAAGAAATTTTGAAATTGTTAACACTATACTCTATATTTACATTTTGGTTAAAATTGTTTTTAGTTTCATATCGCATATGGATTTTACAATTCTATTAAACTTTTGCCCCACATTTTTGGTCCAAGCGTCCCAAAATTTTTAAATTTTCAAATTTAGATATTAGGTAAAATTTTCATTAATACCACACGCCACATGATTTCTTGCGACTTTATCATAATTTTTATTAACTTTTCGGATTAGGCGTCCCAAAATTTTAACATTTCCCAAAATGATCATTAAATTCATATTTTAGGTACTATTTTATTTAATTTGATGCCATTCATGGACTTTTGCAATATTTTCAAATTTTGGACCCCCTCAGATTTTTGCCACTCTCTTTAGCCTACCCTCTATATTGGGGATCAATCTAAAAAAACATAGGGCTCTGTAGGGTTTGAACACATAGAAGAATGAACACGCACGCTACGTTTTGCTTCATGCGTTGAAAAGTTACCGTGAAACATTACCCAAATATACAGACAAACAAATGCCAAACGGTCGACTTCAAACTGAGAACTCGCTTCATCCGTTGAATTACAATAATTAATCGTAAAAAAACTTTTTTAGTTTTTAGTGTTTTCATTGACTCATTAAAGTAGGCATATTAAATATTTTTTAAATTGTAACTTAATGTTTGATTCATTAAGCGTCGACATTAAAATTTAATGTAATAACAATTTATTAAATCATTACAATTTTTATAATCACCTTATTTACGTTTATTAACACTTGACTTCATGCAGTAATTTGGGTTATGCAACAACTTTTAATACTTGTAACCTGAAAATGAGCTCAGGATTTAACTTCAGTTGAAAATGTAAATAATGCAATTTACATTACATAAACTAATACAATGGATTAACAATAGCTTAACAAATATGGTTAAGCAATGGATTAACAACTAGTCTCGTGGTATACAAGATTACAGTTATATAGGACTGTAATCGTATTTTATTCAAACTAATCTGCAAAGGCATCTACTAGAAACGGGTTATAAATGCATGAATAAGCATTGTCAAACAATGTTTTAAGGGAACAACAACACATTTCTAAATATCCATCAGAGCTCTAAAGTTGTAATGTTACCTCTAACTCAAGCCCTGAAAATGGTTATGCCTACACATACGTAACCTAGTCGAATACTTGATTAATTAGAAAAAATGCCATACCTACCTAGTGATGAACGCGGAGCTAATTGCGAATAGCAGTGTTCCTGGATGCAGTAGCTTAAATGGTCACCTTCTGTTCTGTGTTGCTGTAGTGGAACTCGGCGAATGGGATATCTAATTAATGTTTGAGAAAATAGCTGACATTCTTATGTCTACCTTACTACCTAGTTCTCATTAAACATATTATATTAAAAAATTGTTGTGTAATCCGAAGGTATTGCTCATCTGGTATGTCGACCGTTTGGTATTTGTTTGTCTGTGTATTTGGGGTATGTGTCACGATAACTTTTGAACGCATTAACCGATTTTAGTAAAACGTACTGTACGTGTTCATACTTTTACGCTACGGAGCCCTATTTTTTTTTGAGATTGACTGTAAAGGAGAGGCAAAAGAGAGGAGCAAAAATCTGAGATTTCCTGAGAGGACAACCTGAGACTTCAGCCGCAGTAAAGTGGTTAAATCTGAAAATATTACTGGTAATTTAAAAAAAAAATACAAAAGGTACAATCTTAACTATTTTTATTTTCCGTCGTGCGACTTCGTATATTTTATTTATTCACTACGCGCTTCGGCAACAAGTTGCCATCCTCAGGTGAAACATTCACTCAAAACGAGGTCGTTAAAAAGTAAAATAATTTATTAAAACACTAAAACTTAAAGTCAAAAGTGCACTTTCAACATACGCCAACATGAGCAGGCCAGTGCTATACAAGCGGGTATTAACGGTCGACTAGACTTAGTGTTTATGTAAGAATGTACGCTGATAAAACTGTTTGTTTACCAAACTCTGTACGTATCTATTTATTGTTGTCCGCGCACACGTATAGCCGTATCATACAATACATTAGACGAAAACGCAAGCTTATCGTTCAAAACACAACCACTGTTAATTTGAGCTGCTTTATATATTTCATACTCCTCGAGTGCGTCCATGTATTTCCCCTTCTTGCAGTAATGCATAGGCACAAAATTTGTTTCGAAATCGACATATATATAATTACTCATCATCAGGTGTCGGGCAAAATTTTATGTTGTTTTCTGTAGATCCCTCCTAGGGAGATGTTCTTTATAACGTTCTTCGGAAGGTCTGCCCGTCTGGCCCAGGTAGAACATATCGCATGAGCTGCAAGTCATCTTATATACGCCGGTTCATTCTTTATTTGGTACGGTGCTATTCTGGCTGAGGAACTTCTGAATGCTCTTTTTTGTGCGGAACGTTACATGTACCTGGTGTTTTTTAAACTCATTTATTATAATATTTGGTAAAATATTTGTATAGTCAGCAGATATATATTTCTTAGCCGGTAATAAGTCATCACTGGCCAACTTTTTAACCTTCTTCTTTCTGTGTTTGTTAATTAATTTACCTATTAAAGAGCTTTTATAAACGTTTGCCGCTGCTATGTACTTGATGGTGTCAACCTCTTCATTGTAGTCATTTTTACTTAGCGGTATTGTCAACAACCTGTGCACAAAACTATTATACGCTGCCATCTTTTGCGAAACGGGATGATACGAATCAACATGTATTGTAATATCCGTTGTTGTGGCTTATCTAAAGATTTTGAACTGAAGTTGTCCTGCGTTTTTTGTAACAGTTAAATCTAAAAAATTCAACTGATTTTCTGCCTCTATCTCAGACGTGAATTTAATTTTTTGGTGTATACTATTTAGGTGACTATTTAAGTTTTCTATTTGTCTTCTGGTTCCGTTAAATACCATAAATGTACCATCAACGTATCTACAGTAAAAAGTGATCTTATCTTTCTATAATCTATTATCTACTATATTTACATTCTCGAAATAGTTTAGGTAAATATCAGCTAAAAGCCCCGACAACGGCGAACCCATAGTTAAACCGTCTTGGTAAAATATTTGTATAGTCAGCAGATATATATTTCTTAGCCGGTAATAAGTCATCACTGGCCAACTTTTTAACCTTCTTCTTTCTGTGTTTATTAATTAATTTATCTATTAAAGAGCTTTTATAAACGTTTGCCGCTGCTATGTACTTGATGGTGTCAACCTCTTCATTGTAGTCGTTTTTACTTAGCGGTATTGTCAACAACCTGTGCACAAATCTATTATACGCTGCCATCTTTTGCGAAACGGGATGATACGAATCAACATGTATTGTAATATCCGTTGTTGTGGCTTATCTAAAGATTTGAACTGAAGTTGTCCTGCGTTTTTTGTAACAGTTAAATCTAAAAAATTCAACTGACTTTCTGCCTTTATCTCAGACGTGAATTTAATTTTTTGGTGTATACTATTTAGGTGACTATTTAAGTTTTCTATTTGTCTTCTAGTTCCGTTAAATACCATAAATGTATCATCAACGTATCTACAGTAAAAAATGATCTTATCTTTCTATAATCTATTATCTATTATGTTTGCATTCTCGAAATAGTTTAGGTAAATATCAGCTAAAAGCCCCGACAACGGCGAACCCATAGTTAAACCGTCATTTTGTATAAAAAATCCTTATCAAATGTGAAATAGTTCTGTTCAAGGACCACCGTAAGGAATTTTACAAGTTCATTAATTTCTTGTGTGCCAAGCTGTGCCACCTCATTTAGATTGTTGGTTAAGATTTCAATAGTTTCTTTCACTGGAACATTAGTATATAAATTGGTTATGTGAAAAGAAACAAACTTATACTGTGGGATCATTTTCATTTTTTTAAGTTTTTCAATGAACTCGTAACTGTCCTTGATACTGTAATTATTTTTTATCGTAATATTATTTTTAATTATGGTTTCTAACAATTTAGCACCTTTGTAACCGGGGGCTGAGGTATAATTTATTACTGGCCTGATTGGTGTATTTTCTTTGTGTAATTTGGGTAATCCTGTGAATTTTGGCGCCTTAGCGTTAATTGGTTTTAGGTATCTGCGTGTTTTTTCATCCAAGAGTACCCTACATTGATTAATGGCATTATTCAACTCTTTTACATAGGCCTTTGTGGGATCCCGGTCTAATTTTTTAAGATTATTACTACGTATGAAGTCAAGGACCTTTTGTGTATATTTTTTTTCTGTATGACCACTAAAGTATTACCTTTGTCTGCCTTACTTATAATTGCATCATTATCTTCTAGTTTATTTTTTATGGTTCTAAGGTTTAAGACATCTTGCTTATATTTGTGTTTAAAAAAATTTTTTTCTGGTTTTTTGCTATTATTATTAATTATGCGATTGAGTTTGTTGTTGATAAAAATCCTAGATTCGTTCTGTGCTTGGACACTGTTTAATTTTTTAATTGTAGCCTCAGCGTTAACAACCTCATGGACGATTTCATTATTTGTCTTCTTAAATGCTGGTATATTATACTTCAAACCTTTACTAAGCGTGTGTAATCCTTGAGTAGTGAAATCTATGTTGGTTGTATTTACCACACGTTCATAAAATACATGTTTACATTCTTTCGGTATATTTTCATTCTCGCACTGACTACGGATTAAGTTTTCAATTTTCTTTTTGTGTGTTAATAATTTAGAATGAACAAATTTGGAGATTGAGGTATTAACTTTAAAAAGGTTAAAATGTTGGCCAGTGATGACTTATTACCGGCTAAGAAATATATATCTGCTGACTATTTTACCAAATATTATAATGAATGAGTTTAAAAAACACCAGGTACATGTAACGTTCCGCACAAAAAAGAGCATTCAGAAGTTCCTCAGCCAGAAGAGCACCGTACCAAATAAAGAAAGAACCGGCGGATATAAAATGACTTGCAGCTCATGCGATACGTTCTACCTGGGCCAGACGGACAGACCGTTCGAAGAACGTTATAAAGGACATCTATCTCCCTAGGAGGGATCTACAGAAAACAATATAAAATTTTGCCCGACACCTGATGATGAGTAATCATATATATGTCGATTTCGAAACAAATTTTGTGCCTATACATTACTGCAAGAAGGGGAAATACGTGGACGCACTCGAGGAGTATGAAATATATAAAGCAGCTCAAATTAACAGTGGTTGTGTTTTGAACGATAAGCTTGCGTTTTCGTCTAATGTATTGTATGATACGGCTATACGTGTGCGCGGACAACAATAAATAGATGCGTACAGAATTTGGTAAACAAACAGATTTATCAGCGTACATTCTTACATAAACACTAAGTCTAGTGGACCGTTAATAACCGCGTGTATAGCACTGGACTGCTCATGTTCGCGTATATTGAAAGTGCACTTCTGACTTTAAGTTTTAGTGTTTTAATAAATTATTTTACTTTTTAACGACCTTCGTTTTGAGTGAATGTTTCACCTGAGGATGGCAACTTGTTGCCGAAACGCGTAGTGAATAAATAAAATATACGAAGTCGCACGAGGGAAAATAAAAATAGGTAAGTTTGTACCTTTGTATTAGAACGCGACTTGGAGACTAAACAATGTATTATATTGGAGCCCGTCAGGCAGGTGTTGTCTATAAATATAAAAATACTAGAATAAAAATGATTAAGCTTGCACTTAACATCAAATTTAACAAAATGTGCAAAAAACTGAACATCATACCGAAATACGCACGCGTAAATATCGTGTCACGAACACCGGCTGCACTCAAGACAAAGCAAATAGCGGAAAAAACATGGTTAACACAAGAAATTAGACAGCTGTATGCAAAGAAAAACAGGTTAAATACAGATCTTTCTAAAGCGCATTTAGAAATACTAAACGAAATTCACCCGGCAGTTATAGATACTATCATGAATAAAGTTAATGCCTCAATCTCCAAATTTGTCCATTCTAAATTATTAACACACAAAAAGAAAATTGAAAACTTAATCCGTAGTCAGTGCGAGAATGAAAATATACCGAGAGAATGTAAACATGTATTTTATGAACGTGTGGTAAATACAGCCAACATAGATTTCACTACTCAAGGATTACACACACTTAGTAAAGGTTTGAAGTATAATATACCAGCATTTAAGAAGACAAATAATGAAATCGTCCATGAGGTTGTTAACGCTGAGGCTACAATTAAAAAATTAAACAGTGTCCAAGCACAGAACGAATCTAGGATTTTTATCAACAACAAACTCAATCGCATAATTAATAATAATAGCAAAAAACCAGAAAAAAATTTTTTTAAACACAAATATAAGCAAGATGTCTTAAACCTTAGAACCATAAAAAATAAACTAGAAGATAATGATGCAATTATAAGTAAGGCAGACAAAGGTAATACTTTAGTAGTCATACAGAAAAAAAAATATACACAAAAGGTCCTTGACTTCATACGTAGTAATAATCTTAAAAAATTAGACCGGGATCCCACAAAGGCCTATGTAAAAGAGTTGAATAATGCCATTAATCAATGTAGGGTACTCTTGGATGAAAAAACACGCAGATACCTAAAACCAATTAACGCTAAGGCGCCAAAATTCACAGGATTACCCAAATTACACAAAGAAAATACACCAATAAGGCCAGTAATAAATTATACCTCAGCCCCCGTTACAAAGGTGCTAAATTGTTAGAAACCATAAATAAAAATAATATTACGATAAAAAATAATTACAGTATCAAGGACAGTTACGAGTTCATTGAAAAACTTAAAAAAATGAAAATGATCCCACAGTATAAGTTTGTTTCTTTTCACATAACCAATTTATATACTAATGTTCCAGTGAAAGAAACTATTGAAATCTTAACCAACAATCTAAATGAGGTGGCACAGCTTGGCACACAAGAAATTAATGAACTTGTAAAACTCCTTACGGTGGTCCTTGAACAGAACTATTTCACATTTGATAAGGATTTTTTAACAAAATGACGGTTTAACTATGGGTTCGCCGTTGTCGGGGCTTTTAGCTGATATTTACCTAAACTATTTCGAGAATGCAAACATAATAGATAATAGATTATAGAAAGATAAGATCATTTTTTACTGTAGATACGTTGATGATACATTTATGGTATTTAACAGAACTAGAAGACAAATAGAAAACTTAAATAGTCACCTAAATAGTATACACCAAAAAATTAAATTCACGTCTGAGATAGAGGCAGAAAATCAGTTGAATTTTTTAGATTTAACTGTTACAATAAACGCAGGACAACTTCAGTTCAAAATCTTTAGATAAGCACAACAACGGATATTACAATACATGTTGATTCGTATCATCCCGTTTCGCAAAAGATGGCAGCGTATAATAGATTTGTGCACAGGTTGTTGACAATACCGCTAAGTAAAAATGACTACAATGAAGAGGTTGTCACCATCAAGTACATAGCAGCGGCAAACGTTTATAAAAGCTCTTTAATAGATAAATTAATTAATAAACACAGAAAGAAGAAGGTTAAAAAGTTGGCCAGTGATGACTTATTACCGGCTAAGAAATATATATCTGCTGACTATACAAATATTTTACCAAATATTATAATGAATGAGTTTAAAAAACACCAGGTACATGTAACGTTCCGCACAAAAAAGAGCATTCAGAAGTTCCTCAGCCAGAATAGCACCGTACCAAATAAAGAATGAACCGGCGTATATAAGATGACTTGCAGCTCATGCGATATGTTCTACCTGGGCCAGACGGGCAGACCTTCCGAAGAACGTTATAAAGAACATCTCCCTAGGAGGGATCTACAGAAAACAACATAAAATTTTGCCCGACACCTGATGATGAGTAATCATATATATGTCGATTTATAAACAAATTTTGTGCCTATGCATTACTGCAAGAAGGGGAAATACATGGACGCACTCGAGGAGTATGAAATATATAAAGCAGCTCAAATTAACAGTGGTTGTGTTTTGAACGATAAGCTTGCGTTTTCGTCTAATGTATTGTATGATACGGCTATACGTGTGCGCGGACAACAATAAATAGATACGTACAGAGTTTGGTAAACAAACAGTTTTATCAGCGTACATTCTTACATAAACACTAAGTCTAGTCGACCGTTAATACCCGCGTGTATAGCACTGGCCTGCTCATGTTCGCGTATGTTGAAAGTGCACTTTCGACTTTAAGTTTTAGTGTTTTAATAAATTATTTTACTTTTTAACGACCTCGTTTTGAGTGAATGTTTCACCTGAGGATGGCAACTTGTTGCCGAAGCGCGTAGTGAATAAATAAAATATACGAAGTCGCACGACGGAAAATAAAAATAGGTAAATTTGTACCTTTGTATTAGAGCGCGACTTGGAGACGAAACAATAAAATGTACTTAAAAAAAGAACCCCTCTGATTGCTCAACAATTTTTTAATACAATATGTTTAATGAGAACTAAGTCATAAAGTAGGCATAAAAATGTTAGCTATTTTCTCAGACATTAATTAGATATCCTACTCGCCGAGTCCCACCACAGCAAAACAGAACAGAAGTTCACCGTGTAAGCTACAGTGTACTGCCTCCAGGACACTCCGCTTGGCAATTAGCTCTGCCTTCATCACTACGTAGCTATGCCTTATCAATAGTCTTACCCACTCTCATTTGATATCATTCACAAGACGACCTAGTTGTGTAGTACAGAAGTAGTCATCCTCGTCTAAGGCATATTTATATACTGCGTCTATCGGATAGCTCGACTAGTAGGTATCACTGCCCACTAAATAACTCAGATCACACTAGCGTCTATCCGAATGAGGTCTAAGAAAGATCAACAACCCAGTGTGATGTGGTGCGGACCGAGGGATTACGAATTCAAATTAAGATAACCGAACAATCGCACGCTAACGTGTTACCTTCGTTTCGTTTTTGGCTACAAAGTCTCGGTGATCACATAAATAAAGGTAGGGTGAGAATAAGTTCCTTTATCAGTGTGTATTAATACATCAAATTTGTTATAGTGCAAATTAAATGTATTATTATCAAATACAAAAAGGCTTTGAGTTACGCGTTAAAGCGATTTATTTCACACACAAAATATTTGAGTCAGGTCGGTAACCATACTAAACAGTATGAATACGACACTGTAGGTTGCCATGTACAGAATACATACAAACATTTTGCTACAGAATCACATGAAATTCTATTCTCGATAGTCTGACAGGAACGCAACTGTTCGTCTAAAAACTTCACATAGACTAGGCCTACTTTGTTACTGTGTAGCCTACGGTAATTCAATTTTAGTTCTCTTTTCACGCTTTCAGGTGTGAAATTGTATTGGTCTGTTAATGCACGAGGGATTTTTGTGAATTTTAAAATGTTGACTACAGGTACGTATATTGATTTAAAAAATTTCTTTAATAAAATGATATCTTTAATACATAAACTAAGTCCTTATACATTTCAGCACATTTCTGAGTTAGTACTTATGGTGTCATTACAAAAATCATAGTACTTCTTTCTATTTTTTTTTTTTAAACAGCGGTATGAGCTGAAACGTTTTTATTTTATTACTACATTGTCTCTACAGTTTACATTAGTTACTATATTTCTAATATCTGTATGATATAATCCCGTTATACTCAAACAAATTACTTTTACGGTACAGTACGGCTATTCAGTATTCTGATTTTATTAAAGTAAAATCGACTGTTTTGTTAAAGTAACTCAAGATCAAGTACCTCAAGATCTTGTTAAAGTTGTCAAGTACCTCAAGATCTTGGTGCATTTAGATTTGTTCAAAAAGTGAAAATAAGAATTCAAATGTTCACTGTGTTTCAGTAATTCCCAATTTCTGCTATAAACAATTTGGACAGTAATGTGGGAATTTCATATTCAAAGGTTGGCTAATCTGTACGCTCTGGCCTCACGCTTGATGCGAACAGGCTAAGACACAGTGCAACGTACGTCCGTGGGCGGCAGACGTAATCGCGTTTGCTGCTTCGGCCCTGTCATTTTTTCATTTTTCTTGTTGTCGCGACAATTTATGTAGGCCTTAGGCCCTAAAACGTTTTCATGTAGCTTTGAGTGTTCCGTACTTGCGCCTCAATTTACCATGTAACATTTTACCCGACGTGGTTTTTTAAAATTCAAAATGCGTACCAGACTTAGCTAATCTTACAATTCAAATTAAATTGTACAACGAAACATCAATAAATGTATTAAATTACAGTCCACGCTCATCATTATTTTCTGCATCCTGGCAAATACATTTACAACATTAACTTCCTAACACAATTATACTGCAATTATAAACAAAATTATATTGTTTAAACCTATTAATGTTTTGTTATCCATTTCACTAAAACAATCGAAAACACAAGACGTGTTATCAATTCAGATTAGGGTGCGACTTTCTTAACTGATATCTGTGATTGTTCATCGAACTCATACCTGGTCAACAGTACATCACACTGGGTTGCTCATCTTCCTCTGACCTCGACTGACTAGACGCTAGTCTCAGACCACGGGCACCACGAAGTGAACTGCTATCTTCCAATCTGATGCGGATTTAAAAATTGTATTCAAAAAATTATATTGTTGCTTCAGTTATCATAAACCTATTTTAACTACAATACAAAATTATCTGTCTATGTAATAATCATAAACATTTTAAATAGTTGTAAATTTTATTATGCTCAACAAACGAAATATACACATAGGCCTACAGAGAACAGTGTATACTGTTGAGTATACATAGGCTGTATGACTAGTGACTGAATGTAGGGGCATGGCAGAAGCTGGGGATAAATATGGTAATTAGGCACACAACTATAGGGAGAGAGGGATAAAAATAATATTAAAATAAGGAATTTTCAGTTACACATAGTAAACAGTACATATAATACATACATACTTTAATATAATACTTTAAAGTGAAAACGGTATCATATTTCTACGATATAGCCTAGTACTTTTCCGAACCTACTGCTTTCTTTTACTATTCCTGTACGTCAAAGTAACAACAGAAATTATTGTCCAGAAGTTTTCCTTTGATTGAGATTAGACGAAATGTCGAAATTTAGGTGTCTGAGCTACAGAAATTTAAAGAAGTGCCAATGTTCCTACCGTTATTTATACCAAGTAAAATATTAAATATTAAGGTCAAGATAACATAAAGAAACTTTAAGTAGATCATCTTGTAGATTTTTTACTGTACTTTTAAAATAATGACAATGATCTGTAAGTAACTGGGAAGAGGCCTATAGTGTTACAGGCGCTATGGGATACAGTAGCAATTGATTTAACAGTTGTATCAGTCAGCTGTTTACATTTGGTTCATTATTTTCAAGTTTTACGTTACCAAATTTCATATGCCAATATAGTGAATGTTCCCGTTTTTTACTTCCTGTTGGCTTAGCAGAAGGAGAGTCAGGAGTGTTCGCTACCTTTGTTAACAAAGTTGAGATGGAGTGATAATGACTGCTTGCATTGCCGTAATAATGTTAATGGAGCGATGGTAAATCCCTACTGCCAACAGTCAACTGGATGACAACTGGATAAAACGGTGAAGACTATTGTTGAATTTTGTTTGACAACTGTCCCGGTTATTAGGGCGTGTTCCACTACTCCCGCAAAAAAAAAAAAAAAACGTTTCGGCTCCACCGTTGGAGGCCATCTTCAGTGTAACGACTCGACTAACTGGTACGTTTTTCACCAGTTATCCACAGTACTGTGGCAAAACTGTGGATAACTGGTGAAGGACGCAGAAGTTACTACACGGCCTAATAGCCCGGAGAATTGTCAAACGAATTTCAACAGTTTTCACACCGGCCGTAAAAGCCTAAGAATTAAAGACGATTTTTAAACTTGGCTTATTTCAAACCTAGTTTAAATAATAATAAATTATTATAAATAAATCACCTTATATCCGTCGTGTGACTTCGTTACGTCGATTAAAATGACGCGTTTCGGAACATCTGCCCAGCATCAGATAAAATCGCTCTATTGAGGTCGTTAAACGTTAAAAACACATGTTACACATAATTGTCCACTATGTAATTCACTTGCTTCCTAAATGGTGCCCACCACGACGAAGCCGATCGGACACACAGTGCAGTTTCCGATCGGCTTCGTCGTGGTGCGCACCATTTAGGAAGCAAGTGAATTACATATTGGACAATTATGTGTAACATGTGTTTTTAACGTTTAACGACCTCAATAGAGCGATTTTATCTGATGATGGAGCAGATGTTTCGAAACGCGTCATTTTAATCGACGTAACGAAGTCACACGACGGATATAAGGTGATTTATTTATAATAATTTACTGTTCATACGTGACTTGGATACCAAGAACTAATATGCATTTTAAATTAAATAATAAAAGTACATAATAACTAAACAACGATGGTTAAATTACGATTGTTCCGTAGCAAAAAAAGCGAGTGTATAGATTACTGAATCCGTTTCTTAAACCGGGGAGAAAAAGAAATACCAATTTCTACTAGTTAGACTATAGTAATAAAAAAAATCATATTATGCTAGCCTGAGAATTAGACGACATCAAGTTATGTAACTTGACACCATGCAGGTATGTAACTTTAACTTCTAAGTTATTGTTAATGCCTAGTTTAGATCATGCCAGTTTACAAAAACGAGTTCAAAGTTTTATCTGCATACCTAGGCACCGATTAATTAGCCTAGCCTATGTGAAATTTTCAGACGAATACTTACGTTCTTGCCAGACTATCACAGTGGCGGCGCCTAAGTAAACTCTCCAGGAGTTCACACAGTTAGATAATATTATAATAAGTATCCTAGTGCCTGTTAATATCTGCACTGAAAATATCATTTTCAAGAATTTTTCAACATTCAGGTAAATGACATTACTAAGAAATTTTAAATAATTTATTAGTAAGTAATATTAACCAAATGAATCTAACATTGTAGTTTACTAAGGTTCAACTGGATTCTTTATTTAATTAATCTTAGAAAAATTAAATTTAGCAATAATGATAGCAATCATGTTCTGAAACAATAGTATACTACTTACAAGTATCAGTAGGTTAATCGAATCTTTAACAGAAACTAAGTGAACTTCTTGTATACAAAGTCCATCCTTCGGTCTTTCTTTGAAACAAATCAATCGATCACCATTTCATTAAACTTAGGGATGGTCTTCACCAGTTCTTTCTCTATTGTTAACATAGCTAAGGCATTAAGTCTTTCTTGAGACACCGTACTTCTCAAAAACGTTTTTATCCTCTTCAAAGTCGAGAAGCATCGTTCCGCTTCAGCTGAAGTAATTGGGATTGTCGATATCATCGTTAAAAGCTTATACGACTCTGAAAATGAATCTTTCAAATCATTTTGTATAAGAAATTGCAGTAAGCTCGCAGCCCCATTCATATAATATCTTATGTCATCACGTCGGTAAAACACACCCAGTTCGGTTTTTAGCTTTGCTTTGTCCAAAAAGGGGTATTTGTCTGTTGTTTTATCTAACGCAGATGAGGAAATGATTTACTTCACTCACTAAATTTTTGAGGATCAATAAGTAATACAGCTGAATGGTGTGATGTAAATGAAAACCGCTCTTTTATTTGCGTTGAAATCACGTCACATACTTCATTAGCCGCGATCGTCTTATTAGCATGACCATCTGCTTCACGACCGTCTCTTTTGCGTTTTAGAGGCATCTGGTCTACAGCACTTTTCACGGAGCTCATTTTTTTCTCTTTCTTTATTTATTTCCCTCAGAAAGGTTTCCACGTTCTTTTTTGTTTGCACAGCATCTGTATAGGTAAGCTGAATTTGTCTGTATAAAACATCGACGGTGGTATTATATTATGGAAAACTGTAAGCCAAAACACAAAACTTGGGTCTCCCAGCATTCGCCGGATTGCTCCAGCTTTGGTAATAGAAGATTCTTGTTTAGAGGTTGATTCTAATTCCTCCATACAGGTAATAAGGTTTTCCCGATGTTCGAATACTGTATTTGCAGTTCTACTTTTAAAATTCCATGTAGTACTTAAAGCTCGGGGGATTCTTTTCCCGACAACATTATCCAAAATTTCTTCTCTTTGAGGCAAGTTGCTGAAAAACTTCGTTATATCACTCAAATTCGCGAAAAATATCCGCACTTTTGATTTTGCTCGAGCTCAAGCAATCAATAAATTTAATTGATGACCATAGCAATGGATATAAAAAGCATACTCGTAATGTTGTTGAATTATTGTGTGTACACCGGTTAGGTGTCTGCTCATCACGTTTGCTCCGTCATAACTCTGAGAGATTAACTTTTCCGGCTCATCAACAATATTTTTTAAGGTGTCATGAATGCATCCGGCGATCGAGTCTGAGTCGTGTCCGGGGGGATGTATAAACCCCCAGAATCTTTCTACTGGTTCTCCGTTAGGTAATACGTAGAAGAAAATACGTAGCAAAAAAAATAGTTAATTTGAAATGTCAAACTAACATCTACTGCCTCGTCGGCGATTACAGAGAAAAAATCTGCAAATTTGATTTCCTCCTTAATCTCTCCTGGCAAACAAAAAGCAAACAATCGAGCAGGTCGCTTTGAATTTCTTTTGATGTTCCTTTAAAAACGGTTGCGTCACGTAAGTGTTCTCTTAGTGCGGCATCAAGCTGAGCAGGAAAATCCACTAAGCCTCGAAAAATCCCAGGATTTAAAGAATCATCCCCTTCCTTGTGTCCCCGAAGTGCCAGTTTAAAAACGCCGCAAAATTTAATGCGGTCAATTATATTTGACAATACATAACGATTTTTCTCTACTTTTTCATTATGTTCTTTTACATTTCTCCGATAAGCGCTATCCAACTGCTGACGTATGTCGACTTTACCAAGCAAGTTAAACGCTAGCAAGGAGTTCAAATGAGCTTGAGAACATTCATGTTTTTTAATTTTCGTGGGTAAGTGACTTAAATCATTCACACCGTATTTAATCCAGTTTAAGTTTCCAGAGCTTTGTTTTTCAAATAACAGACAAGGAAAATAATACAGTTTATTTGTAGCTTCACAATCGCAGAGCCAAAAAGTCTTGTTCAAAGTTTCTGTAAATTCCCTTTTGAAATCCTTATCTTTATCTTTGGTCACTTGTACATTGTACAATATTAAGCTTTGGGGTCGGACGAACACGTTGTTTTATTTCGAGTTTTTTTTCTAAAGAAATACTTTAAAAAATTATTTCTTTTAACACAGACACAGGGGTAGCCATTGCTAATCAATCACCATCACCAATCCTAACTACACTGGGCGCGAGCGACACTGGGAGATCGAGTGACATGACCCCTTGAACGGCTAGGACAGCACTGGATCACAACCGGAATGTGCCACTGTCTCTAACAAGCGTCTACGTCCGAGTCATAGCGCGTTGACGAAGCCGCGAACCTGGCATGGTGGGGCGGAGCACAGAGTACGAATATATATGATGGGGCGGAGAGCGCGAGAGAATGCGAATGTGTTTCATTGCCCGACATAACCTAAGTAACAGCTGATCTGATTTTAAAATTCTTTCACCACCGTGTTCCTTGAAGTTTGAGGATGGTTTTAGGCATACATTTTAACCGATAGTTCTAACAATTTTCAAAAACAGAGTCTTCAGACGGTTCCACGTCATGAAGTTTCTTTTTTAATTTTCATGTAGTGAAATTTTCGGCATGCGACAAACTTTCGTTTTATCAGAGATAGCTATATGGTGTCAGCGAGTGAAAATTAATTATAGAAAATTCCAAATTTTATTTTGGTTTTATTTCAATAAAATCGGCTTTTTCGGTTTCGAGATATTGGCGAATTACACTATAATAAGTAGTACTAGGAGCTTGGCAAAATCTTTCTCAAATGCAACTTACACATATCCCGTTTCTTGCTTAAATGTCATGTGGGCGCGCACGCACGCACACACGCACACACACACACACACACACACAGTACACTGTTCTGCCAATTGTGAACAGCGACATTTGCACCAATTTCACTTGCAGACACTTAGATAAACAAGATAATTAATTTATTGTTGATGTGAGAGGGTACTTTTTACACCTGATGTGCTATGCTACATTTATCAAAGACACATGGAAAAAGTAAAATTTACATTTTTACATGTAAAGTACTCAGACAGATTTAAAAATTAATACCAGTTGTAACGACAACTGAGTAAAATAAACAGTGCTTTTAAAATTGTATTTACTTAACCTAACTCATTTCATATATTTCATTCGCTATATTTTTTTAACTAGATTACTAAGTACATTTATCAAATTAAATTGTGTACCCTCCACACACACACACACACACACACACACACACACACACACACACACACACACACACACACACACACACACACACACACACACAGCATGTATATAAACATTACCTCTGATCTGACTTGACTAACTTTTAAAATTTTTATGAACAAATTATTCTTATAATTTTAAATTGTTTTGTTACTTTTAATTGCTTTTATGTTTTTTTTTATATTACATTTTATGTTTAATTCACTAATTTTTACTATACTGCTAAGCCACTTACTAAATTACATTAATTATAGTGCGCGTGCGCGTGCGAGAGAGAGAGAGTGGGGAGAGGGAGAGAGGCGAGCTCGCGTTTGCTACATACCTGTACATATGCTAAAACAAAACTATAATATCAATACATCAAAACAATTATTTCTACTGGAATTTTAAAATCGATTTATTGGATGATCACAATAATGTTTTTATAAACACTGTTTGTAATAAATAAATCTCAGTGGGCATTTCTAATATATATTTTATTGTGCATATTTTTGTAAGGATCGTTTCGCCTGATATTAAAGAAGTAAAAATACGGAATTGTATTGGCTGCCGTAAAACACTAAAGATCCGTTTTTTACCTACAGAAATTTAGAAAGTCTACCTACTTTTGAATATCACTTATTTTGTGCTAATAAAATAAAACAATTCTTACCTTTAAGCGCCTCCAGTGCTTTCATTCAGTACTCAGCACTTTCACTCAGTACTTTAGGCTATAATAAGCGCGGTAAAATGTTCGGACGTCTTCGTTAAAATTCGTACCATAATCAGCTAAGCTCCCACCATGCCAGATTTGCGGCTTCGTCAACTCGCTATGGCTCGGACGCAGACGCTAGTCTGTCTCTATACACGGGAGAGGTTTGCCCCCACCACCGCGCCAATGCACGGTCACGCCACCGCACCCGTTACCCCCAGCCTTGCACGCATGGAGCTGTGCGCCCACCTTGCGCCGCGCCGACTGCACAACACTGTCTTACCAGAACAAGCATTTTGTTATTGCACCATAAAACTAAACCAGATTGTTTTGAGTTTATTTAGTGTTTGTTAAAATTAATTTATTTATATTTATGTAGGGAGTTCACGTGCTCATGTGCACCAATTAAGAAACCTTTCTACTAGTAATTTTATACAAACCACTATGTTGTATTTGGTATTGACGAGCGCTTTCGGCAGTCAAGCCATCTTCAGGTCATTTACCAACCACTGGACTATCGAGAATGCAATTTAATCAGATTTTGTAGCGAATGTGTGTTCCTATTCGGATCTACTGTATCGTATTCATACTGTTTAGTATTGTTACTTACCTGACTCAAATATTTTATGTGTGAAATAAATCGCTTTAACGCGTAACTCGAAGTCGTTCTTTAACGCGTAACTCGAAGTCTTTTTGTATTTGATAATAATACATTTAATTGGCACTTTAATCTAATTTGAAGTATTAACACACGCTAATAAAGCAACTTATTCTCACCATACCTTAATCGTATAATAGGCCTAGACTTAAGGGCAATCTAGTAGGTACGACCAATTTTTACAGCCAATCAGCAAGAGGGAAGATTGTTTTTCTACTCTGAGTAATAAAGACTAACATGACATTCTAACTATCTTTCATGATCTGCCATCAAAAAATGAACAAGCATTTCACTTACAACACCTGATTGATGTTCTCGAGGTAAAGCAGCGATGTTCTCGAAAAGAAGAAAACGGCCGGCAGAAGAGTCATGTTGTCAAGTACATTTCGGTAGGAAATATTCGGCGAGAGGTATTAGCTTTATTACCGAAGCCGCGGTATAAGCTCTCTTATCAATTCACTCCATTACAATTAAAAGGGTAATAATTGCTTTGAAAACACTAGAAAAGAGCCCCAAAGGCCTAATAAAACCTAATAGGAGCCCCAAAGACCTAGGAAAGAACTCACCCTCCAGAGACTAATATTCGTGATCAACTTGAAAGTTTTCTTGTGCAGGAAGCTCACTACTCTACTAAAATTGTCAAATACCTGGATGTTCGTCTTAATTTTACAATTATGTACACCATGTTTAAAGATAAACACCCTAATGTAATTACTAGTAAATCACATCATGTTAATATCTTTAATAGTTACTACAAACTATGAGGTGAAGAGTTAAGTGAGGAGTTACGATTAAAACTAAAAAGCCGTCATTTAAAGGAAGCCACAAAATACGTGCTGTAGCGGAACTCGTCCATAAAAGAAAGGCTGCAAAATTTTACAAAAAATTAAGCAGAATGCCGAGAATAAAAATAACCATGAAACAATGTCCATCTGCTTTGACTATATGCAACACGTATCGCTCATTCAAATTCCTGTTCAGAAAACTTTCTATTTACGTCATTTGACGGTGAACATATTTTGCATCCACGATTTAAAGAAACACATTTGGCCCAAATATACATTTACTATCAAGGTACTGCTAATATAGGTTCCAATGAGGTTTCCTTCTTATATGACTTTTTTACAATTACAATTGCCTATATTCAGATAATTGTTGTGGACAAAACACAAATCACTCCCTAACTAGGCTGATGTTAGCTTTGACTGACACTAATAGATTTCATAAAATAGAACAGTTCTACCCCTTCGAGGTCACTTATTCCATGCTTGTGATTATAGTATCATAAAAGGATCATTGAAAACACTGGACAAGATCTATAATTTGGATGCGATTACTGAACTGATAAAATCTAGTAAATCCAACAAGTTCATTGTGAAGGGGGTGTCTTGTCAGGATGTACTAGATTTTAAAACTAGTAGGCAACCTACTGCAGAAAAAAAATCAGTATCTCAGATAAAACAAAACCAAATGCAGTTCCTAGAGATAAATAAATACATTTTAAAATTAGTGCTCTTATGCATTTATCATGCAGGCCTAATGCAAAGTTCAGGACACGCATTGTGGGCCGAACAACCATTGACTCGATGATTACGCATACTTTTACATTGCACTCTCCGGGGCAACCAAACAAAAAAAATGTCTGAAAAAGTGGCTTATGACCAAAAAAGTGCCCATCGCAAAGCCTAAAACTGGCGATATGAGGAAATGAGTGGCCTATGTACCAAATGAATATGAGGAATTTTATAATGAAATTTTGAACTGGCCGATTTTGATCGTGTCTTGTGAAAATGCTTAATCCAAGTTAAGGACTTAACGATACTATATTACTGTATTATATTTTTATGTTTATGATTTTTTTTTAATGTAACATTGTATAACATTATTGTATTTTCAATAAGAATAAACAAACACTAAAAACTAGTTATTAGATATTTTCAAAAACCAGTTTCATTGAAAACTCCAAGTTACGCTAAAAGGTCCTCAGTCCATGAAATTTATGATTTTTTCACACCCTATAAGCAATAAAAAATCAATTTAAAAGCATTTTAATATATCTAATTATTATATTACCTAATAGAGTTATGTGTTTATTTTCTTGCTAGAACTACCTAGATAGTCTTGAGACATTTTTTGGTTTTCTCAAAACGCAGTCAGTTTGAGCGAGGCCCTTTTGTCATATGCCGATTCAAAAGGTTTTTAACGTGTCAAAAATTATTGTACCAAGTTTTGTTTGAGCGAGGCTCTTTTAGCTTATGCCCGTTCAATAAATGTTTATCTGCTTTTGATATTGTAGGTAGAAGCGCTCTTACGTAAAAGTTGTGTTTGGGAATGTCAACGCAGAGTGCCTCCATGGTAAACAGCTGCAGCCTGAAAAACAAGGTATTACGGACAATTTTGATACAGTAATAGGCCTAAGACAAATAAACGTATTAATTCCGTTTCTGTCGTCCTTCTCTGTAGGGTATATAGGGAAGTGGGGAGCAATTTTGGAGGGACAGATTTGCTGTTGCCTTATTTTATTAGACGACTTGGAGACTTGGCCATCTCACCCCAAACAGAAATTTCCCTTAATTACACGGGACAGATCGTGAATCTGAAGATAAATTAAAGTAAATCTAAAGTAATAATATTTATAAAAAGCAGTAGACCAGGTAATTATCAAAAATGGTGGTACAAGGGTAAGCGAATTGATGTCGTAAAAAAGTTAAAAATATTTAGGGATATAGTTTACAACGTCTTTGTCTTTGTCTTTGGGGGGGGGGTTACCTTTCAAAGAAAAGGCAAGAACAGAGAACGTGACCATGAATTCGGCTTCGGGAAGTGTAGTAACTAACAAAAGAATTTCTCTACACGTCAAGGTTACTTTTGTAATAGGATAGTGAAAGCTACTTATGTTATGGTGTGCCGATGTGCGTTTTTTTAGACTGGTCAAACTGAGTCGGATCATAAAAAATTCATCACTAGATTGTTTCGATTGTCAATTAATCAAATCCTAAGTTCTTTATTTGGAAACGTAGTCTGGAAAGTTATACTTGAACACTTTAATAATTAAAATTACATTAATCTCAAGAATTTTAGTTTTATCAGCACTGCTTCCCTTTATTTGAGCAAAGAAGACTATAAATATAAATGTATGTTAAGCCAGAGAATGGAAGATGCTGGGCCGTAATCATGGGATCATTGTTGATCAAGATCATCCTACAAAGAACAGTGAGAGGAGGACTAGAGCCACAGCTGCTCAGTGTATTGGAGGCGGTCACGGTCAGCTCGAGAGCAGGAATGCAAAGACAGGACATGCACGCCACGTTACCACCGGTAGTATCTCACCTACGACCTTGACCTTGTTAACAGGAGTGTGTCCAATAAAATAATGATAGTAACATTATCTCTTTGGCCAAGAAGTCGGCTATTAACTGACTTCAGTTATAATCGCTGGTTAAAGGAAAAATGTTTTCATTTTGGATAAGTTTTGTAAGTAAAAACTTGCAGGAACTGATTAAAGTATTTAATTTTTAGATAATTACAAACATTTAACAATTTTTCGTTTTCCAACAGAAGACATAAAACTGTTTATTAAGTAAGTAGGACTTATAATTAGGTTTCTTTTATGTTTTTACAGTTTTTAAATATGTTAATTTATAATTAACCATTTTTAATTATAAAAAATTTATTTTTACTCTCTTAAATGTATGCACATATACATAAAGTAATTAACAAACGAAAAAGTATTCAACATGTAACAACTAGAACATATGAAATTTGAAAGCAAGAACATAATATTAACTTAAAAATAAAATAAATAGATTTACTTTACTTAGGGCCTGAGCTACCAAACAATTCGAATAGGTAAACAGATTTTCCAACATTTTGTTAGTTAAAACTCATACTAAAAGAAAGCAATTGGCTACGTACCCATACAAGTAGGTACCCAGTTTTTATGACATGAGTCAACAATTATATATTTATTATAACGTGGGGCGCCAAATACTATCTATGGAACGATACAAATTAAAACTGCATAGATAGGTAATATTGAAATTCTTCGTATTGTTTAAATTAGCAGCCATCCTTACTATTTCTTTTATGAATTTGCTAACTGCTATAATTTTTATTGTTCGACTAAGGTTGTTTAAGACCTGAACATGTCAGTGATGACGAAAAGCTTAGTCGAACAATAAAAATTATAGCAGTTAGCAAATTCATAAAAGAAATAATATTGAAATTATTACAACAGAGTCTATATCTGGAGGTAGGAAAATTTATTAAATTAAAACATTAAAATTTACTATTGTCTTATTACTTTATAATATAAAATTGTTTATTAAAAATTTGTCTTTCAGTAATAGAGTCTATTTGCTGTTTTACATATATGTTACTTGTTGCGTTGAATTCCACTGTTTGCGTAGCCTCTCGACGCTCCGCACGTTGTTCGACTGGACTGCACGTCGACCGACCGAAGCTCACTAACTCTGAAATATTTATGTTGACAATTCACGTCTTTGCACACACGCACACTGCGATATGAACTCTTATGGTTTACAATTTAAATTCACTTAATTCCAGGTATTTAAAACTAGGTTAAATAGATTGTGTATTGATCTTACACAAAATTCCGGCTTCTTGAAGTGTTCTCGCGTAACTATCATAATATCTCGGCAGATATTTTGCCCCTAGCGGAAATCTTCTACTGTACGCAAACAAGCACTAGAATGATTTATTTATTAATTGAGTTCTCAAAGTGGTAATGGTTACGAAGAACTCGAACCGTGAACCAACTTCTAAGTCAAAAGGAAAACGGCCTGTCTTGTCACGAAAAACTCGTGACAGCGAGTACGTGTTTCTATGGCAAGTCCTAAGAAGAAACTGGGCGAAGTGCTCTCGACAAAGGACCATCTCAAATAATTTGTATACCTTCTGATTGGTTGAAACTCTAGCAACGTCACAGATGAGAACACAGATAAACTGAAATCAGGCTTAAACTCTGTCCGATTCTGCAAAGGCCTGTCTAGATTTAATCTACAAATTTTATTACTTTATAGGAGATAACGAGAATAAAAGGAGATTGATTTCATTAAAAAAAAAACATAAAAAGTAGAGTTGTGAAGAATTGAGTATATGGAAAATGTAGCTTATAACCATGAGAACAATCTGTCCAAATTTAAGAACGAAATGTTAATTTTCCTCGAAGTTATTAAATAAAATGTAAATCACACGCGCACCCGCGCACTTACACACACATCTTTAACATGACATAAAAGAGAATAAAATTGTGAATACTTTTGACATAATATACTCTAACGATTTTTGTTGTTGTCTAAATCGTTAACGAGCCACACGTTTGGTAGCACAATTAATTTGCAACGATACTTACGTCATAAAATTTACAACGGGTGTAATCGTAATAGTAATAACAACGTGAGTTGTTTAGAATCTTTCAAACATTTATTAATTAAAAATCTCAAAAATACTGCGAGTTAAAAACTTCATTATTATTTGCATGTGTGTATTTGTAGTACACATACTTGTTACTAAAATACAAGTAATACCTTATATTAAGTATAGAAACATAAAATACACTTATAACTATAAATGACATTGATTATGATATTATTATATAATTGCTCTCGGCTTGCTCAATTTCTTTAACTCTTATTAAATTCTCAATCTTTCTTTTTAAATTATTATTGTTGTTGCATATGCATTTCTTATTTATGACATATTAATTACTTTAAAAAATTAACAATTTACTTTCAAAAGTAATTTAAATATCTTCGAAAAATTATCATTTCAAAAATATACTTTCATAAATTCTAATATTACTATAAATTACGATACAATAAACAGTTACATTTACAAATTATTAATTTCACTTTTTGAAATTATATTGTCTTTCTTTTACATTGTTTTATTTTCTTTAATTGAGTCTTTTGTTTTGATGAATACATGGATTTATTTCACCTTACGCGTGGCGGTAATTCCTCAGCGTATTCTCTTCTGGTCCTGAGTCCTTGATCATGGTTGATCCTTCGTAGTCGGTGTGGTCCTGGAGTCCGCTCCCCGTCCTCCGGATCCTCTCGGTAGTCCGATGGCTCGTACCGTACGGCTGGAATCTATACCATGTAGTGGGATGCTCCCTCGCCTCCATTAATAGCCTCTGGCTGCAGCGTTGATCTCACGAAAGTGATGAAGTTGTCGGGCATAGCCTCCGGCTGCCGCTGTAATGAACGAGAAAGAGAAAAAGGCTGGTGTGTCTCGCGTACTTGTACTCTAGGGCGCAAAAATCATGTCTCGACAATACTCTGCCTGAATCAGTCTGTCGTAGCGTCCCTTTAAAAACACGATTATTTACACACTTATTTCACTGGTCTTCGCAACATGCGAAGTCTTTTGCAAACTACCCGATATTCATCTGGTCGGTAATTTTTATATGTACAACTGTGTGTTAACCGCTTTTCTCTATCTTAATTATTATAGGTTTTATTTACATTTATTTGCATTGTATTTACACTTTTTATTGTTTTCGCACAATCTTCTGTATACGCGTGCGTCTTTATGTTATTCACACTGTGGCGTATTTTGTCTTGTGATATTTTACACACTCTTATCACAATTTAAATAATTTATTTATTGATTAACGTTATTTTAGGGGTGACGCTTTGAAGGAATTAAGTGGCCGCACTCACACACGTAAGATACGCGTGTACACAGACGCAGCTGTGTGTGGCGTGACTTCCCTGTTCAGGCAAATTCGTTGTTCCCCTTTACAGCTTTCTATCTGAGTTATTATACTACTGACAATATTGATTATTTATTTTAATTTACATAAATTATCTTAACTAATTGTGCAATGCACAGTACCATATACATACGTACTGTTACAATACTTTTTAAACATAGCTTGGTTCAAAACTTATTACTACTTTACAAAGAAAGAAAAAAATTAATTTAAAACATGTCTATGGCCATCAGAAAATGTTATTTAGCATTAGTATTCCACTTAAATGAACTTCATATCCTGTGTACTGTTGCAGGATTATCCCCTCCACGTATAGAAAAAATTTGTTTACAAGTTTACACATTTTTTTTAAACATAAAACAAATAATATATCACTTCCAAAAATATAAACAAAAAATAAAATCAAATAAATAAATACTCTTCCCAAAACTAAACTATATCAATTCTGTTTGACAGTTCCATTTTGACAGAAGAAACATAAACAATTACACGTGGTCAGATTCTGAATACTATGCCCTCACAAGATAAGCCATAATAACATTTGATGACGTCATATCTCCTTATCTTAGACAGATTCCAAACATTTCTCCAAATATTCCGACATCTCATCTCACATACGTAATACACTTATTTTTTTTATACAATTTGTTTAAATACAGTCATACATCACATACCCTGATATACACGAAAAGTTGATTCTTTAACATAACATTTGCGTAAAAATGATGCACGGAATTTACCAATATTACGGTTAGTTGTAGGATTAGTAACAATGTAAGTATTTTTACCAACTTGCTCAGATAATAAGAAAGGTCCATTATATAACCTAAAGAATTTAGCAGCTGTGTTATCTTCACTACGACCAACGTTTAACGACTTTAGAAGAACCATCTCACATATTTTGAATATTAGAAGTTTATGTTCCGCATTAAACTTTTCTGTGCGTTCCTCTGCATTCTTTTTAATGCGTCTTCTACCTTCTAAATGCTTAACTTCGTTTGGAACAGGTAAGTTTTGTGTGGCAACTCGCTTTACATATTCATCCCATATACGTTTAGGCATTGCTCACGAGTGTAGCTCCTTAGGTGTGAATCCAGTTGAATCGTTGTAAGTCCCATTGATGACGTAACGTAACGTGTTGTAACGTATGGTGTTGTAACGTGAGGCGTGAGAAAAGTCATAGCATTAAAAGTCAGTGTCACCAGCCTAGTGTTGACAATAGTAGTGATAAGCGAATATTTTGTGAGTCAGGCATATACCCGAATGATATACGAGACGATCTAGTAAATAGTAATAGGTGTATGGAAAATGACAATAGTGTTAACATAGTTAATAAGAGTACTATAGTTACAGCCAAAATTAATAATTGTATAGGAAATGTTCTGTTAGATAACGGGGCTCAGGTAATTTCGATAAGCGAAAAATTTAAAAATAAACATAAGGCTCAGTTTAAAAAGGTACCAATATTACCTGTAAACAACACAATTATTAAAACAGCAACAAGTGATAATCAAATTATTAACCGACAAGCATTGGTGTCTATCACAACACAGGGAGCCGAGATTGACGTGCCAGTACTAATTAAAGACCTTGTATACGATGTTATACTGGGTTCTGATACGTTGTGTTATAACCGAGTCCGGTCCTCTTTAATTTAATTATTTGTGTACTTTATTTTGTCGTTGAATTTAATTAATTTTATTAATCAGTTAATGTCTTTTGTCGTTGTCTAAAAAATGTTTTAAAATCGTTCGATTAGATTTCTTCGAACCTTGTTTATGGTGTGACGTTTCTTCTGTTGACCAGGCGAATCTATGAAGTCGATCTCTCACTAAACGTACATTTTAGTTTTTTATTAAATAATTACTTACTTGAAGTAAATCTGGCTGACCGCGCAGTGTTGAGGTGACAATCTAATTTTAGATTTATTCACCATAAATTCAATTTGCCGCTGTCTGTGTTGCCATACATGGAGAGATGTCCACCTGTTCTTTCATAACCTAGTCTACTGAAATAAATCGTCTGACTCTATTTTGTCGTATAAAATGGTGATATATTCTCTGATAATATTCTTTGAATTGTTTTAAAAATATAATAACCTGTTCTAGGTTTAAATTGCTTTACAATAGAATTTACTTTTATGAAAATCTTGTCTCAGGGTTTGTAGTTCTGATTTACAATTATCAGACTGATTAAACTTATTTTTTGGTTAACTATTTAGTTAAAATGTAGGTTCTTTTAGCCTGCAGAATACAAATAAAACAACTAGAAAACTTATACTACCATGATTGGGTAGTCGGAGAGTGCTTACAAATCAATTACATCTTAATGCATAATAGAAAACATTATAGCCATGCCTGGTTCCGGCATATAGGTTAACTTGTTGTATTGTCAATCGACAATGAACGTTACATGAATTAATAATTCTTTATAATACATTAAAATATGAACACAATAAAATAATAAATCAATTCAGTGTTCCTTGAAGAATCATCTGAACAGTTATACTGGATTCCTTCAAATAGGTAATCGTTTAATTATTAGAATTTTATTTCGCTTGGTATGAACTTCTTTTATTAATAAAATAACGAAATATCTTAATAGTAGTAGACTCTTCCTTAACTCTAAACATAAATTATATTTTTATTTTTTAGCTGTTGATAATTAATCTTGTCAACTGTTAATTCTCAAACTTCTGACTAACTATCGTTTAACATTGGTTTAACTATTAATGACTTTATCCATATGTTATTAATTGCAACACCCTTAGTGTTTATATTGAACAAACTATCATCATCTTCATAACTCTTATTTACTAATTAAGTAAAATGAATTTGAGAATTTTCTTTGTAATTAACTGCTGAATGAAAATAATAGGGTGCGACGCCCTTTATTCGTTAGTCTGTACACATAGTATTAATGTTGTTCGATAAAATATATCGTCAATTTCTTAACTTCCTTAATAAAAGTAAAAAATCACTTTACTCCCTGTATATCGCGTAATTGCTATGGATTATACACTTAGCAATTCACGTCGCACTATTAAGTCTTCACTTATCTTTAACTGTAACGTTATTATTATTTTGCACAAATGAGGTTATGTTTTCATTGTTTACATTTGATAACACGCACAACGTTAGGTTAGACTGTTGTCATCTGGCGATGCGGAGCTGCCGTCTGTCCTCTTCAATGGTTTTTCAAAATGTGTCTCAAGATGGCGTTCGTTTCTGCTGTTCTCGTCTGCATTCCTTGTAAAATTTACCGAATTCTCTTTTTTGATTGGCTGAAGATCTTTACTTGAGCGCACATACTCCCTTCGCGAAATTATTTAATTGTTACAATAAGCGTGGGTTTTCGGGTTCAAGAGTATGAACTGACGCTAGATATTTTTCCAAAATAAATCAAATATTTTTAATTTGACATAACTTTCTTATCACACCTCAGATTGTGAATCTAAGCTTACTACGGTATGGCGAATATTTGGCTCTTAACTTAGAGTCCACACATGATATGTTTTCGTCCATGATTAAGGAAGATATTGTTTGAAATTAACACTTTGCACTATTTATTAATAAATGTATATATTCTTTGATTAGAATTAACTAATGACAATCACATCTCTTCGAGATTATGCTTTTCAAGTCCCTTTACACTTTTTACTTATCATCTACTTATGATTATTAACAAAGTATATCTCCTATGCTAAAGTTGCCTTAGGCCTATGAGTCTACTAAGTATATTGATTAATTGCAATTGAATATTTGTTTCTGGGCAATTTCTGTGGTGTCCCAATTACACATACAGTGTCATTACAACTACTGTTTGACTTAGTTACTGGGAATACATTGTTATTCCCTGGTTTTAAGTCTATTTAATGACTTCTGTATTGTACTATCAGGTGTCTCCTTACTTTATTTCTTTTTTAATTAAGTAGTGTTCTTTTAAGTCACTATCTTGTTCAGAATTGTTCACTACAGTTATTACATTGTTTTACAATCTGGTGTTTTTTATACATTGGTTCGTTCTCTTGTGTTGAGAATTGAATAATAGTACTTGCATCTAGTGTCAGATGACAGATGTGCTTAATTTTATTATTATGTCTTACATTAGTGATAATAATTATCTTACAATAATATATTAGTGATGTAACATCTTCTTTATTATACAGGTATTTTATTATATTTATTATATTTCTGTTTCTGTTTAATTTTACAATTGGTTTTATCTCAGTTTTACATGGTGATTCCCATTCTGTCTGTTTTTGTTCATTTGGTTTACATTAATTATCATATAAATACTACTCTATAGGTAGCTGATCCTGGTACTGGTAGAAACCGTACAACCTCTACTTGATTTTTTGTCCAGGAGATTTTAGTTTAATTAGGTTTTAGTTATTATTTCTTATTAACCTAAGTGGAAAGTACCTGTATTTAGGTTATGTGTCTTCCCACTCTAAAGCAACAATGGGTTGACTGAGCTGATTCTAATTTACACTTGTAATCTTGTTTTTACTAGTACTATGTTATTAATTATCACCTGTAATTTATTAATTAGTTCTTTTTTCTTTCTATTATTATTTTGTCCTAACTTAGTTAGTAATTATTACTGTTATTTGACAATTTTGATTCTCTTTTCATTTAAATTAATTCTGATCATAATATGTTATTATACTGTTATTTACAGCTTCTTATTATACTAATAATATTATTACTCTCACTCTCTTGGCTAATATTGGATTCCCTACTCATTTATTAGACTGCTGGTCACACTCAGGTCATCTAAGGTAGTCAGTTAGTGTTTTGTCTATCTGTCCTTGTCTCTCAGTTAGTACTTCACTGGTGTTGGCTAATTATTCCACATTTGGCCTTCTTATCTCATTGTTATTGTAGTTTCTTGGTTCTTCTTATGTCACCATTTTGATTGATATCATTATTATTATTATTTCTTCCTTGTAATATGTTTTTCCTTCTTGGTTTCTTGGCTTCTTACTGACCGGATCTATTGGGTTATTGTATCTATTGTATAATCACTATTCATTACTTTTCTTTCTTGTTATTAATATTATTACCATTACTGTATTAATTCTCTTGTTGTGAGTTTATTCTTCTATTACTATTTGCTTAAGTAGTTTTCATGCTTGGCATTCTCATTGTAAATACTTAATGGGTCTTGTCTCACTCAATTATTATGACATGTTACTTATATTTTGATGTTTAAAATATCGTGGTTATTTGTATCGTTACAACGTTAAGCAAAATAAATGCAGTAATTGATTTTAATAATAATACATTGATGTGCATGGTAAATACCAAACATAGCGTAAAGTTAGGACATATGGATATCAAAAATGGATCTGTTGCGAATGACTTAAAAATAACCAAACCGCATACTACCGTTATATCTAACGTAAACAATAACAATAATAACAGTTATAAGCTGACTGTAGTACAAAAAAGCTGATTAGACGCGTTATTAAATAAACATAAACCGGTGTTTGAAAATTATCATAATACTACGGATGTGTATGGCCATAAAATTCGGTCACAGATGTAAGTATTTGTGAGAAAAACTTACCCTATCCCCTTACATTATCAAAAGCAAGTTGATGAGGAGATTTCGAAAATGCTAGAAAATAATATTATTGAAAGAGCGAATAGCAATTTCCTCAACCCGATGGTAGTAGTGAAAAAGAAAAACAATGACATCCGGACATGAGGAATTTAAACAGTATCACCCAAAAATGTTATGACTGCGCACTAAATGCAGACAATTTATTTATTAAGTGTCAAGGGGTGAAATATATAACACGCCTTGATTTAAAAAGCGAGTTTTGGCAAATTCCTTTAGCGGATGATAGTAGAAAGTTTACTGCGTTTCTTTATAAAAATAATTGTTACCAATTTAAAGTGGTTCCGTTCGGAATAGTGACCAGTCTTGCTGCCATGGTAAGATGTTTAGAGTTGGCGCTGTGAGCTGAAGTTGAGGAGTATGTTAGAGTATTGTTGGTGACATACTTGTCATATCAAAATCATTTGAAGAACACCTTTAACATCTAGATATTGTGTTTAGCAAGCTGCGGAATGCAAACCTAGTACTGAACTATGACAAGTGAGAATTTGGGAAATCGCAAATAAAATTCTTGGGACAATATTCTTGGGACATTTCAACTGATGGTGTGAGTACAGATCCTGAGAAGGTTCAAGCTATTACGGGGTTTCCAACACCAAAGAAAGCCAAGGACATCAGGGCATTCCTGGGGTTAACAGGGTATTACCGTCGTTTTACGCCAAATTACTCTAAAACCATAGAACCACTATTATAATTTTTAAGAAAAAGCACTACATGGCGCTGGGAAGAGAGACATGAAGCGGCAATGAACGCAACGGAGGATTTATTTACGAAAAATCTCCATATATTCCATCCAGAGAAGGAGGGGATGTAGCCTACGTATTAAATTGAGACCCTTCAGACTATGCTATAGATGGAATATTGTACCAGCGGAATGACAAAGGCGAACATAAAGTCATCGCGCATGTCAACAGATCCTTGAAAGGTGCTGAAAGGAACTATTTCACGTCCGAAAATGAAATTTTAGCAATAATTTATAGTATAAGTAAATTTAGGTACTATCTTGTAGGGCAACATTTTGAGATTTTGCTATCATTTCTTCTTAAGTGTAAACTGTCAAATGCACGTATGTCACATTGGATAATGGCTATACAGGAGTACGACTTTAGTATAAAATACTGTAAGGCAAGTGAAAATAAAATGGGCGACACTGTAAGTCGTTATCCTCCAGTAGAGCAAGAAAACTATTCTGCGACTAAAAATGAAATACAAATTTTAGCAATTAGGTATGTTTTACCCGATAATTTAAAAACCTAACTTAAAAACATTAGTATCGAACAACGAGATGAAAAATTAGAAAAAAATTAGTCAAGAAATTAAAGATAGGGAAAATCCAAAATATCAAATTGTTAATAATACATTATATAAGCTTATTGATGGGCAATGGAAAATCATGGTTCCAGATAACATCGTTGAGGACCTGACTTGGGCATGTCATGAGAGTCTAGCACATGCGGGTGCATATAAGTGCTGCTTAACACTTAGAGAAGACTTCATCTGGCTGAACATGACTAGAAAAATAAAATCTACACTACGAAACTGCCATACTTGTCAAAGATCAAAATATCCCAACCAGCATACCTACGTTGAAACGAGTAATATTGTAACACGTGATAAAAATGAATTGCTATGTATTGATTTTCTAGGACCACTACCACGTGCAGCTAGGGGAATGAGGAATCTTGTAGTTTGTACAGACGCTTTCTCCAAGCATGTTAGTTTCTATTTGGCCGACCAACAACTGAGACAGTTCTTAAGGTAATTCTTGAGAAATATGTTCCAAAATATAGGCATGTTAAAAAGATATCATCGGATCAAGGTAAGCAATTTCAAAATAAGAAATGGCAATCTGAGCTTGAGAAGCATCACATACAGGCAGTATTGACGGCGATCCGGAGACCTCAAGGTAATCTTGCGGAGAGGGTAAATAGGGAACGAGGAAGACTATTCAGGACGTACTGTAATACAAATCAGAGTAAATGGTCTGAATATCTCGAGTTTTTCGAGCAAGCCATCAACTTATTTATTCAGGGTAAAGGTTTTTAATACATACAAAATGGCTATTGGATAAGTGGAAACTACATAAGTGAAGTTATGTATTTTTTATTTTTTTAATCTATAAATTGATATATATTTATAGTTAAAGTAAAGTAATAGTTTTATAATTTTATATTACTTAGTAGAAATATTTATTACTTGAGAACGAACAAGACATATACGATCGTAATGTATTGTCTCTTATTATTTTGAGTGATTATTATCTTTTTTTAAAATTACAAATAATCAATCCATTATTAGATGCCGTCTCTTCTATGCTTTGCGTGACGTAGTACTTGAACGTAACTAGAGTAGGCTGAAATCGCACGAACTGGTTGAGACATAAGCTTATTTTTTTATAACTTTGAATAAAGTAAATTTTTCAAAGTGCTACATTAACTAGTTGGTAGTTCATGGCCAACTGAAATGGTACTCATAGCTTTATACCAACTTGTGTGTGTGTGTGTGTGTGTGTGTGTGTGTGTGTGTGTGTGTGTGTGTGTGTGTGTGTGTGTGTGTGTGTGTGTGTGTGTGTTACATACAGTCTGGCGAGTTACACAACTGAACATCAACTAACAAAATCGTCATAACCGTAATAAAACGTGACATTCTATCTCCATGAGCGGATTAGGAGAGGATACGCCAGTGTCTGTCCTACATACAGCCTGGCGTTTCAGAGCTGTCGAAGATAGCCTTTAAGCAATACTGGATCCCGTCTGATATTGTGAGAACAGAACATATCGGGCATCACTCGAAAATCATTCTCGTCTATCTTCGGTTTATATTACATTTATTATTATTACGGTTATTATTAATGTAGTAACTGCAGTGTAACTTTTTCTACTATCTAGTTGTAATTTTATTTCTCTATAATTCTGATTTAACGTAGTAGTAGGCCTAATTAGTAAATAAATACGTTCTTATTATGTCGCCAAACGAACACAGAAACACGTGTCTATTGGTACGCATACTTAGCCACTACATAACGCTAGAATCTGTTTCTCATCATACCGTCAATTTCAACACTATTCGCGAAAAACGTATTTGCTTTTGCCGGTTAAATGATTCTGTCCGTGCAGGTTTACTACACACACACACACACACACACACACACACACACACACACACACACACACACACACACACACACACACACACACACACCTAACACTGTAAAAATATTAACAGACACAATTCAATCTTACCCCACATGACATCGAATTAGGTAACAAATATTTGCTTCAGTTGTTATTCAGAGCACAGGGTGTCCATTATATATTTTACTGTTTCTAACTGACATAAACTCATAAATAGACCATCGTTTTTATATGTTGTATGGACAATTTGTATTGTTCAACAAACACACACACATACACAGATTCATACACGCATCATTATATTGTACTTTCTACCCTCTTCAATGTTAATTAAAACTCGTTACATTTTTTTACGTAAAAATTTTAAAGTAGGTCAAGGAAACCCAGAGTTTTCACGAGTGACTAAAGTGATTTTGGTTGTTTATACACATATAACGTTTCTGGAGAAAACAAAGCACTCTTCCTTGAGAGTGGCAGTTGGCGAAACAGTCTTTAAAGTTTCAGTCCAATCAATTATTTAGGATATTAAAATTTTTAACTCACGGTGACATCGTAATATACACTCATCATTGAGATTGTTAACTCATTTAAAGTCATAGAGAAATATTGTTACGACAGTCTCGTGGATCGTGGAACAGAATAAATTGAGTCAAGAAGAAACGGTAATTACAACAACAATTGCTGTTTAAATAAATAAAAAACAACAATAGACACTCATATACAACAATCTTAAAGCCCACGATGCCCAAAAAACTGTATTGTCGTTAGGTGGAATAAACACCACCTAATTAACACTGTATCAGTGTAAAAGTAACCAATTACAGAAGTGAGTACACAGTAATTCACTTTACACTAGGCTGATGTAAAACACACAACAGTCAACTCCATATCTTTCCGCTTCACAATCTCAAATTGACTCGCCGCTCCGAAATGGGCTTTAAATGTGGTACGTGATAAAATTGACTTGGATGACTTAATAACCGAAAACGTCTGGAAAGATCGAGAGCGTTCCGTAATCGTGCTGGTCACACAACGCGAGCAAAGTATCACAAAGCAACGCATGTTATCTATCTCCTTTATCATATATATAACTGACATAAAACTGAAAGAAGTAAGTTAATACAACGTGTTCCAAAAGCTACGACATGAGTGAATTAAACTTTGTTAATTTTCATAAAATGGGAAATAAGCAAGCATACATCTTGATAACACTTTAATAATAATTTAATAATAACAATTTGTAAAGCTAAATTTTTTCAGATGGATGTGTAGAAAATAAATGCTATAAAAAATTCAAAATTCTATTTAACATATTTTCCTATGAGCTATGATTAATAATTTTTAAATGAGTTAACAATAATTTTTCAAAAAGATTCAGCATTGCTGATTTTAAGAGATTACGGTTATTAGCTGAACGGTAGAGATTATAACACTTTGGGATTTGACGTTATTTCTATATTTTTCTATAAATTGATTAAAGTGTGCAAAAATACTTTTTTTAGTTTCGTATAAAAGAGAAACTAAAACGTTTGAAATAAATTCTTATTTACAAAACAGTTTATCTGTCGTAAATTTTAAAGCTACTTCTAAAGTATTTTACTGTCTAATGGTTTTCCTAATTTTTATTTTATTTTACTAAGTTCGTTCTAATTAGCAAAATAGTAGATAAGCGTCATTTTTTACCATTTAAAACATATTATATCGGCTAATGAGTAATCTGAAAGTATACAAGTTTCTGCACCAAGAAAATAACATAATGCAAATAAAAATGGTTTGATAACATATTCGGCGTTGACAAGTGTATTTCAATTATCGTTTATGATTTACAGTCACATTGGTACATAATAAGAGTTATAATTAGAACAACAACTCAGCGGCACTGTACAAAAGCGACAACAGCTAACCGGGTTGAAATTCATTATGTATGCTACACAAAACACAACCAAACAAATGTCGAATTTCCACGCTTCAATAAATTGTATTTACTAAACTGGAAACTATTTTAGCAAAACCAACAGTAAGTTTTGTTATAAATGCGCTAAACTCTAAATTAAACTTTCCAAACTAAATTTCGTAGGCTGTATGTTGACAGAGGCCTTTACATTTTCCTATTCCGGCAGAATATTACTTTCTGTAAAACAAATTATATAATGTTTCAATTTTTCTTTTCACAACCGCTTGAACATCTTATATATTTAAAGTTAATCAATCTAAGCAAAGGGTTCAAATTCAGTAAATAATCTTTTCGGCACTTTAGTGCCACAATATTGTAGAACATAAGGAAAACTTTGTCTTTCAACTGTTCCATGTCATACAGTGTTTCGTTCATTATTATTTATTAGAGGTCCAAAGAGTAATAAAACAGTTGATAACATGTCTTAAAAGTGTATTATTTAAACGCTTAATTGATTTTGTAATTAGAAGCCACCAATACACGGCTCTTTAATAATTAACATCTTCCTATAAGCTCTAAGTAATAAATTTTGAAGTTTCAATTATAAAAGCATTTATTACTCATTAAAGTATTACAAATACAAAATATAAAACAAATCATTATCTTGAGTAATCGGTTTTAATAAAACTATTGGTTTAGCTATCATTTAAAATAAATAAAACTCTAGAAACAATAATATTGTAAAATAAATTTATCTAAAATCAAGGAAAAACTGTGTAGCTTAAATGAAAAAACAGTGGCTTTTTAAAACGTTATTTATTAAAGCGCATGCAATTGTTTACGTTTATTTACACAAAATAAATCAATCAAATTTTTTTAGTATAACGGCAACTAACTTTACTACCATAAGTTGTAAAGTATAGATAATTAAAAAGTTGCATATTTCTGTTATTAAAAAAAATGAGTATTTATAAATTAATACGTTTTTGTCAGAATTATATGTCAGCTCTATATATCAAAGATACAAGCTGTTTTGAGTGTTACAACGTAAAATACAGATTCTGAAATTTGCGATATAAATACTTAAGTTGTGCTTCCTATCCGCCAACGTATACAAGGGCATGGACTAGCCAGTTACGGAGTTTTCAGTGCCGCTCGACTTAAAGGCAAAATGTAGCCCCTTCCAAATATGAAAATCTATTTCAAAATTTGAAGAAATTAATGCCCCAAAATAAAACAAAAAAATATAAATATGTAGCTTATTTTACCATAAATTCTTAACGTTTTTCATGAGAAAGGTAAGTCTTTTATTAAAATATGTTTTATAGTCCAATATAATGAATGCATTATATATTTATAATATAACCGTATATAGTTAATATAATACACATATAAAAATCAGTTAAACTCACAAAAATAGCATCGATTTAGAGTAATATTTTAATAAAATCACAGTAGGCTTGCGATATTCTGCCCTATTTTGGCAGGCAGCCAGGCCGGATTTGGAAAATGCTGGAATACACGGAGGTCAATGCCCTATTAATCTACTGTATTATTGTGTCCCACGCATAATTAATCGTCTACTGTAACTATATTGTATTATATTTACTATAACTGTATATTTCATTACTCTGAATGTTTCAAATTGAAAATTTATTCCTGAAAATTACGAAACATTTCAATATTATAATTACATTTGCATTTCAACAAATGGTTAGAAACAAATAAAAAAATTAAGCATCTCGGTTACCTTTTATAAAAAAAAATGAAATTAATATATACAGAACAATAATGTTTTCTAGAGTGTAGTAAAAATAATTAAGGCATTTCGTAACTGTAATAAAGAATTTGAATTTGTAATTGTTACATTATATTATCATTGATTAAAGTGACTTGGAAAAAATCAATGAAATCCTAAATAAGATATTTAATAGCACATTACAAATCATCTAATAAAAATATTACAAGATAACAGGTTTGTACCTGACTGCACTTGCAGAAATAAATTTTTATTGGGTCATTTAATACATTTATTGGTTATACCTTTTTAGTATACAACATATAAAGTACATATGTGAAAATTATGAATTCAAAAATATATACATTTTGAAATATTTGACAAATAGCAAACTTAAAAAGAGTCCTTGCTAGTTTTATAATTGATAAAGAGTTTTTATAATTTCACTTCCCTGAATTTTCTGGGATTAAGTTGGATCAGTCCGGACGATCTCGAGGGCCTGCTCCTGCTTTCACACCGTCCGTTGTCTTCCTAAGGTGGGATGTCGATCTCAGGGTTCCTCGTGGGCGTTGTATCGTCCAAGTTGCTCCTCATTTAGTCCTCGTTGACAACCATAGGTCGTTGAAGATCTGAACGCCGTGCCTGACTTCGTGGTATAATTCATCCGCTCCTTCGTTGATCCACTCCGACTTCCGAGATACTCCTCATTAGAGACTGAAAGAGACTGCCTATGGAAGACTGCGTATTATATACTGCCTAACTCACGGCTCACCCATTCTATTATAGATTTACGCACATGACGTCGCTTTTACATGTTTATACGTTTTACATTTTACAATAAAATCGACCACGTGTTGGTGGACATGAACTTCCAGTTTCTAGACCTTTCCAAACCACGTGTTTTCAACTGCATATTGATTGATTGATTAATTTGTCAGTGAATACTGATATTAAAATTTATTTAATATTAATACAGTTAGTTAGTAGCAGTTATTCTAATTTGCACACTATGACTTATAGTGTGTCTGTTAATTGGCTTACTGTTCTTCTTCGCACAATTCATTACGCGCAGAACATTTATTCACTTTTACTACACTACGCTGCGTCTTTTATCTATTATAACTGTCTGAGACTATGTTAACATGCAGTACTTATTCTAATAACAATATTGTCTGATAACATGCAAACTCCTCTGCACAGGACACCAACTAAGGAATATTGTTATTATGTCCCCATGTATTCACACGTAGTGTGAATGTTTGTCTCATTGCAATAACTTAAATAATATTAGACTCTGTTTTAGTCACAACCATTATTTAAAAAAAAAAAAATCTGAATAATGATATTTGTTTCTGGCGATGCGATCTCTTCTTTGATGCTAACTCCCTCCATTTTCTAAAGCAGATGATGCTACTTGGCGTCACTTCATTTTGTTGGCTGACCAATGCCATCTCTATTGCTTAAAACACCTCAGTGTGTAGTATTTTATTTTTCTGGTCCCCGCCACCCTCATTCTCATTATTAACAGGTCTGTTGGCTTGTTATCCTCGATAACGTCATAACAGGTTTTGACGATATCGTCTTCAGTAACTTCTTTACCATTGTTTTCTATCCATTCTTGAATATCTTCCTGGTCGGCAGACTCACATACAGCCATCTGTTCTAAAAAGGAAATCAGCTGGATGTCTTTATTTGTTGCGTTATTGTCAGTTTTTTTTAAGGCTCCTTCCCCTTATGGCTGGCTTCATGTTCCAGTAATATATTCTATGACCGTACCAGTGACAATGTTTAAATCTCGTTCTACCCTTCAGATAACTAACGTCAACTGACGCTCAGTTCCATCCGTCGCTCAACTGACGTCGTCAATCAAATCCACTTTCGTAAGCCTCTCTGTACAGTCTTTCATCATTGACAACTGATGTAATCAAAATTGTAAGGAGTCGGTACGATATTTTTTGTCAATGCTTCTGGTACGGCTTGGTCCATAGGCTGGGGTAAAGGACGCAAGAATTGCATGAAGAAACACTGCTTTTATGTCCCCACCTAGAGTTCTTCATTGGCTGTGTGAGGAGGGGTATTGTCAAAAATTAGAATTGCCTTTCTTGGTAAGTTGTTTTTAGCAAGACATTCTTCGACGGCGGGAACAAACTTCTGTTTGAATAACTGACAAAAAATATTACCATTCACCATCCTTGTTTTGATGTGTATACCAAAAAGTTAGTATAGATAAATGTTTTAGGTTTATGCCCTGGGTTTTTTCGACTTTCCGATAAGAGTGAGCCTTAATTTATGATTACACGTTGTATTACTGCAAGCTAAAACAGTCACACTTTCTTTCTTTTTCTTATACTCAGGTGCTGATGCTTCCTTTTTTGATGCTAATGTTTTCTACAGTAAGAGTTTATAATTTAATCCGCATCTATCACAGTTGTATATCTGGTCTCCAATAATTCCTTCTTAATCCAATAAGGCAAACAGTTTTGCCTTAAATCGCTCAACTACGCTTTCGTCTGCTGATAGGGACGCCGTCGCATAGTTATAGATCACATAGTTAATTGTCACACTCAAAACACTTTTCCACAACCAACAGTCACTGGCTGTAAACTTTTCACAATAAGTTTCTCCTCAATATTTTTATAAAAATTCGAAACATTTTCCTGAAGTAACGGTTAACGGTCCTGATATCAATAAACTCTTCTCCCTTACACGTTCGTGACACAAAAACAGTGCTTCTTCAACTTTCAAATTTTCACCATTTTTCAAGGTTTTAAGAGCGTTAATACCACTTCCAGACGCCTGATTACTACACAATTGTTCTATTTCACTTCTATTATTTTCCCAGCCCCCCACAGTGCTTTTACCTATGCCTAGTTACAACAAAATTTTTCACTGATTCATCCGAACCTAATCTTTGAATTGCATTAACTTCATCTTCCATCGTAAGCCAAACTTTTTTCTCTTGTTTTTATTCATTTTTACACTTTACACAAACTTTTAAAACACACACAAAACCAAGTACACGTTATAGACGTTGCATTATAAACATGTTAACCACTGTTTTAACGAACGCTGTGGAAAGACGCATCTGAGTGTAACCAAGCACTTCCGACGACTGAGAAAAATAACTTTCAATGCACAAACATGAGAATAACTCACCCTGTTCACTCACCTTGCCTGTGACGAATTGTAGCCGTAGCGCCTTAGGCTGCACGATATGCAAACTAATTGCAAGCGTTTCTCACATGCGTGCAAGTTCTTTGCGGTTCAGATTTTTAATATGTAAACAATGTTTATTGAAACATTGATACTATCAAGCAAGCCGGAATAACCAGGAGACCGAATTATTGCGAGTCTACTTACATTTCAGTCGCATATAAGAGAAGAAATACTAACCGTAAATCAATTTACGTTATTAATTTTATTAATTATCACAGTTACATCGTCAAAATTTCTGAATTTGGTTCGACAATATTTTCTGAATTCGTTAGAACTATTACTGACCCAATTCCCCTTGTTTATTATAATTTTTACGACTATGTGCTGGTTTTAAATAAAAAATATGTCTTAACGTATCGCTTGTTGACTATATCATTCTTTACCACTACCAGATACATCTTAAATTGTTTCCTCTAGTGTCTGCTTATAAGCCTTGTAAGCTACACGTCTTCATTCGTAGTATAATGTCGTATGAAGATCTTAACAATTGACCATGCAATTTCTCAACGGTTTAGCTCATACACGTTATGGAAACAGTCTTACTACAGTGAGTCCATGTGTTTGAAAAGCTGAGTTAAAAGTATGTTACAAAGGTTATATTTTAACAACGAGTGCAAAGAGAACTGGTATACTCTGAGCATGTCATTTATGTCCTACGAATCAATGTTTACGCTACACTCTATTCTTTGATAACGTTTCTTCTTTTCTTAATTGTGTTTTATGCGTATAATCACTTTTATGATTCCAAAGCTTACTTCTAATTGAAATAATGACACAAGTAATTAATATTTAGTATAGGTTTTTAGTACAGATTCGTTATTAGTAAATAATAATTATTCTTTGTAACTAGTCACAAAACATTAGAAAATGAAAATAAAGAAACAAGTATTCTTTATTACGCTGGAAATTAGAACGCATGAACAGCTTAACCGTTACACGATGTATATAGGCCTACTGCATGAGCCGTATAAACAATGTGGCCTACACGTAGTGAGAGAGTCCATCTGGACATTCAGAAATGTGAAAATAAAACAGAAATTCTGGTAGAAAAAGTCCGCTGAGGTAAATTGTGTTTCTCCAACAACAACATGAGGTGCAGCTTAGGGCATAAACGGTTTCAATTAGAATCTTTTCCTAGTCCGTATTAACCTCAGGTACATAAAATCACAAAACATAAACTAACAAATAACATTAATAAAGCGCAATTAATACACGATATCTGATGACAAGTAAGTGAAAGCTATGATTGCTGCAAATAAACATACCATGTTCCGGTCCGTCATACCGTCAACAAACTCGATACTTACGCATCACAACTGTGTGCGAAATACAACAATAACTTAATGACTTTGAAGTAACGAAAATAAATTTGTTCTATTAAAGGTAAAACATACTTCTTGCATGAAAAAATAACTGAAAACATTACGTATACTCAATATGACAGTATTTCGTATTCATTAAAATTAAATCGTAGGCTTGTCTGAAATTTCTTATTTAACTCTGAATTCTCACTTCCTGCCTCTGTAAAGTAACGTGAAATTGCTGCTTCGTGCCAGGTGGTTACTCAGGGGATTTGGTATAGCTCAAACTTGGAGAATAGACGGCACGGTAACACTAGTAGTTGAGCCTGCGGCTTAAGTTCACCCGGCCCGTAAGTTATAAAGTGTTCGCATTTAAACCTCGCTGAGAACTATACCATCAACGCGCTACTGTATTTTCAAATAAAACATTAAAAGAGACTTGATATTATAGTACTTTATTACAGTTTCAGTAATTCCGTTATTATAGGAAATTCTTTTAGGTTTTCTGAAATTACATTCTTGAATTAATTTTTAATTCCTATATTAACAACAATTGTAATTTTACGGTTATTAATTTAGCAAACTATTTAAACGTATTCGTCCTTCTATAATCCACAGGAAGACAAGGCGTCTTGACAACCTGACACCTCTGTGTATTTGCTCTGCTCGGAGAGTAGTATTGTAGAAGACTAAAACACCTATAAGTGTTTGATTATAATCACGCTCATAATTAATGTGTTATAATAATATAACTACGTCATTCCTTGCAGTAGTTGCTGCCTGTACATCTTTATAGATAGCTTTACAAACCGACTTAGTTATATGCATAGCGTCAATCAACCCTGCATATGTATGGATAGTTTAAAGTAGATATTGTGACTTGCCAGACGTTCACATTATGTTAAAGGAATAAATTAAAACGTTACGGAGAAGAGAATATCTTTCCTAATGTAAAATGTACGAAATAAACAGAATTTGTATTTCGAAATTCTATATGTAAGCCAACGTGCATGCACATGTAAGGTTTACTCAACAGACAACTTGACGACCTCTGGAAGTATTCTATCCCGGTGACGACAAATAATGTGTACCCACTTTACAAGGATAGCACAGAATTTTAATAGATGAATATAGTACTAACGTTAGCTTTGACCGTGACGAACAGAAATAAGTCATAAATTCTGTAGGCGAATTTGCGTTAACTGAAATAACGCAAGTTAGTAAGTAGTTACGGAACTGAGGGTAGACGTTAATTGTGGTAATGGGAATCACAAAATTTTACTATATGCGACCTATAAAACAACTAATTGACAACTTAGCTGTGACTCAACCTGGACTTTGGTCCAAAACCGTGTACTATATCTAAGTATTGATTAACTAATTCTACAGTCCACGATAGTATAACCACACTATGAGTCAGGTCAATTTTTGTAGCTACAAGAGCTGATCTCTGAAATTGGACACTATTATGTTTTGATGTTTTGTACTATGTACTAAATTAATTTTAGTACACACTTAAAAAAACCTGGCGACTTGAAGTTCATTTTATTATAATATTAGCTGTATGTCTGTAAACCCAAAGACGTCAAACGTATGTTTATTAATTTTATTTTTAACTGTAAAATTCAAAATAATGCTGTTCAAAAAAATCAATGTTTTCATTCTGTTCTAAATTATGTGAATAAATTTTGTATGAACGTTAAAAACACAGAAAATACCACAATTATATAAATAATATGCTCGCTTATATAATCCCGTTCGCTATTGCTAACCTAGAAAAACCTCATAATATGAGGAATGGACGAATTTGGAAAGGAACCGGTTAAAAATAAGACGTTGGTTTGTACCGGAAGTACAAAAATCACGCATAAATCACGTTCAGTCCAGCGTTTATAAACTAACAGACGGGCTGACTGAACGTTTGACAAGGGTGCAAGACGGGGACACCAAAGGGTGCAACGGTAGGATGCAGTGGCGCAGCATTCCAGTAAAACTACAGTATTGTAAATAACATTATTATTCACAAATATAAGTGGCACAACATTTTAAAATAAAATTAATGGTGATATCGTTATATAATAATGTTATAGCATGTAATAAACAGTATACAGAAGTTAGAATTATTTTCATCTGAACAAGTACTATGTTCATTTTTATCTACACCTACACGTAGAGTCTATTAAGAGACCAAAACCTGACACTGGCGGCGAAAGATGGAACAGCTTTTCTGAAATTATTGTGTAAAACAAGATCTGCACAGGTGATCCATTCGCGCTCTAGTTTTGGAATTAAAAAAAAATTAAACTTGATCTTATGATTTTTATGGAAAATAGCAACCAGCCCTCTTACACTGGACTACTCACTCGTGTTATTCATTAAACATACACTTGGTTGTACATTATCTTTCTTTACAGCATAGGCCATAGCCTAAAAAAATTGGACAAAAGCAACATAAATGTTCAAAATCTGGGTCCAATTAACGCTAAAAAGGAACTGGGAAACTTGGAGATAATATGAAAGGAATACAACTTTAAAGAATAGTAAATTATTATAAATAAATCACCTTATATCCGTCGTGTGACTTCGTTACGTCGATTAAAATGACGCGTTTCGGAACATCTGCTCCATCATCAGATAAAATCGCTGTATTGAGGTCGTTAAACGTTAAAAACACATGTTACACATAATTGTACTATGTAATTCACTTGCTTCCTAAATGGTGCGCACCACGACGAAGCCGATCGGACACTGAACTATTATCTGAGTGATTACGCCTAAGCAGGTTCAAAGCTGTATCGTATAGCGGGTTGGATTTAAAATTTAAGTGGCCATTCAATATGAAGTCTCGGCTGTTTATGTTATTATATGCTTTGCATATAATAGTATTTTATTAATACTATTCATATAATGTTTTAGGTTTTCGATCTGTCGTACAGTACCATTGAAAATTAGAAAGGTATCGTCCACATAACGTGCATAAAATATTATATCATTTTTGAATTTGTTATGTGAGAGCAAATGAGAGTTTTCATAAAAATTCAAGTAAACGTCAGAAAATAGACCAGAGAGAGGTAAACCAATCCATCGTCCTGAATGAAAAATTGCCGATCCAAAACTACAAACCGAAGCACGCATTTTAATAAATAATAAGTTTAATAATACCATACAACACCTTAATTTTGACAACCATTCACCTCATGGTTTACATAAACATATAAGATTTTTCAACGAGTTTAAGTTATTGAAACAAATAAAAGCTAAATTAGTTGATAATAATGCTCTAATTACTAAGGCAGATAAGGGGAATACTCTTGTTGTCATGGACTTTGTGTGTATAAAACGAAAGTAAACGACTTTATTTCAAACAATAATATTAGAACCTTGAAATCTGATCCTACTGATATGTATGTCAAGACATTGAATAACAAAATCAATAATTGCGTAAATTTGTTTAGCGAATGCACACGTCGCTTCCTGAAGTCTATTAATGCTAAAGCTCCCGAACTCACTGGCCTACCCAAAATTCATAAACACGACATACCGGTCAGACCACTCGTTAATTTTACCACAGCGCCCGCATACAAAACAGCTAAAAAACTCGTCAAAGTAATCAAAGAAAACATAAATTTAAAGAACAATCATAGTGTCACAAACAACACGGATTTTATTAATAAATGTAAAAATGTTGATATACTACCAAATTATAAGTTAGCATCGTTTGATATAGTAAATTTGTATACCAACATACCAGTAAACGAAACACTAAATATCTTAAAAGAAAATTTATTAGAGAATAATAAATTAAATATACAGACGATAAACGAGTTAATTGGTTTACTTGAAACAATCTTAGAACAAAATTACTTTGCTTTCAATAACCAATTTTTCATTCAGGACGATGGATTGGCCATGGGTTTACCTCTCTCTGGTCTATTGGCTGACGTTTACTTGAATTTTTATGAAAACTCTCATTTGCTCTCACATAACAAATACAAAAATGATATAATATTTTACGCACGTTATGTGGACGATACCTTTCTAATTTTCAATGGTACTGTACGACAGATCGAAAACCTAAAACATTATATGAATAGTATTAATAAAAACATTCAATTCACGTTGGAAACTGAAGTGGATAATAAATTGAATTTTTTAGATTTGTCTGTCACTAAACACGTAAATAAATTGAAATTTAGTATTTATAAAAAACCGACTACCACTGATGTGACAATACATGCTGACTCTTATCATCCATTTTCGCAAACGTTGGCAGCTTATAATTACTTTATCCGCAGATTGTTGGCAGTACCTCTCAGTGATGATGATTACCGTGAGAAGCTGAATACCATTAAACATATAGCTTTAGCTAATGGTTACCAAAACACGTTAATTGATAATCTCATCTAGAAACATAAAATTCGAAAATCCAAGCCCCCAATAGATAAGGATACAAAAATAACGTTTATTTCTACCGCATACACAAATATAATGCCAAAGATTCTAACCTCCACATTTAATAAATTGAATATTACTGCTACCTTCAAAACAAACAATAGTCTATTAAAAATACTACGTCGTAGAAAACCCATACCTTTAGAAAAGAAATCCGGCATATATAAATTATCATGTAATGACTGCAACAGTTTTTACATTGGTCAAACGGGGATAGGTTTCCTCAAGCGATTTAAAGAGCACACACCAAAACGTCACCTAAATAATCTCACTTTGTTAAATAATATCGAGTCTAACTTTCCTCGCCACTTAATCTTACACAATCATAATTATGCTGATTTTAAATCTAATTTAATACCCCTACATGTGTGCAACAAAGGCCGTTACATGGACGCAATAGAAGAGTTCGAAATATGCAAAGCATATAATAACATAAACAGCCGAGACTTTATATTGAATGGCCACTTAAATTTTAAATCCAACTCGCTATACGATACAGCTTTGAACCTGCTTAGGCGTAATCACTCAGATAATAGTTCAGTGTCCGATCGGCTTCGTCGTGGTTCGCACCATTTAGGAAGCAAGTGAATTACATAGTGGACAATTATGTGTAACATGTGTTTTTAACGTTTAACGACCTCAGTAGACCGATTTTATCTGATGATGGAGCAGATGTTCCGAAACGCGTCATTTTAATCGACGTAACGAAGTCACACGACGGATATAAGGTGATTTATTTATAATAATTTACTGTTCATACGTGACTTGGATACCAAGAACTAATATCCATTTTAAATTGGAGGCTAGTCAAGCAAGCGTGGTATATGAGTATCAAAACGTTAAAATCCAGTTACTAAAGCTAACTTACACGTTCAATTTAATAATATCTGTTTAAAAAATCATTTAATACCAAAATATGCAGTTATAAATATGAAGGCCCTCTCTAGGGCTGCTAAAGCAACCATCACACACGTCATTTAAAGAATACAATCAGATTGCAAGGACTGTTGTTTTTGATACATGGGACAAAGGAGTATAACACTTTCCGAATAAAAGCGGGTAATGAATGAAAAGTAGACCCTAAAAAATATATTTAAAACTGTAGTCTTCCTAACCATCAACGATTCAACTTTATCACTGACAAAAGTTGTCACATGTAAATAATTTCAATCTTTGATATTTCAAGTTTTCAGAATGTTGTGTGTTGAAATTCCATGACACCGTAATAACATAAGGTCGAAAAACGTATGCCGTATTAAATTAAAACTACGCATTGGAATTATGCATTTACATGCACGCCAGTTAGACAATCGGGCGTGTCTATGTTGATAATGGAACAGATTTCCGTCAGAGTGCTATGGGAGAGAATCCTTCGAACCACAACTACAACATTGGTTATTTGAGGAGGTGGGTACCGTGTTTACATTTTCCTTAGGGCACCATTAAAATCTAATGCTAGCCTGTGTACGCCTAATATGTACAGAAACTTTAGTAAATTGTACACAAAAGCTAACGGAATATATTTAAACTGGTACGCTCAAAAAGTACGTTACTTGATTTACAATATTCAAAGTAGGTTTCAATTTTACCATACATAACATATTTATATATCATCTTCCACTTCATTTAACAACTGGATGTTGCTCGGATCAGATGTATTAGACTGTGTGTGTAGTATAAATTTATACGGCTATAACGGATACTGCCTTATTTAATATAATGCGGTTGGATGTAATGTATAGCAACAATACATATATGTGTATATTTACCAAGGGCGGTATGTTTTATATTGTAATTAGCGTAAATAGAATAAGGAACAGTTTTATTCAATTTTATGCAGGCTAGAGTATGTCGAGAGTGCACCTGCTTCGATAGTTAAAATACGGCGTGTGTGTGTTTGTGTGCGTGAAGCCAGCTGCGACAAGAATATGGGGTGAGTGTACGAATTGTTTGTTCTAATTAATCAGGTCTTAACAGGATTATAATAAACTAATTACTTGTGTTAAACCTGTAAGCAAAGACTTACGCCAATTATAAAGACACCATTTCATTAAGGGATTTTTAACTAGTATGGTGATGTAAATTTTATTTCCAGAGTTGCAGTATTAAAGATTCTAACTAACTAATATTAATTACTAGTGTAATTGAAGAGTAATTAATATGTGTGGTATATGTGAGTGACCAGAGATAAATTACGCAAACAATAATATCACTCATGTGACGAATATGTTCATGAGTTCGCGATAATTAACCAAAAAGTGAGTGTAATAAAAAGGACGTTTAGGCGCGAACGGACCATCTCTAGCTTGTCGAAAACAGGCCTGTACCTGTCAAATCACCACCAGTATAAATACCACTGGCAATTTTGGGCGATCACACACTCAGACTCAAGAAATCTACAGACGACGTTACGCTGCCCGTTTGCAGATCGACATGGACACACACATACACACTACCACACTCACACCAAGATGTAAGGAGGAATTCTGGAGCATCAACAACAACAACAACACTTAGAGACAATGACCCCAGCAGCAGAATAACCATCATCAACATCATCATACTCTCAGGATTCTGGACACACACGCAACGCTAACGGCAGATATACGCAGGTGATACAAAAACAAATGTATTTTTTTATTGTAAAGAGAGCTCTCGAAAAGAACTTAAATATGAACAGATAATAATTAGAGTTTTAAAGTAAAATAGTAGTTACATAAGAGAGTGAAATTTAACAATAACTTGTAGAAAAGAAATACTAATATTTTGTTGTATTTTTGGGTGTGTCAGTATAAATCAATAATAGATTGGAAGTAAATGTAATATCATTTTATTTATTTATAGCAACAATAAATTCATTCTTGAATCTTAATATTATTTTGTTGGTAAATGAGTTGCTATCATAAATTAAAATGTGAGTTAATTTCAGACTCACAAATAAAAAGAATTTAAATAATTTTTTAACATGTTTGGTTAGTTAATAAGATTATAGGAGTGTTTATTTTTGTTGTATGTTATGAATAGCATAGCAGGTTACAGATTTATAAAGCTTATAAAGGTGAATATTGTAACTAAACTCTATCCTGGTGTTTACTTGGTGTGGTTTTCAAAGTCCTCCTGGTCTGAAACTCTTCCTTTAGTTTCACTGTTGAGCAGTCCAAATTGTAACGAAATCCAGTTCCTGTTAATAATGTTAAATCTGTATAGGAGTAGTGTTACAAAAAATGTTTTTTTTTTAATGTTTGTGGAAGAAATAAAAATTGTGTTTAAAAAAAAATTTTATAATTAAAAAAAATTTCCTTTTTTATAGATTAATTAATTAAAAACAATTAATTAATTGTGTTTCATGAAGTTTTGAAACGTGTCTCACTTCTCTAGGAAATTTTATTAATGTTCTTGTATTTTCAATAAACTCCAACCACTCATAAGTTTGACCCCAGGTACAATCGATATTTGTTTACTTTTTCGTTTTGGAGGTTATCTTCCTTCTGATGTGGTGAAATTCTTGTAGTTTATCGTTTAAATTATATTAATTGTAACTTGTTATATTTGGTAAAGAAAGAACTATTTTTGTGTGAAAAGTATAAATGACTTATTGGATAATTGGTTAACAAGACTCTTGTCGATTATAAAATCGACTCTCAGGGTATCGAAATGTTACAAGTTTTTGATATATAAAATGCAATTAGGTTCTTTTAACAGCTAATTATGGTTAAAGTCAGAGAAATCGGGCCAATATTAAAAAAGTATAACGTTACAACAAATAATTCTTAATACTAGGTACATATATTTAATTGAGATTGAAATAAAATAATTTGTTGTCGAACCGTATCGCTGACAATACTAGAAGGCGGTGTTCTTGAGTGATGACGACAATTGCAAATGGCCACCGTCGAGTTGGTCAAATGTCACTCGTAAATGCGACGTTCCAAATAAGAGATTTTCTTGCAGTATTCACGTCCTGGTGTCAGCAAATCTTCCTTCTGATGTGTTGTAGTGTCTTGGGTGAAGTTTCAGTGTTGTATTTTGTATAGTGGTGTATGTATAAGTCCGTTCACTTTCTGTCGTTCCGGCACTAATTTACGGTTATGATGTATACTGTCTTATGATGTTTAATAGTGTTATTTGATGTAGTTTAGTGCTGTACAATGTTATTTAGTCTCTGGTAATTGTTTCTGTCACTATGTAGATGTTACAAAATGTTTTTATTCGCCACTCGCGATTTTCAAAATTGTGTCGTTCACTGACTCGCCATTACTGTACTATTAGTTAGGTTAATTCGATTAAAAATCCGCTCGTCAAGTGCACCGTACAATGTTCAATAATCAACTCTCTACTTCCTTCACTTTCGACTAAAATCTTAGCCAATACAATATTATTTCTTACATTGTTCAAATTTAACTTTGCATCCTGTGCATGTTTTAAATTACATTATATAACTGCTTAAACTTTGGTTATTATTTAAATTTATTTGCTAGATGTTACTTAATTTTATCCTTCAGTTCATTCGGCTTACTTTAATATTGAATAATGCCGTTTTATTATGTTTTTTGTCTAAAATTGGTAATTTTACCTTCATTTTGTCTTTGGTAAATTTTCAAAATTAACTTCCTGTCATTATGCAAATTCTGCCATTTTTAAGTTATATTTATGATTAATAATCTCATACTGTATTAAAAGGTTTATATTCCCTTAGTTTATTGCAATTATTTGAATTGGTTAATTTTTAAAATATTATGTTGGAATATATGACTCCCCTCTCCAAATTTTTGAGTTCTGTCATTTCCATTTTTATTTATAATTCTGGCTATAATTTTACAAAATCTTTCTAAGTGGTATCTGTAATTATATGGCTTCATCTCTGGTTTATTTTATCTAAATCCCTTTAGTTTAAATGTATTTAAGTGAGTAATTTCTCTGTTTTGATGAGGTTTAGTTTTTCATCATTTTGCCTAGATTTTTTAACAAGTTTTTTCTTACAAATTTTTATATAATCAATACATACTGTGTTATACCCTCTCTGACTTTTTAAACATGGTATTATAAACTAAACATTTTTTTTTAATTAAACATAACAATAATTAGTATTGGTTTCAATACAATAAACGGTTAAACAAATAAGAAATATTTTTAAATGATGGTTGTCTACAACCATTCAGACATTTTTTACAATCAACACTTATTACTAACATAGAAATATTATTTACAAAGGAGGTTTATTCCCATCTAACATCTTACTTAATTATTACTCTACATACAAGTAATAAATATATTTACAGTTAGGATTAACAGTTAGTGGTTCCAAACTTAACAAATGTCCTTATACCTAATACATTTTTAAAATCCTTATTCTATATTCACAAAACCTTATACCTATATTCTTATTTGCTATCTCTTATACTAAGTTTGATTATGCAGTTTTTAAACTGTTTTTTAAATATGGTATTGGGTAATTGTACCCTGTCACTTTATGATTAAATCTGTTTTTACTCATTCTTTAAAGAAAGGTCACTTCAAACAGATTTATAGCTAGATATTACTACATGTATTACATTCACCTGGTACAAATTATAAGTCACTTAAAGTTGTATATTTCATTAGATACACAGTTTGTGGATGCCAAGGATGAAACATAAGGTTTATTTTTTATAATACCCAAACTAGCACTGGTTCACTTTACACTTTTTGATGCTATTTCTAAATGGTTGTTTAGTCTTATTAACATCAATAAATTGGTTTGTGTGTTACAATGAAGATTTGTTCTTTGGGTATTATATTATTGTTTCACCCTGGTCCACTGGCAACTCTTACTCTATACACTTTTTTTCCTTAATTTTATTGTACATGTGGTTACTGTTCAAGACTATTTCGTTATACTTTTTATGATAGTGATTTTTAGTTATTTTGGGATATGGGGATACGGGTGTTTTTTATAAGAGCATTCCTTCTTCTTCAGGATACTGTCTTCTTCTTCTTTCTTCAATGGTGTCTTCTTTTCTTCTGTCTTCTTGGACTGGTATCTTCTCCATCTTCTTCTTGATGCCATCGGGTTTCTTGGGATTTCTTCATCTTCTTCTGGTTTCTTGAAATACTTCACCTTTTATGGTGGATCTTGCCTTATTCAGGTTTCTTTTTCATTCATTTATCCTCGTTGTGGGTTTAGTAATATTTTGTGTTGCTTCTTTATATACTCCTTACCTTCCTGGGTTATAATTTAAAAAACCTTGGGTTATTAGACTGGTTTTAATGATTCATCACTAGTAACTTGTTTTTATTTGAACTTATACTTTTAATAACAATGTTTGCTCTGCACCGTTGCTATGAATTAATTCTTTATATTAAATTTAATGCTTTCTTCGGATTTAAATGTTATAATCTTATTATTCTAATGATCAATGCCATTCATTATTATGCATTTATCTGTCACGTTACAATATTTATTGTATAATGTTGGAAATTTTAATAGTTAAATATTTTTATATCAAGTAATAAATCTTAGAACGATTATTTTAAACAGGTTTAATTGATTATTTCATCTCAACAACATCTCTTGTCAACATCCTCTTTAAAAATTATTTAATTATTGTGCCACCACTTTACTTGACGCAACGAGAAACAAAATCCTGCGACCTGGCCGATGTAGTACATATTATAGTTACGTTGAGAATAAGATAATATATTTGTATAATTGTTGTAATGTTGCATAATAAATTGGTTCAGCCAACGTGGTGCTCAACATTCAGGGTGCCATAATAAATTGGCATGCTCGATATTAAAAGAATCCATAATAAATTGGCGTGCTTCGATAATTAAAGAAGCATAATAAAATGGTTCAGAATTAATAAGTGTATTGTTAGTATTGTTATTAATGTTATTGTATTGTAATTGTAATATTGTTGTGTATTTCACAACTGGCGCTCAACAAAACTAAAATAGGAGATAAATTGTTGGTATGAGATGTTATAACAATAACAAATAAAAAATAAATAATATTAAATAAAAAACCAATAGGGTCGCGGTTTACCAACAATAATTATTTTAAAATATAAATAATAAAAATAATTCAACATGGCAGAATCAAAAGATTTCGATATGGAGGCATTTCAAATGATGATGCAGGAGTTCAATACTAAGCTAGATAAACAAATAGAAAGTTTAAATGATAAACTAGGAAAACAAAATAATAAAGTAGATAAAGAAACCGAAAGTTTAAATCAGAAAATAAGCGAATTAAAACAAGATAATGAAAAAATTACAGAAAATTTATATGAACTAAGACGAGATAAGGTCCAACTGAAAGAAGAATTAAATAAAAATATGAATAAACAAACAGAGGGTTTAAAAGAAGATTTAAATAATACCTAAGCGAATTAAAACAAGAAATTACAGATAGTACTATGCAGTCCACTGATGAAATTAACGATACGAATAAGTGCTAGATGCATTAGAATTTAAAGCTGAATGCAAAGAGTTTGAGGAACTGTAAGCAGAATGGTCTAAAGAATTAAAAGATAGTGTGAACCAAGTAGTTGAACAACGGAATGGGAAGTTTATAGTAGCAAAGCAGGAACAGGAATGGAAAGAAAAGCCGTCTGTGAACAAGTCCATGAAGACATCAATAAGACGCAGGAGTTGGAAGCCAGAGTAATAAGGTTGGAAATTGCCGTAGTCGTGACTAATAAAACCACAAGGAACATTTCAGGGAATAGATACACTAAGGAAAAATCAACGTGGAAAGGTAAAACGCCTAAGAACGGAATTGAGCAACGAAGTTGATGGTGGATCCAACACAGTGATGAGGATAAAATTGTTACTGAACTGGGAACGAGATATGGATTTAACAGGTAATGTTTTAACTTATAAAGAGAAAATTAGCTTTATTCGTGAACATTTTCAAGGTTCTGCTGTAAGATTGTACACGAGAGTTCGATATAATTTAACTGCTAACGAACAATTTAAGAATTCATTGTTTGCTATGGGAATATTCACACGAAAAAACAAATAAGAGACCAATTAGGAGATGGTAAATATCAAGGTAAAGATACACTTGCCGTTGGGGAGTATGTAATCCAATGTGTCGAAAGAAGTAAATACCTAAGATCCAGTTTGCCACAACACAAGTGGTACGTAATTTTGTACATCACTTTCACAGAGGTAGTAGATTCGCCAGTAAAACGCTAGGAATTAAAACGATCAAGGAATTGTTAATATTACTCGTACAATCCGAACAAATGTTTCTCACTGAGTACAGAAATAAAACTAATTTTATACTAAGAGAAGAGAAAAATAAAGCTGACCTTCCGGAGGCAGGTAAGGGCAGAGAATTGAGAGAGAGAAAACAAAACGTGGTAGTACAATTAATTCGCTTTATACTAGTGCGTATAGAGAGAGAGGGAAACAGGTAGAAATAATCCGACAACAAAAAATGTAGCGGCATAACATTACACAAAGCATTGTGATGTACACAGAACACATGGAATCCAGGACGTTTATCGTCTATTATAACGAGAAAAGGGAAACGGAGAGTGAGAAAATTAAGCCGACTAAAATGTAGAGTGAACCAGTGGGTCGAGACGTATGACAATGAAACAATAGCAGGATGTATGTTTATATTGTGGGAAAGAATTTTTGTCACACGCCACAATAGGGTTTGTTTCTCACATACCGATTAAAATATTTACTTTTATAAGGCGTTTTAAAAAGCAATTGTAATATAGTTAATAAGATGTAATAGTAATTATAAGTTACACATATATGTGTGTAAATAAAATTTGACTAACAGTCAAATTTTATTTAAACCCACCTGGGGAATATATGCAACAATACATATATGTGTATATTTGCCAAGGGCGGTATGTTTTATATTTTAATTAGCGTAAATAGAATAAGGAATAGTTTTATACAATTTTATGCAGGCTAGAGAATGTCGAGAGTGCACCTGCACCGATAGTTAAAATACGGCGTGTGTGTGTTTGTGTGCGTGAAGCCAGCTGCGACAAGAATATGGGGTGAGTGTACGAATTGTTTGTTCTAATTAATCAGGTCTTAACAGGATTATAATAAACTAATTACTTGTGTTAAACATGTAAGCAAAGACTTACGCCAATTATAAAGACACCATTTCATTAAGGGATTTTTAACTAGTATGGTGATGTAAATTTTATTTCCAGAGTTGCAGTATTAAAGATGCTAACTAACTAATATTAATTACTAGTGTAATTGAAGAGTAATTAATATGTGTGGTATATGTGAGTGACCAGAGATAAATTACGCAAACAATAATATCACTCATGTGACGAATATGTTCATGAGTTCGCGATAATTAACCAAAAATTGAGTGTAATGAAAAGGACGTTTAGGCGCGAACGGACCATCTCTAGCTTGTCGAAAACAGGCCTGTACCTGTCAAATCACCACCAGTATAAATACCACTGGCAATTTTGGGCGATCATACACTCAGACTCAAGAAATCTACAGACGACGTTACGCTGCCCGTTTGCAGATCGACATGGACACACACATACACACTACCACACTCACACCAAGATGTAAGGAGGAATTCTGGAGCATCAACAACAACAACACATAGAGACAACGACCCCAGCAGCAGAATAACCATCATCAAAATCATCATACTCTCAGGATTCTGGACACACACGCAACGCTAACGGCAGATATACGCAGGTGATACAAAAACAAATGTATTTTTTTATTGTAAAGAGAGCTCTCGAAAAGAACTTAAATATGAACAAATAATAATTAGAGTTTTAAAGTAAAATAGTAGTTACATAAGAGAGTGAAATTTAACAATAACTTGTAGAAAAGAAATACTAATCTTTTGTTGTATTTTTGGGTGTGTCAGTATAAATTAATAATAGATTGGAAGTAAATGTAATATCATTTTATTTGTTTATAGCAACAATAAATTCATTCTTGAATCTTAATATTATTTTGTTGGTAAATGAGTTGCTATCATAAATTAAAATGTGAGTTAATTTCAGACTCACAAATAAAAAGAATTTAAATAATTTTTTAACATGTTTGGTTAGTTAATAAGATTATAGGGGTGTTTATTTTTGTTGTATGTTATGAATAGCATAGCAGGTTACAGATATATAAAGCTTATAAAGGTGAATATTTATTTGTATTATGTTGGAAATTTTAATAGTTAAATATTTTTATATCAAGTAATAAATCTTAGAACGATTATTTTAAACAGGTTTAATTGATTATTTCATCTCAACAACATCTCTTGTCAACATCCTCTTTAAAAATTATTTAATTATTGTGCCACCACTTATACTTGACGCAACGAGAAACAAAATCCTGCCACCTGGCCGGTGTAGTACATATTATAGTTACGTTGAGAATAAGATAATATATTTGTATAATTGTTGTAATGTTGCATAATAAATTGGTTCAGCCAACGTGGTGCTCAATATTCAGTGTGCCATAATAAATTGGCATGCTCGATATCAAAAGAAGCCATAATAAATTGGGGTGCTTCGATAATTAAAGAAGCATAATAAATTGGTTCAGAATTAATAAGTGTATTGTTAGTATTGTTATTAATGTTATTGTACTGTAATTGTAATATTGTTGTGTATTTCACAACTGGCGCTCAACAAAACTAAAATAGGAGATAAATTGTTGGTATGAGATGTTATAACAATAACAAATAAAAAATAAATAATAATAAATAAAAAACCAATAGGGTCGCGGTTTACCAATAATAATTATTTTAAAATATAAATAATAAAAATAATTCAACATGGCAGAATCAAAAGATTTTGATATGAAGCCATTTCAAATGATGATGCAGGAGTTCAATACTAAGCTAGATAAACAAATAGAAAGTTTAAATGATAAACTAGGAAAACAGAATAATAATGTAGATAAACAAACCGAAAGATTAAATCAGAAAATAAGCGAATTAAACAAGATAATGAAAAATTTACAGAAAATTTATATGAACTAAGACGAGATAAGGTCCAACTGAAAGAAGAATTAAATAAAAATATGAATAAACAAACAGAGGATTTAAAAGAAGATTTAAATAATACCTAAGCGAATTAAAACAAGAAATTACAGATAGTACTATGCAGTTAACTGATAAAATTAACGATACGAATAAGTGCTAGATGCATTAGAATTTGAAGCTGAATGCAAAGAGTTTAAAGAACTGTAAGCAGAATGGTCTAAAGAATTAAAAGATAGTGTGAACCAAGTAGTCGAGCAATGGAATGGGAAGTTTATAGTAGCAAAGCAGGAGCAGGAATGGAAAGAAAAGCCGTCTGTGAACAAGTCCATGAAGACATCAATAAGACGCAGGAGTTGGAAGCCAGGAGTAATAAGGTTGGAAATTGCCGTAGTCGTGACTAATAAAACCACAAGGAATATTCCAGGGAAATAGATACACTAAGGAAAAATCAACGTGGAAAGGTAAAACGCCTAAGAACGGAATTGAGCAACGAAGTTGATGGTGGATCCAACACAGTGATGAGGATAAAATTGTTACTGAACTGGGAACGAGATATGGATTTAACAGGTAATGTTTTAACTTATAAAGAGAAAATTAGCTTTATTCGTGAACATTTTCAAGGTTCTGCTGTAAGATTGTACACGAGAGTTCTATATAATTTAACTGCTAACGAACAATTTAAAAATTCATTGTTTGCTATGGGAATATTCACACGAAAAACAAATAAGAGACCAATTAGAAGATGGTAAATATCAAGGTAAAGATACACTCGCCGTTGGGGAGTATGTAATCCAATGTGTCGAAAGAAGTAAATACCTAAGATCCAGTTTGCCACAACACAAGTGGTACGTAATTTTGTACATCACTTTCACAGAGGTAGTAGATTCGCCAGTAAAACGCTAGGAATTAAAACGATCAAGGAATTGTTAATATTACTCGTACAATCCGAACAAATGTTTCTCACTGAGTACAGAAATAAAACTAATTTTATACTAAGAGAAGAGAAAAATAAAGCTGACCTTCCGGAGGCAGGTAAGGGCAGAGAATTGAGAGAGAGAAAACAAAACGTGGTAGTACAATTAATTCGCTTTATACTAGTGCGTATAGAGAGAGAGGGAAACAGGTAGAAATAATCCGACAACAAAAAATGTAGCGGCATAACATTACACAAAGCATTGTGATGTACACAGAACACATGGAATCCAGGACGTTTATCGTCTATTATGACGAGAAAAGGGAAACGGAGAGTGAGAAAATTAAGCCGACTAAAATGTAGAGTGAACCAGTGGGTCGAGACGTATGACAATGAAACAATAGCAGGATGTATGTTTATATTGTGGGAAAGAATTTTTGTCACACGCCACAATAGGATTTGTTTCTCACATACCGATTAAAATATTTACTTTATAAGGCGTTTTAAAAAGCAATTGTAATATAGTTAATAAAATGTAATAGTAATTATAAGTTACACATATATGTGTGTAAATAAAATTTGACTAACAGTCAAATTTTATTTAAACCCACCTGGGGAATATATGCAACAATACATATATGTGTATATTTGCCAAGGGCGGTATGTTTTATATTTTAATTAGCGTAATTAGAATAAGGAATAGTTTTATACAATTTTATGCAGGCTAGAGTATGTCGAGAGTGCACCTGCTTCGATAGTTAAAATACGGCGTGTGTGTGTTTGTGTGCGTGAAGCCAGCTGCGACAAGAATATGGGGTGAGTGTACGAATTGTTTGTTCTAATTAATCAGGTCTTAACAGGATTATAATAAACTAATTACTTGTGTTAAACCTGTAAGCAAAGACTTACGCCAATTATAAAGACACCATTTCATTAAGGGATTTTTAACTAGTACGGTGATGTAAATTTTATTTCCAGATAAGATTTATTACTTGATATAAAAATAAATAACTATTAAAAATTCCAACATTATACAAATAAATATTCACCTTTATAAGCTTTATAAATCTGTAACCTGCTATTTCAGGTTTTTTAACTAAATTTTATTTCCAGAACTTAGTAACGTGACTTGGAGACAATTAAAACAAAATGAATAATATCACCCATGTGACGAATATGTTCATGAGTTCGCGATAATTAACCAAAAAGTGAGTGTAATAAAAAGGGCGTTTAGGCGCGAACGGACCATCTCTAGCTTGTCGAAAACAGGCCTGTACCTGTCAAATCACCACCAGTATAAATACCACTGGCAATTTGGGCGATCACACACTCAGACTCAAGAAATCTACAGAGGACGTTACGCTGCCCGTTTGCAGATCGACATGGACACACACACACACTACCACACTCACACCAAGATGTAAGGAGGAATTCTGGAGCATCAACAACAACAACAACACTTAGAGACAACGACCCCAGCAGCAGAATAACCATCATCAACATCATCATACTCTCAGGATTCTGGACACACACACAACGGTAACGGCAGATATACGCAGGTTATACAAAAACAATTATATTTTTTTATTGAGAAGAGAGCTCTCGAAAAGAACTTAAATATGAACAGATAATAATTAGAGTTTTAAAGTAAAATAGTAGTTACATAAGAGAGTGAAATTTAACAATAACTTGTAGAAGAGAAATACTAATCTTTTGTTGTATTTTTGGATGTGTCAGTATAAATCAATAATAGATTGGAAGTAAATGTAATATCATTTTGTTTGTTTATAGCAACAATAAATTCATTCTTGAATCTTAATATTATTTTGTTGGTAAATGCGTTGCTATCATTAATTAAAATTTGAGTTAATTTCAGACTCACAAATAAAAAGAATTTAAATAACATTTTTAATATGTTTGGTTAGTTAATAAGATTATAGGGGTGTTTATTTTTGTTGTATGTTATGAATAGCATAGCAGGTTACAGATTTGTAAAGCTTATAAAGGTGAATATTTATTTGTATAATGTTGGAAATTTTAATAGTTAAATATTTTTATATCAAGTAATAAATCTTAGCAAGATTATTTTAAACAGGTTTAATTGATTATTTCATGTCAACAACATCTCTTGTCAACATCCTCTTTAAAAATTATTTAATTATTGTGCCACCACTTATACTTGACGCAACGAGAAACAAATTCCTGCGACCTGGCCGGTGTAGTACATATTATAGTTGCGTTGAGAATTAGATAATATATTTGTATAATTGTTGTAACGTTGCAGTATATAATGGTCGGACTATATAGGCTACAATATTTTTTAATTATTTGTACAGAGACTGCAAAGCACAATCATTTAAAATGTTTGTTGGATATTTGTTACATATATTTTATAAAACAATTAAATTTTATTTTTTTTATTGAATTCGTGATTTTTTATTTCTTGTGTATCTAAGTTCATTACCAGTATGCGCTTAAAAAATACTATGCACTTTTTACCAGTGAATACTAAAAACAGAATTTCTTATACATGATTCTCGAGGCAGTGACTAGTCATATTTCAAATTCTAGGCACCTGGTTACGTCTGACGAATTCTTTGACTTCCGTATCTCTGAAATTATAACCTATGATAATTTCAGATTTACTGTATTTTTTATGTTCTTATAAGCTTACCACTACGAGCATTCTTTAGATGAACCTAATAAATAGTAAATGAAACTAATTGATATTAATCTGTATGTCGCTTCAAGTGTACGTTGGAAATATTGATGTTATTTCCTCAACGCTTCCGTAATCAACAGGACTGAACATTTGTTTGTAAACTCTGCAGCTCTCATACCTCTTATCAAATATTCAAAAAAGCCAAATCTCGTACAGAACAGCATAGTCTTGATTGTTACAAACAAACAAAAATGTAAATTGATCCCGACGTCAATATACTAGCTGCTTGTAACGCGTTTCCTTAATGGTGATAAAGTTGTTGTTTGGGGAAAGTGTGCTGACGTGCGTGATTACAGGGTACAATATAGAGTGATTTCTGCATTAAAGCGTTAATATTAATTACAATATTTCATTCATTATCAACTGATGTTAGATACTGTGAAGACATTGTATCTAAGTATTTACAATATGTTGCATTGTTAGTGTAATAATTTACGCATAGTATTTACACACAGGCACATAATTTATTTGTAGCTTTCAAAAGTAACGTCAGGCATCTTAATGAAGCTTATCGTTGCTATCTTGGACCTCTCGGAGACAAAGAGTTTGATATCTGCTTCTTTAACAGTGACTAACTGCGTGACTTCATAAATTTTAAGGGTATTCGCCGTCATTTAGTTCATTCTTTATTCTATGCCGGTACCCTTTATTTTATTTTACTGTCAGTCGAAAATAAAGCCGCCACAACTATGTTATTAATGTTATAGTGATTATTACGTTATTACGTTTTAAGGCATGTCTCAGTAGGCAATTTTTATTTAATTTGAGGTAAAATGACTACTTACTTGTCATTTTCTAACGTGTATAGGAATAAGATTACTGATTATAAATTAGTGCAGTACCGTAATTATTTGGAATTCTTGAAACTTGTTAATATATTACAGATTTAATAACAGTGTTTTAGCGTTAGTGAAAATTGAAAACGTAATAACGATATTAATATTGAACTTAAACCTCGTTAACTTTTCTAAGCTAACTTTGTTTTAATTTTTTTTTTAATATTTTAATTAACTATCTTGTAGCATAGCCATTCGGTAAAATTAAGATTACAGTAGCTTGTACAGCAACTTTTTAGCGACTTAAAATTCGTTAGCGTTTATGAAGCCAATGAAAGTTTAAGCCGTCGCGTTGATATTACGTCGCCCACGTACACCATATATTGATATTATATTCTCAGTTTACTACCTGAATGGGTCGGAAAATGCATATTAGCTTAAACAATATTTACCACTGACCGTGGAAACTTGGACTTTGAGAGTATGCCTATCTCTCTGACAGACCCCGGCTTATTTCCATTATTGCGATATGAGCATAAACAGCGATTCTTAAGTTAGACGTTGTTGATTACTAGTCATTGTAGAAAGAGCAACTGTTATTAAAATACTCTTGTACTTGCAGAATACCTAATCACACAATTCCGCTTAAATGATATTATTGAGTAAAGCTGAAAAATTTGTGAGTATTAATAGTTTGCAATCGTTACTAACGACATTAAAATTTGTCTGATCACTGCTAAACGAATTTTTATCACCTTTCAATTACTTCTCTTCATATAAAATCTTGTATATTTCCATGAGCCAGAGTACATCTTGTTCTGTTGTTCTGCTCCCTTTTATGATCCTCCCCACCTAATCTAGAAACTACCGTGACCATTGTCCACCCTACTTCAATTAATTTGTATAAATAAGTTACAATCTCTATTATTGATTTCATCTCTTCTCGTACTTCTGCCTTAGTCCTTTCCACATTTGCCTTTAGATTTTAAATTTATGAATAGTTTTTATTTTTCTGACCTATAAGTCAATGCAGGGAAACATAGATAAAATATACTTATCTTTTCCAGTTCATAGGTAGTCTGTAACTTTTCACAGTAAAGTATATTTTCCTATATCAGCAAGACGTGTGTCCGTAATCTAAATTTCCGAATATTAGAGAGCCATTTATTCTGAATCATTAGGCTAACAGTTATTACAATTCAAGTACAAGACTCAGTCATTTATAGGCACGGTATACTGTTAATAAATTGTATTTCAAATACTGTACAGTTTGGCCTCGTATAGGCCTATATTTATTACTCCTACTATTAAATAATCCATTTTAATTTGTATGAATTTTAATTATTTTTAAAAGTTGCAGATGTCTGTTGTCTGTGTTCAGAATTATTGTCATTATTTTTCAGTTGATTTAAGATTCAGAACTGATTGTACCTAAGTCCGTTATAACACACAAAATTCCGCCACCACATACAGTTTCTGAACTTTAACTGAACAGTTTCCAATAACAGAAATCTGAAGGTGCACACAATTATTTTCTATTACGTGTTCACTACTTTTGTAAATCACAGCTGTACTGAGCTTGGCTATAGACTCTTCTATTCAACGTTTTTATCTGATAAATTTCAAAATACCATCTACTTTGAATATCATATTCTAGAGACCTTTATAACATATTTATTTTGTTAAATATTTGTTGTTGTTGAATAAAATATTATGTTGAAGACTTTAGTTTAAGGTACAAAATTAAATTAAATATTCAATGTGCACAAGGTTTTGAGAAAACCTTTGTGCAATGATATTTCAGATATAGGGTTAATCCTTCATCTACAATATCGGTGTCCATGTGGACAAATGTATAGATCGCAAATATTGTAAAATAAGCGTTAATGTCAAACTAGAGTTACAATGATTGGGTGGCAAAATTCTCAAGAATAATTCACGCTTCCCGACAAAGCGAAGTGTTCTTTTACTAAAAATCCAAAGTTAAAAAATCAATCTTTCCCAATTTCTTATGCATTACAGACTTTTACAGGAGTAATGTATAACAATCTACTGTTAAATTATATGTTTCTGAATGCACTGGGAAGATTGTGTATTCCGACAAGCCTGAGAGAAGCCTGCAGCGTTTTCACAGTGCAAAAGTGTGAAACAATCTTTTTCAATTTCAGACACTCCTAAAATTCTTTTTTTGACTTGATATAACCCCTTAGAATCTTGCTTGCCAAGCAACAACATAACAAACCCGCTTCATTTTTATTATAGATCTTATCGAAAGTTCGATTGTTTTGAATGTATCACGATACTCATCTGATGCTTTAAAACCTGGCGACTTATATTCGTCCAACATATCCGGGTGTCTTACACTATGTCTATGCTTGAATCTCATTAACAGAAATGTGTGAATGATGTCTACTAAATCTCGAGAGTAAACTAAAAAATAAAGGAAAATTTAAGCAAACCATTAGGTGTACTTACTCTTACATAAACGGAACTGTCGTTATTTTTCTATAGGTCTACACGTACATAATTCCTTCTTAGTCCTATGTACTTTGTCACTTTGTCCACCTCTTAACGAGCGTTTGATTTCCTTTGTGGAAGAAACGTTTTTAGTCTCATATTGTATTTATACTTCTGAACATTCTCAGTTCACTTCAAATTTTGACTATGTTCTTATTCTTTTTACTTCTCTAATTTTGTTTCGGTTTATCTTATAGGCCCCAACATTCACCATTCCATTGTTCCCTCAAACACATTTAATTATTTTGTTGACTCATGGCTCATAGCATATGTTTAGTCTGATACCCGTAGCTTAGAAATGTACGTTGTGCGGGACTTACACGTACTGTGTAATGTTGTACTGTGATATTTTTCATCGCTTCTATAACAAATTGATCTGAGAAAATCTTTCCTCTAAAATTTTTATTTCAATGTACTAAAAAGATGGAAGTCGCCTGAAGCCAGACGTGGACTGTACGGTGTATGAACGAGAAGCTCAAAACTAAGATCATCAAGACAGATTACTTGCCTGTCCTGAAGTAAAATCACACCTTTCTGAAAATGTGTGCTTTTTTGTTTTGATTTCTGGCTCAGTAATCCGGGAAGCTCTCAATAATTATCATGGTCATTGTTTCACCTGTAGGTGTGAGGTAAGCAAAAAGTGGATCTTTCAGGTTTTAAAATTCCAACCTACAGAAGTAGGAGTTTTGTATTTCTTTTATGTGAGACATGGAGACTAAGCTCTAAATACCAGTCTAAGCTCTATCGCTTACTTTAAAGTGATAGGCCAATGTTTTATCAACGGTTACAATTCGTGTCTGAAATAAGCCTCCTTCAGCATCATACCATCTCAAAATCATCCGTAAAACCATTCTATCTATAGATTTACAAGAGAAACGTGAAATCAAGAGAGCACTGACTTTTTGAAGAATCCTGGATGATTGGAAAAGCGAACACTGGCTTATACTCAACTCACTTGCAACTTCATCAGTTTTAATTCGACGATTATTATGAATCATTTGTTTAACCGCTTCGCATTTTTGCTACTTTTTGAAGTGTATTTGACATTGCCTACTTTTCTGTTGATCACACAGAGACACATTCAGCCATCCTTCCGTAGCTCTTGCTAAAACTCTAATAACTCTCCCCACACTACTGGCCCTTCTACGAAAAATCTCTGTAGGTTTCACTTCCTCTGAGATACGAACGTAACACTCAGATTTACGTTCAGACTGCTCGCTTTCTTTGCTTGTGCACTGGGGAAAAGCGTGTTTGTTTTAAATTGAATTTTAAACACATCATAAATTTAATAAGTAAACAGTATTTTCCTCGAATTGGCACTGTATTGTTATGATTTATAACAAATCAGTCAGCCCTGCCCTTTACATGATCGTGAGAGAGAGAAAATTTTCCTTTACTTTTTGACTTTCCCTCGTTCATGCTATACAGATAAAGAGAGAGTGAGAAAGAGAGAGCGAGAGAGAGAGAGGGGGGTGAGAGAGAGGAAGGGAGAGAGAGAGAGAGAGAGAGAGAGAGAGAGAGAGAGAGAGAGAGAGAGAGAGAGAGAGAGAGAGAGGGAGAGAGGGAGCTTAGTTAGAGTAAACTCCTCAGTGCTTAGAACATTATAAATAACGCTATTAACTTATTTGGCTTATTTCTGTGTATTGAGTGCAATTAGAAGTTTTGAATGCTACTTTCTTGAAGCTGTGTTTGAACTGTTTTTCCTGTGTAATACTTTTAACAACTATACAGTTTCCTTTGCTAATTCTAGACACATTAGATACCTTAAAACATGAAATGTGTTATTTAACATTAATCTATATTGTATAAAATCTATTCGTATAACATTTGTTTGAACAAAAAGTACTTCCTTCAAGTTTTTCTGTTGATATAGAGCTTTAGGCTCTATTTTACAAAGCCTTAACAGATCAGCCTGGTTTTGAAGTTCTTTCCGTTTGATAGAATTAAGTTTATTTTTAGTTAAAGAATATTTACTAGAGAAGGGTGGTTCAAAAACGACTTAGAGATGTATTCACATCTGTCGCCGTCCCCATATGTATACAGGTAATATATATTGTAGCATGACAGATAAGCCCATAAAAATGAATGGTAAAATGATCATAAAAATTAAATAATAACATTGTTAAATCCGAGAAAGCAAAATAATATAAAGAATTAATTAAGAACCACCGTGGAATACAATCATTGATTAAAATAAAAGTTCATGTAAAACTAAGGTTACAACGAGTGATAAATCATCAATATAAATTTAAAATCTAAATATGAAAAAAAGGTAATACCCAGGTAGGATAGGAGTAGGTAAACAACAAACCCAGAAAATGACTAAACCCACAACAAGAAAAGAAAATATGTTGTAAGAAACAAGAAGAGTAGGTGAGGAAAAAACCCAAAACCTGATGACATCCACAAGAAGATGAAGAAAATAATTTTATAAGAAACAAGAAGAACAGAAGGGATCAATGAAGAAACAAGAACAAGACAGCATCCACAAGAAGAAGGAGTGTTCTTATAAAAAAAAACCCAAACCCCAAAATAAATATAATAATAATAAATAAAAGTATAACAAAATATGGAATGTAGAAACCACATGTAAAATAGATGTAAGCCAAAAAGTGTATAGAGTAAGAATTGAAAGTGAACCAATGTGAGATAATAATATAATACCAAAAAACAAACCTTCATTATATTCTATAAATAGACTTCTTGATTTTAGTAGAACTATATAACTATTTAGAAATAAAATCAAGGAATAAAAAGAGAATCAGTGCAAGTTTTAGTGTTATAAAAAATAAACCTTATATTTAAATATTGAAGTTCACAAACTAAGTAGATGGTGAAATATTACAACTTTAAAGTGCTTTAATTTGTGTTCATGAATAATGTAAATAAAGTATTATCATGACCGATAATACATGTGTTTTTTAGATAACTGCCACTCTTTTTATATAACATTCATTAGAATTACTAAAATAAAACAAGAGCAGGCCATAATAAAAGTGAAGTGACAAAATATCATTATCCCAATAACAAAAAGAAACAGATAAAAACTGATATTTGAACCTAGTTTAAGAAATAGAATGAGATTATAATAATTATGTTTTGTTTATATAGAATAAGGTATTAAAAATAAGCAAATTTAAAAATGTCAGAACCACTAACATTCTTTAATTATGAAATATTTATTATATGTATTATTGTTAATAATTAAGTATAAGATGTTAGAGTTGAACAACATTCTTTATTTATGATATTTACTATGTATTACTATTAATCACTGAGTATAAAAAATGTCTGATTTGGAAAGACAAATGTTAATTTGAGTTAGGTGTTATGTATTAATAGTATGAACCATATACTAATTGTTAACTTGTTAAAATAAGAAAATGTTAATTTATGTCACAATAGCAATGAAAGTCAGAGAGGGTATAAATCAATATGTATTATTTAAAAACTTTGTATGTAAAAACTGTTAGAAATCTAGGCCAAATGTTAAAAACTAAACAGCATAAAATTTGATGAAATAAGTACAGAAAAACAATTAAACTGAAGGAATTAATATAAGGTAAATAAGTAATAAAGTCATGTAATTGGAAATATAAGTAAGGAAGATTTTGTAAAATTATAGCCAGAATTATTGTTAGAAATGGAAATGTAAAAACTCAAAATTTAGAGAGGGGAGTCATATATTACTGTATAATATTTTAAAACATAACCAATTAATCTAATTGCAAGAAATTAATGGAAGATAGACCTTTTATTACAATCTGAGATATAATATAATAATTAATATAACTTGTAAGATGGTTTCATTTGAAAGACAAGGACAGGAAGTGATTTTAAAGCTTACACTTACAAAATGAAGTAAAAAATAACATTTTAGACCAAAAACTGATTAAAACTACATTATTTGGTATCAAATTAAGCAGAATGAACTGAAGAAGAAGATTACGTATTTACTAGTTAATAAATTTGAAGAATAACAAAAATATAATCAGTTATATAATGTAACTTTCTCACATGCACAGGATGCAAATAAATTTGGAACAATGTATTGAATAATATTGGTTTGGTTAAGACTTTAACCGAAGACGAAGGAAGTGAGTTAGTTGGTTATTAAACGTTGGATAGTACACTCGATGCGTGTACTTGGTAAACCTTAACCTAATTTCTACTACCGTATTATAAGCCTAAAGTGCAAAAACGAGAGTTTCAGTAAAAATTCATTTTTAAACGGAAAATAAGTGGAACATATACCTACAGACACTAAATTAGTACTACACAGAACGGAAAACCAGTGAAAATAACATTTAAACAATTAAAACAGTAATTACACTTCACCACACAAAAGTAAAAATATCAGCCTAACACACAAAAGTGAAATTGACTTATTACTACACTATTTTTCAAAGTACAACACTAACACTGAACCAGAGACACTCCACCAACACAAGAAGGAAGAATTGCAGCCACAAGGACGAAAATTCAGAGGGAAAGCATCTTTTATTGAACTTTGAAACAGCGAGGTGACTTCGTCTTACGTCTGGACTACTAGCGGCAGCCATCACTGATTACCCACAATACAACGCAACACTGCCTTCACAACTGAATGGTTTGAAATCTGCTCACTTACCATTATATATTAACTATCATATCTGTATTTTAATCTTTAAGGTGATATATTTGTAATGTTATACTTTATAAACTTTGCCCTTATTTCTCTGACTTTACCTAAAATAACTGCTAAAAGAATCCTAATATAAATAACTGTACAAATTAACGATACCCTGAGAATCGATTTACATATCGATAAAGAGTCGAATGATAAATAATTGTTAATAAAGTTTCTTATATATTACATAATTGAACATTTTTTCATTCCTAAAATATAATTAACTTAATATGTAAATTTAGTAGAGTTAACTACCAGAATCTCACCACCCGAAGGAAGATAACCTCCAAATAAGAAAAATATACAAATCGATTGTTATTGGAGACAATTCTATCAAGTGGCGAGAGGATTTTAAAAATCCTGAAAAGGCATTAAAATAATAAAAACAAATAACAAAAGTTTCGGAACACGACAGAACAATTAATTAATTGATTTTAATTAATTATAAAATTGAAAAAAATTTATAAACAACAATATTTTTTTTATACAAACAAAATTAACAAATTTATATATTTGTATTTGTAATAATCGTTACAATATATATATATATATATATACAATGACTTTCTGCTACAGTTCGTTTCTTGATATATATAAAGTAATTTAAAATTTATGTTTATATTACCTCAAGATGTTATATTTTCCCTATTCGTAACATGTTTCGAGAGCTCCCGTGCTCTCATCTTCAGCCTTCGCGATCTTGCGTCATTAGTGTTTATTAGTGTCACATTGGTCAAAAAACGCATACAAAAAACCAGAAATATATAAATCCAATTTAGCCACACATGCAATATACACAGGACATGAATTCCCAGACATAACCAATGTGACACTAATAAAACATATACCACACAAAGGCACCATAATGAACATTTACGAAAATTTACAAATATACAAACATAAAACACAAAACAAACTAATACCTGAACAAGTACAAATCAATACAAAACATGACACAATATTCAAAGCAATCAACATCGAAAATACACAAAATACAAATACATATACCACAATCACACACAATAATACAACTTTAAAAGACCAGAGACCAACAAAAAACCTTAATAGTATCCAGCCAACACACAAATACTTCACCAGACGCAAGATCGCGAAGGCTGAAGATGAGAGCACGGGAGCTTTCGAAACATGTTACTAATACCAGAACAAATACAAATCAATACAAAACATGACACAATATTCAAAGCACTCAACATCGAAAATACACAAAATACAAAAACATATACCACAATCACACACAATAATACAACTTTAAAATACCAAAGACCAACAAACAAACTTAATAGAATCCAGCAGCCAACACACAAATACTTCACCAGAAACAAGATCGCGAAGGCTGAAGATGAGAGAACAGGAACTCTCGAAATATGTTCCAAATAGAAAAATAACATCTTGAGGTAAATTTAATTATAAATATTAAAAGTAATATATATATATATATATATATATATATATATACGCGTATTCCGACGTGTTGTTCGTGTCCGTGTTATCTACACGTACATGTATTGAAGGTATTTCTAATATATTTTCGTACTAAACCAGGTCGTGGGGCTTCAGTTCATTTGAGTTATGTCCAAGCACTCGGTCACATATGATAATTTTTTCAGAGAGCGATATTTTCATGAAGTGAATGAATTATGCCTACTTTAAATTTAGAAATTATTTAAAAATTTAGATATAGAATAAAATTATCTTGTATTTAAAAAACACAAAAAATAAAACTATCAAAATATGACTACTCTTTCAAGTATGCATATAAATACAATAATTATCATATTACAATCTATTAAACGTTAGATTTGCAAGGCAACACTGACAATGCGTTGCCGAACAGGGACTCTGACGTTCACACCTCGAAGAGCAAATTGCAAGGGAGAATCGTCTGCCAAATTTTATCGTACACATAGTCTGTCCTGTCAAATATTTATTAAACAGTGCAGGCCTCGTCAGGTATTGTTAGAACAGGTTCTTCGTCACGTTCAACACTTTGGAGCTTATTCCCGTTTATCTGCTCTTCGCACGGTTATTAACACTCTAATGTAGATCCCACTAGTTGTAAACGATTTAAGCCTATATTGTTTTACACTACATCTCAGTCTTTTCCATTACTCGATAGTTATATTACTAAGGGAAAATTTTTTATATATACGTAATTACTTAGTAATTTTACATTTACAGGTCTTGAAAGTAATGCATTACTAGTCGGTAGATTTTGTTTTGTATTATACCAAATACATTTGCTTATTGCTCCTAAATAGTAACCCTATAATTTTCTGGAGTATCAAATTACCTGTCTGTATAGGCTTCATGGACACATACGAAAAAGCTTACACCCCTCCCCCCACACACACACACTGTTTTCCGTTCCACACCCCATGGTGTCAAATTAAGTGATATTCTTATAAATTAAGAGCGTGGTAATAAAATTGTAGACATTTACTAAATTTTGTTTATATTTTCTGATTGAATAAATTTACATATTCAGTTTTTATATTTTATATGTACTATTATATATTCCAGTTATATGTATGTATATGTATTTTATTTATTTATTTACTCACTTATGCCAATACATTTACAGAATGTTTCCAAAATATGATTTTAAATTAGGCTGCCACAGAAGTTAAGCCAAACGCATATTGACTAATTCATTTATTGTTTGTCTACTTGACAGAGAACGTCTTAGTAACAATTGATTACGACCACGAATGTATTATTCTATTTGCATAAAACAAAGGAATCATTCCTTGACGTACTGGTCAATCTTAAGGAAAATGGAATTAACATAAAACAACAGAAAATCTGCACATCTGCAAGTCTACTGCTGAAAGTGAGACAGCAGTACGCGTTTGACATGGCGAGTGAAACGGAATACTTATTTGTAATTTGTAAATTACATGAAGCCTTTTGTAATTTGTGTTTTTGGAAAACTGGTAAGATGGTGTTCACATTAGACTAATCTTAATTCGGTTTGGCTATTGCGCTTTACTCCTCCAAGACGATGTGACAGATATTAACTAAATCAAATATTATTTGTAACATGGCTCTGTTTTTTCAGCGGTGTAAATGTGACCGCTAGTTAATTGCACTGGCTGAAGTCATTTTCAGCAATTGAGAGTGAGACTTAAAAATGGTGTAAACATCAAAATACCTCGTCTAGTGCTTCGTAGTAACGCTGAAAATTTGGAAAAATCTGTTTCTTTATTAACGTGTAGGAAACGTCTGAATGATACGTCGGAACAGTGATTCCCATACTTCTTGAGCCGCGAAGAAATTTTTGGGAATGAATTGTCAAGGAACATTCTGCAGGAGAGTCATTCCTCACGGGCCACTTAACACCTAGCCTATGTAGGTACTAAATTAAAATACCTATCAACAATGGAAGGTATTTTTAGGCACGTGGGTATATTAAAAATCAACATTTGTTCTTTTTTAGACCAAATTCAAAACAGCTTAGGGTACTAAAATTTGACTCGTTTTTATATTTCTCTTTCCACTTTCTTCGCAGAGCACCTAGCGCTCCACTGACCACAGTTGACACTACGTTAGACTAAGGAAATTATTTTTATAATATCCCTTTTAAGTGCAACCTTAAATACATGGTGGGGACATACCTCCTTATACAAATCCTATTATGTCAACACAGCATTATTATTCGAAAAGCTTTTCGCGTTGCGTTCTAAGCTAGCGGTGATGCGGGATGGGTTCACATGATTTGTGGAAGTAACAAAAAAATTTTGTGATAATGCTAAAATTAATTGCAAGGAAAAAGTGGTCAAAACACAAATTCAAAGAAGGGGCTTTCGAAACTTGTAGTTATAAAGTTATGATACAAGCCCACAAAGCTGTGACATTCCAAACATTTGTAACATACAGCGTCCAAACATCGTATCCCATATCAGATTCGGCGATTTCTAACAATACGTAAGCTTTGAGGGACGTTATACGTAGTGGGCGGATCTTGTTTCCACATCGTCACCTCTCACTCCTGCAGAGTGCGTTTAAGTAAGAAACGCTTGCATATTTTTGTCTTACTTTCCAGTTTTCTTTCTAGTGTTTCGACTAGCGTGTGTTTATTGTTTTACTGTTTTTGTGAAAACCCATTTGCTGATTTCCAGTCGATGAATCCTGCACGGTAAATCATTTTGCTTTACTTATTCTGTAGTTACTTATGTATTAATATTTTATGACAATTTTTTAACGTGACCTTTGTTTATATAATTGTATCAGGTAAAAAACGTGAACGTTATATTTATTCAATTTATATATAGTACAGAATTTCTTGTGTATGCGAAACATTACTTTTTACTATTGACTTGACAATGCCTAATGTCAGTTTACATAAGAATATTCATTTGAATTTTAATACAAACAATTCATTAGTGGAGACTTTAAAGATGCCCTCTAATAGTAATAGGATTTCGAAATGAGTCATACATCTGCACTGACTTAATATATCATTTAGTTCTTCACGTCAGAAGTCGGAGAAAGTTTATTACATTTTTATTTTATTACTTTTCAACGTAGCGTTAGTACAGCCATCCTCCAATTCTTTAAATCAGCCGCTTGATGTAGCAATAAGCATTACCTGCTTCAACGGCTTTCTCAGTATAAGCTATAGGTTGGATTTATTCCTTTCTCCTTCCTGTTTATAAGATGACTGCCTTACTTAAGTTTTCATTGAAGTTATTCGCAGATTGTTGTTGCTCAAAAGTAAAATTTTATTTAATGATTTTTAAGGAAGGAGCGTTTGCTTTTGACGTTTCTTTGAATTTTATGTTTATCAAGCTTATACATTAACAAGCTCTTGTATTCCATCTCCAGCTCTCTCCCCAGATAATGGAGTTTATTTCTATATAAACTATATTTAGCAGCCCGCAGTTGTATTTTCCTACTCGCTTAAAGCGCCTAGCCAGCTTATTACTATATTTCTGTATGTGTGTGTGTTTGTAAATTGACTCTTTTCCTTTGAGATTTTAGTTTAGGTGTTTTACTGCTTCACTTTTCTCTTTCTACGTTACAATCAGTATATTTGATATGTCATAAATGTTCTTTAGAATTCTGTATAGGCTATATTCGTAATGTCCACTACTTAAAAGGTTTACTTTTTACACCATCCACTATTCCATTAGGTATGTGTAGTTCTTGAGCCATTCAAGTGTTCGTGTTTATGTGCTTACGTACGGCTGGCATGTGAATTTGTTCAGTTAATATTTGTACGTTTACCGTACGCTTGCCAGTCAGGGATTTTAAAGCGGTTTTCATTCAACAGCTTTATTTACTAGTCAGACTAACCAGAATTAGAAAACAATTAGATTTTCACTGCTACTGCGCTACACTGTTCACCAACAATGTAATGTTATAGTAACACTTTACAGTGACAATTTAATGTTCACTGGTTAATGACTCTACACCTGCGGAAACACCAATATGAACTTTACGAAATAGAGAAAGCAAAAAGGAAATTATAGAATTCTTTAAACATTAAGGAAAACGTTCTAACACCAATAGAATAGACACACAAGCATTGGGGGACTTACAAATTCTAATTTATTTTATTACAGAAAAAATCATTTCTAATTAATTTTTCCTTAGTCTAACGACATCATTGCAAGAAATCTTGAAATCAAAATAGTGGGTTATCATATTATTTGAGCCTGCTACAGGAATCTCAGTCGCCACTAAAATTGCCGAAGATGATACTTCACAAAGTCTTGCTTGCTCGTAGGCCTACAAGAAATTTGAAATATTCCATTTAAACAATCACACAGAAGCAATAGTAAGAATATATAACATTTATGTCTCTTTATGTGTGTGTTCTGTGTGTGCGCGCGCGCGCGATCGCGCGCTGTGCACTAAGTTGAGAAAGTTACAGTCTGTACACTTTATTTACTTTTCTTACAGTTTGTTTACTTAATTATTATTAAATTAAAATATTATACAAATACGACTACCTAATGTGGATTCCACATATATTTTAACCAATACTATCCTTTTTCCAATTTTACATGATTAAGCTTAATTTTTATACAATACATTGTAACGTAGAGAAGAACTCACCTTGCTACTTTATACCTACTAGTTCAGTAGATTTTACTGCACACATTGTAAAATTGTATCTAACTTGTTTACATCTGTTAATTTATTTATCTATTATTTTATTATTTATTTTAAAACGTTTATTAATTCCGTATTTCCTCCCTTGCTTTGGGAAACAGTTTAAAAAAATAAATATCTAGAAAATTAGATTCTTATTCAGGTTTTGCATTTAAGAGTAAAATGTTCTCTAAAAGAACACTATCTGCTATGTGAAAATGCCAATGTAACGTCAATTTTACGTCATGCCCTATTTAATATTTGCAGATACGTTTGTGTCATTGGAACGTTACAAATATCATTTCAATTTAAAACTCAATTTACACAAGTAAGTAAAGTAGATATTACAGAGGTTAAGGTGAGATGATATAAACATGACATGAATGTCACAAGATTCAAAAATTTTATTATATTTGTCATGATGTGTGACTATGAATGGTGTGTCCTATGCATCACTAATCGTCGTCCTACTTACGAAACTACCGGTATCGTGCTGTGAATTTAAAGTGGTTAAACGTCTTTGCCAATACTAAGCGAATTCCCATGAATCTAAAGTTTGTGACGGCATCGATTTCCCCCCAAAAACATGAAGTGGTCTGACAACTCGCACCAACAATTAACTGGGACGATGACGGTATGGTGTAGTAGTAATCACAGCCACCAAACTTGCGTCCAGAAAACTTGTGGCTGCAGAAGCAGGAAAGTCACTGGACTCGGTACCGAGCAAGCACAAGTTGGAATACTTCCAAGGGATCAATAACACAATGTACTGTCCTCAAAGACAAACTACACTCTCTTGAATAGGTGTTTGATTATTATATAAATGATGAGTATTTAAAAAAGATTGTTTTACTTGTTACATGAACTAAGTATTAACAACTTTAAAAAATTGTATATTATTTTCATAAATATGTTTATGCTGTGTACATTTTGTTATTATTAACTTTTCATACGTTGCTAGATAAAAGTATTTTTTAAAGCGATTTTACTTAATATAAACTTTTTAAAAAGAAATATAATTATAAAGTAGTCTATTAGGATGATTTTGCAGACTAATATGAATCAAAAAATTAATAGAAATTTAAGAGAAATTAATTTTAATTTCTAAATATTAATTTTAATTTTAATCTCGTATTTGTATGCAAAACTGTAAGAATAGCAGTACACGTTTTTACACACTTCATGTATAAGCGTGTGTGTGTATATGTATCAACTCAGTATTTTCCATTAATCATTAATTTATTATACTTTTCCTTAGTAGCCTACATGTTTACTACAAACATGTTTACTCTTTTAATTTTGTTTTAAATTTTAATCTGTACAAATTGTAGGCATGTACTGTGGTAGAATGACAAATATCAATGGCATGCGGAGGATCTTCCGTTACACTGCCTTCTAAATAAATTTCTTGTACAAGCAGACAAGCAGATTAATTGTACTTACATACAAAATTTAGTGGTAGATATTTTCTATAAATTTTTAAAACGGTATCCTTTGTCTCTATTAGTCAAGATGGAACTTTTCTGTAATCGTTTTTCGCTTAAATATATGCTTGCTGTAGCTGTAATGAGATTATGATGAATGCTTTCCTTAGATAATGATATCCCATTATTACAAAGCTTTAATGATATGTACATGTCATTAGATTTCCTTTCTGTAAAGATAATAATTATACGCGATTGCAAAAGTTTATAATGAACTTGAATCCATGTCTCCACATCATTCCGTATAGTCTTTTGTTTTAATGATTTAGAAACTTTTAAGGTAAAACCAGACTGTTTTAAAAGTAACAAACCATAAAATAAACTATTATTTATACAGAATAAACACAAAGAGGTCCCTCGTATAAATAGGGATTTCTGATAAGGTCTTCTAAAGAGGGAACGCAGAGAGAACGAAGAGAGAGGTTTGATTTCGTACGTTGACACGAACCAAGCGCTAAACATTACTGGATAATAAAAATCAACATGTTGTTATAAAAAATTAAAAGTAAGATTATGTAAAGACTATTTGTTGGGAGGATTAAATGGGTGCTCACCATATGGAAAAGGTAAAAGAAGAGAATGGTTCACCAAGAAGTCTTCTTAGAGACCTTAATGTTTCAGAAAAGAGAAAGGTGTTCTGAGAGAAGAGAGACTTCTGAACAAAAATAGTTTTTGAAAGAAAATTGCTAGAGATGGTTGAGAATTGTTTCCGGTCAAGTGAGACAAAATCTTTACGAATGTCTCACGTCTATGAGTTGTAACAAAGATTTACCTGTCTAGGTATAACTAGAAAATGTAAGAAATGCAGAAGTTATGTACAGTGTACCCTCATTTTAGAGAGATCAAATATTGCTACAGACTAGAGCATGCTAGGCGACATCAACAAACAGGAAGTCAGAGGATGTTATCGGAACTATTACCTAACAAAAGAGCTTTACAGAAGATCTGTCTTTATGTTTCTCAGAATGAAAAAAAAACAGGATCTGACACAAATAATAAGTAGATAAAATCCGCAACAATTTGTTATAAGACAAAGATAAGGCCTCTCGTTAAATTGTGTTTCTAAATCTTAACATTTGCTCAAATATCAGAATAAGGAGAATGGGGTAGGATTTAGCAATGTTTAAGGGAATAGAATATTCTCGAAATAGATTTCCGTCCTTTCACTGACTGCATGAGAAACAGCTCCTTCGTATTCGCAATAAACAATATACTGGCCAATAGAGACCCACATTTACTAAAACTGCGAACAAAAGATAATCCAATCATCAAATTCAAGAGATAACAGATGACAGACAGATAGAGGTGAAAACGAATAGCCTATTTGTGTTATCTGCCCGTCGTATCTAATGCCTTTGTTCGGATCCCCACGACGTCACATCTCTTTGCCGGGGCGATAGCCAACATCATCAATGTTATCGACTCATGAGACTTTTAAAATATAACAGGTATTATCGCGTTTCACTGCCTTACTTTTTGTTCATGATGGTTTTATACTCACGGAAATCGTAAGGTAATGAAATAAATATGTTTCTCTATCATAAAAATAAAATGTTCCTAACAAAAAAGAACAGACACCACTTCTTAAAACGTTTAATACTCATAGACAACATAATTAAATAATTATATATGTTGAAATAAATAAAATAGACTAACAACTAACTAACAAATAATGTACTAAGTATACAATATCGAGTTCACAGAGCTAACAGTATTTAACTGAAACAGCTACACTTCAGTACACAAAATACAATATGCAATAGAAAGTACAATACAATTGCACCCACGTTTCAAAGATAGAGTAAAGTTACAAGCAAAATTATGCGAGTAGTGTCCATCATGTAACGATTCTAGCGCTCTCTAATAGCTCTCCTTTTATGCATAAGAGACGTTTTTTAAACACTTGAAAATAAACATTTCTAAATACGAGAACATTTTGTAACAAAATTTAATAAACCATTAATTTTTCATATAAGTGAATTTCTGTTTTTAAGCTTCGAGAAAATTTCATAAATCATCTGACAACGAACGAGTCGTTTAACGGAAATTTAAACGACGTGTTTTTGATGTAAATCCATTTGTCTCAAATATGATGTGCAGTTCTTTTTGTCCACGGAAGCAAGGCCATTCGCACGCAGACGACTGTCTCTCAATTTACATTGTGAACCAATTGTTAGAATGAACTGTCATTCGCCTTATATACACTACGGAAATGCCAGCTGTTGTCTCACTTAAAAAGCAATATTCGCCATTCACCTCATCTGGCGCAGCACTAGATCACACCAACTCCAACAGTTGATGCACGTTACTCCTACAATGTAGCGTCACAAGCTCATGTCCCTTCACAACTGACACATTTTATTCTTCCGTTATCCAATGACTGAAACAATAGGTTGGATAGCAGGGTAGTGACTGAAGTTGGATGTCTCAAGTAAGTTAATTTATCTTTACTTGTATATTGCCATAGATATTTGAAGTTGGTAATTAAATACTTAAGAAAGAAAACAGTACATTAGAAACACACACACACACACACACACGCGCGCGCGCGCGCGCACACACACATATATATATAATTTATTTAATATTTAATTTATTTCCCTCTAGATATTTTTCCCTTATTAGGAACATGTTTCGGAAATCCTATTGTTCCCATCCTCACCCTTCCTAATTTTTCCTGAAAAATGTTCCTAATAAGAGAAAAAAACCTTTAGGTAAAGAAATTAAATATTAAATAAATTATATATGCATCACGAAATTGACTGTAGCAAAAAGTGTAAATAAAAACATATATGCTATATAATGAATAATATTTTTATTTTTCTTACAAACAATATATTTCTTATTTATTTATACTTTATATTACACTGTTCCGACAGTTTCTGTTGTACTGTCATCTTCAGATCTAAAGATACTATGCGTTGAAAAATATTCTTTATTATGATTCATTAGTAACAAGAATAATTGTGAGTAATTATGAATATTGTGTGTGTGTGTGTGTGTGCGCGCGCGCTTGTGTGTGTGTGTGTCATAGAATACGATTGTCGTTAATTTAACCATTAATTAGTGTGTTATTAACGAGGAGAAAATTAGGTTAGTTCCTAAATTTATTACTTTCTTCATCATCAGAAAGAGCTCTTCTTTTAAATCGCTTCCTGAGAAAGTTATTTGGTTCTGAGTACAACCAAATAGCGCCAGTAATCACAAGTCAGCGTTCTCTCAAGGATATACTATTTCATCAGAAATATTATAGGCTATGTAGGTTTTACTTTTCTGTATGGTTTACAGATATGTAGTCTAATTACATGGATTAGTTCCGTAGTTGGATACGGATACTCAGAAAAATACGGTATATGTTAGCATATTAATTAAATGTTTGGAATTAAGATTTTCATTATTGCAAACACATTTGCTGATCTACGACGGTCTAGAGAGGAAATTGTTTGTTTTTGATTTCCCTCAATTCGTAATAACGTTCAGAGTGACGTCTACATTCTAAGATCTGTATTTGTAAGATATTACAGTTTATGGAGGAACTTAAGAAGACACAGTACAATACTTGTGTCGTTACCATGTGGACCTAATATAAAATTATCAGTAATTGATTATAACTATAAAATGTAATAATAAAGTGCTGAAAAGTTAGCAATTAATATATAAATACCGTATTGTTTACTTCATTTCGTATTTGTTTACAGTGTGCAAAATCGTTTTGTGTGTGTGTGTTTAAATGCGCAATTGAGCAGCATTACACTTACAAATCAGAATTACAGTAACATATCTTTATATCACAGTGTAATCAATACTTGCAAAATATTTACCTAAATAACAAGAATTTGACTTAACAATAGTGTACAATATATTGCGATGTTCCCGACATTAGAAGTAGGATTCTACCTCAATTCGCACTAAAGTTTCTGAAAAAATTCTTTTATAAGTTTTACTCAAGTGCTTTCTTCGTAAAGTATTTTCACCATTTTGGGTGTTTCGTATTCATATAGGTCGTGCGTGTTTACTTGCGTATAGCGCGCGCTTGCCCCTGGCTTCACGTGCGTCACTGTGCTGTGCAGATAGAAATAAATACAATGACAGAAGCGTGTGGGGGGAGCGGGATAGAAAGGAGACATTTAATAAAGCATGTCGTGTTTTCTATGTAAACATCAAACTACCGCTCTACAGAATAATAAAGCTGGTTTCTGAGAAAGAGTTATTTGCAATGAGTCACTTTTTCAGTGTCTGATATTAGTTCTGAAAGAGATAGCTTGCAATTTCAGTAACATCGAGCTTAGGACCACACTAAACAGCAAATAATTTAATCACTAGAAAACATAATAATGGCCTCTTTAACCGCACCGTATAAACTGGAATATGCGGAGAACACTACGAGGCAATTACAAAAGGTAATTAAATCCATCAGCTGTTATTCCATACACTTTAATGTGAATCCATCCAAACCGATCAATTGACAAAAGTAATGACGTGAAAAATTACTTTTCCTCTAAACAGCTCGTTTTCATAGATAGCTAAAATAAAAAGTCATGAAGGAAATGGTTCCTGTGGTGTATTGACAGACTTGATAGAAGTTCTAATTAACTGTATAACAAGAAATATCCTCCATCAGCCTTTCATATTTCTACAACCACGTTTAATTGAGGTTCAATTACGTATACGTGACTAAAATGGAACGAAACCTTAGAGGGCAAGATACCACAGAATGAAAATATCGGTATGGAGAACCATACATGACTTCCATGTTCTTTCGAAATGAAATATTTCCATAGAAACTACTTCTTTCTACTCACTGCTTCAGCCTTAACCACAGTACTGTGGTGACTAACGTATACCACCTCACGTTATCGCACTCGATTTTCACTGATGATGGAAGTCGATGGCACTGCCGAAACGTCTGGGTTTGCCGAAAACATTGGTCTACGGCCAAACAGGACGCGAAGGAATTTTAACAACAAACTACTTCTTTGTTGCCGATAACGTAGTACATATATAAAAAATTATCCCCTCCCCCTGCGACTATAATTTTCATTTATAGAAAATTACCCCCTCCCCGTTCAACTAGCCTCTTCATTTATAGATATTTCAACTACGATACTACAGTGGATTATTAAGATATTCTTATCAGGATACTTTATTTATCAAAATTAAGTTCTTTACTCTTGTTACAACAAAACAATTTTCAGGTAAACTACCCTTTTCCCCTAACCGATCTTTACCAAAATCAACAGACCTTGAGTTCTATATAAAGTAGGGAAGTATGCAAAACATTATTTGATTATGTTTGAATTTACGGCAGTTATCGTTTGTCATAGAAATAATTACCCTTGATATGACATAAAACGTTGCTGGTAAACTACCCCTTTCTCTTAACTGATCTTCACCAAAATCAATAGGTCTTGAGCACTCTACAATTCAGGGATGCATGCAAAACATTATTTGATTCTCTTTGAATTTACGGCAGTTATCGTTCGTCATAAAAAATTACCCTTGTTAAAACATAAAACGTTGCTGGTAAAGTACCCCTTTCCCCTAACCAATCTTCAACAAAATCAACAGACCTTGAATACTCTATAATTAAAAAAAGTATGCAAAACATTATATGATTCTGTTTGAAGTTGCGGCTGTTATCGTTTACCATAGAAAAAATTACCCTTGTTAAAACATAAAACGTTGCAGGTAAACTACCCCTTTCCCTTAACCGATCTTCACCAAAATCAACAAACCTTGAGTACTGTGTAATTTAAAAAGGTTTGCAAAAAAGGAGATGATTCTGCTTGAATTTACGGCAGTTATCATTCGTCATAGAAAAAATTACCCTTGTTAAAACATAAAATGTTGCTGGTAAACTACCCTTTTCACTTAACCGATCTTCACCAAAACCAATAGGTCTTGAGAAATCTACAACTCAGTGCTGTATCCAAAACATTATTTGATTCTGTTTGAATTTGCGGCTGTTATCGTTTGCCATAGAAACAAATTACCCTTGATAAAAAAAACGTTGCTGGTAAACTACCCCTTCCTCTTAACCGATCTTCACCAGAACCAACAGGTCTTGAGAACTCTTCAATTCCGGACTGTATGCAAAACATTATTTGATTCTGTTTGAATTTTCCGGCTATCGTTTGCCATAGAAAAAAATTACGCTTGATAAAAAAACGTTGCACGTAAACTACCCTTTTCCCTTAACCGATCTTCACCAAAACCAATAGGTCTTGAGCACTCTACAATTCAGGGCTGTATCCAAAACATTATTTGATTCTGTTTGAATTTGCGGCTGTTATCGTTTGCCATAGAAAATACCCTTGTTAAAACATAAAACGTTGCTGGTAAACTACCCCTTTCCCTTAACCGATCTTCACCTAAAACAACAGGTCTCGAGTTCTCTACACATCAGGTTTGTATGCAAATAATTATTTGATTCTGTTTGATTTTGCGGCTGTTATCGTTTGCCATGAAAAATACCCTTTTAAAACATAAAACTTTGCCGGTAAACTACCTCTTTCCCTCAACCGACCTTCATCAAAAACAACAGATCCTGAGAACTCTAGAATTCAGGGCAGTATGCGAAAAATTATTTGGTTCTGTTTGAATTTGCGGCTGTTATCGTTTGCCATAGAAAATACCCTTGTTAAAACATAAAACGTGGCAGGTAAACTACCCCTTCCCTTAACCGATCTTCACCAAAAACAATAGGTCTTGAGAACTCTATAATTCAGGGCTGTATGCGAAACATTATTTGATTCTGTTTGAATTTGCGGCTGTTATCGTTTGCAACATAAAATTTCCCTTGATAAAAAATGTTACCAGTAAACTACTCCTTTCCCTTAACCGTTCTTCACGAAAACCAATATGTCTTGAGAACTCTACAAATCAGGACTGTATGCAAAAAATCATTTGATTCTGTTTGAATTTGCGGCTGTTATCGTTTGCCATAAAAAAAATCTATAGACACACAATTTAATTTACACACACACACTTTTCGAAAAATGACTTTTTTTCATGTTTTGAGTGTTGTACAATCATAATCTGCAATAATCTCGAACACGATTTTTTTTGCCATCACCATACTTCCATTTCCTTAAAGAACATGGAAGTAAAAACATTTTTACATCAAAGTTAAATGGAAGTATAATGTAAATAAATAATTAATAAAATAGTTTAATGATTGTAATTTTCTCAGCGTTTCTAGCTGCTGGACGTAGCCAGTCACCTGCCAAATGTTTCCGATAATAAGACGTAATAGGTCGTATTAAAAGTCTAAATAAACACATTCTGTCTGCACGCTTCTTCATTCTTCTTAATGCCGTCTACTGTTCCCCCAAAAACAGTTGTTATCTGTTCATTTACCCTCAGGGTACGTCCAATTCAGTTTCTATTTCCTCTCTTTATAATCCCTACAGGCATTCCACTGTCATTAATTCTTTTGAACACCTCTACATTTGCTTAAATTGTTCACTTCATTTTCATTCCATCCCCTTCAAAAACCACATTTTTCATCACCTCAATCCTATCTCTTTCCTTTCACCCATAAAATAAAACAGCACATGTAAACCATTTCACTAATTTTGTCCTAATTTAATTCTGGTTTACAAACTTCTTTGCTTCTGCTAACCCTCCTTTTGCTACGGTTACTCAGCTTTCGAACTCTAGTTCACAGGCCTATTTATTAGTCAATATACTCGCTAAGTTTATTGTATATATCTACGTAGTATGAACATATCTACGTGTTCGCTTTTCCTCCTTCATATTTCTACTGTCATATTTTTCTCAATAATTTATTCCATCGCTTTTGATATTCCAACATTTATTTTATTCCAAGGTTTTGGCTTTTCATGGAGCTGATCCCATAGGAGCAAAAATTGTTGTAGATGGTACTCTTAAAGAGCAGTCAGCAATTTTTAATACCTGACCTATACTCCGTCTTACATTATAAACAATGATATGATGAAGACGCTGCACAGGTTCAACCATATGTATACGTGGGACCATAAGGAGAACTCTAGAATCAGCGAGGAAAGAAACACGACTGAAGTTCTACAAGGTGACGGCCCCCTCACGCTTCTCAATAGATCTGAGAATTGAACTTTTACGAAGTCCCAGGTCAGTCGTATTCAAGCGGCCAAAATGTGATTTCTAGGAGCGTGGCAGGATATACTCTGCAAGATCGCAAAAGAATTGTTGATATAGGTTAGGAACTGAATATTTTATGTGTATATTCGATAGGATTGTCCAGTATCGCCTAAATGGTTGGAACATCTTTACCGAATGGATGACTGTCACATCCACAAACAACTATTGAATTATAAACAGAAAGAGGGAGAGGTGTGGGACGACCGAAAAATCGTTGGAGTGGCCAGCTTTAGTCTATCTGCTTGGTACTGAGAAAAACTATTTTTTGTTTAATCCTTGCTGAAGAAGAAGAAGAAGAAGAAGAAGAAGAAGAAGAAGAAGAAGAAGAAGATGATGATGATGATGATGATGATGACATTTTCTAAATTAAAAAAAATATAAATTGATTTCATTGCCCTTTAGAACATAGTAATATTTTGACGAGTATATGATCACTTTAATTTACTTAGTGTTACAAGAAATTCGTTGCGATCAAGTAAGCAGTAAACTTAAAAATTCCAGTTACTCTAATTTAATACTGCTACACCAACCCGTGACCTTAGATTTTCTTCTACTTCAGGTAACGTTAGGCCAACCAAATTCTTGGTCTGTGGCAGAAAATTCGTTTCCTTAACTTTACTTGCTATATGACGCAAGATTAAAGGAATTTTGTGTCGTAAAATGTTTATCTACTTTCAGAAAATGTGTATATGCAAATGTATAAAACAATATACTGGTTAAATTTTGTAATGGTTAGAAATGAATACGCATTTATAAAGGAAATACAAAAAAATATTCTTAAATTCTTTGATGTGATAAATGTAAGGATTTTTTTTTCACATTTCTTGTAACTAACTTTTTACAAGAATTTTCTGAAAAATATTTTACTTCATTGTGTTATTGTGTCTAGCATGAAAATACGTAAAAAGTTAAAAAATATTATCTAACAGACATTCGCTGACGGTCACATTTGTACAAAGGTCTTTAATACGAAACGCTGGAGAGGAACAACAAAGCTGATTTCACGAGTATAAGCTGTCAACAATTTTCTTGTATGTATAGTTACAAATTCATTCTGAATACATTTTATGAGTGACGCAGCTTAACGGTTCCCATCCTTTTCTTAGCACCGTCTGCTTGTACGTGCAGAAGCTGATTTACGTAAAGTATCAATAGTAAGTCCTCGTGTTGGGGACTTAGGGTAAACACGTATAGTGTCGATTTTTCTTTGCTCTTTTCAAGAACGTGGTCTTGCTCATGTTTATTAAAAGAAGTTCAATTCCCATTTATATATTCTGTGTATACTTGCAGTCGATTATTTCAGGTCTAACGTAAACGATCCTATTTCCAATCTTTGCGTTGACACCCCAAATCTCTTATTCAAAAAGTAATCTTCAATTGTTTTCGCTACATACAGTGCAGTAGATGCGGTTCTGCCGTTGCCCGTTCCCATTAACGTCATTTTAACAAACGGCCACGTAACTTCAAAATCGGCCACGTAGTTGAAAAGATCGTTCACGTTAACAGTCAAGTTAATTGTATGTTACAAAAAAATTAAAAAAGCTAGACGTGTTCTCTACTTGACCGAATCTGTGGTACGCTTATTAATAGGCCTAACGAGTCTCACGTGCAGTTTTTGTGAAAACTAAAACTGATTAATTATTAAGTTTCATTAAAATCTGACGGTGTCGTGTTAAACAGGAATGCCTTAAGGGATATGAAACTCACCGTAGACAAAGTTACACAGCTGAAGTGACAAAGATTAAGGAGCGGCACTGTGGGCATTAAGTGTAACACAACTTGGCGTTTGTCTCCGTACGAAACAGTTAAACGTAACTGATACTAATGCGTACTGCTTCGACGTCTCCGTACTTACTTAAATCTCAGTACTACTGCGTGCAAAGTAAACTTTTATTCAGTCTATGCGAACATAACAAAAAACAATGTTTTCATTTCCACGACAGAAAACCAAAATCAGAGTTTTTCAGTATTTATTATTTTAGTAATTTTTTTTTATTGTGCACTTTGTAAAATGGCATCAATCATGACACGTCATTAAATATATTCTGCACATGAAGACTTTGTATTAAGAAGTTATATTTTGTAGCTACAGTTTATTTTTTATAATCTCCCTTGCATTTTCAGAAGAACGTCTAAAATATCAATTACATCAATTACGGTACTTTGTCTGCGGACCGCGTAACGAACATTTAGATCCACAAGTTTTGACTTTTGTCGGTGTAGCAGATGTGAGTTTTGGTTTCTGTGCACGTGTGCATGTTTGAAATTAAAGTATTGTGTCTGTTGTAGTTTGCGAGTATCTCGTGAGGAATATTAATGAGAAATTCTCTTTTGCTCAATAAACTTGAAATTATAATAGCCAAAGCATTATCTAACAGTTTTTTAAAATATAAAGCATAAAAATGTTAACTACCTCAACGGATTTATTTTGGTATTATTTGTTACGAGATAATTACTTTATGAGTTTTGTTTGCCACTACGTCGTTTAAAGAATTATTGTTGGGTTTTTGAGGAAAATAAGCATCAACAAGTTTACAAGTGACAAACAAAAATGTAATGTGAGCAAAGCTGGTGTGAATAAGGTAAGTAACATTACAGCATCAGTGTCAATAAAAGGATAAAGAATGTACGTCATCGTAAAAGATAAACGTAATCTCATCATCGACATCATACACATTCCATTAATTAACACCATCTGAAACCAATGAGACCAAGTATTGTTACACGGTATACACAAACTAAGCCCGACCTATTGTAGTTTTCAAGTACAGAATGCCTAATACAGGACACAGCTTGGTAACTTGCGACAACTGATTGTTTTCGGCGTCAAGCGGATTGTTCACACTCCATTTTGCCGATGATCAAATTGTTATAGCAGTAAACGACGATGACACGAATTTCATTCTGAGAAAGCTGGACGAAACATATCAGAAATGGGGGTTAGCCATCAAGACAAAAACTTATAGCACAACGAACTCGTTTCTCGAACAGGGAAGAAGAGTAAAGGGTGTACATTCTGCCCCATGTAACCGTATTGACCACCACTTATTTCGTACAGACAGATGCAGTCGCTATGAAGAGTCCTCTGAGCTCAGTGGCTGCGTTGGACAGTGTGATCTCCTTTCCTGCACTACTGTTGATTGATGTCACCCCACAACGATACCTTATTCATCCTACCTGTGCATGATCTTTGATAAGAAGGAACAAGTGGTGCAGAGATAGGAAAGAGGATAGAGCAAGGAAAGCAAACAATTAGGCAATTGCAGACTGAGATTGGCACAAAGGTGTGTTGTATATTTTTAATGTAAGGGGTGTACTCAAATAGTTATAAGTTTAAAAGTTTCCACTGAAATCTACTTGAGTCTTCCATTTCACTATGAAAGTATGTCTCGGCTATACTTGTCACCTTTAGAAACTGTAATTAACCTTGACTTGGTAAACAACTGAATGTATATAAACAAAGTAAACTATAGGAACAATCATCAAACTCAGAGGGTTGCAATGCATAGGACATCGTCTGTAATAAACACGTTGCATCGTTGAATTGTTGTAAAGACTAGGTAAAGTAGTAATTAATAAAGTAGTTAATTAATAATTGTACCTGAAAAAGTTGATAAAAAGTTTTTACTAGAATAAAAGAGTGAATTGTTAAAGTAGTAATTAAACTAAGGAAAGAGATAGTGTTATAAAAGAGGTAAAAATAGCGGTCTAGGAGAATCGCTGTATAAAGGAAACAAGTGTAATTATTGAGAATCATAGAGGGAAATAAAGAAACAAACTAATAGAATTGTAATTACAGAAAATGATTATTGTATTGTTTGTTACTTTTAAACTTGTTGATTTTCCTCAAAAACCCATCAAAAAATTTTTAACCGACGTAGTGGCAAACAAAGCTCAGAAAGTATTTATCTCGTAACAAATAATACCAAAATAAATCCGTTGAGGTAGTTAACATTTTTATGTTTTATATTTTAAAAAACTGTTAGGTAATGCTTTGGCTATTATAATTTCAAGTTTACTGAGCAAAAGAGAATTTCTCATTAATATTCCTCACGAGATACTCGCAAACTACAACAGACATAATACTTTAATTTCAAACATGCACACGTGCACAGGAACCAAAACTCACATCTGCTACACCGACAAAAGTCAAAACTTGTGGATCTAAATGTTCGTTACGCGGTCCGCAGACAAAGTACCGTAATTGATGTAATTGATATTTTAGACGTTCTTCTGAAAATGCAAGGGAGATTATAAAAAATAAACTGTAGCTACAAAATATAACTTCTTAATACAAAGTCTTCATGTGCAGAATATATTTAATGACGTGTCATGATTGATGCCATTTTACAAAGTGCACAATAAAAATAAAATTACTAAAATAATAAATACTGAAAAACTCTGATTTTGGTTTTCTGTCGTGGAAATGAAAACATTGTTTTTGTTATGTTTGCATAGACTGAATAAAAGTTTACTTTGCACGCAGTAGTACTGAGATTTAAGTAAGTACGGAGACATCGGAGCAGTACGCATTAGTATCAGTTACGTTTAACTGTTTCGTACGGAGACAAACGCCAAGTTGTGTTACACTTAATGCCCACAGTGCCGCTCCTTAATCTTTGTCACTTCAGCTGTGTAACTTTGTCTACGGTGAGTTTCATATCCCTTACAGGCATTCCTGTTTAACATGACACCGTCAGATTTTAATGAAACTTAATAATTAATCAGTTTTAGTTTTCACAAAAACTGCACGTGAGACTCGTTAGGCCTATTAATAAGCGTACCACAGATTCGGTCAAGTAGAGAACACGTCTAGCTTTTTTAATTTTTGTTTTGAGTATTGTATGAGTAATAACTGTATTGTATCAAGTAACCTACTTATTCTTAAATAAATTACTCTTTTGTTGGTATCTTTTCAGTTGCTTAATCAGTCAATTTACTCCTACTAAATTCTATTTGCTTAGCCATTCAAGTGAGTAGTAAACTGTCCATAGTAACAGATGGTAACAGATGTCAGAAAAGATACTACTATAGGAATACATAAAACTAGAGTGGAAAATATAGTAACGTATGTTGCGAAAGTCTGGAAAACTACGGAACAAGCAAAACAGACACTCAAACCTTTTGAAATAGAATTTCGGTGACGCTGTTGTGAAATTACATTACGTCACACACATATAAAATGAGAGAATTAGAGATTTGGTGGGTGTAGTTACATTACCAATTACAAAGGATGAAAGAGCAAATACGGTAAACAACATTTTTAATAGATAATATTTAGAACGAAGAATCTAAAGAAAATATCTTTAGAAGAAGAGGAAGACCAAGAAAAACTTGGAACGATGTCATATCATCAGCCATAAGAGAAAAAAACCTACTAGAAAGAGACTGCGAAGATAAGGATTTTTGAAGGCTAGAATGCGAGAAACAACTTTAACGTTTTAGAATTCATAAAATATGGCTGTGGCTATTGTAAATCCCTTTTTACATGGAAGCCAAACATAAAGTAGAAACAGAAAAACAAAAAGAAAATTTGAAACGCAGTATCGCTATAGGCTAATAAGCCGTTCTGAAAACCGTCGTGAACCATTCTGAAGGACGGGATATAGAAAATGAGACCTCCGTGTTGGTTAAAAAAAAAACATTTTTAGTAGTACCCAGCATGGTCGCGGCGGAAAACATAATGGCCAACACCAAATCCGTGGGTTATCTAGGGTCGATAAGACAGATAAGATCAGACAGGAATCTCAAAAATGCGGAAGATAACAGGTCCCTTGAAGAGAACATTAACGTCTAGGGATCTTGGGGCCTTTAGAGATCTGCAGCATATCAGCGGACTTTTTTCCGAAAACAGTACAACCTCTTCGACACGTACTGACCACCACGTACTATCAGTAGGACAGATCCTTCTTCTTACAGACAGATGCAGTTGCTATGAAGAGTCCTCTGAGTTTATTGGTTGCATTGGACAGTGAGATCTCGTTTCCCGCAGTACTGATGATTGATGTCGTCGTTCAGCCGAAACTTCTGGATACCCTCAACGATATCCTTGTGGATAACTGGATAACCACAGCCTAATAGACCGAAAACGTTTAACAAGGTGGTCATGGAGGTTGTCATTTGCTCAACTGAAGACTGCTTAGGTTGTCCACTGCTTCTTAGGACAAATTAAATTATGAGTTCGGTTACAAAAAAGGTATAAGAAAATATGAAAACTTTAAATTCCGTCCATATACTGTAATTGTCGTGTGGTATAACCATGCAGAATTTATAATCTTAAAATGGCAGTGAGGATACTGTAGCACATTGACAGTAGCCAGTGAGTAACCAAAGCAACTGGTACTTGTTTATTAAAAAATTAATCAAGAGTAATTTTCAGTGTGTAGAAGACATTCACTCATACACTCATTACTATTAAGTACTGATTATAATAAATGAATAAATCGTTATTTTTGCAGTAAATTGCAAATTTCTTATCGCTACATTTATTATGAACGTCTGGAGTGAGGAAAAAATACATGCCATGCTGATGTCAATAGGATATTACTATTTATTATTCTTAATAAATATGGAATATTAGCAGCAAGTTTACACAAAGGATGAGAGATTTTGTGCACAGATCACATTGATAAATCAGCGTTGTTGCTAGTCTACCTCCACGTGTGTACGCCGTATACTATGTAGAAGACATGTTTGGTTAATTACTTTTCGCTTAATTACAAAAGATCCTCTCGTACTTCTGCTATCGTTTTTTCAATTTCCTGTCCAAATTGTTACATCTTACGTTCCAGAATTCACTAAATAGTTAGTGGTCTGTCACTAATAGAAATTAAACAAATATGACCTCATTTCATTACACCCTCGTTCACCCCTAACCTCAAAGCACATCATATAACATGACATATTATTATTTAGTATTACATATTATACAGTGTATGTGAACGTCCAAAGCTTTCACAAATAAAAGTTCAACAGAAATGGTGTTATTAAACATTTGTGTAAAACAATTACGGTAGACATACTGATTTATAGTAAATTTCCTGATTCGGTAGTTTCATGTGTTTACCGTCCATAGGTTTATTTTCTGTCGAAAGTATTTCTTCGCAGCACATTTGTCAACTTTCCTAACATTTTGCTCAACAGTTTCTCACGTCTTACTGTGAAAACTTTCTTATTACAGTTTCTTACATGTCACAGCTTTCGCTCTTTATATATAGTTTTCGTATTCTTGTCACTCAACTCAGCGTATCAGAATAAAAATATAGTAGGGCTACTAACGATACTTTACGAGGAAGATTACAATTTTTCTTGGTATACAAATGTTAATGACATCCAGACATCCATTATTACGTTTTGAGATGTTGTGATCATGGTCAAAGACATCTTTATCTGTTTCATCACAATAGTCATTTTTTGTGTCAGTAAAGAAAATTTACCTTCAAAGTAAACCATATTAACTAATCTTCTTAATTTTGAAGGGTTTGAAATACAGACTATAAAAATGCTGTGTAAAAAGTCTGCCGTTACCTTAACAAAAAATATTATCATCTGATGGTATATACGTCACTTTTACCTGTAGCTACTGGAGTCTACCAAGAGCTGTTGCCCGGGTAGGCTGCGTCACATTTTATGGCAATTTTGCTTGTGAATTTCACCGTTGTTTATATATCTATCAAAGTGATTTCTTCACCACATCATCATCAGTGTTCACCATCATCATTGTGCTACAATTTACCAGTGTATTGTGTCGTGCGCGTGTTTTTGTGATTCGTGTGCAGTGCGCGTCTGGTGTTCGTGTTCTTTGTCTGTCAGTGTAGTGATTCAGTGCTGGTGAAAGTCACTCTTTCCTAGCACTTTTTTGCGTCTTCGACGTTCATTTCGGTTAATCCCGAGATGGCGTCGAACGCAACGCCCGTTCCTTTTCCGGCACCGCTGGTAACCTTAATGGAAACCTGCGGTACCGGTCCTCAATCTACCCCGCTACCTTCCCATACAATCAGTGCAAGTGATAGTGAAAGTGATGATTGTGAGTCGATGTGTAGTGTGGGGACGGGGGACGGTGAATTTTTGCTTGTGGAGGGCAAGTCTGCCAAACGCAAGCGAAAATTAGTCGCCAGCCCGCCACCGGCCGCTCCTACGCATCGGGTATCCAGTCCTGGTAACAGCGCCAGCCATCCTACTCAGCCAAACTCCAAATCTGTCCCCAAACCAAAAATTCCTCCGATTGTTATTCCCGACAAACGTAATTATAGGGAAATTCTCCAAACTCGGCCAAACTTCGGCCAAACTCGAGGCCAGGTGCCAAGGCGCCTCGCTTCGAATTGCGGCCACTACAGTCCCGGACTTCCGATCGGTCCAACAGTTTCTCACCGATCGGAAGATCTCCTTTCATACTTTCGCGCTTCCTTCCGAGCGCGAAATTAAAGTAGTTCTTTCTGGACTTCCTTCCTGGACCGCCCCCGATACCAACAGGCAGGAGCTTGTCGCTTTAAGCTATTCGCCGACGGCGGTAAGTGTACTGCATGCTGGCAAGGGGGAAGATCCCCGTCCCGTGAACAGTTTCCTTGTGACGTGTGAGTTTCCTTGGTCAAGGTAGGCCAATTCGAGGAGGTCTATGGCCTCCAAAACTTCCTGCACCTTCGGGTGCAAGTCAGAACCTTCGACCCGCGGCCATGCCCCTCGCAGTGTTTTAACTGCCAGAGGTTTGGTCACTCCAGCTTGTTCTGTAACCACCCTCCGCGTTGCGTGCGATGTACTGAGCCTCATCGTGGGTGTGATAAGCCCAAGACGGGGTTCACGGCCATTTGCTGCAACTGCGGCGGGGACCATCCGGCTAGTTATAGAGGATGTAAAGAATTCATATCAGCCATGAAGCTGCAGCGGACTCCTGCTCGCCCTGGCGCGCAGGCAAGCCGTGTTGCAGGTCCCCTCCCTAACCGCAGAGAGGCCTTCCCACCTCTCTCCGGAGCATCATCTCAGGCCCCGGCAGCAGTTCCGGCTGCTCCCAGGGCCCCAGTTCCGCCTGCAGTCGTCGTTTCGACGCCGCCTGCAGTCCCCTCTGTCCCGGCGCCTGCCGGAGCGCCCGGTCCTTCATACGCGGCTGTAGCCGCTCCATCTGTCCCGCCTTCCGCTCCTCGGAGCACCAAAACGAAGCGCACTCGTCGCCGTCAGCGACAAGTTCCACAGGCCTTGCCTGTACATTGTACATCCTCAGCGGGCCCCGCCCGCCCCCCGCCATCAACCTAAGCTCCCAACGGAGCAGACCTCACGTCCGTCCGCGAGCCCTCCGCCATCTACGACACCGGCTGAGGCCAGCCAGGTCCGTCTTCCGGAATCTCGGGAATCTTCCCGGGCCTCGGTGGACCCCTTGACTGCCTGGGCTGAAACTTTGGTCAATAACATCAGGTCTGCTCCAGATACAACCACGGTTCTCGCCCTGGTGTTTCAATCACTGTCTACCCTCTTTCCTCTTCTTCCTTTGAATGGCTAGGAGTCTTAGGATCGTTGCGTGGAATGCCCATGGGGTAGTCCCTCGACGATCTGAACTGATGACTTTCGTAACGGAGTACGACGCTGATGTCGTCCTCCTTTGCGAGACTCATCTGGCTCGCTACCATATCTTCAACCTGCCATCTTACATCTGTTTTCGTCAGGATCGTCCCCAGCGGCCTGGCTGTCGCCCCTCGGGGGGGACAGCCGTCTTAGTCCACAGGCGGATATCCCACAGGCCACTACCCCCTTTAGATACATCTCTTGTTGAAGGTTGTGCGGTGGCGATAGACGCTGGCGGATCGGAGTTGCGCGTAGTTGCGGCGTATCTCCGGCCCGGCCTGCGGCTACCTCCACCGCCCGAGGAGTGAGACGATCTCCTCGATCATCCCCTACCAACCATTGTAGCCGGCGACTTAAATGCCAAGCATCCCTCCTGGAACAGCAGAGTAGCCAACGCCTACGGAAAATCACTGTATCGGTTCGTCTCCGACGACCCGGTACTTCAAGTCATCGGCCCAGAAGACCCTACTCACTTCCCCTTTTCCGGTCATCGAACGGACGTCCTTGACATTGTCATAGCCAAGGACGTGACCCATCACATCCAGATCTCGTCAGTGTCGGATATCAAATCCGATCACAATCCCCTTTTTATAACTGCCCGTGAGCTGTCGGCCTCACCCCGACCTCCCGCTCAGATTTTTAGGAGAGTCAACTGGCGCTCCTACCATGATGAGCTCTCACGGCGGTTACCATCACTCCCCGCGGACCCGATCGTCACTTGTGACGATTTGGATCTCCGAGCCACTCATCTTCAGGACTTGGTCCAAGGTGTCATTGATCGACACACATATTCTCTCGAGGTGAATCATCGTAAATCGGCCTTACCTGCGGAAGTACTCCACGCCATCTGGCTACGGCGCAATCGCCGCCGCAGATGGCAAAGAACCCGTGATCCCGGCGGCAAAAGGCGCTTTCAGGCCCAGTCTCTTTACGTCCAGCAGCTACTGCGGGACGTAAACTCTGATCGATGGGACTCATACCTTAAGTCTCTTGAAGTCGACCACGCCTCTGTCTGGAGAGCGGCGAGTAGACTGTAGACTAACCCGCGAGAAGAGAACTCGCAACCCACTTGAAACTCCGAACGGGGTTGTATCTTCGTCAGAAGGCAGGCCCGAGGTCTTCGCCGACTGCATGGAGGTGCAATTTACTGTTCACCAAGGCGTCTCGGACCATCCCCACTCGGCTGAAGTCCGTGACTTCCTATCTGGACATTTTTCACACCCTCCCGAAGTCCCAGCCCTCCCGTTCGACAGGGCTGAAATAGTTTCATCTATCTGCCGACTAAATCGCCGTCGCACCCCCGGTCCTGACCGTATCGAGGCCGCTGCTCTACAAAATCTCCCGGCCTCAGGCGTTGACCTCGTTCTTGAGCTGTTTAACTCCTGTCTCCGGCTACAGTACTTTCCCCGCCTGTGGAAATCAGCCAACATCGTAATGATTCCGAAGCCTCGCAAGCCGCGCATGCTTCCTGAAAGCTATCGACCAATCTCTCTCTTGCCAGTCATCTCGAAGGTGTTCGAGCGTCTCCTGCTGGCTCGCATCTCGCCGCTGCTAGATGGTTTCATCCGCAGCGAACAGTTCGGGTTTCGCAGAGAGCACTCGACCACGCTTCAATTGGTCCGCGTTGTTACGCACTTGTCAGACGCCACCAACAGGCGAGCGGCTACGGCCGCCGTACTGTTGGACGTGAGCAAGGCCTTCGATAAAGTCTGGCACGAAGGTCTTCTCTTCAAACTTGCCTATTCCCCTCTACCATCGCCCATAGTGTTTTTCCTCCGGTAGTATCTCAGCGACCGAACCTTCAGGGTGAGCGTCGACGGATCCTGTTCTACAGTTCGACCCGTCGCCGCCGGCGTACCACAGGGATCTGTCCTCGGCCCCGTTCTCTACCTTGTGTACACGAACGCCCTGCCTGTCTTCCCCGGAGTCACGTTGTCTTTGTTCGCTGACGATGCTATGTATCACTGCAGCTCCCTGTCCCCGCGATTTGCGAGTACAAAGCTGCAGCGTCAGTTGAACCAGCTTCCGGACTGGCTACGAAAATGTCGGGTGACGATCAACACGGAGAAATCCGAGGCGATCTGCTTCACCGTAAGTCCATCTCCCGATGCCAGCCCCTCTCCCTAGAAGGGAGGCCCATCGCTTACAAAGAATCGGTGAAGAATTTAGGCGTTCGGCTAGATCGTCGCCTTTGCTTCAACACCCACGTGACGGAAAACCTTGCCAAGGCTCGCGGCGTCCGAGCCAAATTATCTCCTTTCCTCTCGTGTCGCAGCCGCCTGGCCATGCGCACGAAATTTACAATCTATCTGCTTTTTCTCAGGTCTGTACTGACCTATGCGGCACCCGCCTGGTGGTCTCTTTTATCCACCACCAACAGATGTAGGCTGGAAGCTTTCCAGTCCCGAACCCTATGATCCTTGACGGGGTCCCCTTGGTTTGTCAGGAACGACGTGACTCGAAGGGGTCTCCGTGTTCCTACCTTGACTCCCTTTGTCCGGTCGCTGGCTCTAACTCTCTTTGCTAAAGCCTCGACCTCCACCTTCCCATACCTACGAACCATCAGTGCATCAGAACCACCACCGCCCATTCGTGTCAAGCGCCCTCGGGCGCTTCTTGACGGCCCGCCATAACGCGATCCTCTTTAAATTTAAAAAAAAACAAATTGTAATCATCAGTCCTAGACCAGAGTATTTCACCTAAACTGTCCTTCTCTCCTTCCTGTCTACCTTCTAGCACGCTGAGCCGGCTGCTTGTCGCTGTCATCAATCATTAGCACGGAGGCTCTCCGCCTCGCGGGGAGCGACCGACGCCCTCAGGGCGTCTGCTGACTGGACTTGAAACGGGCAAAATCTGTTGCTCGAATCGGTACCAGCGGCAGTGCACCAAACAAATAAAGTTCTACTCCCCCTCCTTCACAGTTAACTGGTTGGCGGTTTCCTTTTCCAGTTTTAGGTAACCAGTCGATATTGTACCAGCACTAAGTTTACTTCTGGCAGCCATTGGACACGTTCCAGATGCTGCAAACAAGCCACGGGTGCAAAGACACCCCGCATCCATAATGCAATGCAATGTAGCTACTGCGCCTGGAAGGTCTCTCCACATGGGAAGTTCACTATTCAAGTACGTTAAACAGTCTCCGGTTTAAATCATTTTCTGCGTTCAGTGCAATATCAGTTCAGTGCAAAGTTTTTACATCTACTCAAGAAATAGTGCAGTGCAGTGTGTTCAGTGCAGTGTTGTGTTTCTTGTGCCGTACAGTGTTTCGTGTTTGTTCCGCTGCTGCCTGGAGCTTTGGGAAAGTGATCTACTTTTGTAATTGCTTATCCGTGTGCTTGGTAGTTGGTCCTCTAGTACGTACCGCCTAAGGCGTAGGCTTCGCCTCGCCGATGGCTGCCCGAACCTCACCTTCCGTCGGTCCTTCTAAGGGCCAACTGCTTCCGTCGGTCCTTCTCAGGGCCTCTCAGTTCCTGCCAGCGCTCTCGCGCTTCCTCTCCCGGATGGCCCTTCTCAGGACCACCCGACACCTACCACATCGCAGGACTTCCCCGACGCGGACTCGGCCATGGAGACTGATGGAGCATGGCAATCTGTCAGCCGGAAACGGCGCGGCAGTGCCACCTCCAATGACTCTGGTCGAACTTCGCGTCGAGGCTCAACCGCGGGGCAATCCACCTCGGCCTCCCAACAACCTGACCAGTCCCGGCGTATCCCCCCTCTGATTTTCGCCCGGACCTCGGACTGGGCGAACTTCATGCGGCGCTTACACCGGTGCACTCCTGATGGCACCTTGCCTGCTTCGGCCCAAGGTGACAGCTCCATCCGCCTCAACCCTACGACTGTGGAGAGCTTCCGTATTGCACAGAAGTTCCTCACGGTCGCGGGTATCCCTTACCATACCTTTGCCTTGCCGGAGGAGAAGAAGTTAAATGTACAAATCATCGGCATCCCTGCTGATACCACGCCAGAGTTCATTTATAATGAACTTCTCACTCTTGGCTTTAAAGTAAACAGTGTTACGCCACTCTTCTCCCCCGGCAAGAAAGTAGCGCGTAATGCGTTCCTCGTGAAGATTCGTAAGGTAGGTGAATACCAGGCTATCTATGGAATCAATATGTTGTTCTATCTTAAGGTTAGAGTAGAAGCCATCGAGGCCCAAGCCGGACGAAAGCAGTGTTACAACTGCCAGCGGTACGGCCACTCATCGGCATTTTGCCACCATCCTACCCGCTGTTTGCGCTGTGGCGAAGCCATCGCAAGGACAGATGTCCTCGCGATCGCGCTGCCACCACTTGCGCCAACTGCGGTGACCCTCACCCGGCATCATCAAAGTCATGCACGTTCTATGCTGCGGCTTTGAAGAAAATTTCAAAGTCTTCGCAGCAGTACGTTCCTGCACCTCCAGCTAGGCCCCAAGCATCAAGGCCTGCCGCCTCGGCGGCACCTACCCCTGTTGCGGCACCTGCACTTGCACCTGCCCCAGCTTGTCCGGCGTCTACCGGGGCGCCCAGCTATGCGGCTGCAGCTGCTTCCCAGCCTGCCGCACAGCCCGCTGCCCAGCAGCCAAAACCTTCTGCGCCGACAAAGAAAAAAACAAAACCATCGCCCCCGCCTCCTCGCAGCAAACGCCCGCTGCACCTCAGCCACCATCTACTCCAGAAATCACGCAGCCAAGGCAGCCACCGCCCAGAATGGCATAATGTTTTAACACCCGGCGCCCAAGCCTAAGGCGGCACTGGCGTCTGCCGCGTCCTCGGACGTGACTTTCGCCGACCGTGTGCGCGCTTGGATCAACGCCTTGATCCCGCAAATTCTTGCTGCCAAGGATGTCCAGTCCTTGCTTGTTATCGTCTTCACATCCGTGACCTCGCTTATCCCTCTCGATGGCTAGGCCCCTTCGGCTGGTGGCATGGAACGCATGTGGCGTTCTATCTCGCCGTGCCGAATTGGCCGCCTTCGTCACCGAATATGACATAGACGTCATACTCTTAAACGAAACCCACCTAATTCCCGCATACTCGTTCCAGCTTCCGGCGTACACGACGTATCGCACAGACCGGCCTGGCCAGAACCGGCTGAACGCCTCTGGTGGCACAGCCATTCTGGCTCACAGGCGCATCGCCCACCGCCCCCTGCCCCCTCCGGCGACTCGTCGCTTGGAGGCGACGGCGGTTGCTCTCTGCATCGGGGATCGAGAGATACGACTGGTTTCAGTCTACCTCCCGCCCCGGGGTGGACAACCGCCCGACGAGGATGAATGGGACGCTCTACTAGAAGACCCACTACCAACCATCGCAGCCGGAGACTTTAAAAGTAAGCATCCCCTGTGGAACAGCCGTGTCTCAAATCCATACGGACGCTCGTTGTACCAATACGTTCAACGTTATCCTCATGTGAACGCCCTTGGTCCTAGATCACCGACCTATATCCCCAATAGAGGGGGACTACCAGACGTCCTTGACATTGCTGTTGTCAAAGACTTGGCCTATCCTATCGCTATCGAAGCCGTGCCAGACCTCTCGTCTGATCACGACCCGGTACTACTCACTGTTCGGCCCACGCTGGACACATCTCTCCAGCCTCCCTATCATGTAACGAGAGTCAATTGGCGATCGTTCCACGATGAACTGGGTCGAACAGTACCATCTGACCCCCCGGTCGACATCTCCAGCCCGGATGATGTAGACCATCTGGCCAACTATCTCCAACAAGTCGTCACGTCCGGGATGGACAAACACACCTATCACGTCCCTGCGCCCAACAGAAGGTCGCAGTTACCTGAAGAGGTGATTCTAGCCATCCGAAAACGGCGATGGCAACAAACCAGGGACCCTGCCGTAAAACGCAGGCTCAACGCCTAATCAGACCTCGTCAAGCAGCTTCTGCTTGACGCCACTGCTGATCGATGGGACTCATACCTTGAGTCTCTGGAAGTCAGGCCCGAGTCCGTTTTTCGGGCTGCGAGTCGATTCACTGGCGAGAAAAGGACCCGCTACCCACTACGATAACCGAACGGGATTGTGTACCCCGCGGCTGACAAAGCAGAAGTCTTTGCCGATACCATGGAGGGACAATATTCTGTTCACAGAGGCGTCTGTGACCCCGGCCACTCGGCCGCGGTCGCAGACTTCCTATCTGGATATTTTTCCCGCCCTCCCACAGACCCAATCGACCCGTTCGACGAGGCTGAAGTAGAAACGGCCATTAGTCGACTGCGCCCCAAGCGGGCGCCCGGCGAGGACCGTATTGGTGCAGCGGCCCTACTTAACGCCCCAGCAAGTCTCGTTTCAAATACACGTGCTGTTCAATGGATGTCTCCGGCTCCATTACTACCCCAGCCCTTGGAAACGAGCCAAAGTCATCATGTTACCGAAGCCTCGCAAGCTGCGTACGGAGAATCATCGCCCAATCTCGCTTTTGCCAGTCTTATCGAAGGTGTTTGAGCGCCTCCTGCATCGCTGAATTACTCCCCTGCTGGATAATTTCATTCAGCAGGAACAATTCGGCTTCCGCAGGCAGCATTTGACCACTCTTCAACTTGTCCGAGTTGTCACGCAACTCACTGACGCCATCAATAGAAACCATCAGACTGTCGCCGTCCTTCTGGACGTAGCAAGGCCTTCGACAAAGTCCGGCACGAAGGCCTTCTCTATAAACTAGCCACCTCCACTCTCCCAGCCTCATTTGTACATCTGATGCGGTCGTATCTCTGCGACCGCAAATTTAGTATCTGCGTCGACGGGACGTACCCTTCTGTCCGCCCCGTCCCCGCTGGCGTCCCTCAAGGATCTGTCCTCGGCCCCATTCTGTACCTAGTGTACACGAACAACCTGTCAGTATTGCCTGCAGTCACGCTGTCTCTCTATGCGGACGATGCGATGTACCACACCAGTTCTGCAAGCCTCCGTTTTGCGACTGACGTGGTGCAGCGCCAGCTCGCTGTACTACCGGTCTGGCTAAGGAAATGGCGGGTGGCAATCAATACGGAGAAATCCGAGGCGATTGCCTTCTCCCGTCAGCTCACTTCCCGATGCCAGACCCTCTCCCTTGAAGGGAGCCCAATCGCTTGGCAACGTACTGTGAAGTACTTGGGCGTCACTCTTGATCGACGCCTAAGCTTCAGAGCTCACGTGTCCACTGTACTCCAGCGCGCCCGAGGCGTCAAAGCCAAACTATACCCATTCTTATCGCCTCGAGGGCCACTGCCTTTGCGCACGAAGCTCTCGATATATCTGCTCTTTCTAAGAGCCGTCCTTATGTACGCAGCGCCTGCATTCTGGACCCAACTTGCCCCCGACGTCATCAAACGTCTGGAAGCCTTCCAGTCTATTACCCTTCGCCTTATCTCCGGCTCTCCCTGGTATGTCAGAAATAATTCTATCAGGCGAGGGTTGAAGATTCCGTCGCTCGATGGATTTGCGCGAACTGCTACGTTCAACCTCTTCCATCGAGCATCCAACTCAAACTTTCCCCACCTCCAACACCTTGATAACAACGATGGACCACCACCAGTTAAACGCCGCCGCCCTCGAGCTCTGCTCGACGACCCTCCGTAAACACAAAATAAAAATTTGCCACACTCACCATCTGTCCACACACCGACCAATCGAATATTAACAACTTCCTACCTGTCAAATCTCCGGTCCGTTGCAGGCCGACAGATGGATCAGGCGTTGTGCCGGCTTTAGGCGTGCCTAGCGCCACCTTCAGTCGGCAATTTCACCCCTCTAATCTCTCGCCTGCCTCGGTACCTCGGTATAAGGCAGTCTACCGGACTCTTCCCGGGCTGGCGGAAGTGTATCGACCCGTTGTGGGCGAACAAATCCCGCCAATCCGTGCGAAGCGTTCGCGTAGACTTCCCTCTAAGGACATTGGTAGATCGCGTTAGCGGTTCAGCCAATCGCAGCCCGTCTCCTTCACCTCCGCCAAAATAAAAAAGGGGGTACCTATCCGTTTCTGCGACTGCTGGACTGCTGGAGCTACTGCGCGTAGGACGTCGTCGACGGAGTCGTCGTCACGTGGCTTCCAGACTTCGAACTGAACAGGACTGCTCTTTTGGACTGCTCTCTTCAGCTCTCTCCTCTGGACGCTGCTACAGCCTTGCTGCTACCGCCCACCTCTCCGCTGGACGAGGAATACCGCTTTCTTCTTCGAGGAAAGAAGACCCAGGAGCCAGCTGCTGCCAGTGAACTGAGTAGCTGGTAGAAGAAGCAGCTGGCGAAAGTTGCCCTTATTAGGACCACCTGCTCCGGAAACCATCTTACCGGACAGGAATAGAAGAGGACTGCTCTGGGCTCCTGTTGGGTGCCGTATATCAGTGCTTAAACCCTAACCTGCTCGCGACTGTTAGGTAGCGCTGCCCCGGACGATCCTTGCGAGCCCCCACCAGTGGTAAGCAAGCTTGGATATCGCCGGGGTAAAGGGACCAGTGGACACCAGTCTTGGTAAGGACTGGTATCTAACGAAGCTGGTCGTTAGCCCAGCTCCTCCCGCATCGTCGTGAGCAGGGAAGTCGCGTGGGTAACCCGGCTTCGGCTGGACCCAAGATCCCTGGCGTCTGGAAGTGACTGCCTAGCAGTCTCTGCCCGGCAGCCGCACTTGGCCAGCATGCCCACTACGGGCAACGGCTCGAGTGCCGAGGTCGCTCAGCTCTGCCTTGCCCAACGTGGGCGACTCGCCTGAATCCCCTCAGGCGATGGAGACGGACGATCCTCTCCCTAACCCACTACCGCCTCTCCCGGTGGACGAGTCGGACGAATTCGCGACCGTAGGTCGGCGTAGACGCCCGACTAAGAAACCGAAGAGGATCCGCTTCCTCTCGGACCTCGGCCATCGACATCGGACCTTCTCAGGGCCAACAGGCTGCGGTTCCGACTGCTTCGGTAACAACTCCGGCTACTGCCGCTGTTGGTCGCGCGCCGCCCCTGTTCGTCCACGGGGTGTCCAATGTCGCCGCCTTATACAGGCGGCTGATCGCGGCCCACGGCCTGTCGGCCGACAAACTGGATCTCAAGCTGCTTGGCGGTGACACGGTCAAGGTTGTCGTCCGTCGGCTCGAGGACCATCGCTTGGTCGAGGCCTTTCTGCAGGCGCACAGCCTGCAATACCATACCTTTTCTCCTAAGCGAGTCCTTGACAGTAATTCTGCGTGGGCTTGACGCGCACACTGATCCCCAGGAGATCCTTTTGGAACTCCGAGAACTCGGGTACCCGGTGCAGGCAATTTTTCACCAGTTCACCAACTCAGAAACACGAGTACCTCTCCCACTCGTCCGTCTCCAGCTCGAGAAGGGCGAGGCCACAGATAAGATATTCCAACTGACGCGGCTGTTTGGCTTCCGCGTCAGGGTGGAATCCAGTCGTCCCCCGGGCAAGCTCGCGCAGTGCCACCGGTGCCAGAGGTTCGGCTACCATACCGACGTCTGTCGCAGTGCCCCTGCCTGTTTACGTTGTTCTTTGGGACATTCCACGCAGGCCTGCACTGTGGAAGACAAGTCCAATTTTCGCTGCATAAATTGTGGCCAAGGCCATGCAGCAAATAATGTTAACTGCCCGGTCTACAGGGCGGAACTCCTGCGGAAGCAAAGCCGCAGGGGCCCCTCCCGAAGCCAAGGCAGCCATTTTTGCAGCCCCACCCACAGAGGCAGCCTAACACACAGGCTAGGCCGCAACCAAAGGCACAACCGGCATGGCGTGCGCCCTCTCCGGCTCCACCTCCAGCCCCTACAAAGGCACAAAAACGAACCGCGTCGCCTTCTGTAGCAGAGACAAACCCTGTAGCCGATATCTCGGTTATGGAGCCGGAGAATCAACACTCCGCCTCCGCGGAACCACCAACTCCCGCCTCTGAACCAGAGGTAGCCTCGCCACCTCCGCGATTTCCGCGAGCATAAAAAACTAAAACACTAAAGGAATAACCACACCGGATGCTCGGCCCGAGCTCCTGCCTGCCCACAGCCCAAGAAAAGTCCTGCTTCCCGGTACAAGTCCGTCGAAGCGCAACAGCGTACTTTTCCTGTCGCTCATTCAAAAGCGTCAGCCCCTGATCCTGTGGCTTCCACCAAGACCCGATCTGCCGTAAAACCTGGTGGCTCTTATGCGGCCTCAGTTTCCAGGCAAACAGCCCAGTCCGTCATATCCGATGACGCACAGTTCGTCCGCGCTTTCTGTATGGCTACGACCTCAAGAAAGTAGCATCCACCTTCAGGTCCATCCGAGACCGCCTGAAAACTGCTGACCCAACTGACGAGATTCATGCTCTTGGTGGAAGCCTGCGAAGTCATAGGTCTTCTATGAACCGAGCCCTTAGACGAGATCTCTCGCTCATAGCCTGGAATGCTAACTACATCGGTTCCAAGCATTCCGACCTTCTAGAATTCCTGGCTCGGTTCAAACCCGACGTACTTCTCACTGAAACCCACCTGACCCCGGCGAACCGGTTTCGATTACCAGATTACGTGGTCTATCGGGATGACCGAGTTGGCCGACGAGGAGGCGGCACGCCGATCGCGGTGAGGACCTCCATAGGTCATCATCGTGTCGTTTTGCCGCAGCTAACCAACCTAGAGGCCAACGCCATTGAGGTCCACGGAGCTCTTGGCGGCGTCCTCGTGGTTTCAGCATACAAGCCCCCACAAGCTGAACTCCTTGTCGGCGACCAGGACGTCATCTTCGATTCCCACCGAAGGGTAATTTTGGCCGGCGATCTGAATTTCAAGCATCGCGTTTGGAATAGTCGCTTGACTACTCCGAACGGAAGGCGCTTGCTCAGTTTTGTTGAATCGCGCCGGGCGATGGTATTTGGTCCAGCGCAACCCACGTTCTTTCCGACACTACCTAACGCGGCACCCGATGTTCTGGATAATGCGGTGACCCCAGGAATTGTCTGTCCGGTCGAAGTGTTCTCGCTTACGGAGCTGACACCAGACCACAACCCCATCTTGGTCCACGCCGCTACCCAGCACGCCTATGCACGTTCTGACAAGAAGAAGGTTACCGATTGGGACCGCTACGGCCCGGCCTTGTGCCGTAGATTGCCGCCAGCGGCCCCACTCGATTCCGTTCGCCTCCTAGACGAAGCAGTAGCGGGAATCGAAGAGGCAATCATCTCGGCTATGGGTGTGTCTTCACGTACGCGAGCTGGTTTCACGCCTGACTACCAACGCATCCCTGAGGAAGTCTCTCTTCTCGCTCGCGAGAGGAATTACTTCCGGAAACGTTGGCAGAGGACCCGTGATCCAGCCGATAAGGCAGCATACAATCGGCTCACCGGACGACTGCGTGGCAGTCTGAAGGCGTTCCGACGTAGCTGTTGGGAACTCGACGTGGCCCGAACGGGGGATGCGGACAGGCAAAGTCACCAGTACAGAATACCTTCCGAATTGACGGGACGGAGGTGACAACCTCCACTCCCCGCCATTGTTGGACTGTTCGGACGACTCCTGGGTTATCCGGAGTAGAAGGCCGAGTACTTGGGCTTGTGTTTCGAGCGACAGTTCGGTCCCAACCCGCCCATGGACTGGGACTTCGACGAACAAGTCGAGATGGCTGTGGAAGACTTTCTGTCCCTTCCGATCACGGCGGACCCCGAAACCATCTATTTGGAAGAGGTCTCAGATCGGCTCGCTGAACTTCAGCCAAGAAAAGCTCCAGGCCCGGACGGTGTTACGAACACCGCTCTACGACTTCTTCCCGATCCTGGAGTTCAATTCTTGACTGATTTGTTCAACGCGTGTCTCAGACTGGCCTACTTTCCCAAGAAATGGCGAAAGGCGACGGTCATCGTGATCCCGAAGCAGGGAAAGGATGCTACCCGCCCCGACAACCTCCGGCCTGTCAGCCTAATCTCCGCTACGTCCAAGGTTTTTGAGCGTCACGTGCAGCGTCGTGTACGAGAACATCTAACCAACTTCGACGTGCTGGTCCCCGAACAGTTCGGCTTTCGTGTGGGGCATTCCACCACTCATCAACTGATGAGAATGGTGGAATACGTCACGGAAGCCGGGTGTCGGAGAGAACGAACCAATGTTGGCTGTTTCTTAGATGTTGAAAAAAAGCATTCGACAGCGTACCTTCCGGACTGCTACCTCCATCTGGTTGCTAGCTTTCTGACGGAGAGGACCTTCTGCGTGAGAGTTGGAGATTCAATCTCTTCCGAGAGACGAATCACAGCCGGCGTCCCTCAAAGTAGTGTTCTTGGCCCCCTTCTGATCTCGCTCTACGTCAACGACGTGCCGAGACAGCCTGGAGTCCAGGTGGCCCTCTTTGCGGACGACACGGCCGTATTTACGGCCGATCGGCATGTGGAAAGGGCCATCTTACAACTGCAGCGCCAGTTCGGCACGCTCGTGGACTGGACTGAGAATTGGAGAGTGCAAGAGTACCAAGAGTGTAGCCGTCGAATTTTCAAAGCGACGGAAGAACCCTGTTAGGCAGTTACGTGTCGGCAGAACGTACCGCAGAACGTACTTGCGCTGGTCCAAAGAGGTCAAGTACCTCGGATTACACCTCGACCGTCGGCTCACCTGGCGTACCCACGCTCAGACAGTTCATAAGCGAGCATCCGCTCGTCTGTGTGCACTGTTTCCACTCCTGATCAGCTCAGCCATGACGAGGAAATTGGGCAGGATGATCGTCGGCGCGTATCTGCTGCCGGTCATTACCTACGCTTGCCCGGTGTGGTTACCTCGCCGCAATGCATAAAAAGAAGTTGCAGAGCGTCGTCGACAGGGGTCTTCGGCTGGCGGCCAAAGTCCCCAGTCGCTTCTCATCACGACTTCTAAGGAGAGGGCTTGGCGTCCGCTCCTTACACGAAACATTCAGGCGGCTTGCACGAAAATTTTATGCACGTCCGGCGAGGTTCCCAGACAATCCTCTAGTGGCTGGGCTGGGCGGGTACCGTATACGTCCAGGTGATTCGTGGAATAGCCCTCGGTGTATACTGCGCTAGTGTAGGCTAGCACAACAGCCGAGAATCTACCTGCTATAGAGCATACGCCCTACTTGGGCAGGGCCACGAGGCAGGAGCTCCAGAAGGTAGCTCGGAACTCAGATCCCGAGCGGTTCGTCTCTGCGACGCACAACCGCACAGCCCAGAGCGGAAAAAAAGCTACTGCGCAGCATTCTACTCCAGCGATTGAAAGGAAGCAGAACAAAAATCCTAACCTCAAAAATCCTTTCCAGACCAGCCAGTTGGCTAAAAATTCGGATCAGTTCGAGTGGGCCAGAATTCGCCCAGTTTGCGTTCAGTCGTGTGCGGGCTATTGTTCCTACTTTGTGCGCGGTGTTCTGTCCCGAAGTGTGGTGAGTGCCAGTGACAAAGTGCTAGTGGAGTACAGTACGGGAGTTTGCTCTCTCCTCTGCCCCAAGAGCGTGCCCGACAACCGTTGACGACGGCGATGTCGGGACGAGCCCATGGGGAGCCCCTGTCCACGGAAAGTTGTGGTCCTAATAAGGGCCATAACAAATCCGATGGCAGGGTAGCCCCGTTTCAGAAGCCACCTGTGCTTCGAAGCGTTAAGCTAAGCTCCATAGATGGACCAACGGTAAGCATCCCTACCAAAACAAACCCAAAATCTGAAATTTTAAACCATCAATCATTTGGCGATTCTTCGCGGGCCCAGCCTTCTGCTGGTCCTGCTAAACCTGATACTGCCCCAATCCACGGCAAAGGTCCTCTTAAGACCCGCCGAGCATCTGGCGATTCTTCGCGGGACCAGCCTTCAGTTGGTCCTGCTAAGGACCACCAACCATCTACAGCTACTTTGCAGGTCAGGCATTCTGCCGGATCTGCAGAGAGCCACCATGCATCTGACCCTCCCATGGGGGACCAGCCTTCTGCTGGTCCTTCTCAGGGCCACCAATCGTCTGCTCTTTTGCAGGTCCAGCCTTCTGCTGGTCCTGCTAAGGACCACCAAACATCTGATGCTCCCGTGAGGGACCAGCCTTCTGCTGGTCCGTCTTAGGACCCTCTAGGGAGGTGGATCTTAGGATCCATCGCTTATGCCGCAGCCCTCGGCACTACGTTGTCGTCGGACTCCGAGATGGAGACGGAGGACGGCTTCCAGCCCGTGCCTAGCCGGAAACGGAGAGGTAGCGGTGGAAGCATGCCGACGTCCCCAAAACGGACTGTCCCGGCGACACTAGCCGTGGCTGCAGAGTCGGCAGGCCGCGTATCACCTTCCCCTGAAATCACAGTACCAGACCCAACACCTAAACAGCCAAAGATTCCGCCAATCATCATGCCACATTGCGGCGACTGGCATACCCTCCTTCGGGAGCTGAAACTAGTAATGCCGTCTGGACTAATTGAGGCCAAAAGCCAAGGTTCGTCCATTCGATTGCTGCCGAAGTCGATCCAGGACTTTCGGGCTTGCCAGAAATTTCCATACCTTTCCCCTTCCTGAGGAGAGGAAACTCACTATTGTGGTGTCTGGGATTCCCCATGACACCCCGATCTTGTGGATCTGGGAGGATCTGGCGGAAAACGGCTCCTTCCCTACCTCCGTCGTCCCTCTCCTATCCGGTGATCGAAAAAGGAATATCAATTCCTTCTACATCAGACTCCAGAAGGCTGGTTCCTTCGCTGACGTGTACCAGCTAGAAACCATTCTCTGCCTCCGGGTACAGGTTAGGGCTTTTAATAGTAAGCCTGAGCCTTCCCAGTGCTTCTAATGTCAGCGATTAGATGCCACTCATGCCACTAATGCCACTCATCGGCCTTTCGTAAGATGCCGCCGCGTTGTGTACGCTGCGGGGAGGCCCACAACGAGAATTGTCCCGTTGTGAAGCCTCATCCCGCGACGTGCTGCAACTGCGGAGGCAGTCACCCGGCTAACTTTAGGGGTTGCAATCACTTTAAGAAGGCCTTAAAGAAGCAGCAGCGGGAGCAAAACCGTCAGGTTGAACCTCCTCGCCCTGCTCCTAGACCCTCGAAACAGGCGACTGTCCAACCACCCGCCTCGGCATCTACGGCTCTTCCTGCGGCACCTGCCGATGAAGGAACCATAACTTACGCTGCAGCGGTCGCTACGGCGCCCCCTGTGGCCCCCATAACCTTAGCACCTGCCGGACTGCCACCTCCTCAAGCGGCAACGCCCGCCTTACCCCCCTCACAGACACAGCCGCCTAAGAAACGGCGCCCTAAGGACAAGACCAGACAGCCACTAGTGGCTAAACAACTATTCCCGGAGGGTAACAACGCGCCTCCGACTGCCCAGCATCTTCCCGGCCAGGAGTCTGCTTCTGTTGCCCAGTCCCCTGCGACTTCCTCGGAAGTCTCGCCAGCCCCGGAGCAGCCAGCTCCAACTGCCCAACCTTCCCTGGAGGCGGCATCTGCACCTTCCGCGGCCCCAGCGCCGGCTAGTCAGGCCCCCGCGGCCAGTGGTTCACCACTGGTCACTGAGGCTCAGCTGATGGCCTGGGTCAGCGGCATTGTCCCGCAAATTCTTGCTGCTCGGCATGTCCCGTCCATGCTGATGGTCATCCTAACATCACTGATTGCCTTGATTATCCCGACATCTACCGATGGCTAGACAGTTTCGGTTCGTCGCGTGGAAGCCGATGGTGTTCCGGCGCGTCGGGCCGAACTGGCAGCTTTCCTTGTGGAGTATGATGCAGATGACGTACTCCTCTCTGAAACACATCTTGCCCCTAATCGTCGATTCTACCTGCCAGCCTATGCTTGCTACAGGAAAGACAGGAATGGTCCCGATCGCCACCGCGCATCTGGCGGAATGGCGATCTTAGTCCACAGGCGGAACTCTTATAGAGAACTCCCTGCACCTGCAACTACCCTCATCGAAGCATGTACTGTGACGCTGGATGTTGCCGGACTGGAGGTGCGCTTTGTTTCTGTGTACCACCCGCCCGGCCATCGAGCTCCGCCGCACGAGGAGTGGGACGCCCTCCTAGACAGCAATCTCCCATCCATCGTTGCCGGAGACCTTAACGCCAAGCATCCCTCTTGGAACAGCAGAACGTCAAACCCCTACGGCAATTCTCTCCGTACGGTGTCGAAGATGAACCCAGTGTCCTCATCATCGGCCCGTCCGAACCGACATACTTTTCCCGTGCGGGTTATCCGCCGGATGTCCTTGATATTGTAATTAATTGTCAAGGCCATCCCCTTTCATCGACAAGTCAGCGCGGTGTCGGACCTCTCGTCCGATCACGACCCCCTGTTGTAACTGTCTTGCTGCCGTCGGTCTCACCCCGACTTCCCGATCGTCCTGTTAGGAGAGTCAATAGGCGATCCTATCACGATGATCTGGCTAGGCAGTTGCCATCTGCCCCTCCGGACCCACTCGTCTCTTGTGACGACGTGGATCTCCGGGTACATCAGCTCCAGGACCTCGTCCAGTCTGCAATGGACAAGCACGCCTATACTGTTCCGGTGAGTAATAAACGCTCCGACCTTCCTGCGGAAGTTCTCCAGGCCATCCGATTACGGCGTCAGCTCCGCCGCAGATGGCAGCATACCCGTGACCCTGCCGCTAGTCGGCGTTTTCGAGCCCAGTCGGAACACGTCTCGCAGCTTCTGCTTGACGTAAACGCGGATCGATGGAACTCCTATTTGGAAGTCGATCACGCCTCCGTATGGAGAGCCTAAAAGGAGAAAAGAGGAATCACCATCCATTGAATACCTCGGACGGCACTGTATACTCTGCAGAAGGCAAGGCGGAAGTCTTCGCCGACTGTATTGAGGAACAGTTCACCGTCCATAGAGGCATCTCTGACCCGGCTCATACGGCCGTCGTCAGGGATCTCCTTTCTGGATACTTTTCTGCTCCCCCCAATGACCCTCCTAATTCGCTAATTCGGTCGACGAGGAAGACCTTGCGTCTGTCCTTAGCCGACTGAAGAAGAGAAAGGCCCCTGGCCCCGATCGCATCGGCGCCGCTGCGTTGCAGACCCGCCTTCGGCAGTTGACGTTCTTCTTGAGCTGTTCAATTCCTGTCTCCGGCTAAGGTACTTCCCCCGCCTGTGGAAAACCGCTAATGTCATCATGATCCAGAAATCCAAAAAGCCGCCCACGCTACCTGGAAGCTACTGCCGCATATCACTATTGCCAGTAATCTCGAAGGTATTCAAGCGCCTTCTCCTGGCCCGTATTCGGCCCCTGGTGGATGGTTTCATCCGCGAGGAGCAGTTTGGGTTTAGGCCGAGCCACTCGACTACTCTTCAGCTAGTACGGGTTGTCACCTGTCTAGCAGACGCCGCCAACAATCATCAGGCAACAGGCGCCGTCCTGTTGGATGTGAGCAAAGCCTTCGATAAAGTCTGGCACGAAGGTCTGCTCTACAAACTGGCGCATTCGCCACTACCGGCATCTATTGTCCACTTGCTCCGATCCTATCTGACGGATCGCACCTTCAGGATCAGCGTAGATGGGGCGTTCTCTCGGGTTCGCCCTGTCGCCGCCGGCGTCCCACGAGGATCTGTCCTCGGCCCCGTTCTTTACGTACTGTACACGAACAATCTGCCTGTTTATCCCGGGGTCACGTTATCTCTATTTGCCGACGACGCGATGTTTCATTTTAGCTCGCTTTCGCCTTGGCGGACGAGCGTAATGTTACAACGCCAGTTGGCTATGCTTCCGGACTGGCTGAGGAAATGGCGCGTTGCGATCAATACGGAGAAATCCGAGGCGATCTGCTTTACTCATAAGTCCATTTCCCGATGCCAATCCCTCTCCTTAGAGGGGAGACCCATCAACTGGACTGAGACGGTGAAGTACCTAGGTGTTCGGCTTGATCCCCACCTAAACGTCAACGCCCACGTGACCGCAACCCTCAACAAGGCTAATGGCGTCAGAGCCAAACTATCACCTATGCTTTCGCGGAACAGCCGCCTGGCTGTCCGTACAAAACTTACATTGTATCTACTGTTCCTCCGGGACAGTACTCACTTATGCGGCGCCCGCTCAAGCATTCTGTTGAGGAAACATGAAAAAAGAATGCTTAAACCCCGAATAAACAACAACACGCAAAAAATTTTTATATCTACTAATTACACTAGCTTTATGCCTAAGGTTTGGTCTTCTATATTGAAAAATAATAGTTTCACTATTTCATTCAGGACTAATAATAAGTTACTGGATATTTTCAACCCAAAAAAACAGACGCCTCCAGCAGAAAAAACTGGCATATATAAGTTAACATGCAATGATTGCGAGTGCTTCTACATTCGACAGACTGGGAGAGGTTTCCTTAAACGATTTCGAGAACATTTACCTAAGAAAATAAGAAACATTGACAACATCAAATCAAATTACGCCCGACACCTGATTTCACACAATCATAATTACACAGATTTTAGTTCCAATTTAATACCGTTACATGTGTGTAAGAAGGGCCGTTTCATGAATGCCTTGGAGGAATTTGAAATTTACAGTGCATATGCAAACCCAAGGAGTCGCGATATCGTGTTAAATGACCACCTGAACTTTGTATCCAACCGATTGTACGATACTGCCTTGAGTCTGCTTGCTGGGGCTGCGATAAGGTAGCAACCGCTCAGTGGCAGAATGAACTTGAACGGGTGCGCACCCAAATCCGCGTACGGTTCACATGCTAATTTTGACATTTTAACTTCTTAACGATCTCGCAAGAGTGATTCTTTTACCTTTTTAATATCTGATGATGGAGCATAAGCTCTGAAACGCGTCATAGACGAAGCACAAGAAATCACACGGCGGATAATTTAAGGTAAATAATTTACTAATTAAGTTAATTGCAAAGAATTAATGCCAAAGAATTATTTATTGCTTATCATATGTTACCACTGACAATTAAAGTGAACGTTGGAATGGATTTAAAGTATAGGCCTACTTTAAAATGTATTTTACCTTACTAAATTTGGTACCACGGCAATAGACATAAAAAATTAAACTTTAAACTTATAATATTTTGGGTGTGCTGAGTAAGTCGTGCTAATTAACAAAAATTTCAAAATTCTCCTGATGGTCCCGCACGTATAGTTAAACTTATGGGTCTATTCACCATGTCTTGTTTTGTAATGTAGACACGTTATATCCCAGATATATGAAATCACTGATCTGCTCCAGAACAGTACCATCTACAACAATTTTTGCTCGTATGGGATAAGTTCTATGGAAAGCCATCACCTTGATCTAAAATGTGGAAACCTGTAATCCGAAGCCCTTGCAGATTTGATCCAATGAGTGTACAGCCTTCCACGGGCTGCTTTCCGAGTTCGACAGGATAGCATAAGTCATCAGCGAACAATAACATATATGCTGCAGAGGTACCCGTCCCAAAATGCTTTCATCTGCCAATTGTATTTGACATCGTCTTTATGTAAATTAAAAGGGCACCCCAATCGTACTCAAGGGTGCTGCGTAATATCCACAGACAAGTTGTTGTCTTCATTAAACGTTACTCAGCTATGTAACAGAAGCTGGGCGTTACAAATATTTTATAATATCGTGTTATCTTTGCGTTTCCATTTTTATCCATTGGTAACGTTTATTTGTGGAGAATAAAAAAATATTAACTTGTAGGCCTACTAAAATTCTTAATTTTTACAAACAAGCCCACTTTTCTGACTTGTTCAGAAGTCAGTTCTGACTTGTTCAAGCTCACGTTTCTCAAAATTATGTTTAACCCGACGAAGAGCTTACAATACAGTATTTCGATAAATTATTTTCATCGTTTGATCCAATAACTTTGACCCAAGCACGGTGTTATTTCACTTAGTGATCTGTAATTACAGGTTCTGCTTCAATCTAGAAGGTATTTATATGTTCTCCTGTCTTCTTATCGGAAAATGTAATTGAAAATGGAACAAGTTAAAATTCCTAAGGTCAAACATAGTGAAATAATCATATTCTCAATTATGTGGTATTATTGTTTTATAAGAAACAAGATATATTTGTAATGTCATATCAGAATGAAATATTACATTTCCAATTTATATACATTATCCGTTTTTGACAGAAGGAAACTATGGAACTTCTATGCTGTTGTTGATTGAATAAGTCCTAAGTCCATTGATTCTCTAGTGATTTCTTTCCAGAAAAAAGTTTGTCAAGTTCAGTGTTCATAATACTTACCCGGCATATCTGTCCATTTTGCATAAAGGAGTCGTCGTAGTCTCTTTACACCCTTTGCCTCCAATTTAGAGTATCCCCAATTATTTTTTATCTCAATCAGCCTTTTTCAGTCTTGTTCACCTTTATTTTATTTTTTCTTCTGAGATTTACATTACATTATCCATTCCACGTTGGATTTCGAATTCATTTATTTGTTTACCTGAGGAATTTTGCTACCTTTAACTTTCCCCTTTTGAAGTCCCTCTGCGTAGTACACACTTTTTGTATCATCTTTAAGTTTACTGCTCAGACATCCGACTCTAAGACACTGCAAGAAGTAATACTGAAAAGGAATCTTCTTCTCAGGAACTGTACTAAACTGTCTGGAAAAAACTGTGTTACGATAATAAGGCGGCATATGGAAACAATTAAATCGGTTCACAATCAAGCAAAAACAGGTTCCTGCCTTTTCTGCAGCATAAAAGGTTTCCATCTCAGAGTTATGAATCAAGATTCATATGAGAAGAGAGTAGTCTGTTCGAAAAAAAAGTCTCACCAATAAAAATACTTCGAAAATTGTCCCACGTTATAACAGTACGTAGGTAGGAAAGCTCTTCTTGTTAAATAACGATTTCCTCCTAGCTGTCGTTTGCTTTTTTCAATATTCCTGTCACTTCCACTTTCGATTCTTCCATTTTTTCCTTTGCTTTCGTTCTTCTGTCTCTCTTTGTCTGATTCTAGCAACTACCAATTCTTTTTCCACCTTTCATCCACTACGTGGACATGTTACATCTCCATTTGTCCAATATATGCAACTTTTTTTGAAGTGGGTTACGGTATGTCTGGTCTCTTGTTTCTGCAGCTGGTCTCTCGTTCAATTACGATACCTACAATACGCGAATAGTGATATTTTTTTAACAGTGAAAATTGGCTTTCGCGGAAATAAAACAATAACATGTTTGTTAACAGTCTTTATTGAACTAATAACTCAGTACTTTTTCTTCACAAATACGAATACAATGAGCACTTTCACAGTGCACTATAATTAATTAATCGCTGGTATCACAAACATCACAGGAAATAACTAATCATTCAGTACCTAGGCCGCAGAGACACTGTTACGTTTACTTTGTAGACAGTCGATACAGGTTGCTCAGACCGTGCTGGCTTTGCATTTATATACCGTAGCTGTACAAGGTTATTGCTTCACACCATTGCGGAAATTGGTGGAACATTATCGATCGTAACGACCGTTGTTTATATGGCTACACATCCGTTCCTGTGTTAACAACCGCAATAATGCTCCTTGCTATTATTACTTTTATTTTCCAGTAGTTTATGGTCACAGAGGGCAGGGAAGAAGTTTTACAGCATCCAAATTTTTCGTTTCAATTTCACTGGTTTTTCTCAGTTTGTGCTTTGGCGTCGCCATCAATGTGTTAACATATTAACATAATAAACAATCGCCAAGAAGCGAGCGAGCTTCTATATATGTATATTTGTATAGATATGTGTCTGTCTATTTGGGATGTGTCTCCTGACAACTTTTGATGGATCAAGCGGTTTTTGCAAAACTTGGTACACATGACTAATATTCCACAGAGCTCAATTGTTATTGAAGTTGATCTCCCTAAAAAAATTTTTAAAATTGTAAAAGTAAATGCGATATATCAAATTAAACAGAATTTCAAAAAGAATCTAAATATGGTGTTCATTTCTTAAAATTAGGAAATTATAAGATACCATTGGCTAAAAACCATATAAGAATTTCCAAAAAATATGAAAAACGATGCCATATATTAAGCTAATGGGTATTTTAACCCAACTGTTTTTATAATTTACTGTTTATACTTACAATTTTTTAACTTTAGGCACTTAATCAAGAATAAAAGTTAAAATTTTATAAAAATTGTAGAAGTATTTAGTAACACTATGTTTTGAAAAATTTTATTCAAAATACGAACATAGAATTTTTAATAATTTGACAAAATTAATTGTATTAACATTCACTGCAAATTTTGAACCGCTTTCAAGACGCTTGTAACCTATATTTGCAAAAAACTTTAAGTGTTGGTATCAGTTACATATATTTGTAAAACCTATTCCACATGGGCCTAAACATTGTAATATTCGGAAGTTTTAGTGTTTATTATATTTTTAATATTAAAAATGTAATAATGGTTGTTTGTTTTACAATTTTTATTTTACTAACAAAGTAGTAATTAAGTCACTAATTTTTTTGTTACTTTTAGTAAGGTACAGAAACACGTCCATTTACCGTGCCAAAGATGTAGTCCTATCACCTCCTCGTGGTGTTTCTCAGCTGACGCTAAGAATCATACATACGAAAGTCTTTACTTATACTTTAAAAAAACAAAAGTTATTATTTGATTTAATTTAATAGAAATGTATTTCGTTCAAAATAATGGACGAATTCTACCTGTCTTGAAATCTTTTGCGGTACTCCTGAAGTACAGTATCCTTATGAATTGATGGATTCATTGATATCAGATGGATTATTCCAGTACAGATACATCAGTGACAATGTTCCTTCATCGCTGTAAACATTCGAATTACTTGTCGTAACGTCTGAATGCGATCCGCCTTCATAAATACAGTTAATCAATCACACATTTCCATGCAACCATAAAGGTTGTCTATTCTTTTAAACTAAGCAGATTATGTCCTAATAGTTTTCTATGTTTATAGACTGGATTCACATGACTTCAAACAAACGTCCGAGTTTGGATGGATAGGATACGAAATGGGTCTCTAATGAGAACAAAATTAAATTCGTAGAAGTACGTACTCCAAACATTTTAATTTAAAAAGAATATACCGTAGCTAAACTTGACGTTATGATAGAGGCGTTCCGTAATAGTGTGATAGTGTGACCAAAAAATTGCTTTTAAAGCACAAACGACGAAGTGGACACTGCTACAAGTCATAGTAGGACACAGCAACTCAAACGAGCCAATCTCATTCTAAAACTAGATTTTGGCAACAAAATCAGTTAGTATTGTATCAAGTCACTTATGAGATATACGAGTATTTAAATCGTCCTTTACGCTGTATTTAATTGAAATTAATTGTAGTCTACTTAATTAACTAAAATCGAAATATTATCCTTAAATTTGTTTTGAACAGTTGAATTATTCTTAAAGTATTCAGTTATTAAATCAGCATAGTTGACTGCTGTAATTTGATCTAACTTTAATTGATAAAATATGACTAGTTGCGAGCGCGCTTATACCTATATTCAACATTGTTGTGTTTAACCCACACAATCAACTTCAAATAAACATTACGTTGTGTTTATGTGAACCTTAACGATTCTTGTAAATACTTTCTCGGCCACAGAATTTACAAAAATTAACCTCTGTGAAAGATGCAAATATAAATCACACTGAGTTTTACTGTGAATTTACTGTGTGTGCAAATATAAATCGGTTGTAAAAATTAAATAATTAATATTGTAGTGACTTACATACTTCAATATTATATATCACACTAGATTTTTAAAATAGGCCTACATACGGGAACTCATGTAGATTGTTGAGGCAAATTTTTTTTATGTCAGAGACACATGCCGCCAAAATTCAGTGTCTCAATTTGTGTATAAAAAATGTAATTATGTTGGTATTGTGAAATTCTAAAAACAATATAAAATATTTAAGAATAGTGGAAAATGCCTTTTACAGACTTAATCCCCAGAACGGGAAACGTGCTAGGAATCAATTATTGCAGCTAACGTCTTCAGAACTGTAAGAATAAGTCTTAATAACTCTGTGTTTGTTGACTTTAGGAGTTTCTGAGTCAGCAGTTTCTCTGTTTACTTTTAGCGAAGGGCAAAAAATTAAACGTTCTAGCGAGAGATGTTTTCTACCTCCAATTTCTTGCTTACGATAAACGGCATTTATTGCATTCTATACTTAAAAAATGTACGTTGGCGGTCAAGTGCGTTTATTATAAAGCAGCTAGGTAATCATATAAATTATTTAAAGATTTTTTTATTTAATTAGTATATGAACTCCTTATATGATTTTACATTAAGTTTGATTTTATTGAAAATATTTTCTTCTTATTCACACACTTAAAAAACTACAGACACCTTATGTATAGTAAAATTTATTTTTTTACTTAAAATGCACAGGCCTATACATAGTTTAAGAAAATAAATAATCTTATTTTTTCTACAACAATATAAGTAAAGCTAGGGATACTTATAATATATGAGTATTTAAATAAACTATATATTTCTATCGTTGGCCCTAAATAGGTCTAAACATGTCTATTAACTTTCTTGTATTACGCCACTTGTGACCACGTATGTAGCAAATTTCTATTGCTTTTTACGTTTACTGCTGTGGTTGCTTTAAAATAAAGTGGAACATTAACAGTTTAATTAAACATCAACCGAAGGTGAATATCGATAGACGTTTATTTTAATTTCTCATGGTTTTCATTGGAGGTTGCCAACGTTATAGGCGTGTGTAATAACCTGTACTCGCGATGCTTAATATAATTTAGAATAAGGTTACAAAAATTCGCAAGTTAAAACTTGAAGTATGCTTTGAATAACGTGAAAGTATTCAAAAGTACAATTAAATTAGTTCATTGTATTTAACATTTTACTATATTTACGACTAGAAGTCTTTTAAAGAAAAACAATTTTTCTGTAGGTTCTTACTAAACCATTCTTCACTGACAATGCTTAACACGGCAAACAGCATGAAATGTCTGCCTATAAACCATAACTGCAATGTCACATAACTCATGTACCGTTAACAGTATGGAGTTACGGAAAACGCCGACAGATTGGAATTCAAAAACCTAATACAATGTTAGGAAATACAATTACATCCTAAAATCTTATTGGAAAGAATTTAATTGCACCAAAACCGTATATCTACGTAATGAAGTTTTGTTCAAAAGTAATTTAAGGATATTGATTGGAAGGAATTGTAGCGATAGACAAAGTTTCCTGGCAGCAGGTGCAGTTCACAAATTGAAAGGCTGTTTCAGTAACAGCCAGACTCTCGCTAAACAAGAATAATTTATCACACCGAGTTTCTTTGATCTAGTTAATTTTACACGCTCTTATATACATATCACTATGTGTATGTGTGTGTGTGTGTGTGTGTCAGTGTGTCTGCGGGAGCGTGCGTTTACATATATTTAAGTGCGTTAATGTGCAAGCGCCAGTTTAGTAATAAACACTATGCAATGTTTTTAAAGCCGCCCTCAGGAACCGCTGAGTCCCAACAACCCCCCATATACCCGAAAAACCAAACAACAGCCTCCTCATCCTACTTCTTCCATTCTATATATAGTGGCTTTGAAGATCTAGAAAAAAGTAATCCCTATCAAACTGAATACAAATTTACCAAATTAGATTGTAATTAAAATTGTTAGAATGTAATTAATTATTCACGATATTTCTTTATTATCTAATGATATTTATTAAAACATATGTTCGACGATATGCGTCCTTAGTTTTTATTTCTTCTTATTATTATTACTTTTTGAAAGCCTGACTCGTAACTTGTCTCTATGTTTAGGCATCTTTACAAACACGCTCTATAAATACATAAAATGCTCACACATACAACCGACAACTTGCCACCACCGAGCACAAACACAGATTAAGTGGTACGATGTGAATAAACCTTGCAAGATGACTACTGAAGTTTGATTGCGCTAAATGTCAATCCAGAGGCAAAGTCAAGTCGGTTATTGTAATTTCTGATACCGACATATTATGAATATTATACTTTACACACACACACACACACACAGAAAATAGTTATGAGTCACAACAGTATATGTACGTACCATAAGTTACTCTATTATAACACAGCACTACTATGAATATCATAGAACTTGTGAAAAAATCAATTACAGTTATGCCTATACTATCCTGTATTTTATGTTGTAGGCATGATTATGTGATTAAAGAAATCTTGGAACGTTGCATAAATCTTACAAACGGAACTTGATATAAACTAGAAACTATATATATATATATATATATATATATATAGTAACATTATTATTTTGTTAAAATTTAATTTCAAATACAAATACACTTCTATTTGTGTGTTTGAATAGCCCCACGTTCTTTGGGAGCCATTTTTATGTAACATTACAACGTTGCAAAGTTGCATAATATTATATTGTATGTGTACAAATTTACATGTAATTTATGTTTGTGATGCCCCACGTTGGAAGCGACAAATTTATGCAACGTAACAAATTGCAAATTTAATATAATTTAAATTTGTGGAGCCCCACGATCTTGGAGCGCCAAATTTATGCAACGTTACATATACATAAAATAGGCGTGACCGGTCTCACGTTGAAGATTGACAAATTACGTAACAATATAACATTTAAATTGGGTTTCAGGTGTATCTGCAATAAGAACTCTATGTAACTTGAAACGGTAATTAAGATTTATTTGATACTATTAAAAAATGTGCACATGGCACTGACTTCGATTTAAAACATTCGTTATTATTTGTTGTTATGCCGTAAGGCTTAAGCTATATACATCCTTACTGACTAAATATTCTATTCTACTAATTATTGTATAAAAGAAAAATCTCATTTTCAGACTACTCAGTCAATTAATGTCTCAAAATATCAATAGTTAAATCTCTTTTTCTATATTGTAATGTACTCAAAATTATTAATAGTTATTGAATTTATCTTTTGTTTCTCAGTACTGTTTTCTCAAATACTAATTGTTTTCATTTAAATGCTTTGTAATCATTTATATCATATTAATTTCAGCTCTTGTTACGTTAATCGTATTTCTAAAACATCTATGATTTTAATTCTATTTTACAAGAAATATTGCTCTTACTTTTAAATAAAATAGAAATGTCTTTAATTGTCTTTGAGTTCTTTGTATGATTAAGATATAAATAAGTTGTTTATCACCTTATTGTCGTCAATCATACTCGATCATTTTTTGATCCATCGGTATTCGTCCTCGTCTCGCCTCCAGCGTCGGCTGTCTCTCTTCTCCTCTTGTCCAGCGTCGTATCTCTCTCTGGAACACTCCTCTTGTCCAGCGTTGTATCTCTCTCTGGAACTCTCCTCTTGTCCAGCGTCGTATCACTCTCTTGTCTAGTGTCGAATCATTCTCTGGAACTCTCCTCGTGCTGTTTCTGACGTTAATGGATCTTCTTAAGTAGTGCTGTTATTAATTAAAATGATTGTCTTTACACCTTAGTTACATATTTGTACGTAACTGGCAAATTTAAACTGTTTACAAAAAAAATAAATACGCCGTGCTGACGGGCATAAGCTCCCGCTGCACCGTGGATGATTCAAGAAAGAGAACCACTGTAGCTTGCGTGTCCTATTTATACCCATGTCTTGGTCGACACCTGCAGTGGTACGAAATCGACATGTTAGAAACTGTCTCTGGATTCAGTTCCCCCACTCTTTGTCAAATTCGCTATTTTTTATATTTCTGCGAATTGCAGAGTCCCGTAAGTATACTCTTATACTTATCTTATAACTATTTTTACAACACATGTTCACTGTAATTTTGGACATTGCAACTTAACCCTTTCGATTTGTACACAGTTATTTCACTATTACACTCGTACGGTGTGTCACTTTCGCGTGGTTTTCGTACACAGTATTTAGTAAATTTTATTACATTTTATTGTGGTTTTGGATTTTAATTCTTAATTATAGTTTATGAATAATTACGGAAAAACAGTAATTGTGCAATTATTCATCTTGGGGTGGCAAACTCGCCTGCAGAGACCTGCGTTCACACACACTAGCAAAATACTGGTGTACACACTTTCAGTTACATTTGTGTGTGTGTGCACGTCGATTCAGGTCGAAACACCTGTTCATATTTTTGTCTGAGTCAAGCTTGCAATCCCTGACATGCTTATTTCTAATATATTATTAATTATTTACAGTTTATTAGGTAAATTTAAATTTTTTATATTCCATGCTCAGTACATCACTTATTTGTACTGTCGCATTATTCCTCTGCTTGGTAACAAAAAAAATTTAATAAATTTATTTATTATAATTTTCTTTTTATTTATTTATTATTATTATTTGCAAAAAAAATGTAACAAATAATATTCGTCATTTCACCCTTAATTGGAGTGTATATAAATGTTTTACCTCCCCTCTTCGTACGCTCACTGCTCGTGACCTTGTAGTAGGGTGGCTTCAACAAACAGCTGATCTGACTGGTTTCATTGACCTCGTTGTTTTCATGTGTAGAACTTCCTAAATGACGTTGCGTGGAATTTACCAATTTCTTTCTTCTGTATCTCATCATATACGATGAAAGTGTTCTGTCCTACTCGCTGTCTTAACGTATACGGTCGATTATAAAGTCTGAAGAATTTCATCGCCGTATTATCACTCCGTTTTCCCACTGGATTTGCTCTGAGTAGTATACTTTCTCCCACGTTGAATTGTTGTAGCTTGTGAGTTAGATTAAATCTCTCTACTCTATTGTTACCCCTTTCTATTATCCGTTGCCTTGCGTATCCAATTTTCACACTTATTGGTAAAGGTACATTTTGGTTATTAGGTTTGTTTATATACTTAGTCCAAAATCTGTTTGGCTTCTTATCTTCTTCTAATTCCATTAGAGTGTATCCTGTTGCTCCACTATAATTTTCATTAATGGCTTTTTCAAGAAATGGTAAATATTCTGCCCATTTATTGTGTTGATCATGGCAATATATTCGTAAATATGTACCTAATTCTTTGTTAACTCTCTCAGCAAGGTTTCCTTGAGGATGTCTTATGGATGTGGGTACAGGTTGTATTCCATTTTCCCTTAACGTCCTCTCCCATTTTTCACTTTGGAATTGTACACCTTGATCACTGAGTACCTTCTTCATTTTTCCATATAACGGAATATATTTCTGCAGTAGTATCTTTAGATCAACTTTGGTTGTGGGTCGCATAATTGGGTACAGTCGGACTGCCTTGGAAAACACATCGATACATACCAATATGTGCTTCACACCTCCACTTGATCGTGGTAATGGTCCCAGAAAATCCACTGCAATTTGCTCTCCTTTGTTCTCCTTCTGTATACTCTGCATTTCCTACATATGTGTGTAAATTCGGTCCTTAATTTTACATTATCTTACTCATACATTCTTACCTTCGCTTCTAATCTTCCTTAGCTCTTTTCTTAACATGACATTACTTTATCTAATACATTACTTATACACTACATTAACATTCATTACCTTTTATTACATTTCTTTAACATTACCTTTCTGATCGCTACTACGTTCTTGAAATACACTTCCGTAACAGAATACTCTTTTAGCTTGTAGTGTGTCGCATGATCGGTTACAGAGGAACTGTCTTGGAAAACAACGATATTTTTCTCGAAGTCCTTAAACCTAAGTATTCTCTGCCCTTATGACTTTTCACTCTCGCTTTCTTTTGTGTCCTTGTATCTTCAATAAGTGTTCGCTTGATCAGTCGTTCTAACAATTATGGCAATTATTGCTCATCTTAATAATTTCTTCATATTTATAACATATCAATAATAACATTCCTTACCATTTCTTCATATTAATAACAACAATAACATCTTTTACCATTACTTTCTTAAATATTTCTCTACAATAGCATTCCTTACCATCACTAATATATTTCTTAATTAACCCTTTCAAATAATATTCCTTATAACATTTCTTAATTATACTCTCTTATATTATTAATAATCATTAATAGTAATATTATTTTTCTCATTTAAAATAATTATTTATTTTAGGGTATTGAGTTCGGTTCGGTGTGTCGTTAGAACTGACACCCCTCATTATAACAATTGGTTGTTGTACACAGGAAATTCATTGTGTTCACCCTCGTGTAAACAACGTCCGCGTTCCATTGTATTATCCCCTCGTTACCTTTCCGTTGCATAGCTGCGACGTTTGTGTGCGTACTTACCTTGTGAACGTTTGTTTTGATCGTATAAGTCACCTGTTCATAGTGCAACGTTTTCATTTTGCCTCTCGGCCACTTAAAATCTACCCTCTTTCTCTCGTTACAAATGCTTCGCTCTTTCTCAATTCTCTCGTCCCTAGTTTGGTTGAGTGAACCGACGTGAACAGCTGTCGACGGTTTTTTCATTCGTCGTTTATGATAATATTCACTGTAATTACTATAAATATAGTTATAATTATCGTTCACTTTATATTTCTCGTGTGTATATCTACCGTCATATTTACCACAATTTTGTGTAATGTTTCGTCTAGATAACTTACTACTTTTCTTGTTATACCTACAGTGACATTTATCTCCGTAAGTGTAGTGCCTTAAGTGTTTCACCTTATGTGACTTACTAGTGTGTGTGTGACTCTCAATAGGGATATCGCTATTAATAAGGTATGTTTTATTAACCTTTATTTGCTTCTCCTCCTTAATGTTAATTACTTTTTTATAATTATCGTTAGTAATTACACACGTATTTTCAATTAGTATGAATTCTTCACATACTATCTTTCACATATTAGCTCCGTTTGTTTATTAATTATTCCACAGACATTTTCTGCGATCGTGTCAATACGTCTGTTTGTATTAACAATTTTTTCAGTTAACTGCGCATTACTGTCGATTATACTTTGTTTTAATTCAAGATTATCAATTTTTAACTCTTCTAGACTCTCTGTAATTATTATGGTGTCCTGTCTAAAATTTTCGGACTGTAGCTCTAACTTATTTTCTAAACTTTCTGTTTGTTTTGTATTTATTTCATCTATTTTTCTTAATTGTTTGACATTCTCCTCTTTCAATTCCTCTTTAAATTTTTCGGCTTGTTTTATGACTAATTCGTCCATCATGGCGAGTATCGAATTTCTAAATGCTTCTAAATTCAACCCTCCTGGTTCTGCCATGTTGAATAATTATTAAAATATTTATTTATTAGTAATTCTTTAACAATTATTATTGATAACCGTTCCCTACTTATTTATTTATTTCTTTATTTTTATTAATAGTTATTATTAATACTCATTACAGTTACACCTGTTACATAGACAAATAATATTATTCGTGGGCGCCAGCTGTGTGATTACACAACAATTAACATTACATTCAGTTACTGTTTAATATAAATAATAATTACATATTATACATTTTTCATTTAACACACTCTTTATCTTTTAGAGCAACCATTTAGCTACATAAAAATTTTAATAGTAAAATGATGGGGATCGGGCCATACGTTCATGGGCTAGAATTTATGTAACAACATTTTGTACATAAATTAAGCATGTCGTGCCCCACGTCCAGGGCGACAAATATATGTAACATTATTATTTTGTTAAAATTTAATTTCAAATACAAATACACTTCTATTTGTGTTTGAATAGCCCCACGTTCTTTGGGAGCCATTTTTATGTAACATTACAACGTTGCAAAGTTGCATAATATTATATTGTATGTGTACACATATACATGTAATTTATGTTTGTGATGCCGACGTTGGAATTTATGTTTGATTCACGTTGGAAGCGCCAAATTTATGCAACGTTACATATACATAAAATAGGCGTGACCGGTCTCACGTTCAAGATTGACCAATTACGTAACAATATAACATTTAAATTGGGTTTCAGGTGTATCTGCAATAAGAACTCTATGTAACTTGAAACGGTAATTAAGATTTATTTGATACTATTAAAAAATGTGCACATGGCACTGACTTCGATTTAAAACATTCGTTATTATTTGTTGTTATGCCGTAAGGCTTAAGCTATATACATCCTTACTGACTAAATATTCTATTCTACTAATTATTGTATAAAAGAAAAATCTCATTTTCAGACTACTCAGTCAATTAATGTCTCAAAATATCAATAGTTAAATCTCTTTTTCTATATTGTACTGTACTCAAAATTATTAATAGTTATTGCATTTATCTTTTGTTTCTCAGTACTGTTTTCTCAAATACTAATTGTTTTCATTTAAATGCTTTGTAATCATTTATATCATATTAATTTGAGCTCTTGTTACGTTAACCGTATTTCTAAAACATCTATGATTCTAATTCTATTTTACAAGAAATATTGCTCTTACTTTTAAATAAAATAGAAATGTCTTTAATTGTCTTTGAGTTCTTTGTATGATTAAGATATAAATAAGTTGTTTATCACCTTATTGTCGTCAATCATACTCGATCATTTTTTGATCCATCGGTATTCGTCCTCGTCTCGCCTCCAGCGTTGTATCTCTCTCTGGAACTCTCCTCTTGTCCAGCGTCGTATCACTCTCTTGTCTAGTGTCGAATCATTCTCTGGAACTCTCCTCGTGCTGTTTCTGACGTTAATGGATCTTCTTAAGTAGTGCTGTTATTAATTAAAATGATTGTCTTTACACCTTAGTTACATATTTGTACGTAACTGGCAAATTTAAACTGTTTACAAAAAAAATAAATACGCCGTGCTGACGGGCATAAGCTCCCGCTGCACCGTGGATGATTCAAGAAAGAGAACCACTGTAGCTTGCGTGTCCTATTTATACCCATGTCTTGGTCGACACCTGCAGTGGTACGAAATCGACATGTTAGAAACTGTCTCTGGATTCAGTTCCCCCACTCTTTGTCAAATCCGCTATTTTTTATATTTCTGCGAATTGCAGAGTCCCGTAAGTATACTCTTATACTTATCTTATAACTATTTTTACAACACATGTTCACTGTAATTTTGGACATTGCAACTTAACCCTTTCGATTTGTACACAGTTATTTCACTATTACACTCGTACGGTGTGTCACTTTCGCGTGGTTTTCGTACACAGTATTTAGTAAATTTTATTACATTTTATTGTGGTTTTGGATTTTAATTCTTAATTATAGTTTATGAATAATTACGGAAAAACAGTAATTGTGCAATTATTCATCTTGGGGTGGCAAACTCGCCTGCAGAGACCTGCGTTCACACACACTAGCAAAATACTGGTGTACACACTTTCAGTTACATTTGTGTGTGTGTGCACGTCGATTCAGGTCGAAACACCTGTTCATATTTTTGTCTGAGTCAAGCTTGCAATCCCTGACATGCTTATTTCTAATATATTATTAATTATTTACAGTTTATTAGGTAAATTTAAATTTTTTATATTCCATGCTCAGTACATCACTTATTTGTACTGTCGCAATATATATATATATATATATATATTGCATAATGACATTTGTAAATGTCAATTAGGGCAGTGTTTTGTACATAATTAGTATAGAGGGAGTATGATAAATAGTTTTAAATATCGGTTTGGAGAACCATACATGAATTCCATATTCTAAGATTTATATTTAAAATCATTTTCGAAATGAAATATTACCATAGAAACTACTTCTTTCTACTTACTGCTTCAGCCTTAACCACAGTACTGTGGTCACTAACGTATACCACCTCACGGTATCGCACTCGATTTTCACTGATGATGGAAGTCGATGGCATTGCCGAAACGTCTGGTTTTGTAGAAAACATTGGACTACGGCCAAATATCCCAGGAAGGAATTTTAACAAAAACTACTTCTTTGTTGCCGATAACGTTGTACACATATATATAAAAAATATGCATAAAATGAATGGCTTGTATAAGTTAATGATTGATCTCCATTAAGTAGTGCTCAAGTTTCCAAAGTTTTAGTATTATGATGTCCGTAATTAAAACATCAGAGCAGGTTTAGTGTGAATGAGGGTACACCGTGGACAACAATTTTCTACATTTCCTATTGAGTGTTGCTTAGAGTAAAGCTGCGAATCTACAGTGTATGTTTCACAAAACAAACACGCGAAAAAGAAGGAGCGCTCCGAAGTCACTCATGGACCCTCAGCATCTTGCAGAGGGTTCATTCCCTAAAGACGAAAAGTCTGTCTATGAATCGTTCCTCTGTAAACACGTGCAGTTACACTGCCCAGCGATCCACAGGAAGCAAAGTGATGTCCATTTTTTCGGCTTGCACGCGTTATGTTAGTGTGGGTTTCGGCACTTTCCATTTAAAAAGCGTGCAAATGTAAGAAAATAAACATGAGTGAGGCCAGAAATTACGCGAATTTTGTGTGTGTGTGTGTTGTAACGTTACCAAATATGGTAGTTACATAAAATAAGCTAATATAACGTCAAGTAAGAGAAAAGCATGGAAGTATGTCTAGATAAATAAACCTAAGTGTATAAAAGTGTGTATCTACAAATATATTAATATAAAAATCAAACGATGAGGAAGATAATATTAACATAGCAACATCAAATACGAAATGAAGAAAGAAAATGACCATGAGCCAAAACAAAATATCAGTAACCAGACCCAATAGGATCCAACAGTGAGGGGAACCGACAAAATAAGGACCAATAAACTCCAACAGCGAGGGAAACAACTGAAGATAAGGACTACAATGAAAATATTGAAGAAGAAGAAAGAAGAAGGACAAGGAAACGTACCATGAAGAGAGAAGAAGATGGATAGACCATGCAAGGACTCAACATAAACCAAGTGTACTAGAGACTATATAATAGTAACCAAAGGAATAGTGATTATCAGACATGAAAAGAAAACCAGTGTTTAATATTTAAGGAACCACAAACAATTACAGTGTGTACTTATTATAGATGTGAAACCTGTGACCAGTTAACTAATTTCAACTGAATAAACCACACAAACAATCACAGTGATAAGGTTTATAGTGTAAGAAAATATGTTAATTTCTTAGTGAAAACAGCAAGAATTAAAATAGTCAAATATACACAGACAATTAGTGTGACTAATTTAATAAAGGTTGTGATCAATATAGATAATCCTAAGACCACCAGAATAGAATAAAATCGAACAATTATATTATTGTTCATAGAGAACTGACAATAAATAAAAAACCTTTGTTATGTATCAAACAAAGTGACAGGAATTAAACTCAACCAATGACCAGAGAGATATTGTAATTAATACAAAAAGATTTGTGTTATTGTTTAAGAAGAAGTTGTGTAAACATGTGTAACAAAATAATTAAAATATTATAGTAAGATACCATACTGAAGTCATGTTAGTAGTAACCAAAATACTGCATTAAAACATGTTGTACATTGTTACATAACCCTAATAGGGAAGACACCTATGAAACAGAAAATCATACATGTTAATGTAAATAAATGACTATCAACTATGATATTAATCAAGAATTTGTTATAAATAATAATAAATCCTAATAGACAATGTATTATATTGCAACACAATGTAAATAAAACTGATCAAATATGATGACACAGAGATAGGAGAAATGGAACAAGTATGTCAATTTAATTAGACTAAATACAATATCAAGACAAATACCAATGTTAATAAAAGTATTACCAGTAGTTAGATAAACATCTGGTACTACTGTGAGAACAGATTCTGAACATAATAATAACAGTATTGTAACCAAAATATTGTAAACTAACTAACTATGTACATATAGCCAGAAGTAAGCAGAACCATTGTATAACCAAATAGTTAAGATAAATACTGTATTAAAGATTGAACACAGATTGTTAAGAGTGTTACCAGTAGTAAGAGGGAAACCCAATGCTACTTTGAGAACAGACTATGACCATGAAAACAGTCATTTTCTATATATGTAATTAAAAACCAAATGACTATGATGAAGGAACCCAGATGTAAACAAACCATGAAGAGCAAGTTATTAATGCAAAATATAACATATAAACTTGTTTAAAAGTAAATGAAAACATTATCAAGAGTCAGAATAATGTCTAATACTACTTTGGAAACCCAAACCAAGTGCAACAATAACAATTTAATTATTGTTTTAATAAAAAATAAATAACTACCATGATATAACACAAAGTAAACAGACCCATTACTAAGAAATTGAAGGGTTCTGAGATAGCCAAAAGCTAACCATTACATGCAGTGAATAAAGTACAATGAGTGTACACTAATTACAATTAGTACATGATATAATTTATATAGAAAAAACCAGAAATAAGGTAACAATTGTATAAGAGAGATAGGAGGGAACTAAAACAATGTAAATAGTAGATTAAATACAGCCATGTGCATATATTCTAGGGTAAAATTATGTAAATAGACGTTTCTAGTATTATTAAATTGTAATATTACTAGTATTAAGTAAGAAAAATTAGTTTTAAGTACATTTATGAAAAATCAAATATGGACGCCCAAAGACGCCATAACGAGATATTGTTTAGGGAACATTTATTCCCAAGTTTTGAATCAAACCAGTTGAGATATGGACTCAGAGCGTTTATTTAAAAAATGTTTTAGTATAAATAAGTAAATTTGGTGTAATAGACTTATAAATATAAGATACACCATAAATAATTAATAAAATCGTTATAGTGATAAAAGTGATGGACGGAAAATAATCATGTTTAGACTTAAATTAAAGCGCAGGATGTCCGCAATTCACTGACATCAACCATTTAACGATAGGACATAGATTAAGAAAGTTATTGTGATTTTAAACTTTTCAAATAATTTTTGTACCAGTGCTGACGTCACAAAGCCTCAAACGCAAAGCCAGATTTGGTAAAAAATTAAATATTTTAAGGAAACAAAGGGCTTTGGGTCGGAGAGTATAGTTTTTTCAACCAATCGAATGAATGAATATTGGCAGACGAGCCAGAGACGCTTCGAAGAAGCATCACAGTTCACGATCAGTCCTTCGACGGAGAGGTCACGTCACTCGCCGATATGAAGAAGTTTTAAATTTTGAATTGTGCGCGGCAGAGACATAAGTAAATCAACATACACATAACCTTTAAACTACACCAACACAAACGAGTGAAATGTGCGGAGTGCATATTTATTCAAGTACGATAGTGTATAATATCAATCGTACTTGCGAGTGTTGTGAAAGATAAAAAACAGGGAGTACAATTTTTTATTTAAATAACATTGAAACAGAGTTAATATTTTCGTAAATAAATAATTTTGATACTACGCAAGTCAGTAAAAAGCGAAGCATCAAAAACTATGATTGAATTATCAGAATTAAAGGAAATTTTAATTCACAATTATTAAAATATTGAATAAATATTTTAATTATTTATCATAATTTAAAGAATTATGTTTGAAGCATTTATGACTAAATACGAGTAATGCCAATAGTCACTCAATTGACTAAAATTGTTTTCTTGATTTTTCGATGTTTTAAAGTAAACCTTTTTAACTTTCATGCGAAAGAATAAATGTAATACTGATAATGACACATCAAAATATTACGAATAATGTGTTTATATCTAGATTAAGAAATAATAAATATTAAAAAATCATTAACCATTATAACAATATCCGTTGTAAGGTAACCTTAGAATCGTAACGGTAACTTGCCAATTTCACTGTTACAAGTCTGTTCTCAAGTAAAGTCCAAACCAGATGGAAATAGTAACAAGAGTTTTTTAATGAATTTTTCTCTTGCAAATAAATAATTATCAAAACGAATTATTAAAATAAAGTAATACATTTCAACCGTACAAGCCAACGAGCTTGATAATTGTCAAACAAGTACTGTAGGTTGCGTGCGCATTCCCGCGTACGATAATACCATAACTATCAGATATATGGTACTAATTTTCGATTTTTATATTTGTTTGGTTATTATTAATTATTGTTCATTTTATATCATTATTAATATTACATCTTGTACCTGGTATCATGCTACCTAAAAGAACCTTACGAATATGGTAATTCACTGATACAAGAGAACATAACCTCTTGAAATTAAACTATTGTACAACTAACAGGTATACCAGCCTTGAGACAAAGAAGAGTCTTATTTTGAATTGTATTAATTGTAATTATTATCTGAAAGGTTTTTAGTCATTGATTGTTAATTGTTAAAAACATTTTATAATAACTTGAATTGTTAATAAACCTCCACTTTTATTACCAGTGAAAAAGAGTATCATTTCAAATTTAAATTAACTCATTTATTCTTAGTCAGTTCTACCAAGGTGGCGGAAGAATTTGAATAGATCTAATAATTCAAAACATTATTTAGATATTATACCATTTATATTGTTTATGTGATAACCATATTGAATATTCAACCTGAATATGTATTTGTATGTAAAGTGTATGTATTTCAGCAGAACCGTCACTGAACAGGACTAAAATATTCACGTGTGGTAAGTGAGGGAGGTATATAACTGAGTGCGCGAAACATTTTAAATCGAAGAAGTGAACCATTAATACGCACCTATTCGACAATACAATTACACTAATAACCATAATAGTTATAATTAGAACATTTTATAAAAAACAACATTACCGTAGATACCGGTGCGTATCTGCACTCACACTATCACACCACTATATCCACTAGAGATCTACTTATCTATCTATAAAAGTTCATTTATAAATTGGCGCTCCAACGCGGGGCGGAAGTGAGTGAAGATCCACTAAGAAGAGCTATAGAATATTATCGTACTATCTACGAATCTATAATAATAATACACCATTATAAATATAAATACTTGAATCTATAAAGTTCCTTTATAAATTGGCGCCCAACGTCTGAGCGCGGATCAGGGAAAATATACCATAACTAATAACCTAATTACCCCAATCCGTCAGGAGACAGCAGGTACATTACCAGCATATCAAGATGTACACCAAGAGATCAAAGTCGAGATCAACGTCGAGAAAGAGGGCAACAGAAGCGGAGAAGGAGGCCAGAAGGGAAGAAAAGGAGGCTATGTCAACGGAAGATGTGGAAGAAATTTTATTGGAAGTAAAGGACAAACCGATTGAACCGGCGGAGGAGGTTCAGCAGCCTGAGGAGGAACCGGAAGTCATATCTCAAGGCGTTCTGCCGGAGAGACGCCAACCCGAGGAATCAATGGCAACAATGAATGCCAGTATTTTAGAAATATTACGGTCACTGAAGGAAGGTCAGGAATCACTGAAGGAAGACAATCGGTCCACTAAGGAGGAGTTAAGCAAGCAAATAGAGTCACTGAAGGAAGGCCAGAAATCATCAAAGGAGGAGAACCAGTCCACAAGGGAAGAATTGATCAAGAAGCTGGACGAGACTAGTCGATCCACCAAAGAAGAATTGAACAGTAAAATAGAAGAGGCCAGTCGATCCACCAACCAAAAAATAGAAGAAGGCCAGAGGGAGAGCCAGAAAAATTTGGAATTATTAAAGGAAGAATTTAATAACCAGATAAATGAAACCAATAGGAGGATGGAAGAAGGGCAGAAGAAAACCGAAGAATTGTTGGAGAAGAAAATGGCCATAATGAAGGAAGACTTATCGGCAGAGTTGGGAATAAAAATCGACAAGATCAACAGGAAATTAGACCGAATAAATAAGAGAATAAAGGGAGATGACAAGGAGATCGTGGAATCAATAAACACAGTAGTGAAGGATAATTACAAGCAATCGGGAAAGGCAATAAAAAGATGTTGTGAAAAGGCAGAAGAGAGCGTTAAGAAGATAAGAAGAGAATTAATAGTAGACGATCAAATGGAAATTGAAAAAGTACCTGAAGATAAAAACATGGAACAGACGAATCCAGAGCCTAAAGATAGTGGAGAAAAGAAGATCCAAATAATTAAAGAAAAAGAAGAGGTGAAGATGGAAGAAAGAAAAACCCTACGTCCAAGGAAGGCAAGAGTTACAAAAGAATTAATTGAAATGACTAGAAATGGTCTGATTAATATGGTCAACTTACCAATTGTCAACCATGAAGAAGGAGTCTTCAGGAAGGAGTATCGGAGGAGCATCATGGAGATGGACGAAGAGGAAGATTATGTAACAACGAAGAAGAAAATGACCAACAAAGCATTTCAACCACGGATTTCCAAAAGAAGAGTGAGATACTTTAAGAAAAAGGAAGGCTACCAAGAGAAATGGGACCGGATTGTCGAAGGATACGCCAGAGAGATCAGAGAACTGCGGGAGAAGAGGAGTCAATTAACAGAAGTACCCAATCAGAAGATAGATGACGGTACCCAAACCAAATTGAGAGAGTTACCAAACATCAGTACTGACAGCCACCAGAAGAACAATGGAAACAAATATATTGAAGAAAGAGAGAGAAAGAAGACAGAAGAATGGAAGGCAGACTCAGCCCTAATAGCTTTCAAATGGAAAAACCAGATGATAGCCCGATATAGGTCAAGAACGGACAGGAGTATGGATGCTAAAGAAGTCCGATCGACAAGAAGAGAGGAGAACGACGATTACGGTTAAAATGAATAAAATATACACTGAATTATGGGACCGACTATTATGATAACCAGTAATACTTACAACCAAGCTTCAATGAAAAGATATATCGACAATTAAAATATGGGACTAAAAGTGAAAAGTTAGCGATAAGAATTATTTTATTATGGATATTATGTAAAGGATGAAAATATTTGTTATGAAAAATGAAAATATACTTATGAATATAACTGTTGACTATATCAAGATGAAAAATGAGAAGTGGCCATGAAGATTATTGTTTCTTGAAAAAGTGAAAAATGAAAGTATGATTATAAAAATAGATGTTGACTAAAAAAAAAAGGATGTATGATTGCTATGAAGATTATTGTGTGTTTATATTAAATGAGAAGTAACTGTATAACTATGTAATGAACATTGAATATATATTGTAATTTTATAATGTGAGAAAACATGCTCCCAAAGAATTTATGTAAAGGATTCAGAACATTGTGTTTATAAATAATAGCGTACTATGAATAATAAAAAAAAAGTACAATACGAGAAAGACAACTTACAACCCTGGTACGATTAATTTCCAAGAGCCACGTCAACAAGTAAAAATTAACATCCTACCCGTACTATGAATAATAGAAAAAGTACAATACGAGACTGACACACACCATCCACGGCATATATGACATAAAATCATTATTTCCAAGAGCCACGTCAACCAGTAAAACTTAACATCCTACCCGTACTATAATAATATAAAAAGTACAATACGAGAAAGACAACTTACATCCCTGGCACGATTAATTTCCAAGAGCCACGTCAACAAGTAAATATTAACATCTTACCCGTACTATGAATAATAGAAAAAGTACAATACGAGACTGACAAATTACATCCTAGGCACATATGAATTCCAAGAGCCACGTCAACAAGTGAATATTAACATCTTACCCGTACTATGAATAAAAAAGAAAAAGTACAATACGAGAAAGACAACTTACATCCCTGGCACGATTAATTTCCAAGAGCCACGTCAACAAGTATTAAGAACACCTCACCCGTACTATTGAAAAAGGAAGAAGGAGCAAATGAGAAGTTGGAAGAATAAACCCAAAGAAATGTATTAATATAGACGAGCCACCACACACGACCACATTGTTTCTAGTGTATTTTACTAGAGAAAAAGCCAATACCACATGGAATATAAATACCAAATAAAACCATGAGAAAGGAGAAAAAATAAATGTATTTATGAATTATATCTAGAAGAATAAAACCTGAAATGAAGAATATGACGAGATGACGTTCAGTGTGACACAAAATGAAGAGATTAATCAATGATGAAGAAGAATGAAAAGTAATATACTAACGAAGATAATCATGAGAGTATACCAGTGAGGAAGTGTAAAACAAACTATCCCTATAATATGTGAAGAATTTAGTTGAGTTGAATCAAGAAAAGAGAGAATAACAATGTATAAACCGCAGATGCGTCAATTAATCCCAAGAATATTTATTATTTGTCGGAAGAACGACCACTATTATTATTTTTTGATGATTTGAGATGAATTGACTGATGAATAATGCCAGCAATCATTTATTATTATTATTGAAGGAGATGATTTGCCTCCATATTTATTGAAGTTAGTATGGCCAGTAGAGTTGAATAGCCAAAGTGAGCCGTTCTAAACTGCCCCAGCTAAGCTTATGTTAGGGAATTAGGGAACTAAATAAACAAGGGAGATGATTACATAGAGAAGAAATAAATATGATTCAAATAGAAGAAAGTGAAAGGGATATATGGAAAAAACATGTGAATCGACATGGAATGTACAACAATTGATAAATTCTTCAATGGAAAATATAGTATAATAATTCACAATTAATCAATTCTTATAGGGAGGCATATGTAACGTTACCAAATATGGTAGTTACATAAAATAAGCTAATATAACGTCAAGTAAGAGAAAAGCATGGAAGTATGTCTAGATAAATAAACCTAAGTGTATAAAAGTGTGTATCTACAAATATATTAATATAAAAATCAAACGATGAGGAAGATAATATTAACATAGCAACATCAAATACGAAATGAAGAAAGAAAATGACCATGAGCCAAAACAAAATATCAGTAACCAGACCCAATAGGATCCAACAGTGAGGGGAACCGACAAAATAAGGACCAATAAACTCCAACAGCGAGGGAAACAACTGAAGATAAGGACTACAATGAAAATATTGAAGAAGAAGAAAGAAGAAGGACAAGGAAACGTACCATGAAGAGAGAAGAAGATGGATAGACCATGCAAGGACTCAACATAAACCAAGTGTACTAGAGACTATATAATAGTAACCAAAGGAATAGTGATTATCAGACATGAAAAGAAAACCAGTGTTTAATATTTAAGGAACCACAAACAATTACAGTGTGTACTTATTATAGATGTGAAACCTGTGACCAGTTAACTAATTTCAACTGAATAAACCACACAAACAATCACAGTGATAAGGTTTATAGTGTAAGAAAATATGTTAATTTCTTAGTGAAAACAGCAAGAATTAAAATAGTCAAATATACACAGACAATTAGTGTGACTAATTTAATAAAGGTTGTGATCAATATAGATAATCCTAAGACCACCAGAATAGAATAAAATCGAACAATTATATTATTGTTCATAGAGAACTGACAATAAATAAAAAACCTTTGTTATGTATCAAACAAAGTGACAGGAATTAAACTCAACCAATGACCAGAGAGATATTGTAATTAATACAAAAAGATTTGTGTTATTGTTTAAGAAGAAGTTGTGTAAACATGTGTAACAAAATAATTAAAATATTATAGTAAGATACCATACTGAAGTCATGTTAGTAGTAACCAAAATACTGCATTAAAACATGTTGTACATTGTTACATAACCCTAATAGGGAAGACACCTATGAAACAGAAAATCATACATGTTAATGTAAATAAATGACTATCAACTATGATATTAATCAAGAATTTGTTATAAATAATAATAAATCCTAATAGACAATGTATTATATTGCAACACAATGTAAATAAAACTGATCAAATATGATGACACAGAGATAGGAGAAATGGAACAAGTATGTCAATTTAATTAGACTAAATACAATATCAAGACAAATACCAATGTTAATAAAAGTATTACCAGTAGTTAGATAAACATCTGGTACTACTGTGAGAACAGATTCTGAACATAATAATAACAGTATTGTAACCAAAATATTGTAAACTAACTAACTATGTACATATAGCCAGAAGTAAGCAGAACCATTGTATAACCAAATAGTTAAGATAAATACTGTATTAAAGATTAAACACAGATTGTTAAGAGTGTTACCAGTAGTAAGAGGGAAACCCAATGCTACTTTGAGAACAGACTATGACCATGAAAACAGTCATTTTCTATATATGTAATTAAAAACCAAATGACTATGATGAAGGAACCCAGATGTAAACAAACCATGAAGAGCAAGTTATTAATGCAAAATATAACATATAAACTTGTTTAAAAGTAAATGAAAACATTATCAAGAGTCAGAATAATGTCTAATACTACTTTGGAAACCCAAACCAAGTGCAACAATAACAATTTAATTATTGTTTTAATAAAAAATAAATAACTACCATGATATAACACAAAGTAAACAGACCCATTACTAAGAAATTGAAGGGTTCTGAGATAGCCAAAAGCTAACCATTACATGCAGTGAATAAAGTACAATGAGTGTACACTAATTACAATTAGTACATGATATAATTTATATAGAAAAAACCAGAAATAAGGTAACAATTGTATAAGAGAGATAGGAGGGAACTAAAACAATGTAAATAGTAGATTAAATACAGCCATGTGCATATATTCTAGGGTAAAATTATGTAAATAGACGTTTCTAGTATTATTAAATTGTAATATTACTAGTATTAAGTAAGAAAAATTAGTTTTAAGTACATTTATGAAAAATCAAATATGGACGCCCAAAGACGCCATAACGAGATATTGTTTAGGGAACATTTATTCCCAAGTTTTGAATCAAACCAGTTGAGATATGGACTCAGAGCGTTTATTTAAAAAATGTTTTAGTATAAATAAGTAAATTTGGTGTAATAGACTTATAAATATAAGATACACCATAAATAATTAATAAAATCGTTATAGTGATAAAAGTGATGGACGGAAAATAATCATGTTTAGACTTAAATTAAAGCGCAGGATGTCCGCAATTCACTGACATCAACCATTTAACGATAGGACATAGATTAAGAAAGTTATTGTGATTTTAAACTTTTCAAATAATTTTTGTACCAGTGCTGACGTCACAAAGCCTCAAACGCAAAGCCAGATTTGGTAAAAAATTAAATATTTTAAGGAAACAAAGGGCTTTGGGTCGGAGAGTATAGTTTTTTCAACCAATCGAATGAATGAATATTGGCAGACGAGCCAGAGACGCTTCGAAGAAGCATCACAGTTCACGATCAGTCCTTCGACGGAGAGGTCACGTCACTCGCCGATATGAAGAAGTTTTAAATTTTGAATTGTGCGCGGCAGAGACATAAGTAAATCAACATACACATAACCTTTAAACTACACCAACACAAACGAGTGAAATGTGCGGAGTGCATATTTATTCAAGTACGATAGTGTATAATATCAATCGTACTTGCGAGTGTTGTGAAAGATAAAAAACAGGGAGTACAATTTTTTATTTAAATAACATTGAAACAGAGTTAATATTTTCGTAAATAAATAATTTTGATACTACGCAAGTCAGTAAAAAGCGAAGCATCAAAAACTATGATTGAATTATCAGAATTAAAGGAAATTTTAATTCACAATTATTAAAATATTGAATAAATATTTTAATTATTTATCATAATTTAAAGAATTATGTTTGAAGCATTTATGACTAAATACGAGTAATGCCAATAGTCACTCAATTGACTAAAATTGTTTTCTTGATTTTTCGATGTTTTAAAGTAAACCTTTTTAACTTTCATGCGAAAGAATAAATGTAATACTGATAATGACACATCAAAATATTACGAATAATGTGTTTATATCTAGATTAAGAAATAATAAATATTAAAAAATCATTAACCATTATAACAATATCCGTTGTAAGGTAACCTTAGAATCGTAACGGTAACTTGCCAATTTCACTGTTACAAGTCTGTTCTCAAGTAAAGTCCAAACCAGATGGAAATAGTAACAAGAGTTTTTTAATGAATTTTTCTCTTGCAAATAAATAATTATCAAAACGAATTATTAAAATAAAGTAATACATTTCAACCGTACAAGCCAACGAGCTTGATAATTGTCAAACAAGTACTGTAGGTTGCGTGCGCATTCCCGCGTACGATAATACCATAACTATCAGATATATGGTACTAATTTTCGATTTTTATATTTGTTTGGTTATTATTAATTATTGTTCATTTTATATCATTATTAATATTACATCTTGTACCTGGTATCATGCTACCTAAAAGAACCTTACGAATATGGTAATTCACTGATACAAGAGAACATAACCTCTTGAAATTAAACTATTGTACAACTAACAGGTATACCAGCCTTGAGACAAAGAAGAGTCTTATTTTGAATTGTATTAATTGTAATTATTATCTGAAAGGTTTTTAGTCATTGATTGTTAATTGTTAAAAACATTTTATAATAACTTGAATTGTTAATAAACCTCCACTTTTATTACCAGTGAAAAAGAGTATCATTTCAAATTTAAATTAACTCATTTATTCTTAGTCAGTTCTACCAAGGTGGCGGAAGAATTTGAATAGATCTAATAATTCAAAACATTATTTAGATATTATACCATTTATATTGTTTATGTGATAACCATATTGAATATTCAACCTGAATATGTATTTGTATGTAAAGTGTATGTATTTCAGCAGAACCGTCACTGAACAGGACTAAAATATTCACGTGTGGTAAGTGAGGGAGGTATATAACTGAGTGCGCGAAACATTTTAAATCGAAGAAGTGAACCATTAATACGCACCTATTCGACAATACAATTACACTAATAACCATAATAGTTATAATTAGAACATTTTATAAAAAACAACATTACCGTAGATACCGGTGCGTATCTGCACTCACACTATCACACCACTATATCCACTAGAGATCTACTTATCTATCTATAAAAGTTCATTTATAAATTGGCGCTCCAACGCGGGGCGGAAGTGAGTGAAGATCCACTAAGAAGAGCTATAGAATATTATCGTACTATCTACGAATCTATAATAATAATACACCATTATAAATATAAATACTTGAATCTATAAAGTTCCTTTATAAATTGGCGCCCAACGTCTGAGCGCGGATCAGGGAAAATATACCATAACTAATAACCTAATTACCCCAATCCGTCAGGAGACAGCAGGTACATTACCAGCATATCAAGATGTACACCAAGAGATCAAAGTCGAGATCAACGTCGAGAAAGAGGGCAACAGAAGCGGAGAAGGAGGCCAGAAGGGAAGAAAAGGAGGCTATGTCAACGGAAGATGTGGAAGAAATTTTATTGGAAGTAAAGGACAAACCGATTGAACCGGCGGAGGAGGTTCAGCAGCCTGAGGAGGAACCGGAAGTCATATCTCAAGGCGTTCTGCCGGAGAGACGCCAACCCGAGGAATCAATGGCAACAATGAATGCCAGTATTTTAGAAATATTACGGTCACTGAAGGAAGGTCAGGAATCACTGAAGGAAGACAATCGGTCCACTAAGGAGGAGTTAAGCAAGCAAATAGAGTCACTGAAGGAAGGCCAGAAATCATCAAAGGAGGAGAACCAGTCCACAAGGGAAGAATTGATCAAGAAGCTGGACGAGACTAGTCGATCCACCAAAGAAGAATTGAACAGTAAAATAGAAGAGGCCAGTCGATCCACCAACCAAAAAATAGAAGAAGGCCAGAGGGAGAGCCAGAAAAATTTGGAATTATTAAAGGAAGAATTTAATAACCAGATAAATGAAACCAATAGGAGGATGGAAGAAGGGCAGAAGAAAACCGAAGAATTGTTGGAGAAGAAAATGGCCATAATGAAGGAAGACTTATCGGCAGAGTTGGGAATAAAAATCGACAAGATCAACAGGAAATTAGACCGAATAAATAAGAGAATAAAGGGAGATGACAAGGAGATCGTGGAATCAATAAACACAGTAGTGAAGGATAATTACAAGCAATCGGGAAAGGCAATAAAAAGATGTTGTGAAAAGGCAGAAGAGAGCGTTAAGAAGATAAGAAGAGAATTAATAGTAGACGATCAAATGGAAATTGAAAAAGTACCTGAAGATAAAAACATGGAACAGACGAATCCAGAGCCTAAAGATAGTGGAGAAAAGAAGATCCAAATAATTAAAGAAAAAGAAGAGGTGAAGATGGAAGAAAGAAAAACCCTACGTCCAAGGAAGGCAAGAGTTACAAAAGAATTAATTGAAATGACTAGAAATGGTCTGATTAATATGGTCAACTTACCAATTGTCAACCATGAAGAAGGAGTCTTCAGGAAGGAGTATCGGAGGAGCATCATGGAGATGGACGAAGAGGAAGATTATGTAACAACGAAGAAGAAAATGACCAACAAAGCATTTCAACCACGGATTTCCAAAAGAAGAGTGAGATACTTTAAGAAAAAGGAAGGCTACCAAGAGAAATGGGACCGGATTGTCGAAGGATACGCCAGAGAGATCAGAGAACTGCGGGAGAAGAGGAGTCAATTAACAGAAGTACCCAATCAGAAGATAGATGACGGTACCCAAACCAAATTGAGAGAGTTACCAAACATCAGTACTGACAGCCACCAGAAGAACAATGGAAACAAATATATTGAAGAAAGAGAGAGAAAGAAGACAGAAGAATGGAAGGCAGACTCAGCCCTAATAGCTTTCAAATGGAAAAACCAGATGATAGCCCGATATAGGTCAAGAACGGACAGGAGTATGGATGCTAAAGAAGTCCGATCGACAAGAAGAGAGGAGAACGACGATTACGGTTAAAATGAATAAAATATACACTGAATTATGGGACCGACTATTATGATAACCAGTAATACTTACAACCAAGCTTCAATGAAAAGATATATCGACAATTAAAATATGGGACTAAAAGTGAAAAGTTAGCGATAAGAATTATTTTATTATGGATATTATGTAAAGGATGAAAATATTTGTTATGAAAAATGAAAATATACTTATGAATATAACTGTTGACTATATCAAGATGAAAAATGAGAAGTGGCCATGAAGATTATTGTTTCTTGAAAAAGTGAAAAATGAAAGTATGATTATAAAAATAGATGTTGACTAAAAAAAAAAGGATGTATGATTGCTATGAAGATTATTGTGTGTTTATATTAAATGAGAAGTAACTGTATAACTATGTAATGAACATTGAATATATATTGTAATTTTATAATGTGAGAAAACATGCTCCCAAAGAATTTATGTAAAGGATTCAGAACATTGTGTTTATAAATAATAGCGTACTATGAATAATAAAAAAAAAGTACAATACGAGAAAGACAACTTACAACCCTGGTACGATTAATTTCCAAGAGCCACGTCAACAAGTAAAAATTAACATCCTACCCGTACTATGAATAATAGAAAAAGTACAATACGAGACTGACACACACCATCCACGGCATATATGACATAAAATCATTATTTCCAAGAGCCACGTCAACCAGTAAAACTTAACATCCTACCCGTACTATAATAATATAAAAAGTACAATACGAGAAAGACAACTTACATCCCTGGCACGATTAATTTCCAAGAGCCACGTCAACAAGTAAATATTAACATCTTACCCGTACTATGAATAATAGAAAAAGTACAATACGAGACTGACAAATTACATCCTAGGCACATATGAATTCCAAGAGCCACGTCAACAAGTGAATATTAACATCTTACCCGTACTATGAATAAAAAAGAAAAAGTACAATACGAGAAAGACAACTTACATCCCTGGCACGATTAATTTCCAAGAGCCACGTCAACAAGTATTAAGAACACCTCACCCGTACTATTGAAAAAGGAAGAAGGAGCAAATGAGAAGTTGGAAGAATAAACCCAAAGAAATGTATTAATATAGACGAGCCACCACACACGACCACATTGTTTCTAGTGTATTTTACTAGAGAAAAAGCCAATACCACATGGAATATAAATACCAAATAAAACCATGAGAAAGGAGAAAAAATAAATGTATTTATGAATTATATCTAGAAGAATAAAACCTGAAATGAAGAATATGACGAGATGACGTTCAGTGTGACACAAAATGAAGAGATTAATCAATGATGAAGAAGAATGAAAAGTAATATACTAACGAAGATAATCATGAGAGTATACCAGTGAGGAAGTGTAAAACAAACTATCCCTATAATATGTGAAGAATTTAGTTGAGTTGAATCAAGAAAAGAGAGAATAACAATGTATAAACCGCAGATGCGTCAATTAATCCCAAGAATATTTATTATTTGTCGGAAGAACGACCACTATTATTATTTTTTGATGATTTGAGATGAATTGACTGATGAATAATGCCAGCAATCATTTATTATTATTATTGAAGGAGATGATTTGCCTCCATATTTATTGAAGTTAGTATGGCCAGTAGAGTTGAATAGCCAAAGTGAGCCGTTCTAAACTGCCCCAGCTAAGCTTATGTTAGGGAATTAGGGAACTAAATAAACAAGGGAGATGATTACATAGAGAAGAAATAAATATGATTCAAATAGAAGAAAGTGAAAGGGATATATGGAAAAAACATGTGAATCGACATGGAATGTACAACAATTGATAAATTCTTCAATGGAAAATATAGTATAATAATTCACAATTAATCAATTCTTATAGGGAGGCATATGTAACGTTACCAAATATGGTAGTTACATAAAATAAGCTAATATAACGTCAAGTAAGAGAAAAGCATGGAAGTATGTCTAGATAAATAAACCTAAGTGTATAAAAGTGTGTATCTACAAATATATTAATATAAAAATCAAACGATGAGGAAGATAATATTAACATAGCAACATCAAATACGAAATGAAGAAAGAAAATGACCATGAGCCAAAACAAAATATCAGTAACCAGACCCAATAGGATCCAACAGTGAGGGGAACCGACAAAATAAGGACCAATAAACTCCAACAGCGAGGGAAACAACTGAAGATAAGGACTACAATGAAAATATTGAAGAAGAAGAAAGAAGAAGGACAAGGAAACGTACCATGAAGAGAGAAGAAGATGGATAGACCATGCAAGGACTCAACATAAACCAAGTGTACTAGAGACTATATAATAGTAACCAAAGGAATAGTGATTATCAGACATGAAAAGAAAACCAGTGTTTAATATTTAAGGAACCACAAACAATTACAGTGTGTACTTAATATAGATGTGAAACCTGTGACCAGTTAACTAATTTCAACTGAATAAACCACACAAACAATCACAGTGATAAGGTTTATAGTGTAAGAAAATATGTTAATTTCTTAGTGAAAACAGCAAGAATTAAAATAGTCAAATATACACAGACAATTAGTGTGACTAATTTAATAAAGGTTGTGATCAATATAGATAATCCTAAGACCACCAGAATAGAATAAAATCGAACAATTATATTATTGTTCATAGAGAACTGACAATAAATAAAAAACCTTTGTTATGTATCAAACAAAGTGACAGGAATTAAACTCAACCAATGACCAGAGAGATATTGTAATTAATACAAAAAGATTTGTGTTATTGTTTAAGAAGAAGTTGTGTAAACATGTGTAACAAAATAATTAAAATATTATAGTAAGATACCATACTGAAGTCATGTTAGTAGTAACCAAAATACTGCATTAAAACATGTTGTACATTGTTACATAACCCTAATAGGGAAGACACCTATGAAACAGAAAATCATACATGTTAATGTAAATAAATGACTATCAACTATGATATTAATCAAGAATTTGTTATAAATAATAATAAATCCTAATAGACAATGTATTATATTGCAACACAATGTAAATAAAACTGATCAAATATGATGACACAGAGATAGGAGAAATGGAACAAGTATGTCAATTTAATTAGACTAAATACAATATCAAGACAAATACCAATGTTAATAAAAGTATTACCAGTAGTTAGATAAACATCTGGTACTACTGTGAGAACAGATTCTGAACATAATAATAACAGTATTGTAACCAAAATATTGTAAACTAACTAACTATGTACATATAGCCAGAAGTAAGCAGAACCATTGTATAACCAAATAGTTAAGATAAATACTGTATTAAAGATTGAACACAGATTGTTAAGAGTGTTACCAGTAGTAAGAGGGAAACCCAGTGCTACTTTGAGAACAGACTATGACCATGAAAACAGTCATTTTCTATATAAGTAATTAAAAACCAAATGACTATGATGAAGGAACCCAGATGTAAACAAACCATGAAGAGCAAGTTATTAATGCAAAATATAACATATAAACTTGTTTAAAAGTAAATAAAAACATTATCAAGAGTCAGAATAATGTCTAATACTACTTTGGAAACCCAAACCAAGTGCAACAATAACAATTAATTATTGTTTTAATAAAAAATAAATAACTACCATGATATAACACAAAGTAAACAGACCCATTACTAAGAAATTGAAGGGTTCTGAGATAGCCAAAAGCTAACCATTACATGCAGTGAATTAAGTACAATGAGTGTACACTAATTACAATTAGTACATGATATAATTTATATAGAAAAACCGGAAATAAGGTAACAATAGTATAAGAGAGATAGGAGGGAACTAAAACAATGTAAATAGTAGATTAAATACAGCCATGTGCATATATTCTAGGGTAAAATTATGTAAATAGACGTTTCTAGTATTATTAAATTGTAATATTACTAGTATTAAGTAAGAAAAATTAGTTTTAAGTACATTTATGAAAAATCAAATATGGACGCCCAAAGACGCCATAACGAGATATTGTTTAGGGAACAATTATTCCCAAGTTTTGAATCAAACCAGTTGAGATATGGACTCAGAGCGTTTATTTAAAAATGTTTTAGTATAAATAAGTAAATTTGGTGTAATAGACTTATAAATATAAGATACACCATAAATAATTAATAAAATCGTTATAGTGATAGAAGTGATGGACGGAAAATAATCATGTTTAGACTTAAATTAAAGCGCAGGATGTCCGCAATTCACTGACATCAACCATTTAACGATAGGACATAGATTAAGAAAGTTATTGTGATTTTAAACTTTCCAAATAATTTTTGTACCAGTGCTGACGTCACAAAGCCTCAAACGCAAAGCCAGATTTGGTAAAAAATTAAATATTTTAAGGAAACAAAGGGCTTTGGGTCGGAGAGTATAGTTTTTTCAACCAATCGAATGAATGAATATTGGCAGACGAGCCAGAGACGCTTCGAAGAAGCATCACAGTTCACGATCAGTCCTTCGACGGAGAGGTCACGTCACTCGCCGATATGAAGAAGTTTTAAATTTTGAATTGTGCGCGGCAGAGACATAAGAAAATCAACATACACATAACCTTTAAACTACACCAACACAAACGAGTGAAATGTGAGGAGTGCATATTTATTCAAGTACGATAGTGTATAATATCAATCGTACTTGCGAGTGTTGTGAAAGATAAAAAACAGGGAGTACAATTTTTTATTTAAATAACATTGAAACAGAGTTAATATTTTCGTAAATAAATAATTTTGATACTACGCAAGTCAGTAAAAAGCGAAGCATCAAAAACTATGATTGAATTATCAGAATTAAAGGAAATTTTAATTCACAATTATTAAAATATTGAATAAATATTTTAATTATTTATCATAATTTAAAGAATTATGTTTGAAGCATTTATGACTAAATACGAGTAATGCCAATAGTCACTCAATTGACTAAAATTGTTTTCTTGATTTTTCGATGTTTTAAAGTAAACCTTTTTAACTTTCATGCGAAAGAATAAATGTAATACTGATAATGACACATCAAAATATTACGAATAATGTGTTTATATCTAGATTAAGAAATAATAAATATTAAAAAATCATTAACCATTATAACAATATCCGTTGTAAGGTAACCTTAGAATCGTAACGGTAACTTGCCAATTTCACTGTTACAAGTCTGTTCTCAAGTAAAGTCCAAACCAGATGGAAATAGTAACAAGAGTTTTTTAATGAATTTTTCTCTTGCAAGTAAATAATTATCAAAACGAATTATTAAAATAAAGTAATACATTTCAACCGTACAAGCCAACGAGCTTGATAATTGTCAAACAAGTACTGTAGGTTGCGTGCGCATTCCCGCGTACGATAATACCATAACTATCAGATATATGGTACTAATTTTCGATTTTTATATTTGTTTGGTTATTATTAATTATTGTTCATTTTATATCATTATTAATATTACATCTTGTACCTGGTATCATGCTACCTAAAAGAACCTTACGAATATGGTAATTCACTGATACAAGAGAACATAACCTCTTGAAATTAAACTATTGTACAACTAACAGGTTTACCAGCCTTGAGACAAAGAAGAGTCTTATTTTGAATTTTATTAATTGTAGTTATTATCTGAAAGGTTGTTAGTCATTGATTGTTAATTGTCAAAAACATTTTATAATAACTTGAATTGTTAATAAACCTCCACTTTTATTACCAGTGAAAAAGAGTATCATTTCAAATTTAAATTAACTCATTTATTCTTAGTCAGTTCTACCAAGGTGGCGGAAGAGTTTGAATAGATCTAATAATTCAAAACATTATTTAGATATTATACCATTTATATTGTTTATGTGATAACCATATTGAATATTCAACCTGAATATTTATTTGTATGTAAAGTGTATGTATTTCAGCAGAACCGTCACTGAACAGGACTAAAATATCCACGTGTGGTAAGTGAGGGAGGTATATAACAGAGTGCGCGAAACATTTTAAATCGAAGAAGTGAACCATTAATACGCACCTATTCGACAATACAATTACACTAATAACCATAATATTTATAATTAGAACATTTTATAAAAAACAACATTACCGTAGATACCGGTGCGTATCTGCACTCACACTATCACACCACTATATCCACTAGAGATCTACTTATCTATCTATAAAAGTTCATTTATAGATTGGCGCTCCAACGCGGGGCGGAAGTGAGTGAAGATCCACTAAGAAGAGCTGTAGAATATTATCGTACTATCTACGAATCTATAATAATAATACACCATTATAAATATAAATACTTGAATCTATAAAGTTCCTTTATAGTGTGTGTGTGTGTGTGTGTGTGTGTCTTCCCTGCCTTTTTATTGCTGTAGTCATATTAATAAAATGGAAACGTAAACATTACATAACTGAGATATGCTTACCTGCCACGAACGATATATTATTTTATACATGTATATTAACTCATACATAATTTACATTAAAATGAAAAAATTATAATTTTATTCCCTGGCAACAAAATTATTTATTTTTAACAATTACCATTGTTTGAAAAAGTTTAAATGAATTTTCAAGTACTTTACTGTTGTTAAAACGTAAAAGGTTGCTGGTAAACTACACCTTCTCCTTAACCGCTCTTCACCAAAATCGGAAGTCCTTGAGATCTCTACAATTCATGGACGTATGCAAAAAATTATTTGATTCTGTTTGAATTTGCGGCTGTTATCGTTTGCCATAGAAAATACCCTTGATAAAAAAACGTTGCCGGTAAACTACCCCTTCCCCTTAACCGATCTTCACCAAAAACAACAGGTCTTGAGTACTCTACAAATCAGGGCTGTATGCAAAACATTATTTGATTCTGTTTGAATTTGCGGCTGTTATCGTTTGCCATATAAAATACCCTTGTTAAAAAACGTTGCTGGTAAACTACCCCTTTCCCTTAACCGATCTTCACCAAAAACAATAGATCTTTAGAACTCCATAATTTAGGGCTGCATGCATATAATCTTTTGATTCTGTTTGAATTTGCGGCTGTTATCGTTTGCCATATGAAATACACTTGTTAAAACATGAAACGTGACATGTAAACTACCCCTTTCCCTTAACCGATCTTCATCATAAAACAATAGGTCTTGAGAACACTGCAATTCAGGGCTGTATGCGAAACATTATTTGATTCTGTTTGAATTTGCGGCTGTTATCGTTTGCCTTAGGAAAATAATCTACAGACAGACAGACACACACACATACACTTTTCGAAAAACGACTTTTTTTCATGTTTTGAGTGTAGTACAATCAGAATCTGCAATAATCTCGAACACGATTTTTTTTGCCATCACCATACTTCCATTTCCTTAAGGAATATGGAAGTAAAAATTGGTGAAGGCAGGGTCGGCCCCAGCGCTACTACCGCCCTATGCAATAGTTACGAGTGCCGCCCCCTTCCTATTTTAACTCTGAACACATTCACGCACACTAGACTTACTCTAAAGATACGGCGATTGCCTTCAAATGACAACGAGGAATGTTTGCATTGTTGTGTTTATCAAATAACTAGAACTTTTTCACGTTTACGATTCGGCGAACGGCTACAATAAAAATTGTAGAGACAACACAAGGAATCGTGAGACAATAAAAATGTATGCCTATGTGATGATTTAAATTAAAATACTAACTAAAATTCATTATGATTGAAATATAACATATATGATTCATATCATATACATTAGTTAAAAAATACTCGTCTAGCTTTTGCGCTGGCAAACTCCTTTATGACTTCGTTGTAATCAAGTCATTCAGCTAACTGATGTTCTGTAGATATATCGCCAGACCACTCAGGCGAGTCTCGGAGTCTCGGACATACTCGATCTGAGATAAGTTTTAGCTTCGAAAAAGGCAGGTTTACGTTCTCTCGGTCACGAGTTTTGGACTCTTCCTTAAACTCCGCTGACTTTATACATAAAGTAATTCTTACTGATCATACATATTGTGATGAAATTAAGTGAATAATTTCATTTTTTCCCTCAATTTCAAAACTTAACATCCGGAATCTGCCGCCCTTTAAATATTGCCGCCCTGGGCGATGGCACGGTTCGCCCCTGCCTGGACCCGGACCTGGCTACAGGTCGATTAAATTAGTGCTGAAGCCTGCGAAAGTGAACACCTGGACCGGTTGAGTTTTTGAGTGTTTACAGTGTAAGTCGTTTGTATGTGTGTCCGTGTGCGTGCGCCGGCACACACCTGCATTATGCTACGATAGGAAAGATGATTTTTTACGTGTAAATTTACGTTTGTTTCGTAAATCTGGTATTGACATGATTAATGAAAATAAATAAATATGTTTTTTGCCTGTTACAAAAGAATACCACAATTCCAAAAACACCATTAGAATAAGTACATTTAAACCCGTATGGTTATGCAAATTTATTGTAGAAAAGAGCGATAATAAAACATTATATACACTAAAGTTATTTACTACCGCAATTAACAAGTACTTAACAATTGTGTTATATGTAAATGACGAGTGAAAAATTACAAATACAATGCAACCACTCGCCTAAGTTTCAAGTTTACCGTTATCGCGGAAACAGACAAAAAATAATCAGTTATAAAAGGACGCTATGCATGAACTGACCAATTTGAACATGTCAGAAACAGCACAAGACAGGTCAGAATCGCTGTTTACTATAGATACTTTCGGAAATTTTTGACGAGAGGCAGACACTAAGAAAATTTTATCAGGAGAACACTATGTCAGTTTCGATCAGCGATATAAACTCATCATCATCACCATCATCTTTAAAACACCAAATTGAAGGTTGAGCGGAGGACCATCATCAACATCAGGCAATAGAACACTAACAGCTAACGATCCACAAAGAAATCATCGTCATCATACTCATCGTCATCATCATCGTCTCTGTCAACATTCAGGAGACGCGCGCGTGCACGCACATGCACACACACACACACACACATACACAAGCACGCGTATACACACGCAAGGAATAACAGTTTTCCAACGGTAACTCAACCAATACGCAGTTGATAAATGAACATTATATTTTTGTTAAACAAAGAAAAACTCATAAATAACAGTAATATGAGCAAAAAAAGTAATTCAAATACGTAAATCCAAATAGTGTAAACGTTCAGAGTAAAATACGTAATTGTAAGTTCCTGTTGAAAATTATTTGATACTGTTTAATTTGAAAATGAGTGTATCGTTATATAATAATTATTATTCTTAAAGAAATATTATTTAATTCAAATATTAATAGTCAGCGTTCAATTTTGATACATTTCATATTATTTTTCTAGATGATTTGCTATGAGTTTAAATTTTAATAATAGTTCAAAGTCAGACACGCAAGTAATTTAAAAGAATTTTATAATTTGTTTACCATATATGCTTGAACATTTTATAACTATATGTTAATTATGTTAATAATCTGTGTCGAATATCAAATATATGTTTTCAGTGTGTAACCTTATAAAAGAAAATATTCTTTTAGTTTTCAATTTTTTAATAATCAATTAATTTTCTTTCTATATTTAATAAACTGTTCATTGATTCTTTTCCAATGTTTTAATTAATTATTTCATGTCATCAACTTCTCACTCCTCTATGTAAAAATACGTTTGCTGTGCAACCACATATACTTAACGCAACGAACACACAGAAGTCTTTACGACCTGGCCAGTGAATAATACGATACAGTTGCTTTGGGTCCATGAACAGAAGTGTATTAATTTTATAATACTTGTAACATTGCAATACACACACACAAACACACACACATAACTAAATGCTATTGTATATTGTACTTTTGTACTTTGTATAATGTTATTGAGAAACACTCCTTTTTATTGTTCGATGCAAATATCTGTGATATGCCACGATGCCACAAAAAAAGTGTTTCAAGTAAATAAAGATTTTATAATTAGTCTTCAGCTTACCATGTACAGTAGTAAAAATTCGGAGAATGCAATCCTATATTAATAATGTAATGATGAATGTAATGGTCAGCAGTGTTGTTGAGGATACATATCAAAGAATTTAATTTTTATGCGTAAAAAAGAGAAATGACTTGCAAATTGTCAGTTTGTACATATGATGAAAGTAGATCACTTTAAGATTTGTACAAAACGTGATACAAAATCCTTGATACAGCGTATATCATTAAGAAATGGGAACAAACAAAATGGATTTATTTGATGGACACGCAATTTCTAAGCGCGGATCCCGATGGTCATGATATTTTCCAGTACAATAAAATGATAGTACCCTAATACGAAATGGCTTAGTAGCTATGTACATTCTGTGTGTTTTGCCGTACTTTGTTCGGCACGAGAAAGGCGGTTGCCGAGACGGGTGATGTTCCTTTAAAACGGGCGGGTTCTTGACGTCACGCAGTGCCACTGCATCGCGTTGCCGGTGCGTATGTAGACGGTTTGTTGTGTAGCGACGATATTCAGGCTGCAGGCCCAGCTGTGATCTGCGTGTGCCTGCATTTGCCAAACTTTCGTGGTTAGACATTACTTACAAATTGTTCTCATTTCTGTTTGAACCCTCAGCTAGGTAGCCTGCTCTCGACTGACGGCACTCATCTGTTCAGACTCCGTTGCTCTTCTCTATGAGAGGCTAAATTAAAGTTCTGCTCCAGGTATGTATTATTTTAACGTGCTTCTAAAATATTTTAACCCCAAAATATTTTTTTTGTGAGTGTTTCAGCTTTAATGGTAAACGATAACTTGTATGTGCATGTGTGTTAGTCTTCAATTCGGGCATTAAAGTAAATTAGAAATTAACTCAGTATGGAAGTGAATGTAGCGTGTTAAATTGATTACAGTAATGCAAAATGATAATAGATATCTTACACTTAGCTATTTTTTTTGTGTAGTTAATAATTATAGTATACATAGAAGAATCATGTCCTGAATGAAATACTTAAACAAAATTAATTGTTAAATAAAATAAGGCACAGCTGGTGGTCCGATCGAGGTTAATACGAATACGTGGTGATGTGTTTATAGTTGCTGCTGAAGCATTAGAGTGTGTGTTCGCAATTTAATAATGATGGCGTGTGTGTGCGAGCTGTGGTGAGATCATGTTCCTTATGACACCCTATACAACTCATTGCCTGTCACATGTGCTCGAACAAGGGCGAGATGGGTGTCGGGTGTAGACGTTCAGCTGTCTACTCTTCTGGCAGAGATTACACTTAAGCCATGACATGCCGTCAGTCGGGACTCACGCACACAGACACACTTGTGGAGGTAATCTGCCCCAGGACTTATTGGTGCTGAGCCGCTCATCACCCAAGACATCACCACAATTTTCAACTTTCCAAATTTAACACATTTTACAAGTTTGACTTCCTTAAAAAAAATATAAATAAAATCTACAACTTACCTGGGTGACCGGCTCACTTGTTCACGTGAACCAGGAGAAGAATGGCCACATGCTGGGGAACCATTAGGCAATTGGACTAATGAGGTGACCTCAATTTTCAAATTCCGCAAATAACAAATTTATTGGTTCTATAAAATTTGTTTTTCTTACAATGAGAAATTTCATAGTATCCAGACTGTGAAAGTATTCTATTAGAAATATATAAAATATGTAAAATATTTAAAATATATTACATGGTATTCAAAATAACCATGACATGCAACAAGCCTCGACAGTACATTTTTAACCTTCACCAAATAGAATTTTCCTATTTGGAAATAATTATATTACCATTAATAAATACAAAGAATAAATCCAGAGGCTTTCGAAATCTAATACATTTAATAACAATAAGTCTTTTTTTTCTTTTTTTTCCTTTTACAGTCCCCCTCTGGTTGCACTATAAACAATTTTAATAATAAAAACAATTTTATAAACCATTTAACGAACAATTTTACCCTACAACAATTATTACAGCCACAACAATTTAAACCATTATATTACACAACAACATGCGCCCTCTGAAATCTCAATCAAAACTAGGAAGGAAAATCATATAATTAGTAAGGTATAATGTAAACATAAGGTAGGTAATTATGTACTTTGCGTGGAATTCACAAGTGTGTGTGGTCAATTTTCTTAAACTTGTATAAACTTGTGTAGCACAATGGCTTGCTGATTTCAGAGTGCACACCATTATTTAAAAAAATATCAAATAATCAGGTATATATCTCTCAAAAATGTAAAAATGTTTTGTGCATACACCCATGTGTATACGAAGGACTAGATGCATAACACTATTTATACATACTCATCACTCAACGATTAAGTATAGTCATTCAACTTGTTTGAAACTGAACCAACTTATTAAGTTCTATTAGAATTATGAGTATATACATATACAAAAGAATTTTAACAGTGACTGTACATTGATAGAGAATTAATATAAATACTAAATCCCAAAGTGGAAATTTCATCTTGTAAAAAAGTTCAGTCATTTCTATTAACATGATGAATACTTCTGGATTACAGTTCTAGTACAGATTATGGCAATTGTATGTGATCTGCAGCTCTTTTCATAAATACATTTATACGTTCCAATAAAAGGCAGACACAATATAAGTTCAACACAGATTATAGACAAAATGTATACTGGACATTACATGCTTTTCACAATTCAAACACAAGACATTTATATGAACAACACTGAATAATATTGAGAGAAATTAAGGAACTCGGGCTAGATTTCAGGCTTCACTAGGCACATGGGCACGCCGGCCAAATCCTAACATATTTTCTTAAGTTTTTTTTTTCTTTTTTTGTGTGTGTAAAAAAAAAAGGTTTTGCACATGAGGTATTACTGTCACTACTAGCCGCATGAGAAGAAAGAATTTGCAATGACTAAGGTAACCTGAGTATTCCAGGAATTCAGTGAAGTAAAAAAACACATCCGAAATTAAAGCAACTTTTATTATTTTGTTAAGAACTAGCCAGGCCCCCACTTGACCCGAAACACAAGTAGTGCAAAAGCACCTCCTAGGAAAACATTTAATAATTTTTATTTTTGCATACCTGTCCAATTTTGCACTAGCACATGCTCAGTCTGAGTTCCTCAATCTACTTACACATTACATCTTGGTCTCGCCACATGATCACAGTTGCCAGGCCACAGACCCCTTGGCACACTTTTTACTTAGCCTTCCATAATCAATTTAAAAAAAACCCGGCATTAAAAAAAACAGCAATACTTTTCCAGACACTGACCTGTAAGACAGCTCGCGGCATGCACAGCTGACGACCCACCCGAGTCTCCGACACGCTTCCCGTCTACTCAACGACCACTATTGCTCTACGCCGCGAGACAGAAAAGTCAAGTTGTCTAAAGTCTCTCATAGATAGCGTGAGCGTCCAATATCACGCAACTACATAGATGAATGCATCTATTGCCCAGATTCGACTTAAACAAATTCGTATGTTGCCGTAACGACTGTCATAGTTACGGCACAGTGCTACCAAGACTCTACAGGTTAACCAGGGATACTTAAGTACACCTGACGATCCAGGTGGGACCATTCTCTTTATTTTATACTCTCTCAACTACCACTACACTGTGAATCCACAGAAGCTCCCAGAAGCAGACTCATCAGGCCGCGTTTAATTTGCTCAAGTTCTGCAAAAACTCTCACGTTAAGTTCTGTGCCTACATGTGTGGACCTTATATAATTAAGTCTTATGCAACCTATTATATCTTCTTATACTATGTAAGAAAATTGAAAATTGCACACACACACACAGGTATCCGCAGGCTCTGCTCTAAGTTTTACTTTTTTTAATGAGTTAAATCTATTTGAGAGTTAGTTATTTTCTGCTAGTTCATGTCATACGGTCATGGCAGAATTCCGGACTAAAGGGGGCTGTTTGATTTCTTTACATGTTTAAACTATTTCCATGATTATATACGCGGAATTGCTTCATAATTATGATGTGGTAGTTGATTAATATTTTTGAGTCTCTGGTTCTGTTGGGGGAGGCGGGCATTTCCATTTCCCGTGTTATTTATATTTGCATATTACTGCTGATTAACTGAGAATTACTAAGATCGCCTTGTTACATATATATGTATATTTATTTGTTCTTTATTGCAAGGGGTTATTATGACAGGTTCAGTACTGAAATGGTGGATGTGTGTTATATATGTTATGTATGTGTTTGTGTGTAATTTTCACTTTTGGAGGGGAATGTGTCAGAAATTATGATATCAAAAAATGTGCTTACAAAAATTACTCAAAAGGCTAGCCTCTTTAATTTCACTTTATATAGCACTCAAAGATTTCAATTTTACTTGTGAACAAAATTATTGCAAGAATTAACTTGGACATAGCGTGGCAGGGTCTATACAATTTATATTTAAGCTCAAATTCACTTACAATCTTATGCTGTGAAGAATACTGACATATATATATATATATATATATTCATGTAGTTCAATTTTACTCATGGTTTTACTCATTGTTGGGTTTACACCTTGTAATATCATGTAAATGCTTGCATGCTCAATAAAGTTCACGCTTGTTTTTTAACAGAGTTTTTCATTTGCAAGTCCTGTCATTCAACGGGGGACATGTCTGTAATTGTAGCCTGGGCCTGTGCACACTTTATGCTTCCTCTAGGTTCACCACCTAGTTCTAAATATTATGTCTCTCCCCTTACAAAAAAAAATTTAATAAAAATAAAATAAAAAAAATATTTACAAAAAAACTTATAAAAATAAAGGAGGGTTTCAAATGTTAGCAGAGCATGGTTATGATTCTATGGATGTAGTAGACATTATTTCTGCATTATTTTTTTTGAACTTTGGAAGTTTTAGAATCTGGAGACTTGCATTTATTTATCTTAAATAAAACTTGGTGTGGCTACAGGCATGTCAGCTGGTGTTGGGACTTGCAAATTATTTCAAGTTATTATTTTTTATCTCAGTCCAAGTGTTTGAAGAAAAGTCAATTGCAATGTAAAAGTTTAATACAATAAATAATCTGAATAGTGAGATATTTTATAAGAAATGGATAAGGGGTTGATTAAGTTTAATATGATTTAATATGTGCTAGGGTTTAAGTAATTATTCTGTGATGTTGAGTGTAAGGTAGGTGTTGGAAAGGGGTTATAATCGTTTGAATATGAAGGTGAGCTAATTAGTCTTACTCGGTCATACTCTGGAGCTTAGACAAATTTTGAACATAATGGGAACCGTCGGTACTTGTCGATTTTGATTGGGACTTGTTCCGTGAAAGGGACAACGTGTTTTATAGCACCCCCGTTATGTAGTATTTGCTTATTGAGGGCATTCCATTGCTGTTACGTTGATTATGAATGCGGTTATGGTCCGACCAGATGTCGTGCTGTTGTAATGTGTTGTTATTTATTTAGATGTTATGTGTACTTCGTGTGGAGTCGAGATTGTAAGTTACATTTGTTGTCTTGTGTTGTTGTGTTCTCTTCTGGGCATTCCGAGTATCTCGCTCTCTCTGCTTTCGGTATACACCCATCTCGTCGCATCGCTAGAGCACTCTGGGGCGGCTCAAAGGAAGAATAGTACTTGAGTTTATTTCGGATTCTCTGTCACTATGGTTTGTGTTAGGTGTTCGTGAGAATTTGTGTTTGGTTGTTGTGTGTTGTGAATTGTGCAATTCTGGCGGCGGTATGCTACCAGGGATTGCCCCACTCCATTTCAGGCGTTCTCCAGAAACTTACGGTGTTAGATGGAGTAGATGAGGACAGGTTGTTGGTCTTCTTGGACCTGGTCCTGCAGTTGGCAGATTTCCCGGGTGTGTCCGATGAGGAGGTCTTGTCCCTTATATACCCGTATTGCCGGGGTTCATTGGCTGGTCTGGTCACCAGCACTCTGCGTCGGGGCTGCAGTGTCGACACCTTCCATGGGGAAGTGTTGGATTTCTTCATACCCCATCGACGACGTTCCCAGCTTAAGTTAGATTTATTCTATCGCCTACAGGCCAACGGAGAGGCATTGTGGGACTTCGTGCATGATGTAAGGAAAGCTGCCCGTATATTAAGGTTGGGGTTGCCCAAGACGGAAGTAATACAGGTAATACGAGAAGGGCTGGTTTTCGCAGAGCCTCCACGTTCTTTTGCGGACCTGGACCGGTGGTGTGCGCATGCTAAAAGGGTCCAGGAGAATGATGAGTCCCGGGGAAGAGCTGCTAAAGATGTCCAATACTCCAGTGGTTCATTAGGAAGAGCTAAAAAGGACAAACATGGCGGTTGGAAGAGAACACAAGAACCCGTAAGGAAAACTGAGTATTCAGGAAGTAATGGAGGCTACAAGGAGGTGGCAAGTAAAAAGACGGGTACAACAGTTAGAGAAGAGAAAGCAAATAAGTAGGGGAAGAAGAAAGTATATTAGTAAACCAACATCGGCAAGTAGGGAGCCTGTAGCAAGGCGTTATTCCTGTTTGGAGAGAAAGGAAACTTTAAAGGTTCCAGAGGAATTACCAGTCCCTAAGAGAGTAGTGGATGAAGAAGGTGAAGCGGAAGAAGAAAAGCAGAATAACTTCTGTGGATCAATACAAGAGAACAAGAACACGTCAGTTGATAATGAATTAGAGGACTCAGAGAGGACGTCATGGTTGAATCCAGATGCCGCAGAATTTGTTCCGGTATTGTTCGTGAGGGATCCAGATCCTGTAACATCATCATCGTCTACGCAGGGATATGAGAAGTCACTTGATGGTGTAGCTTTACCATCGCCAGTAGAAATTAATTTAGTCATTGCACATGAACCTGGACAGCTGGATGGATTCCAGGGTGGAAAATGTTGAGGACGTTGTAGTTGCTGAGAGTGGTGAAGGAGAGGAATCGAAGCAAGAGTCAGAAGAGCGGTCTGCAGATGCTGCACAGGGGAGTATAGTTGTAAGTGTTAGGGAGACTGAAGAGTCTGAGTTTGCGGATGGACACGGGGATGTCCAGGCTGCAAGTGTGGTGTAAGGAGATGAGGTAGATGTTGAGGAGAAATTTGGTGGCAGCGTTGTGGAGTGTGCGAGTGAGAATGATGTAGTGTGTGAAGATGTGCAGACGCCTTCTGTATGTAGTCCTGAGAGTTCCGAAGAGCGGAAAGAAGTTTCAGGCGGACCAGGTCAGCAACTAGAGGATGATGAAGATGTGCAGTGTTCGGATGGTGGTAGTGGACGTGATGGCGATGATGCTGATATGAATGTGTTGAGGAAAATGAGATTTGAGAGGAGGTTGGTGAAGAAGTTTGTGAAGGAGGTGGTGATGAGCGTGGTGAAGAAATTGGTGAGGAGCTGAAGGAAGATGCGGTTGAAGATGGATCAGACGAGCAACTGGAAGGTGGTGAGGAGGTGCAGTGTCAGGAGGTTGATTTGGATTATGGGGACGAAGAAGGGGAAATTGTAGAAGAGAAGAAAGAAGTAGAAAAGGAAGAAAGAAAAGCAGAGGAGTTAGATGATGAGGATAATCCAAAGCGGAGTGAAAGTAGCGAGGTAAGTTGCCTTGATTCTGATTCAGAGGAAACAAAGCAGTGCAGCTCAGCACGAGATAATTTCTCAGAGAGTGGTGTCCGAAAGGAACGAGTACCTAAAGTTCGTCATAGAAAGGTGGGAAGAAGCGGTTAACGGGTAGCGGGTAGATGTTCACCACAGTCCCAGTGGTGTTCGTCTGCTTCAGGGTTGCGCCCCTGCCCACGCGAGCCTTGGTTTCCTCCATTCATCCTTATTTCCGGAGGGAGCCATGTCCTTACCCTTACTCCTAGCTATTGAACCTTTAATGAACCTTGCCCCGTTTCATCTTTCGATTTTCCTACCCCTCCCCTTAGAAAAAAAAATCTATCAATAAGGAGTTAGAGAACCTTGCCGAAAGTGCCCTTAGATTGTGGTCCTGGAGATTGTCAGTTTCCCCTGTTCTAAAAGTAAGATGGAGAAGTTATGTGCTGTTGTTTCGTTGTTAATAGTGGTTGAATTTGTTTGTTGATCATTGTAGGGTCGGTCCATGCCGCATTCCCTCGTTGATTTCCCTGGTGTTCTGTTTGTTGAGAGTTGTGTATCGACGTCGGTGGAGAAGTACCCCCCCCTTGCTAGTTACGCTGTATTTGAAAAGGTAAGAGAAGGGATTGATGTTCGCGTGCCCTCTGCGCGGTCTTCTCTGCTTTGTGAATCGGGTCCGCCCACCCTAGTGTGGGGAGGTGGGCCAGTCATGTGTCAAGGATAGATGATGCCTTGTTAGCTGCACATGGCTGGTCGGTCCACGAGGTGGACGGTTCTCGAAGGGTACTCGCATATCAAGGTTAGTAGCACCTTGTTGGCCTTCGGGCATGGATATGTGAGTACCAGCAAAGGTAGGTGGTGGTCACCGGAGAGGGTGACGTGTTGGGGCGGTCCCGAGAGTTTGGCATGGCGGAGAGGACTCGCCTGGAGGATGGTCGCAGTGTGGTAGAGATTTTCAGTGCTGGGAGGGGGGGATAGCAGTCTATGGTCCTGGGTCTCAGTTGTTGGGTTTAGGAGGCCTTGGTGGTCAGTTCTCAGAGCTGGTATCAGCGATTCTTGCCTTTCTCCTTTTCTTCTCTGCTCCTTATCTCTGCATGCGGACCAGGGCCCGGCGAGCATGCAGGACGCACACTTACACCTTCTCTTTCAGACACACACTGGCATACTTACACTCCTTCCTTCTGCTTCTTTCGTTTTCCTGAGGCACTGAACCCACCAAGTGCGAATAAGAGTCTGAGATTTTCCAGGATGCCTACAGCAGTCGAGGTCGAGTACTGGTTTGGTTTGGGTCAACCATGTTGCCCTTTTGGGGTGAGGGTGTGCCGTACTTTGTTCAGCCCGCGAAAGGCGGTTGCCGAGACGGGTGATGTTCCTTTAAAACGGGCTGGTTCTTGACGTCACGCAGTGCCACTGCATCGCGTTGCCGCTGCGTATGTAGACGGTTTGTTGTGTAGCGACGATATTCAGGCTGCAGGCCCAGCTGTGATCTGCGTGTGACTGCATTTGCCAAACTTTCGTGGTTAGACATTACTTACAAATTGTTCTCATTTCTGTTTGAACCCTCAGCTAGGTAGCCTGCTCTCGACTGACGGCACTCATCTGTTCAGACTCCGTTGCTCTTCTCTATGAGAGGCTAAATTAAAGTTCTGCTCCAGGTACGTATTATTATAACGTGCTTCTAAAATATTTTAACCCCAAAATATTTTTTTTGTGAGTGTTTCAGATTTAATGGTAAACGATAACTTGTGTGTGCATGTGTGTTAGTCTTCAATTCGGGCATTAAAGTAAATTAGAAATTAACTCAGTATGGAAGTGAATGTAGCGTGTTAAATTGATTACAGTAATGCAAAATGATAATAGATATCTTACACTCAGCTGTTTTTTTGTTTCGTTAATAATTATAGTATACATAGAAGAATCATGTCCTAAATGAAATACTTAAACAAAATTAGTTGTTAAATGAAATAAGGCACAGCTGGTGGTCCGATCGAGGTTAATGCGAATAAGTGGTGATGTGTTTATAGTTGCTGCTGAAGCATTAGAGTGTGTGTTCGCAATTTAATAATGATGGCGTGTGTGTGCGAGCTGTGGTGAGATCGTGTTCCTTATGACACCCTATACAACTCATTGCCTGTCACAGGTGCTCGAACAAGGGCGAGATGGGTGTCGGGTGTAGACGTTCAGCTGTCTACCCTTCTGGCAGAGATTACACTTAAGCCATGACATGCCGTCAGTCGGGACTCACGCACACAGACACACTTGTGGAGGTAGTCTGCCCCAGGACTTATTGGTGCTACCAAGACTCTACAGGTTAACCAGGGATACTTAAGTACACCGGACGATCCAGGTGGGACCATTCTCTTTATTTTATACTCTCTCAACTACCACTACACTGTGAATCCACAGAAGCTCCCAGAAGCAGACTCATCAGGCCGCGTTTAATTTGCTCAAGTTCTGCAAAAACTCTCACGTTAAGTTCTGTGCCTACATGTGTGGACCTTATATAATTAAGTCTTATGCAACCTATTATATCTTCTTATACTATGTAAGAAAATTGAAAATTGCACACACACACACAGGTATCCGCAGGCTCTGCTCTAAGTTTTACTTTTTTTAATGAGTTAAATCTATTTGAGAGTTAGTTATTTTCTGCTAGTTCATGTCATACGGTCATGGCAGAATTCCGGACTAAAGGCGGCTGTCTGATTTCTTTACGTGTTTAAACTATTTCCATGATTATATACGCGGAATTGCTTCATAATTATGATGTGGTAGTTTATTAATATTTTTGAGTCTCTGGTTCTGTTGGGGGAGGGGGGCATTTCCATTTCCCGTGTTATTTATATTTGCATATTACTGGTGATTAACTGAGAATTACTAAGATCGCCTTGTTACATATATATGTATATTTATTTGTTCTTTATTGCAAGGGGTTATTATGACAGGTTCAGTACTGAAATGGTGGATGTGTGTTATATATGTTATGTATGTGTTTGTGTGTAATTTTCACTTTTGGAGGGGAATGTGTCAGAAATTATGATATCAAAAAATGTGCTTACAAAAATTACTCAAAAGGCTAGCCTCTTTAATTTCACTTTATATAGTACTCAAAGATTTCAATTTTACTTGTGAACAAAATTATTGCAAGAATTAACTTGGACATAGCGTGGCAGGGTCTATACAATTTATATTTAAGCTCAAATTCACTCACAATCTTATGCTGTGAAGAATACTGACATATATATATATATTCATGTAGTTCAATGTTACTCATGGTTTTACTCATTGTTGGGTTTACACCTTGTAATATCATGTAAATGCTTGCATGCTCAATAAAGTTCACGCTTGTTTGTTAACAGATTTTTTCATTTTCAAGTCCTGTCATTCAACGGGGGACATGTCTGTAATTGTAGCCTGGGCCTGTGCACACTTTATGCTTCCTCTAGGTTCACCACCTAGTTCTAAATATTATGTCTCTCCCCTTACAAAAAAAAAATAAATTAAAAATAAAATAAAAATAAAATCAAAAAAAATATTTACAAAAAAAAACTTATAAAAATAAAGGGGGGTTTCAGTGTTATAGGGAATATAAAGTAACAGAGGGTTGTAAAAAGTCTCAAAATACTAATGAAACCGTGAAATCAAAAGGAGCAGGTAGCAGCACCAAAGAGCAAAGCGAATAGCGTAATCAGAAGCCAGTAACGACTGTATACCAGATACTTGTAGGCAATAACATTCATTTGCCAATGTACTGTGACGATAAAGAAGATAACTGCTATTTACCGGAACTCTTGCACCGATCGTCTGTAGATTCAATGAAAAAAGTGCCAAAACTAAATCGTACTCAAAAGTTTCAATACGCTAGACAAGAAGTAATATATTCTTGTCTAGCTAAATTTCTTGTCTAAAAATTTAACTAGAATATACAAATACAACTGTAAGGTATGGAAAGAGAATGTAACATGAAATGCCTGTAGGGGACTCCTCAAATTTCATATCTTATATGTTTTACTGAGAAAAATAAAATTAATGTCTTTTTAATATAAATCCCAAATAATTAAACAATCTTCAGTTAAAGCAAGTGGATAGGCTTTATATATAATTTATCGACTTTCCTAACACGCTACCTATCGGTGTTAATTAACTTATTATTTAAATAGACTGGAGATATAGCAAATAAGTTATAATTCCTACAAATTACTATAGTGCGTGGAAAACCAAAGAAAAGTATAAAATAAAATATTTCAGGCATTCACTAGAAACAATACTAAAAAGGCGTTTACTGTACAATATTTCAACAGTTGCCAAAACGATTATTTATCCAATTTAAACCATCCTGTAGCAAGTTCTTTATTGCATACCCATTGTGGTTGAATATCAAACCTTTAACTAACTCCAGCTTCTATTTGCAATTTTGTAAACGCAAATTAATTGTTCTCCAGTCGCCACTGACAATTGGCTACGATACATTGGTCTGAGTTCGTTGAACAAAGTAAAACATTAATACAGAAATTAACAATCTATTTGTGCTACTGAATGCAGTTTATGTATTTGTTTTGACTTGGGTGTCTTTACATTAAATCTACGCAGTTTTTGACATGATCTTTTTTAAAAAAAATTGTTATTTGTTTTAAAATTTAATTCTTAGTTTTCAGCTTAACAAAAATACAGATCACAGAATCGATATCAGTAGAGCTGTATTTTCTACAGTTTTCAATCATTCTGTATAAGGCTTGTAAAAAGAGAAAAGTTATTTTCAAAAAATGTATTCTATAAAAAGACTAACGATCAGTATTGCATAGTATTATTAAGTTGAGGTTGGTTGATTCTCAAATAACGTTACCAGGAACATTAGTAAAGTAATTCTGTTATCTTAGAAAACTGTAGGCTATATATCTTTTTATAAAGTGTAACGGAAACACCATATATATATATATATATATATATATATATATATATATATATTTTACTATAATATTTATGACTAAATTTACCTCAAGATATACTTTATTCCTTTAGGAACATGTTTCGGGAGATCTTGTTCTCCCATCTTCAGCCTTCGCCATCTTGTTTCTGGTGAAGTATTTGTGTGTTGGCTTCTGGATGTTATTGAGGTAGTTTGTTGGTCTTTGGTCCTTTAAAGTTGCATTATTGTGTGTGGCTGTGGTATCTGTTTTTGTATTTTGTGTATTTTCGATGTTGAGTGCTTTGAATATTGTGTCATGTTTTGTATTGATTTGTATTTGTACTGGTATTAATTTGTTTTGTGTTTTATGTTTGTAAATCTGTAAATTTTCCCAAATGTTCATTATGGTGCCTTTGTGTGGTATATGTTTTATTAGTGTTACATTGGTTATGTCTGGGAATTCATGTCCTGTGTTTATTGCATGTGTGGCTAAATTAAATTTATATATATTTGGTTTTTTGTATGCATTTAGTTGTTCAAAATAACGTTTTTTCAGCTGTTTTTTTGTTTGTCCTATATAACATTTATTGCAATCTTGGCATTCAATTTTGTATATACCGTTGGTTGTTGTATTATCTTTGTTGTGTGAGCTATTTAGATTTTGTAATTTATTTTTATTAGTTTTGTATGCTATTTTTATATCTGTGTTTTTAAATAGTTTTGTTAGTTTTGTTATTTTATTATTTATGTTATATATGTTATTTATTATTTATTATTATATATGTGAATGTGGCCCATTTTTTGTTGTTGTTATTATTTATGTGTTGTTCAGTTTGATTAATTCTTAATTGTTCAGTTTTTATTTTGTATTTGACAAAACTATAATATATATTGTAACATTACATTTGGAACAACATAATATCGTACCTGATTTAATGAAGACTTTGGTTAAGAAGCTAACAAGAAGAACAATATCTTCAAAGATGATAGTGAACAAGAACGACTAACAATTTTAGACTGACTAGTAAGACAACTGACCGTACCCAAATTAATGATTTAGGCTAAGTGATGCAGATATCTTCAAACCCCAACTATGACATGAATTTTTAGTATTGACCAAACAAAGAATTGTAAAGACAAACAGCTTATGAACCAGGACTATAAAGAAACAAACGGTTTCAGTTAATGTATCATTATATCCAGATAATCAAAATACAAAGTGAGGGATAATAGGCCCAAACATGTAATATCATGTAAAAGAAATATTAGTAAATAATTAAGTTAATTGATGTAAAAAAATATAAATACACCTGGTTATAGATACATGAACCATACAAATAATTGTCACATATAGAGTTCATAGGGTTGTCCAGTAAACAACAAATTATAACATGGTCACAATAACATTTATAACAAGAGTGAAACCCAGATAAACAGTAAATGTAACAAGATTATTAGAACTGTGTGGTGAGGTGGAGCAACAGTGTTCAATTTATTGTAATTTTTGTAAGTCAGACATCAATAAGTATACGGATGTTGAAACCCATATAAATAGTAAATATGACATAGACAGTGTCAGAATAATGAGTAAATTAGCTGACAAGGGACTAACCAATTAGTATAGAATTTGTTTTGTAAAATTTGCATGCTTTATGTTTTAGGCACAGTGTTATATCATAGTATTTGTGTTGTGTTTTTTGTATGTAACAGATGATACAGTTAGTTTAAAGGAATGTCAATTTAATGATATTAATTCCATTTTTTTATATTGTGTTAACAAATATAACAATAGAGCTGATGTTAAACCATGATAAATTAATTGACCAAGCAGAATGGACTATACAAAGATGTTTTGTTAAGTGTCAAACGCCTATACAGTTTGAGTAGAAAACAGTTATTTGTGCAAGGATTTGGTATAATCATAGCCATGTGGGCATGAATTTAACTATTAGAATAATATACCTTTTGTGTTGTTAAAATAACGTTATATGTTAAACCATTTTGATGAGTGTTAGAAGTTAATTTAATTGTTAAAGATGTTAAAACATGGTGATGAAAATGATACTATTACATAGGCCAGGTGAAACCAACTTTAGTAAATTTTGAACAATTATATTAGAAATTTTGTAAAGCAAATGTGAGAGGGTAGATGTATTTATAGATAAAAATGTATACAAAGAATATAGGAACAAAATAACACATATCAAGTTATTTAAGAAAATTCCAAATAATACAATTGTAACATCCATAGTTTTTAAGTAAAAATAGGCATGTTTGGTGTCTAAATATAACAAATGTGAAGATCAAAATAATGCTGATAATGGTTTTAAATTCCCATTCAGTATAGAAAAGTTATGTTAATTTAAAGATTTTGAACAAATTTTAGACTTTGAAATAACGAAAGTATGTGACAATGTAGATCCGAATTAACCAACCAGATTCCAAGTTTACCCTTAGCAACCAGAAATTTCGGATAAATAAAATGAGACTTCTTTGACAACGATCTTAGCAGATAGACGCGTTCTTAAATCGTCTTACATTATATGTTATAAAGTGTGAAAAAACTATACAACTAAATAAATACAGTTAGAGGTACACTACACGGACTTTTTGCAATAACAGAAGACTACCCATTAGATGGATTAGAAGAAATAACAACCAGGAGGAAGATTTGAAGTGGACGAGGGACGAGAAGGAAGATCTGACGTGTACGTGGGCCCTACCTTCAACCAAGAAGAGTACAAGAAGAGGATTTGATGATTCTGACATCTCATAATATCGTACTACAACACACACATTTGTATACACTACTGTTAAGCAATAATCAACTAAACTACAGACACCATATAACACGAACACTAGAAACAACCACTAATAACACCATATAAGGTTAACACCTTTTTAAACACAACAAGAACTTTTAATTCACATAATAACTATCAAAGCCTGAACTGGACATAACCTTTTTAAAACTGGTAACCACTATACAATTTCTGTGTGCACGTAACACTCTAACGTTGTAATATCCTATAATTGTAAACTTGTATTTTGATTAATAGTGTAATATTTTGTATAATTATTATCCCCGAACCATATACGCCCTGAGATAATTGATATATTTTATTTAAAACGTTAACAAAAGCATTGTTTTGGTCTGGAAGAAAGACTAAACGTTTGGCTACTGCTGCCAACTGGTAAAGGAAGAATTATATTTTGCGCTACAATTGCGATTATTCTGTTTAAATTTATTAAAACAGTCAATCAGTGTTTTTCCGAATAAAAGGATTCCACAAGGATATATGTTTGATAATATTTGTGTGTCGTTATTATTGCTGTTACATTAGTAAATAGAATTCACTGATTGCAGCGGACCGACAGTTGGCATCGTTTGAGTGACGTCACGGAAACGTGGAGCATAGTGGGAGTAAGCGGCAATTTACAAAACCATTAGCCGTTCAACCTAACACATTTATAATTACACATCGACGACTCCAGTGCGAGTTTGTCGCTACATTATTTACCTATATTACAAGTTGACACTTCCAACGGGTGGTGTAATTCAAGTGCACACTATATAAATACAAGTAACCCGTCCACAATAACATTGTACGTAACGAAAAATCCGATTACAAATAGACGAACCTGAAGTGAGGCTACATACATTACGTTTCGATCAATCAATCTTCTCTATAAATATACTATTATCGTTACAAATTGGCGCCCAACGTGGGGCTCGAACCCACGACCCTGAGATTAAGAGTCTCATGCTCTACCGAAAAAAAAAAAAAAAAGATATTACCCTGCCCCCAAATTTGATCATTTTAATAAAATATTGTTTTTGTTGAAATTATCAATTATCTTAACTTTCACATTGTCATTTGTTATTCTTATTATGATCTGGTATACTTGTCTTTAATTATAAGTGTTCTATCCCTGGAACATGTTACTTCCCTAACAAATTAATCACCATATATTCTGGAATCAGTCGGGGGGCTCTCTTGACCTAATACCCCGCTGTCCTTACAATACATAATACATAAATAATATCAATTGCTGGAGCTATCTCGTCAGTCAATCACATTTAATAATCACTAGTCTATTCACGACTAAAATAAATAAAATAATTTAATATATTCTTGGGATTGTTCACTCAGTCTAACTTCTCAGATCTAAATATTTCTTTCCCTTGATTCTTTCAGATGTTTATTTTCTTGTGGCGATATTAATAACATTTTTTATTTTTAATTGGCACTATCTTCCTTCCTTCTTTATCAGTACTGCTTAATCTTCATTTTTCATTCACTATCTTCATTTAAATTAAAACATAACAAGTATTTGCATCTTCAGTTGTTGTTGATTCTCTCACAATCATGATAGGTTATTTGTAATAAATTCGTTTCTAGTCTTGTCTCATTTTCATCGTTGATTGTCTACATTTGTCCTTTCTTATTCATTTTATATCACTATAGTTTCTTCTAATTTATGGATGTTGTATCTTTCTTTTATATTCCAATAATAAGTTCATAACTGTGTTTAATAAAAGGTGCTTATTTTGTTTAGAATTTGGAAATTTATTCCCGGTTGTTTATCTGTTCGATTCATCATAACATTATCAAACTGAACTGTAATTTGTCCTTACTATTTATCTAAATTCTGAGATATTCAACCTTGTTTATTGGGCTTCATTTAAAATTATATTCTGAATTATCAAAGTTGGTAAGATGAGCTTACTATATTTTTTCAATTTCGTGGTATTGTAATAATAAATTCTTCAGTTCCAAATTAATTCTCATAAATAATTAGTTGTAAGTTGTTCTTACTCTATTTTTAGAATTTTGTCGGTTTTATAATAATAAATACTTGAATTCCAAATTAGTTCTCATAAATAATTAGTTGTAAGTTGTTCTTACTATTTCTTTAGAATTTTGGTGGTTTTATAATAATAAATTCTTCACTTCCAAATTAATTCTCATAAATAATTAGTTGTAAGTTGCTCTTACTCTATTTTTAGAATTTTGTCGGTTTTATACAACTTTGTTTATTAGGTTCATAATACATTTTTAAGGAAACTTGGTTGTATGTCCCCTTAATCTTTTTTGTTTCCACATCACTAATGATATAAGTATTATTGTTATTGTTTTTTATAACAACATATGGTCTATTATACAGTAATAATAGCTTTTTTGCTATTCCTTCCTTAGAACTTGGCAATTCGCGGTTTTTTAACAATACCTTATCTCCAATCTTGTACTGGATCACTTTCTGCTGAATTGTTTTGTATTTTTTCCTTCTTTTCTCCACTTGTTCGTTCAATTTGCTGTGGAATCTCACGTTGTCGAACTGGTAAGCTGGGTTGTTTGGGAAATTGATTATTTCACTAATTTCTCGGGGTGGTAGTCTTTCATGCATTATGGTATATGGAGTATCTTGTATTGCTTCATGGTAAGCTAAGTTGATAAAGCTCTCAGTTTGTGTAATGTAGTCACTCCACTTCTGGTGTTTATCAAAACAATATGTCCTGAGTATACGGCCGACCTCCCTCAGTACTCTTTCCGCCGGGTTGCTATTTGGGTGATAGACAGATGTTTTATATGTCTTGACACCTAAGTCTAACAAAGTCTCCTTCCAAACCCTTCCTCGAAACTGAGTTCCGTGATCGGTAATAATTGATCGTGGAGCTCCTAACTCTGGTATGTATTGTTGGATCACTATTTGCAAAATCTCTTTTGTAGTTGCCCGATTAATGGGGTATAGGTTTGTAAACTTGGAGTAATGGTCGAACATGATTATAATGAATTTATACTGTTTTCTCCCTCCACTACGAGGTAACGGACCACACACATCTAAAAATACTCTCTCTAATTTACCAGTTGATATAATAGGTTGCATAATTCCTTCTGTTTTTTCGTTATTGCATTTTGCCAATTGACAGATGTGACACTGCCGAATACATTCTCTAACTCTTCTGTTGATATTCTTAATGTAAGTGTGTTCCTCAAGTGCCTTCATTACTTGTAATGCACCCATATGCCCATATCGGCTATGGTAGTCCAATATTAATTCTGTTTCTAAAGCTTTAGGTATCACCACCTTCCATGAGCCTTGGTTGTTATTTGGTTTGTAAAATAATATGTCTTCATGTAGACAGTAATATGCAATGATTTTTTCATCCTGTTGGATCAGTCTTTGTCTAAAATTGTTGATTTTGGTATCCTCAGTTTGTTGTTGTGCAATTGATTTCATGATGCTTTCCAAATCTGACTTGTTTTTTATTATAGTGTATACCTTGATGATTGTTTCTTTTTCCCCTTCAAAAGTTTGTTGTTCTATGTTAATCCGGGACAATATATCTGCAGCAATATTCTGTTTTCCTGGAACATACTCCCAATTTATATGGTACTCCTGTAGTGCGAGTATCGACCTAGTCAATCTCCCATGGTTGATCTTGCAATTTTTTAGGAAAGATATTGACTTATGATCGCTCCTCACAGTTATTGGGTATCCAAGAATGTAGGTTCTGAATTTTCCACAAGCGAATACAACGCTTAATAACTCTTTTTCTGTTACACTATAATTGCGTTCACATCCATTAAGTATTCTGCTTGCAAAACTCACCACCTGATGTTCTCCCTCACTATCTTCTTGATATAATACAGATCCTAAACTTATATCACTGGCATCACAGTTCATGAAGAAAGGTTGATTGAAATTAGGATGTTTTAATACAACTGAACTTAGGAAATTGTGCTTGATCGTTTGGAGTAAATTGTCTTGTTCCTGTCCCCAGGACCATTTGTTCTTAGAGGATAATTGTGGGGAAAACTTTGCTGTCATTTCAGAATAATTTCTCTGAAACTTCCTATAATAATTGCAAAGTCCCAGAAATGATTGAAGTTGCTTTTTATTTTTAGGACTTGGGAACTTCTGGATAGCTTCAATTTTTTCATTGGATGGTGTTATTCCTTGTCTTGTTAGGTTAAAACCCAGGAATTGGACTTCACTGGCGATAAGCTTAGATTTTTGAAGTTTTAGTGTAACGTTATTGTCTGATAGTTTTTGTAATACTTGTCCTACTCTGTCACAATGGTCTTCCCAATTCACTGAAGTAATCAACAAGTCATCAACATAGACTGTGGTATATGGAATAGTATCTGGACCCAACACCTGGTCCATACATCTTACGAATACAGCTACTGAATTTACCAGTCCAAACGGTAGTCTCTTGAACTGATAGTTCCTTCCTTCGAAAATAAAGGCGACGTACTTTCGACTATCTGGGTGTAGCTCCACCTGCCAATACCCACAAACCGTATCCCAGGTGCTAATAAATTGTATGCCATTGAATTTTTTCAGTATCTCCTCAATCTCTCCAGGAGATGTTCTGTCATTAACTATGATCTTATTAATCTCTCTAGCATCTAAACAGAGTCGTACTTTGCCATCTTTCTTTGGAACTGCTATTAACGGGCTGGTATATGGGGAACAGCTATATTCAATAATGTCTTCTGCTATCATTTTGTCTAGTTCAGTCCTCACTGCTTCTTTTAATGCATAAGCAACGGGATATGATTTTTTATTAAAATTGACAGGATCCTTGAATTGTAATGAAAATTGATAATCCTTTACCTTGCCAGGTACATCAGAAAAAACATAGCGGTATTTATTATATATTGAAATTAACTTCTCTATTTGTTGTGTGGTTAAATTGCATTCATTTTGTTCTGACCGAAATTGTCGGATCTCTTCTAATTTTTCCAACCATAAACTATCTTCACACCCAAAGTATTCCCTTCTTACATTCCATGACTCATCTTGATTATTATTGAATTTTCTTATACTATTGCATGAAGGTACATTTTTGTTTTCTACCAATTTTGCTGTCCATTCTATATTATCCACCTTTAATGACACTATGGCTTGTCTCATGTCAATTATTGCTGAGTATTTTCTCAAAATATCACAGCCTATTAGTAGATTGAATGGTAGATTACTAGCTATTAGAAAAATCATAGGTATAGCTACATTTCTGCTGGTCACTGTTAATGATACCTGTTTTCTTATTGACTTGTTTTGCCTTCCAGTGGCTTCGATTAAAATTATATTTTGAATTGGTAAAGTAGGTAAGATGGCCTTACTATATTTTTGAATTTTGATGTATTCATTGTTGTCGATTAACGACACGTTTGCGCCCGTATCTATCATACATCTTGTCTCTAGTCCATTCACTTGGGCGATGATATAAACAATCTCATTATTTGAATTATTTTGCGTTATTGTGTCTTCGTTCAGTAGTTCTTCTCTAACATTCTTTAAGAAATGATTGTGCACTATTGTCAACGTATCGTCAGTCGTTTTGTCTCGTCCTAGTAAGTACCCAAATTGCCGGTTCAGTGATGGGACCTGGTGGATTTTCACTGCCGCAGTTCGTTTAAATCAGGGCTGGTTTCCTCAGTCCTGTTGTCTGATTGATTGGGTCTGTCTCTGCTCTGTGACTCTTGTACCTCAATGGCGTTATTATTGAACGTCACTGAGTTTCGGTTGTTTCTGTTGTCGTCGCAGCTTCTACTTCGCCGATGTTCATCGCGGTAGTGCTGGTTACTCTCCTCCCGAAAACTTCTTCCACGGTTTCCATTATAGTTTGCTCGTCCCTGGTACCAACGTCTTCCCACATCCCTATCGTCAACGCTTACATAATTCACTTGTCTTCTATATGTTTGATTTTGACTGTTATTATTGCCGTTATTATTATGTCTGTATTGGTTATCATAGTTGTTGTTATAACCCCGGTTGTTCTGGTACTGGTGGTCTCGTTCATTGGCACGCTGGTATCCATTATTGTTATTATTTGTAGGAGGGCTACGGTAATAGTGGTTGTTGTTATTGTTGTTGTTATTTGCGTTATTTCGTGAATAGTTATTGGTGTTATTCTGGTTTTAGTAACCGCGCTGATATTGGTTACCGTTGTTGTTATAACTATTGTTTGGTCGTTGTCCATTATTTTCATATGGGGCGTCGCGGCGACCATTATTTCTATTTATCTCATCGTTCCTTCGTCTATACTGGAGGAAGTTCTTCTCCTGTTCCATCTCTGCCAATAATGTTGACATCTCCTCGATGGTTTGTATGCGTCCATTTATTCGGCCTCTTGTAATTTCGCCACCATAGTGGTATGCTAATAGCCGCACTAAACGCTCTGTAGGAATTGCAGGCTCTAAATGTCTGGCTATATTTATTTTGCCGAGAAAATATGCGGTTGGAGTTTGCTTACCGTGCAGGTCATATCTGCCCAATCCTATGTCACTTCTTATCATGTGTTGTGTGGCATCGGACCAATATTTAGATTTGAACTGTTTTTTAAATTCCTGGAAGTTCTGTGTACTCGGCCGCATCGCCGTCCACCAGTTGTCATATACCCTTCGGAACATCTCGTCCAACATGCTCCTTATCACAAACCATCTGTCTTCTCCGGTTTTGGCTATCTTCTCTTCGACTCGTTCTAAGAATAGCATGGGGTTTCTTCTATAGTTTTGAAAATCGATCACCTCTCGATTTTCCTCGCATGTGGTATGGGCACCGGTACACTGTCTGTTTTTTAAGGAATTGATTTCATCTCTATGAACAGTTGTTTGTTCTTGCACTCGATTGAGACTAGTATTTATACCTTCTAACCTCTCTCCCATCAATGCTTGGTTGGTTCTGATATTTTCAACTCGTCCATTCGTTTCTTCCCGGACGCTCAGTATCTCTTGGTTCATCCGCTCACACTTTTCCGTGGTCTCGGATTCCACCCTTTTAATTTCAGTCACCGGTTCTTCCAGCTTCTTGTCCCATTCTTCCTGCAATTGCCGGTTATAAGTTTCCATCTTGTTATTCCACTCTTCTTTTAATGACTCTCTGTGTTCATCTAGTTTTTTCATGGTCTCTTGGTAATTTTCCTTCAATTCTTCCCTCAATGCTTTATTATTTGCGTCAATTTTCTCCTCAATTTTCTTGATATTCTCTTTCAATTCTCCCATTTTTTCTTCAATTTTCTTATTAGTCTCTTCCAATTTTCGGCTTAATTCCTCCGTAGACTGTTTATTTTCCGTTTTTAATTCCTCTATGGACTGTTTATTTTCGGTTTTTGATTCCTCTATTTTCTTACCCAAGTCTTCCTTCAATATTTCTAAGTTCTTATTACTGTTCTCACTTAATTCTTCCATTTTCTTGCTATTCTGTTTTAAATATTCCATAATGCTCTTCAGGTCAATGCTCTCTGTAACTTTGTCCGGTTCTTGTTTATCACCTTGGTCCTCTCTTATTATTACTTCTGCTTCCTCGACCGGTGTCGCTTCTTTGTCTTCCATATCTAATTCGTCCACTTTCTCGGCTTCGGCCGCTCGTTTTCGCGATGTCTCTCGCTTCCTCATTTTGTCTATTTTTGCTTATAATTATAATTTAATTTATATTAAATTACACGCCTCACACGTTGGTGCGCCAATTTGTCCACATCACTAATAATATAAGTATTATTGTTATTGTTTTTTATAACAACATATGGTCTATTATACAGTAATAATAGCTTTTTTGCTATTCCTTCCTTAGAACTTGGCAATTCGCGGTTTTTTAACAATACCTTACCTCCAATTTGTAACGATAATAGTATATTTATAGAGAAGATTGATTGATCGAAACGTAATGTATGTAGCCTCACTTCAGGTTCGTCTATTTGTAATCGGATTTTTCGTTACGTACAATGTTATTGTGGACGGGTTACTTGTATTTATATAGTGTGCACTTGAATTACACCACCCGTTGGAAGTGTCAACTTGTAATATAGGTAAATAATGTAGCGACAAACTCGCACTGGAGTCGTCGATGTGTAATTATAAATGTGTTAGGTTGAACGGCTAATGGTTTTGTAAATTGCCGCTTACTCCCACTATGCTCCACGTTTCCGTGACGTCACTCAAACGATGCCAACTGTCGGTCCGCTGCAATCGGTGAATTCTATTTACTAATGTAACAGCAATAATAACGACACACAAATATTATCAAACATATATCCTTGTGGAATCCTTTATTCGGAAAAACACTGATTGACTGTTTTAATAAATTTAAACAGAATAATCGCAATTGTAGCGCAAAATATAATTCTTCCTTTACCAGTTGGCAGCAGTAGCCAAACGTTTAGTCTTTCTTCCAGACCAAAACAATGCTTTTGTTAACGTTTTAAATAAAATATATCAATTATCTCAGGGCGTATATGGTTCGGGGATAATAATTATACAAAATATTACACTATTAATCAAAATACAAGTTTACAATTATAGGATATTACAACGTTAGAGTGTTACGTGCACACAGAAATTGTATAGTGGTTACCAGTTTTAAAAAGGTTATGACCAGTTCAGGCTTTGATAGTTATTATGTGAATTAAAAGTTCTTGTTGTGTTTAAAAAGGTGTTAACCTTATATGGTGTTATTAGTGGTTGTTTCTAGTGTTCGTGTTATATGGTGTCTGTAGTTTAGTTGATTATTGCTTAACAGTAGTGTATACAAATGTGTGTGTTGTAGTACGATATTATGAGATGTCAGAATCACCAAATCCTCTTCTTGTACTCTTCTTGGTTGAAGGTAGGGCCCACGTACACGTCAGATCTTCCTTCTCGTCCCTCGTCCACTTCAAATCTTCCTCCTGGTTGTTATTTCTTCTAATCCATCTAATGGGTAGTCTTCTGTTATTGCAAAAAGTCCGTGTAGTGTACCTCTAACTGTATTTATTTAGTTGTATAGTTTTTTCACACTTTATAACATATAATGTAAGACGATTTAAGAACGCGTCTATCTGCTAAGATCGTTGTCAAAGAAGTCTCATTTTATTTATCCGAAATTTCTGGTTGCTAAGGGTAAACTTGGAATCTGGTTGGTTAATTCGGATCTACATTGTCACATACTTTCGTTATTTCAAAGTCTAAAATTTGTTCAAAATCTTTAAATTAACATAACTTTTCTATACTGAATGGGAATTTAAAACCATTATCAGCATTATTTTGATCTTCACATTTGTTATATTTAGACACCAAACATGCCTATTTTTACTTAAAAACTATGGATGTTACAATTTTATTATTTGGAATTTTCTTAAATAACTTGATATGTGTTATTTTGTTCCTATATTCTTTGTATACATTTTTATCTATAAATACATCTACCCTCTCACATTTGCTTTACAAAATTTCTAATATAATTGTCCAAATTTACTAAAGTTGGTTTCACCTGGCCTATGTAATAGTATCATTTTCATCACCATGTTTTAACATCTTTAACAATTAAATTAACTTCTAACACTCATCAAAATGGTTTAACATATAACGTTATTTTAACAACACAAAAGGTATATTATTCTAATAGTTAAATTCATGCCCACATGGCTATGATTATACCAAATCCTTGCACAAATAACTGTTTTCTACTCAAACTGTATAGGCGTTTGACACTTAACAAAACATCTTTGTATAGTCCACTCTGCTTGGTCAATTAATTTATCATGGTTTAACATCAGCTCTATTGTTATATTTGTTAACACAATATAAAAAAATGGAATTAATATCATTAAATTGACATTCCTTTAAACTAACTGTATCATCTGTTACATACAAAAAACACAACACAAATACTATGATATAACACTGTGCCTAAAACATAAAGCATGCAAATTTTACAAAACAAATTCTATACTAATTGGTTAGTCCCTTGTCAGCTAATTTACTCATTATTCTGACACTGTCTATGTCATATTTACTATTTATATGGGTTTCAACATCCGTATACTTATTGATGTCTGACTTACAAAAATTACAATAAATTGAACACTGTTGCTCCACCTCACCACACAGTTCTAATAATCTTGTTACATTTACTGTTTATCTGGGTTTCACTCTTGTTATAAATGTTATTGTGACCATGTTATAATTTGTTGTTTACTGGACAACCCTATGAACTCTATATGTGACAATTATTTGTATGGTTCATGTATCTATAACCAGGTGTATTTATATTTGTTTACATCAATTAACTTAATTATTTACTAATATTTCTTTTACATGATATTACATGTTTGGGCCTATTATCCCTCACTTTGTATTTTGATTATCTGGATATAATGATACATTAACTGAAACCATTTGTTTCTTTATAGTCCTGGTTCATAAGCTGTTTGTCTTTACAATTCTTTGTTTGGTCAATACTAAAAATTCATGTCATAGTTGGGGTTTGAAGATATCTGCATCACTTAGCCTAAATCATTAATTTGGGTACGGTCAGTTGTCTTACTAGTCAGTCTAAAATTGTTAGTCGTTCTTCTTCACTATCATCTTTGAAGATATTGTTCTTCTTGTTAGCTTCTTAACCAAAGTCTTCATTAAATCAGGTACGATATTATGTTGTTCCAAATGTAATGTTACAATATATAAATAATAAAATGACAAAACTAACAAAACTATATAAAAACACAGATATAAAAATAGCATACAAAACTAATAAAAATAAATTACAAAATCTAAATAGCTCACACAACAAAGATAATACAACAACCAACGGTATATACAAAATTGAATGCCAAGATTGCAATAAATGTTATATAGGACAAACAAAAAAACAGCTGAAAAAACGTTATTTTGAACACCTAAATGCATACAAAAAACCAAATATATATAAATTTAATTTAGCCACACATGCAATAAACACAGGACATGAATTCCCAGACATAACCAATGTAACACTAATAAAACATATACCACACAAAGGCACCATAATGAACATTTGGGAAAATTTACAGATTTACAAACATAAAACACAAAACAAATTAATACCAGAACAAATACAAATCAATACAAAACATGACACAATATTCAAAGCACTCAACATCGAAAATACACAAAATACAAAAACAGATACCACAGCCACACACAATAATGCAACTTTAAAGGACCAAAGACCAACAAACTACCTCAATAACATCCAGAAGCCAACACACAAATACTTCACCAGAAACAAGATGGCGAAGGCTGAAGATGGGAGAACAAGATCTCCCGAAACATGTTCCTAAAGGAAAAAAGTATATCTTGAGGTAAATTTAGTCATAAATATTATAGTATTATATACATCAAGAAACGGACTGTAGCAGAAAGTGATTGAAATATATATATATTTCAATCACTTTCTGCTACAGTCCGTTTTTTGATGTATATAATACATTTAACAGAAAGTACAAAATACCTCTAAACAAACAAGAAACTGACAAAGAAATAAATATAATATACCAAATTGGTTATGAAAATGGATACAATAAAAATACTATGATCAAAATAGAAAATGAAATCGAATACAAAATAAAAACTGAACAATAAAGAATTAATCAAAATGAACAACACATAAATAATAACAACAACAACAAATGGGCCACATTCACATACATAAATAATAAAATGACAAAACTAACAAAACTATTTAAAAACACAGATATAAAAATAGCATACAAAACTAATAAAAATAAATTACAAATTCTAAATAGTTCACACAACAAAGATAATACAACAACTAATGGTATATACAAAATTGAATGCCAAGATTGCAATAAATGTTACATAGGACAAACAAAAAAACAGCTGAAAAAACGTTATTTTGAGAACCTAAACGCATACAAAAACCAGAAATATGTAAATCCAATTTAGCCACACATGCAATAAACACAGGACACGAATTCCCAAACATAACCAATGTATCACTAATAAAACATATACCACACAAAGGCACCATAATGAACATTTGGGAAAATTTACAAATATACAAACATATAACACAAAACAAACTAATACCAGAACAAATACAAATCAATACAAAACATGACACAATATTCAAAGCACTCAACATCGAAAATACACAAAATACAAAAACATATACCACAACCACACACAATAATACAACTTTAAAAGACCAAAGACCAACAAACAACCTTAATGACATCCAGCAGCCAACACACAAATACTTCACCAGAAACAAGATGGCGAAGGCTGAAGATGAGAGAACAGGAACTCTCGAAACATGTTCCAAATAGAAAAAAACATCTTGAGGTAAATTAATTATAAATATTAAATGTAATATATATATATATAAATAATTTGTGATGTTATTCAAATTGTTTCTTCTGCAAGTAGTATAATTTCGTATATTCTTTTTAACACCTGACGCACGTTTCACTGAAAAATATCAGTATCATCAGAGGTTTGTAAGTAAATTAATAAGAATCAAAATAATTTTATTAATATAAAATTAACTAATAATCGAATTTGTATCGATTTTAATGTAAAATAACTGATAATCGATTTAGGTCGATTAGTTAACGATTGTTTTAATGTTTATTTTCTTCAGTAGCTGTTTTCTCGGTTATATTTGAAAATTTGTTTATATTTTATTTATTTTCATTTTTCAGTAAATTTATTATTTTAAATAGATCGTCTTGTTTTGTTTTTATTTCGGTTTGTTCTTTAATTAATAAATTATTGTTATTGTGTCTGTAAATGTTAAGATTTTCCCAAATATTCATTTTTTGACGTTTATGTATGTTTTTAATTAATTTTATATTTTCAGTGTTTGGAAATTGGTGGTTATTATTGAGACAATGTGTAGCTAAATTAGATTTATAAATATTTGGTTTTAAATATGCATTGCGGTGTTGAAGGAATCTATCTAGTAGTTTTTTCTTTGTCTGTCCCACTAAAATTTATTGCAATCTGGACATTCTATTTTATATATTCCATTTTTATTGTGATTATTGGATTTAGTTTTAGGTTTTATTTTATTAAAAATTATATTATCTGTATTATAAGATATTTTTAAATTAGGATCTTTAAATATTTTATTTAGTTTTTGAGTTATATTCCTGTAATAAGTGAAGGTTGTATATTTTATATTATTATTACAACAACATAGGTGAATTTTTAAATGTAGTGTTCTTGGGAATTTTATTAGTGATTTTATGTTTAATTTTTTTTTTAATTTATTAATCGTTTTTATTTTGTATCCATTTTTAACTGCTATTTGTTGGATTATATTTCTTTCTTTGTAACTTAATGGGATCCTGAGCATTCGGTAAATCATGGAATTAAATACTGCCACTTTATGTTGGGGAGGAAATATATATATATATATAAAACTAATTACATTACTGCTTAACACTTACACACGAGTCAAGAAGAATCCAGGTACAAGGTACATTCAACAACACAATTACTAACTCATTCCATTAACGTGTTCTGAAATTTATATGCTTACCTTATTGACTGCTTTTTAACTACCTGAAACATTTGGCGGAACTAAATTTATCTCTTGGGAGATTTTTACGTACTCAATACATCTTTAGTTTATTCCATTCCTTTACTCAGATAACATTCACACTTGATACGTAGGGCCTATCTGTGTTTAAGTCACGTAACGGCTCAGCGATTTAGATAATAATTATTTTTTTAAATTACTTTTTTTAATTAAATAAACAAGAATAATGAGATATGCAATTGAATAAAAGTAAAGCGAAATTTACTTAATATGAGCAAGAAGAAGTACAATCAAAAATATAAAGAGCACTTACTTGAAATAATTTTTAATTAATGCAAGTATATTAATGAAGTTAGCATATAAAATAGCAATTAATGTAGTTTTCCAAATTTTAACCAAAAATTTAATTAAATGTAAACAGTGTGTATAAGGAAATTATAACATGGTGGTTTGTGGTGTTGTTTTCTGATTTTGTGTTTGCTTATATTAATGCATTGATTGTTTGTATATTGATACTGTTTTAGAATGTGAGTACAGTATTGCAGTTCCGATCTGTTATCGCACAATAAAACAGGGTAAACGTGGAGTCATACTAATTAAATATTAACCAATCGGACTATGGAATTAAAATATTTTATGCAACTTACCCTTAATTAAAGTATTATTACTCACAAATATAATAAACCATTACTGTTTTAAGTTTACGAAATTGTTCTTTTAAACAAAATAAACTTAATATTCCCGTTGTCCATTCCCACTTGGGTGCTGTTTTTGGTTGCACAGTCATTTGGCTGGACCCTGACCCGCCTCATTCATGTACATTGTAATCAGTGACTAACAAAAAATAATTCGTGCATATTGTAATTGCAATGATTATATATTATAACTATAAGATTGAATAAATTTGGTTCTTCTTAGTATTGTATTGAAGAATAACTAACATTCAACAAGAATTGTATAACTTACAGACTGATCCAGTCCAGCAGACCAGACATGCAAACCAGGGTCAGATTTCTGTTACCTCGTGAGCGAATCCCAATTCTGCGAAGCATTAGACAGAAAATGACGTCGTTGTGCATGCATTACTGAAACCGTCTTCACCTCAACGAAGTTAATCAAGAATCACGGATTCTTCTCTGCTTCACCTACTGAGATTAGCAACAACTCAGCTCTGTGTGGCTGAAGCAGACAGACTTCAGTTTTCACATTGAAAATTTTATGTAAATATTGTAAAGTTTCAAGTTGTGAGTGTGCTAAATAGCCCCGAGTTGCGGTGCCATTTTGTAACGATTCGTAGACTCGTTCAGTTCCTTTAATAATTTTTTAATTTATTTTATTTATGTATGTTGATTTAAGTTTATTTAAAGTTGGGTTCGATTTTATTTTTATGAAGTCGTCGGTTTAATGGGTTTCATAATTAGAGATAATAGTTTTAACTGTTCGTTGTTAGCCGTATGTTGAGGTTTAATTAGAAGTTGACCTTTCTTCACTGGTAGAGACGATTCGGCTGAGTAGGCTCTCACTGAAATCAGTTATTTTATGATAGCAGTACTTACTTTAATTGATGTCCTGGTTATCATGTAGGGTAGATCTGATCATCTAAAAACAAGATTAATTTAAAATTCGCTCGTTGGCGCTATAAGTGGTGCCAACCGTTGCACGTCGTCCACTGAGCCTGTAAATGTCTACCGTAATGAAATAATTGGTCCAACTCTAATCATTGAGTTTAAATATAATTTATTCCTTGTTAATACGCATGTATTAGTTTAGTTTTTTAATTGTTTTAGTTACAATTAAAACAAGAAAGTTACACTTCACAATACTATTTACATTTCTTAAAATTTCTCTTCCGATCTCAGGGCGGTTAAGCTGAATACGTGGCTAACATACTCCACGATGTTTTTGTTTTAAAATAATTATTAATAAACATGGGTTCTTTTAGTTGCAAGATACTAAACTAGAAGATGAAACTACTATAATAACTGATTAGTAGGAGAGTGATTACATTTAACAAATAAAATCTTAATTAACTATACGCAACTTAAAAGGCGTCTGGCGTCAACATATAGGTTAGACCTGGCGTGTCTGTATAATCCCAGTTAAGTTAAATAAAATAATAATGCATTAACATCAAAGAAAATTCAAGTGTACTGAAGTTATAAATGCCTTTAGCATGTAAAACAATCGTCTTACTACTAGATTGGATATCATTCTACAGGTATCTTTTTAAATATCGCAAACATAGTAGGTTGTTATTCAATGGTTGAAAAATAAATTAAAATTCTAAATTCATTAAGGTAAACTGTCCTTCTAGAATTCGTTAAAAATCATCTTATGCCTAGGGTTAATAATGTTCGTAAATGCTTATTACTAATAAAATTATTAATCGACTTAATGAGGGTTTAATGCCTCTTCAAATTTCGTTTACATGGCCTTAATTCTATGCATGGTAATGTTATCGTTTCATTTCATAAGTTTTTAATAATAATACAAGGTCATATACTCCCTTTCTCATTTATCTATTCGCGATTGCCTGGGATTATACACTTGCAATCGTATTCACACCTTCACTCAACTGATTACTTCGTTTATAAAAACTTGTTAACACCTTCGACAATTTTGGGTTATGTCGACCCAAACATTACGTTCGCTGCACGCACCGTTTAGGTTAAATTTTACTCTTCTGGCGTCTGGAACACTCGTCTCCTCTCCCTCGTCGACAGTAAAATAATGATGCTTAGCTTGGCGTCGGTTTTGGGCCAAGCCTCGCTGTAATTAATTTGATTGGTGGAAAGCGCGATGACATCCCATCCGCTTTCTAAGATAGCGTCTATTTTTGGGGTGGAGAGTATGAAAAGGACGCTTACTATTTTGTCTAAATTGATACACATTTTTTTTAACTCCAATAACTTTCTTATGCCCCTAGTGAGCTCTAATCTAATCATCTCAATCGTTTGCAATTGTCTTTCTGATTAATTAGATATCCCTCAAGCCATAAATCTGTTCATGTTTGACAAATTATCACTTTCACAACTTATGCCTAGTACAATATTTTTTATTAAAAACTATCTTACGCTTATTTTATTTACAAATTGACTTCACTAATACTTATTTCCACTAATACTCAGTCCCTTTCTGTTCTTGAGTTATATTACAATCACTTATAGGTGAAAACAACCCTAAAAGCTTTACTAAGCCGCATTATGCCTTAGATTTAGTTAATATATTTTAATGGTGGTATTTTATGAGTGGGTTACATTTCTATTGAATTACCCATGAATAGTGTTACTTATTCAACTAAGTTACCCATTACAACTTCTGGTTATTACATTTAGTGGTTTTGATACAGTTATTTCCTTGAATTATACTCTTTAGATTCACCTATAGCTCTATATGTGTTACATATAACTATATAGTGTTACATCCTTTATCTTAACTCTTAATTATATATTTAATTTTGGGATCATTATCCTTTACAAAATATTGCTAGTAGTTGTTCTAAGATGTTACAATTATTTAATTGATAATAGGATATCACCCTTTTCTGTTAATTCAGTAAAACATCTTGTATCTGGTCTCAGGATACAAGTATGTCTAAATTATATTATCTTGATATATCTTTATGCTAATTATCATTGTGTCACATCATATAAGTTACTTTGAACCTTGCTGTTTCTATTGACAATAATGTTTTCTCTCTATTATCCTTTAATGTTAAAGTTTTTTGAGTTGCTTATTAGGTGAATTCAGAATGTCCATTTCATTATTCGATTTTACTCTAATTATAATATAATTCTAGTTATTATATACATAATCTTTGTGTTGGTATTACCCTTATAACATATACGTGCATTATCATCCAGCAGAAATTGGATTACTAGTCATTTCGTTACTTATTTCCTTTACTTTAGGTGCATAATTCACCTTGAGTGAGGTTATGGGTCCAATTTTGTTTAGACAACAATGTGTTCATCCTATGATGAGTTTTAAATCTTTCATTTCATACTCTTATAGTATTACCAAGGTTATTTATTACCTTAGGTCTATTATACACTTTTCTGTCTTTATCACTATTCTTAAAACTGTATTTATGATTATCAGTCTACAAGTTACAGTATATCCCTACATTTACTCTAGTTACATGACTAGCCTACAAGATGCGCTTTAGTTATTCTTTCAGGTACACAGTTAATTTACATTTAGACTAAATTTACTTCACTCTCCTGACCATTATTCATTATATCATTCATTTACTTTATAAGTTTTCTTTGTCAGTTCAGTTAATTAAATTAGTTTGTCATGGCTTATTTGTTATTCTGTTCTTCACTCTGGGCTTCTCTTGTTATGATTCATTTCGCATTGATTCTCATCTTGCTTAGAGTGTAGGACATATCTTATTTCTTCCTGCTTTTGTATACAGTATACAGTTTCTTCGTGTCGGATTTTACAGTATTTTTCTTCAATCCACTTATATTTTCTTCTCTCTGTCTTGGGTTTTCTCACTTTACCTAATCTATTGGGTTAGTTGTTAGTTACTTTACGTTTAGTCTATGTCATTGTCTTTATTACTTTTAAAATCAATTCCTAATTTTTATCTTTTACTTAACCTTGATATTCAAATGTGGTATTTCTTATGATTTTGTATGGTTGGTTAATGATTGTTTTGGACCCTGGTGTTCGTGATAATATGTAACGTTACAATATAAATGTTTAACATCTTTCTTATATATTCATTTTTATAATGACATAGTGAACATTGCTGGCTGTTTATGTAGTAATAATGGTTAAACATGCAACTTATCTCTTTTAACTTATTTACAATTAAATACTGTCTCTTTTTCCGGTACATGACGAAAATTGATCGCTTACGATGCTTAGTTTCTTGAGTTTAATTCTGGCTCTCAGGCAATTTAAGTTGGAAACCACTGATGTGTATTATCGAGCCGATTGCGTAATATGCTACAGCGACTCAGATTTAAATTATATCGTACACTTTCATCTGAGCTTTTTCTATGGTACAGCGTTCCATCAGTACGTTGATACCGAGTGATTTCCTTACGTACTAAGGGAACATTTTTATGCCTGCAAACTCTTCCATATTATTAGGACGGTCTACTGCTTGTCGTATGGTACAGTGGAAACCAAAATACAAGACACCAATTACGTCACTAATCACCAGCTTTAATTATGACAATTAAACAGTTTGTAATCAACAAAATAGTCTCTTACAACAAATCAAATAAAAATTATATATATATATATATATATATTAATCTTCCACTATGAACACTTACTTTTTGGTTTTGTTACCCAGACGTTTCGACGTGGTATTCGTCTTCTTCAATGGGATTTAAATACTGAATGTCTGTACAGTAACGGTTATGGGATGTTGGTGTGTGTGGTGGGGGTTGCTGGTAGGAGGGAATTGGCGCTGGGATTCAAATTTTGTGTTGGAATCAGTGTATCGAAAAGTATGTGTGATCTATAATGTAATTGTTCGTTTAATATGTTGTTTGGTTGTAGTGTGTGATATCTGTATATTTCAAATTGTTCTGCAGTGTTTAGTTTTCTACTTTTAGTTAAGTAGTGTAGTATTTCCATGTTGTGCTCTATGTTTGTGTAACTGTGGTTTTCGTTTTGTAAATGTGTGGCAAATGTGAATGTATGTAGTTTGTGGTGAGGGCTTTTAAATGTTCAGAATATCTAGAGGAAAAAGATCTTCCCGTAAATTTACTCCTATACGATGGCAACAAAAGACAAATTGAAAATTTCCACAAATACATTAACACTATACATCAAAAATTAAAATTCACACTTGAGTTAGAACAAAACAATAGCATAAACTTTCTGGACATTACAATTACCAAAACAAACAACACACACACATACAAAATATACAGAAAAAACCCACCACAACAGACATGGTCATACATAACTCTTCCAACCACCCAGCTCAACACAAACATGCAGCTTTCAACTATATACTCCATAGGCTCACATCAATACCCCTAAATGCACATGACTACCAATAAGAACTCAACACAATTAAATATATAGCAGTCAAAAATGGATACAATCCCGATTTAATAAACAAACTACACAAACGCATCCTAAACACAAAAAGTAAAACACATAAAACCAACAGCACACAACCCAGTAAATACATCACACTCACATACTACAATTCCAACACACACAAAATTGCTAACACATTTAGGAAACACAATTATAAAGTAGCCTACAGAACTAACAACACCATCATGAAACACATAAATAATACTAACAAAGACACAGACACATACAGCAAAACAGGGGTTTATAAATTAAACTGCAATGACTGTCACCAGTTCTACATCGGCCAGACGGGAAGATCTTTTTCCTCTAGATATTCTGAACATTAAAAAGCCCTATCCACAAACTACATACATTCCACATTTGCCACACATTTACAAAACGAAAACTATAGTTACACAAACATAGACCACAACATGGAAATACTACACTACTTACTTAAAAGTAGAAAACTAAACACAGCAGAAAAATTTGAAATATACAGATATCACACACTACAACCAAACAACATATTAAACGAACAATTACATTATAGATCACACATACTTTTCGATACACTGATTCCAACACAAAATTTGAATCCCAACGCCAATTCCCTCCCACCAGCAACCCCCATCACACACACCTACATCCCATAACCGTTACTGTACAGACATTCAGTATTTAAATCCCATTGAAGAAGACGAATACCACGTCGAAACGTCTGGGTAACAAAACCAAATATCGGTATGGAGAACCATACATGACTTCCATATTCTAAGATTTATAATCTGAAATATGCTTGCCTGCCAAACACGATATATTTTCTAATATATACATGATTTACATTAAAATGAAAAAATTACAATTTTATTGCCTGGCAACAAAATTAATTTATTTTTAACAATTACCATTGTTTCAAAAAGTTTAAATAAATTTTCAAAGTACTTTACTCTTGTTAAAACGTAAAAGGTTGCAGGTAAACTACCCCTTCCCCTTAACCGATCTTCACCAAAATCTAAAGTCCTTGAGTCCTCTACAATTCAGGGACGTATGCAAAAAATTATTTGATTCTGTTTGAATTTACGGCTGTTATCGTTTGCCATAGAAAATACCCTTGTTAAAAAAACGTTGCCGGTAAACTACCCCTTTCCCTCAACCGATCTTCACCAAAAACAACAGGTCTTGAGAACTCTACAATTTAGGGCTGTATGCAAAACATTATTTGATTCTGTTTGAATTTGCGGCTGTTATCGTTTGCCATAGAAAATACGCTTGATAAAAAAACGTTGCAGGTAAACTACCCCTTTCCCTTAACCGATCTTCACCAAAAACAACAGGTCTTGAGAACTCTATAATTCAGGGCTGTATGCGAAACATTATTTGAATCTGTTTGAATTTGCGTCTGTTATCGTTTGCCAAAAAAAAAAATTTCCGTTGATAAAAAAAACCGTTGCAGGTAAACTACCCCTTTCCCTCAACCGATCTTCACCAAAAACAATAAGTCGCGAGTACTCTACAAATCAGGGCTGTATGCAAAAAATTATTTGATTCTGTTTGAATTTGCGGCTGTTATCGTTTGCCATAGAAAAAAAATCTACAGCCACACACACACACACACACACACACACACACACACACACACAGACAGACAGACAGACAGACACACACACAGACACTTTCCGGAAAACGACTTTTTTTCATGTTTTGAGTGTAGTAGAATCAGAATCTGCAATAATCTCGAACACGATTTTTTTTGCCATCACCATACTTCCATTCCTTAAGGAATATGGAAGTAAAAAGTAAGTGTTCATAGCGGAAGTTTAATATATATATAATATTAAAAAAGTGAACGAAGAGGATGTATCAACAAGATAAATAAAAATTGTTCACACGCAAATAAAATGTCAACTAATATAAAACACAACTGTATATACCCCACCGAAACACCAGAGTATTCCATACTGCGCATTAACAATAAAGGAAAACGTTAGAGCGTAATTCATTGCGGCCATGAACACAGCACGCGCGGACCGGTATGGTCTGGTACAGACCCCATAGTTGACGCGTAATTGTCTTTCACCGCAAAGTAGCAGCATTATGTACGCACACACACACACATTACAGCTGGATTCCACTGGAACATTCGATAAACTTGTAGAACGTTTCGTATTACGTAACACTTTTTCCGCATTATGTAACAATATATATTCTGTGCTTGTTACTTTTCTCATACCCAAGTAACAGATTTGAATACTAGGCACTAATAACAGGGTGCCTGGTCGAGTGCCGAGTTTTTAGTGGTAGAATTAAGGAACATGTAAGTGCGGAGAGATCTGAGGACATGTACATATTGTGATCTGAGACGGCTAAATGTAGCCTACTTTATTAGAGTTTTATTATTCTATATATTAATGATGAGGTAAGCAAAACTATTACCAAGCATAGCTTCTAATAATGGTTATAATGTTGATTTAACAATAACATTATAAGCGTCACACGTGACAATTATTTATTTTTTTTTTAGTCAATTAATAACTGCTACTATTTTCTTGACATAGGAAGCAAAACAAGCACTGTGACATTTTTAATAACCTGTATTTAAGTAAAGTTTTTTAGTATGAGACTTTTACGTAGAAACAATGTAAATTAAATACTCTAGTGTTTCCAATATAGGAAGTAAAAAATGTTTAATTTATAAAACAAGCCAAACAATTCAACCTCAGATGTCTACCAATCAAAAAGGCTGAAGTCTTCGCAAATCACCTTCCAAACGTATTAAAACCCATACCACCTGATGACGATGCAGGTAATAAGGAAATAAATGATTTCCTTGATAGTCCTTGCTAACTACATCTACCGATCAGAGCTTTTTCACCAACAGAAACAAAAGATGAGATCAAACTAATAAAACTCCCACAAAGCTCCAGGATATGACTTAATAGTTGGAAACATTCTGAAACACTTACCAAGAAAGGCAGTTGTCTTCTTAACAATAATTTACAACAGTATGCTTCGTATCTGCTACTTTCCTATACAATGGAAATTTACCCAAATTATAACGATTCCTAAGCGTGGGAAACCTCCTACTGAAGTTACTTCATATCGACCGATAAGTTTGCTACCTATGGCGTCAAAGATTTTCGAGAAGTTCTTGCTAAAAAGTCTGAAAGAACGTACCCCTATGGACACTCTCATACCATATCATCAATCTGGGTTTCGAGAAAACCACTCTACCATACAACAAAGCCATAGATTGGTACACTACATCATGAAAAGTATGGAAGAGAAAAAAATGTGTGCTTCGGTCTTCTCGGACGTACAGCAAGCGTTCGACAAAGTGTGGCACGAGGGGCTCCTCTACAAGATCAAACGTAAGTTACCTACTCAATTATACTTTCTTCTAAAGTCTTATTTGTCCGATAGATATTTTCAAGTTAAAGTCAATAACGCTTCATCCAATTACCAACGAATACTCTCTGGAGTACCCCAGGGCAGTGTTCTAGGGCCATTCTTGTACACAACATATACAGCAGATGTGCCAACCACCAACAATACACTGAGTGCTACATTCGCTGACGACACAGCCGTATTATCATCCAATGAAGACCCAATGCTAGCTGCTGAGGATATACACAACCATTTAAATATCTTGGCAGAATGGTTAAACCAATGGCGGTACAAAGTAAACAGCGACAAATCGACGCAGATCACGTTTACTACAAGACCCAGCAGATGTCCACAAGTAACAATAAACAACAACCCAATATCAATGAAATCGGAAGTAAAATACTTTGGACTACACTTAGATGAGAAACTAACCTGGCAATCACACATTAAGGCAAAGAAAACACCTAGCAATAAAAACTAGACAAATGAATTAGCTAATAGGAAAACGATTGAAATTATCTCTGGAGAGCAAACTAATTATATACAAAACGATACTAAAGCCAATATGGACTTATGGCGTCGAGACATGGGGTTGCTCCAAACCATCTAACACAAACATTCTCCAAACATTTCAATCGGAAACTCTTCACATAATAACAAACTCTCCATGGTTTTTCTCAAATCAAACCATTCACGAGGATCTCAGAATTCCATTCATCAAAGCTGTGATTCAAACGCAAGCTATAAAATACAGAAAACGGATTACAGGTCATCAAAATCACTTAATTAGGGAATTGTCCAACCGGCATATAGCAGAAAAAAGACTGAAGAAAAATTGGTCAGAAGATCTAGTCAGATGAGCGGGTGAGAACTGTCGATGGACAGTATCCGCTTCTCGTCAAACTTCATTCATCACATTTACTTAATACTTATGTTCTAATTTGAGTAGATTGTAAATTTGCATTTAATAAATAAAAAAAAAGTTTGACGTAGTACAGGTTTGTTTATATTCTGTAACTACTGTAGCCATTTAGTTTTTTAGTTTGGTTTTAGCAACTAATTTGACTCAGACAAATAATTGTGCAGCACGATAAAATACTTCCACAACATTGAGGGAATATAAAATTTAATTACGAATAACTAAGTGAAACAAGATACTGAATTCTTTTTGCTTAAAACTAGCATTAAAGCTAACTCTGAAGAAACCACACGTACGACAGTTTCAGTCAAATATATATTATATTATGTTTTTCAGCTTTGAAGGGTTTCTGTTTACTGTGTGTGTGTGTGTGTGTGTGTGTGTGTGTGTGTGTGTGTGTGTGTGTGTGTGTGTGTGTGTGTGTGTGTGTGTGTGTGTGTGTGTGTGTGTGTGTGTGTGTGTGTGTGTGTGTGTGTGTGTGTGAATTCATACGCGTGCATGCATTCGGTTTAACATGTTGGTCGCATGTGTGGATAGAAAAAAATACAAATGACTGAGGTATATAGGGTAAAAGGATAAAAAGGAGACTTTTAATAAAACATGTCGTGTTTTCTATGTAAACAGCAAACTGCCACGCTGCAGACTAATAATACCGTACTGGGATTCTCAGAAAGACATTCACAATGTGTGTCACTTTTCCATTGTGTGATATTAGTTTTAAAATCTTACAATTCCAGGCACGTAGTGTTGACGTCACTAGCCTGCACACAACTTAATGGCTACGAAATATAGTAATGGCTTTAACTTATTGCGGAAATTCAACAGCATTGTTAAGATAAGAGCTAGATAGGAACTCTTGCATCAGTGCTACTCAATAGTACATTATTCAGTAACCTCTCAGCTAAAATATCAACGTCATAGTCAGTAAACATATACAGTAAACGTACATAGTTGAAAAATAAGAAATAAGTTGACTGACAAAGTATAAAGTTTTACTATATTAATAAAATTACTATGAATGTACGAAATAATGAACTGTGTCGTAGATCACGGCAGATTTGTACAATGCCATTAATCTCAAAAAATCATCTACTCTCATGAAGTAGGATGGATCTGCTGCTATAAGAAATGCATAAATATACAGAAATAAAAGTGAAAAATAAATATTAAATAGTGAATGAACTGATATAATTATAATAATATAATTTAATATTACTTGACACATATATACAAATTAATAAATCAAATGTAATATTAGAATTGGAACTACTTCTTTAAATAATCAAACTGAAACGAAATTGCATAACTCTGTTGGATCGGTGTTTGAAATAAATATATCGCTTTTCCCTTCCGGTAACATGTGGAAAGCTTTTGCTACATTTATTCCATATGCTACATTTATTCGTCTTACTTTTGTCAAAGCTAAAATTTATAACTGTCAAGAATTGCTGAAGAAACTATGAAAAATTGAACACATCGCAACAACGGAACTTATGAAACAAAATATTAAATTACCTGACACACTTTTAAATTTATATGTAAATATTCTTCACCTCTTAGAATTGTTTCTTTAGTTTCTGCATAAGAAGAAATATATTTAGTGCCCTCTATTGAGTGTGCCACGGTTATCAAAATACTGTTAAAATAATTAACGAAACATTTAAAGTCATTTTGTGTTCTGAAAAATGAGGTTTTGAGTTGATTAAATAGAATTGTGATATGACATAAAGTTAGTTAATATCAAATTAAATAAACGTACGTAAATTCAATAGTTCCTGTTAAACACTTGCTTGCCATTACAATTATTATTAAAGACTCAATCGTCTTTACAGAAAAACGCTTGTATATTTAATAATCAATTAAGCAAGAATGCTTTGATTTTAGTAAAAATTGTTAATTGTCATCTGTAGGTCATCTACAATTTGGCTGCCAAAGTTCAGCTATTAACATTTAACATTTAACATACCTTTATGATTAAGCTGAAGAGGATAAGTATATAAGTACGTGGTGTATACCCTACTATACCAAGTTACATTTTACCCATGTTACACTATTATATTCTTAATCCATATTACGAAGTAATAAGCACCCCACGAAATAAGTGCGGTAATTTACGGAGGATAGTGCAGTAATTTATTTATAAATGAAGAAGGAGGTGATTTTAATGGATCGCACGTGCAACCCCGAATCTACACACACACACACACACACACACACACACACACACACACACACACACATACACACAAGAAAAAAATATTCCCATGTTCTCTTGTAATTTTCTCCTAACCGTTTGCAATTTTATGAAATAAAATATAGGAAAGAAATAATAATTTTGAAACTATTTTATAGGTGTTACAAAATATAAGTTATTCTTAAATATTCTTAATGTAAAATAAAACATTGTATAAAATGCAATTGTTTCAAAAGAATATAAGTTACGTTCCTACGTAAAAAACTGTGAATTTTATTTGAATTTAATTGCAACGGTTGTCGGAAAGAGACGTGCCCTTACAAATGGAATACCGTCATCGTACAGTATTCTCGTGCTGACATCTTGTGTTGTAAAGCGTGTCACGATTAGACCACGGGCGGCCTACACTACAAGCTGTCGCGTATATGCATTTCGCCACGCGCGGGTACACCACACGTTCCTGAGTATACGTCTTCTGGAACGCACGGCGCACTCTCGTTCAGATGGTTTAATACTGGCATTAATTTTGATAAAACTTATGATAGTTACTCGAGTATTATGCGATGGCAAATTGAAGGTTATGTGCTATTCGTCGTAGAGGTAGGCCTACTGACTATACGCAGAATTGTATAAAGAACAGAATAATATCTTTGATAACTGCGAATTGTAAGCGTTAGGCGTAAAACTACTATAAAAAAGAAATTAACTGTGTATAAACAAGGTACTTTTTTCTGTGCATCATGTGTGTATGTGTTTTGTGTTGATACTTTCGATTGATCAGCGTTTTAATGAACTCCCTTACTAATCAATAAAAAGTAATCAGTCTTCGAGACTGATATCTCGACAACAAAGAATCAATCAATCAGTCCTAGAGACAATTAAAATGAAGGTAACACTACTTACGGCAGTAGTTGAAAGAACAGAGAATTTTTTTGCATACAGAATATGGAGAAATAGCTTGAAAAAATTCTATAAAGAGCAGAGTAATTAGCTGGTAAATTCTGACATTGGTCAGAATATTCTATACCGGTTACGGTTCATCCAGACAGGAAGCTCACTTCATCCACTGAAACTATATTATGGATATATATAAGGGACTTGCTACGATTAATATCATTTTTAACATTGGTTTATGCAACAGGTAAGTTTACAAGTATTTTCTTTATATCGTCGTTGATTAAAAATTTGTTTATAATTTTTTACCACTTTACTTTTACAGGCACCTAGTAGTAGCCTCATCTTTTCTTCCTTCTTCATTTTCTTCAATCGATAAAACAAAAAAAGCCATTTCAGTTAGTCAATCTTTACTATATGATTCAAGGCCTTTAAACATCTTTACACGTCTCTATGTTTTTCCATTCGTCTTAACATTTTATCCAGGTTGGAAGTTTGCTTCTTGTTCCTCTGTCCAGGAAACCAACCTCATTGGGTTGGCTTGGAGCTGTAATATACTCTGCTTCAGTGGAAGTTGTCTTACAAAGAAAAAATGTTTGTGTTAGTTGTCATCTTCTTACCAGGTCGTTTTGGTTATTAGCTTCTACTGCATTGTCTATTCTGTATTCTTTTTTAGTCTTCTTGTTAAAAAACACTCCACAAATGAAATGAGACATTCCACATTTCCAGTTACTGACACACAATATACATGTATTTCAAAAACTCTGTACGTTTTGCATGGTATTGGCAAATTCCCATTTAAATAACATTTTTATAGCTGCATTACCATAACCTGCATTACGTGGTTTGATCAAAAAGTTCATGCAGTTCTTGTTTATTTTAAAAATTATGCTTTCGTTCATCGACACTTTTACTGCCCCCTTCAAAGCAGTCTTTGTCGAATGTAACACGATTAAGCCAGCCGTTTTATAGTCTTCAAAATATTTCAAGCATGCACTTTTTGGTACAGCCTTGAGCTCGCTTAGCGATTTTCATTTTACGTCTTCAACGGTCACGAAACGTTATCGTTTCGTGAAAATTATCACTATTGGTAGAAGGAAAGATAGCGGTGGGACACACCTGGTGAATACGGCAGTTGCCATGTCATCATTATAACGTTTTCTTTTGCCTAGCCTGACAAAATTCTTAACAAGCAATGACGTGCGTCCAGGCGAATTATGGGACTGCAATTTTCATAAATTATTCTTCCGCAAATCTGGCCGCAATTTTTCCGTAAATCTACAAATAGCGTAACATACAAATGGCGTAAAATGTCCAAATAGTACTCTTTATTTACCACTGCGCCTAGCGATGAAATTTCGTGGAACACAAAAATATAATCTTTATCTGACAACCACGATCTTCAACTCATTTACGGCAGTCTTTGAAGCATGTGAATCGCTTGATCACGCACAGCAGTCTCGCCAGAAGCCTTTTGAACACGTTCACCAAGACAGAGCAGTTTATCTCACAGTTTACACAATACTTAATCCAAATTATTTAATCTTCCATTGTAGAATAACAAAAAATCGCCTACCTAATACACCTAAAGCCGACTTACGCAATTCGCTGTGAAATCTAGTCTGTGTTTCAAATATGAATAATATTTTAGACAATTGTCACTAACATGAGTACCAACATCACATAAAACCAGTTTTTTTATCGGACACTTGTAGCGCTGGAAATATGAAAGTTCCACTAACCTTTTGATCAAACCTCGCAATTATACACTCCATCTAGGCCTTAGTTTTTCAGTCTTTTGTTTCCGTAAAGAAAATTGTTTCTGCTATTTTTTTGTTTCAGACTCTATTCTTTTTACGATACTGCGCATAAAATTCACTTTAAAACACGAGGCTCATCTTTGATTAGGCTACAGTAACGACATTTGGTTTTAAAACCTTCTGGTTTGTTCCTTTGCGACAGAATTAAGGTTTTGGATGGAGGATTATACAGCCCGCTGCAAAATCTAAAACCAAGGACATATTCTGGATTTATTTCGGAGTTCCGTCGCCTAGGTAGGTTACCTCCTTTGCAACTCAAGAACCTACTTACCCTTAGTTTTATTTTGAGTTGTCTTTATTCTAGCCTTTAGGGACACCAAGCTCGCTCACAAGAGACAATACGGGGCTGTGCTTATTTAATGGCGGCAGTTACTCATCATGTGACAGTATCCTCATAGCAGACGTGTACTGATTAAAGAGTAATATATACTCTGAAGGGAAATAAATAAAAATTATTATTTATTACTATCATTTGAAGAGTAGAACCTCGCATTAAGTAACCCCCATTAAAATATGATAGTGTTGGTGACTCGACTGGGATTGCTTATTTAGTATGTACTAGGTGTGTTCAAAGAAAGACCAAACTTTTGCAAAACTTTATTAAAGTACTTACAACTTTATGCATGCTTATCCCCTTCAAAGTATTCCCCGCTGCTGGCAATTCCACCGTCCCCAACGTTTCTTCAAATTCTGGAACGATTCCTGAAACGCACTTTTTGGTATGGCGCGCAGCTGTTCTTCAGTATTTTTCTCGATCTGCTCTGTTGTTACAAAATGACGTCCTTTCAGTTTTGGAAACAAGAAAAAGTCTGTTGGGGCTAAGTCTGGTGAGTAGGGTAGGTGGGGCAGAATGGTCGTATGGTTTTTTGCCAGATAATCGACGACAAGAAGTGACGGGTGAGTTGGTGCGTAACACCCAAGTCTCTTCTTTCCACAGCCCTCTTCTTTCGTACTGCTTCCCACAAACGCCTTAAAACTTCCCTACAGTACTCCTTATTTACTGTCTGACCACGCCGAACGAATTCATGATGAACTAACGCTTTCCGGTCAAAAAACACCTGCTAACATCAGCTTCGTATTTGACCGACTCATCCGGGCTTTTTTTGGTCGAGGCGATTCTTTTCCCACCCACTACAAAGACTGTGCCTTCGTTTCGACATCGTATCCGTACACCCACGTCTCGTCCCCTGTTATAATGATTTTGAAGAAGTTTTCATCGGCTCTGACACGGTCGACTGACTGATGTTAGTTCGGCAGTACCTGACTGATGTTAACGCAATTCTCTTTCTGATCATCGGACAACAAACGTGGCTAGAATTTTTCTGAGATGCGGGGCATGTTTAGTTTTCCTGTTAAAATTTCGTGGAATGAATCCACGCTGATACCCAATTCCTCGGCAATCTCACGTACAGTTAAACGACGATCTTGACGTATCATAGTACGAGCTTCATCGATTTTATCGTCACTTATTGACGTTGAAGGTCTTGGATTTTTATCGGCCGATGTTCTTTCGCTTTCAAACGAGTAAACAAGTCGTAGGGTTCGGCTCATACAATCACCCCCATATGCTTGTAAACGTTTTATCGAGTTTGAAGAAAAATTGTATGCAAACACGTTGTCTTCAAGCTGTTTCATTTTCAGTACGGGAAAAATTCGCTGAGAGGTTTAAATGCGTATTAATTTCAGCTGCTGTAGCTAGAATCACAACAGTGGTAGAAAGAAGCGGAATATTGGATGACGTTTCTGAAATTTGCCTCTAGCCAGTGCTATTTGTCAGAGCACACTCTTTGCGTATACCGTCGTGGTATTGTGAAAGTTCGGTCTTTTTTTGAACACACATTGTATAGCAAAATTATTTTTCAGATCATAGAGTTATAAATAGCTCTGTGTGTGGGGGGCTTTTGAAAAATCAAATTAATGTAAAGCGCTGTTAAAATGATCTCACGGATCCTGATCTATAAAAAAAAAATAAATAATTTTTCACCAGAGAGTCGTTAATCACAACTTAATAACAGTTTTAATAAACAAGGCCACTCGTATTCAACAATTTTGAAGTTTAGAATTGTTTGATACCAACTATCGCACCAAATAACAGAAGCCTAAAATTACAAATGTCTGCACACAGTAATTAAGAATTTACACCTTACACTAAACACTGCTGTCCAATAACACGCATTAAATCGCGAAACTTAAACTGCCGGCCGCTTCCAAACTCTGCCGTTTGTTTCAGCCAAGGTCGCATGTGTGAAGCAGAACGTTGTGAAGTGGTTCCACCAAACTTCCGATGCACGGAGAATAATCCCGCAGTCAAAGGGATAACGATAAACCGAATGAACGTCAAAACGGAAACTATAGCTGCCCAGCCTAACACCGTTGGAGACCATTACATAATATGCACGTTGCCTATCTCAAGGAATGATTTCATCGCTTCTGTTACAACGCCTAATTTTGTATAGCACTTTATAACTCCTAAATTTTACAGGATTCACATAATACAACCTTCGTTGTGCTGCTATCAGATATAATTTTTAATGAAGAATTATTAATGATAAATAAATATAATGAAAGGGGTAAACTTTTATCTATGTGGCAACGTTATTCCTCAGCTCACAAACAAATGTTTTTTTGTTAGAGTTATAGTTTGCTTGCACGTTAGTTATAGCGGGTGAATTCAAACACACTTTTTAAAATCTGATGTCTCTTATAGTATTGAAAATAAAATTGCCCATTGTGCTAGTAATAATTCCTTTCGAATATAACACAATAATATTATGTAGTGTTGGAAACTTGCCCTTGCTTTTGTGTCACAATGCATTATTCATGTTTTTCTTGGTACCGTGTTCTCAGTAGACAAGTTACTAGGGATAAATTTACCACAAAATGATGCTGACACAATTTATTCTTTGCTTAACGCTACAACTACGAAATCGTATTTACAGAAAGTGTTAAAAAGTGATATCATGTACACAACAAACTTCGAGTCCATAACAAATAAACAACCTGTCTTTTGTATATTATATTAATAAAGTCACAAGGAATCTAGTAATTTCTTGGAATATATTTACATAAAATTAAAAATGAACAATGGCAATTTTAAAGATTCTGCTCAAAGGAAGAAATGAAAATCTAGATATTTAAATTTTAAAGGGATCCTTTGATAAATAAACACAAATAAAAAATTACCAGGTTATGATAAGGTAAAAACAAAAGCTCTATAATGTTTTGAGTAATTACTAAGTGGATAAGTGCTATAGTGGTTCTTCATAAATGTATCAGAACGAAATAGCTACATAATGAAAAGACAGTATATTAATATGCAAATATGACTTACCAGATAAACATGATTTAAAAATTATTGACAAGTTTTCTACTATGGTTCTTCTACAAAGTTTTAAGCAAAATTGTTATAAGTAGACTATTGTAGAAGTTGACAGTAGGCCTATGTAGTCGCCTGATGAAATGGAATGTTTTAACGCTACTTCAATACAATATCGATACTGTGGTATGTGCTTCTTGCCAGGATTACAAATAGGGACAGTAAACACCAAAACGCTACAAAATACAAAATACCAAATAAGAGAGAAACGCGGGGAGGCATTAACAAGAGGGATGTTACAAGTAGTGAATAAACATTCTTTCTTGAACGAAACAAGATTAGCTATGTTAATTGTAACTGGCAAGACGTTGGAAAGAAGATGGCAAGTGATAATGGAGGCAACGAGTAAGATGTTTATCTAATGTAAAGTTTCGTGTCAAGGTGATCGAATCTTTAATGTTTACAAAAGTAATCTCTAAATTTGTTTTTGTCTGTCGACGATGTCTTTTTTAAAACACTTCGCTACGTTGGCCATATTCTGAAGTCGTCAAATCATTGTGTTGATCACCCCTAATTTACACACCTTCATCCTTCTAAGCCGTTTCTGCAAACACTTGATTCAGAATCCTATTCTTTACTAAACATCTACCATTTCTTTCATGAACTGTCCTGTCCAGTACCATAGTCCGGTAAATGTTGTTCCCACTTAAGTGCCCTAGCCAAACACAAAACCACAATAGGTTTTGATAAGTAGTAAGAGCCTCACATTGTCTTTGGCAAAATATTCTATGGTAGCCGTCACCAGTCATTTTGTTGAGAAAAGTAATTCCCTAGTTTACACAGTTTACGACATTACAACTTTACTTGTGTTATTCAGTTTCTGCATGATTTAAGCAGATTAACAGATTCCATCTCTGCAGATGTGACATACGATTAGGCAACTTAAATACAGCCTGCTTACTTTAAAACATAGTATTACATACATTATGTACATTCTTAATTGTTACAGTTGCCGATATTCACAATGGTTCATTGCCACAGTAGACATGATTGCGCTGTAGGGTTAAACAAAGTGTGAATATTTTATAAAACAGAGAATGGAAAATGCTCTCGCCTTTACGACCTCGCTACACGTCCCGTTTTACATATTTTCAGTAAAGCCGTTTTCATAAATACTAGAATTTCGCATTACGTACCTTACTCTTTCATATCTTTGTTGTTCGACGCTTTGACTTCTGGATTCGGTGTGCGCTGTAAGTGAGCTTATGTCTGGCGTTAGGTGCCGTTAATGATATTCATTCAAGAACGGGGGCAGGGAATGTTAACGTTGGTTTACATTTTGACTGTCGTGAAAATATTAAAGAACTTTGATAGCATGTACTGTCTAAAACTCAGCGAATGGTACTTGATGCAACATATTGTTCTTCAAAACTAACGAAACTTTCAAAATATATTTCAAGTTAGAGAAGCCAACACCTCTAACTGTATCAGAAATATCATTTTAATGTCTTAAGCCATAAGCAGAGTTTATAGCAATCAAATTTAGTACTATTTTACAAAGACGTTTGAAATAGCAACTAATTTAAGTCAGTTTAGTGAAATATAAAACTTATATAGTTCAGGGGGATAAAGGTACCTTCATAAAAATACCCACAATCTATTATTTTATTAATATACGTATGTATGTGCAGTCACGTAGGTCCTTTACGAGGCGGACAATCATTGCAAATCACTTCTTAGTATTCCAGTTCCTCTTGGAACTTGACCGATTTGTCACGGTACTACAAACATGATAGGTTTGGGATTGGGATGTAATTTATATAAAAAAAAAGAAACAAAAACAATCATTATAGATATATTTGTTACGATGCTTTGAAATTCACAATAGGTTATATAATAGCGTATTCTGTGAATTGTAACAGGCTTATAAATTATACAACTATGGTGTTGACTCTATATAACTACAATAATTTATAATTGTACTTGTTACTATGTAATTTATAATTGGTAACTACAAAATTTTTGTAATTTCAAATAAAATATCGGTATGGAGAACCATACATGACTTCCATATTCTAAGATTTATATTTAAAATCATTTTCGAAATGAAATATTACCATAGAAACTACTTCTTTCTACTTACTGCTTCAGCCTTAACCACAGTACTGTGGTCACTAACGTATACCACCTCACGTTATCGCACTCGATTTTCACTGATGATGGAAGTCGATGGCATTGCCGAAACGTCTGGTTTTGTAGAAAACATTGGACTACGGCCAAATATCCCGGGAAGGAATTTTAACAAAAACTACTTCTTTGTTGCCGATAACGTTGTACACATATATATCAGTGGCGAAGTTACATGGAGGCAATTGAGGCAATGCCTACCCTAAAAAATTCTGTAGAATAAAAATTATAAATACGTATGAACTACATAACGTAAAGATTATACATTGTTACTGCGACTGTCAAATTTATTAAACCGAAACGTGCTTTATTGAGCGACCGCTAGATGGTGACAGGTGAGATTCGGCATAGTTCGTTTAAAGCGAATGAGGCAACCTGAACTTGCCTCAGCGTTTTTTGTATACATCGTATGTAAGCAATGTAGTGGTGTGATAGGGAAGTGTAGGGAGGGGGGATTGTCCCGCGCTGTACACATAGAGCGTTGAGGCATGCCTCACTTCTGTGGTCCAAACAGTTAAGTTAAAGCGCCTGTGTTGTTTCTAAGTGTTTATTTTATGCGGTTATTAAAAGTGTCACTGTTATTCCGCTGAACTAACAGATGATCAAGATTGTTATTTGAATTATTTGTAACATTAAACATATATATAGAAACTAATCAAGTTTAAAAATTTGAAGTTCAATCAGTTGTATTATTGTGTATGACTAATACAAGGATTGTTCAATAGAAACACGTATAGAGCCGTAAAGCATTTTTTATTCAACGATTTTAAAAGAAGTCTCCAATAACATGAGTTCCACTGTTGCGCTAACCTGTAGATTCCCTGCTAGTAAAATTCTTACGGCTGTTTGTGGAACCATTCGGTTACAGCAAACTCTACCTCAGCGTCCGATTTGAACCACCGTCCTTTTAGTGATTCCTTAAAAAAAATTTAAGATAAGATTTTTGCCTACCCATTCATTAACTACTAGCTTCGCCAGTAAGCAAATTGATGTCCATTTTTTCGGCTTGCACGCGTTATGTTGGTGTGGGTTTCGGCACTTTCCATTTAAAAAGCATGCAAATGTAAGAAAATAAACATGAGTGAGGCCAGCAATAACGTGAATTGTGTGTGTGTGTGTCTTACCTGCCTTTTTATTGCTTGTATTAAATGAAAAATATTATATTACATTAAAATGAAAAAATTATAATTTTATTGCCTGGCAACAAAATTATTTTATTTTTAACAATTACCATTGTTTCAAAAAGTTTAAATAAATTTTCAAGTACTTTACTCTTGTTAAAACGTAAAAGGTTGCAGGTAAACTACCCCTTCCCCTTAACCGATCTTCACCAAAATCGAAAGTCATTGCGACCTCTACAATTCAGGGACGTATGCAAAACATTATTTGATTCTGTTTGAATTTGCGGCTGTTATCGTTTGCCATAGAAAATACGCTTGATAAAAAACGTTGCAGGTAAACTACCCCTTCCCCTCAACCGATCTTCACCAAAAACAACAGGTCTTGAGTACTCTACAAATCAGGGCTGTATGCAGAAAATTATTTGATTCTGTTTGAATTTGCGGCTGTTATCGTTTGCCATAGAAAATACCCTTGTTAAAAAAACGTTGTAGGTAAACTACCCCTTCCCCTTAACCGATCTTCACCAAAAACAACAGGTCTTGAGGACTCTACAATTTAGGGCTGCAATCAGTTTGTCTTAATCTTTGACCAGTCGCGTGACAATCGCGGTTGCGGGTGAACTCATGCGGGAGCTCCAGCCGTGGTTAGCAAAACTTATTACATGCGATTTATAATTTATTTTATTTATTTTTGACTTGACCAGTATCATGGTCGTTATTTTAATATTTTAGTTTATTAATTATGTATCTGAGGATGGGACTTCATCAGTGACGAAACTGTGTATCACTAAAGTGGATTTTAAGGTAATTATATATCAATTTAGGGCTGTATGCAAATAATCTTTTGATTCTGTTTGAATTTGCGGCTGTTATCGTTTGCCATAAGAAATACCCTTGTTAAAACATAAAACGTTACTGGTAAACTACCCCTTTCCCTTAACCGATCTTCACCAAAAACAATAGGTCTTGAGAACTCTCCAATTTAGGGCTGTATACGAAACATTATTTGATTCTGTTTGAATTTGCGGCTGTTATCGTTTGCCAAAAAAAAAATTTCCCTTGATAAAAAAAAACCGTTGCAGGTAAACTACCCCTTCCCCTCAACCGATCTTCACCAAAAACAATAGGTCGTGAGTACTCTACAAATCAGGGCTGTATGCAAAAAATTATTTGATTCTGTTTGAATTTGCGGCAGTTATCGTTTGCCATAGAAAAAAAATCTACACGTAGACACACAGACACACAGACACACAGACACACACACAGACACTTTTCGGAAAACGACTTTTTTTCATGTTTTGAGTATAGTACAATCAGAATCTGCAATAATCTCGAACACGATTTTTTTTGCCATCACCATACTTCCATTCCTTAAGGAATATGGAAGTAAAAATTAAAATTACAACCATATAATTTCTGAAATATTGTTGCATTCCAGATTACACTGCAAGCGCATTATAAGTAGCCTAGACTGGTGACCCAAGCCAGATTAGGACAACTCGGTCGTAATTAATTCAAAGGTTTTCAGTTTGCTGTTCCATCTGTTGTTACTGATGAAAACAGAACACACTTAATATTTCCTAGTTATTAGTTTTGTCCTCAATGTTTATTAACTTTTTATAAATATTATTAAATTTTGTAATTGCCATTGTCATTATCAAGTTTTGGTATAAATTTAAGTGTATTTCATGTTTGTATTAAAAGTTTTAGTTTACTTTTTGATATGTTTCGTCCTTTGTGCAACTATTTTTTGAATATTTTTGTATACCGCTATCATCCCCATTTTATACATTTTTCCAACTGCATATTTTAGTACTTTTTATAAGTCGTAATAGAGTTTATTAAGGCGCATGGTTGCCTTACATTTTAAAAGCCTTAAGCTGACACATTTTTATACATATTTAAAAATATTAGATATTTTCTAAAGTCTTATTGGAAATGAAAGAAATTAATTTTTGAGTAATTTGACGATTAATTGTTTATGCATTTTACGACATGGCGTTCATAGATTTTAAAGGCGTTTTGCAACTCGATTTTCCATTCAAAAATACTTATGGAAGGTGGCAGGCATATTATTTTAAAAACTAAAACTTATTTTACCTATGAACGAAGCGTAAAAGAGTCAGAGTTAAAATTGCAGGCAGAGGCGAACTATTTATTCTGCAGCGCAGATACTAAATTCTGTATAAGGGTCTTTTATAATGACGTTATTAATATCACATGTAACTAAAAAAAATTTTCAGGCATATCACTAATATATTAGTGTTTCAGAAGGCTGTCGATAAAGCTCGAAATCGAGAGTCCCGAATATCAGTGTAATTATAAGAATAGATTTTTCCATTTTTACAGCTATCAAAAATTTAGTTTTTAGATAGCATTGACACTTCATTCTGAAAGTAGTAAATGAACGTTTATCTTGTTGACAGGTTACCTCATAATGGTGACCCACTAAAACGTCAGGCTGTAGCGCTACATTATTACTTTACGTTATCGTGTACCTACAATTCTAGTATGGTTTCCACTGTCGAACTGATTACGACGACATGCCTAAACTTGAGTTAAACTTTCTTCTGTTATCACACAATTGATTTCGATTTTAATTCATTATATTTTTATATCAACATAATTGTTTGTGCTTATTATTTTTGTCTACACTACAATTTCCTTTCTTCTTTAATTATATGGTTTAAGTTACTAGGGCAAAAAACTCTCAGTGAACCAATAGGTGAGGTACGCCATACGATATAGGTTGCATTGAGCTTTAAAACTATATTTAATATAATTTTTAAAAGAACATAATGTTTCAATCTTTGTGCGATTACTTTCTTTCAGATATTTTGGGGTGTACCTAAGTTGAAGACTTAGAAAATATAAACCAACATTAAAACATTACAGAAAGTAAAGCGGCGCACGGAGAGAGGGAGGCGAGCAACTGGTCTAAGCTGCGGTAGATTACTGTCGGACTGCGCGTATTTTCCACACCTCCGTGCACAGCACTTTATTATCAAATGAAATTCGATATAAAAGTCATATATCCGTGCAAGCTTTAAAAATTCAGTTCACACATGCGTACAGTTTGGTACAAATGTAAAGATGAATACAATTAGAACGACGTTAAATTTCATTTTACTCCATTTTTCCTTGTTGAGTAAAAATTGTTTGTACCATTAACAGCAATTTCTTTTAATAAGGTTACAAATTCCTAACTTAAAATGCAAGTTTACTATGCTCACAACAATCAGTGGGTAAAATATTTATCATGATCAGTTCGCTTAATTTGACAGAAGTTTTTAATTTCCGTGGATTATTTGGTTGTGTAGCCACGTCAGCCATTTTCAGCTAATGGGAAATGAGATCTCACTATTCGCGTAAGATTCATAATCGAAGGAGTAGACACTAGACAACGGCCTAATAGTCTGCAACTTTCAACAAATATTGAGTTTCCAAACTTTTGAAAGAACAGAACATTGCTGCTTGAAAGTGGACAAAGTTTGCTGCTCGAAGTTTTGGTGAGAAAGTCCTTGAAAGTATTTACAAGTAGTGACTGATTATTTCTCTAAAATCAATGAATGTTTTCCATACCTGTTCTGTCTATGTGTTGAACAGGAACCCATCTCTCCGGCAACTCTTTCTTACTTAGGACTTCAAGAACCCTTTTCCTAAAAATACCTCACACTATCGGCTTATGTGCTTTTCAGTCGATCTGGATAAAATCGACTCCCAGTTATGAAGTGAAGTGAAAATTATAATTTAAAAAAATAAATGTCAAAAATCATTTCCAGCTTCTAAAATATAATAATAATTTTAAGTAAACCGAATTACGTAGCGTAAAGCAAATTAATTAACTTTATAGCCACTTACTTAAATATAGGAAACAGAATAAACCTTTTTGCTTACTGAATATTTGTGTCATTATGTTAATTATAAAACTGTGTTATCTAACAGCAAATACTATTTCTTCATTATGTATAAAAATAACCAATTCTGCCAAGCTCCAGATACTTGGTAAGCAACTACTGTAAAGTGGTTGGTAATTAGGACTACATATTATGAAATTCAAAAGTTTTTAAGGAATAATTATGAACTATTAATTTAATTAATCCGTTTCTAAGCTGCATTATGTTTTCCTTAGTTGCATATTTAACAGCTAAAACAACACACCAAATTAAAAATTAATTCATTGTTCATCAACGAGTGATCCAGTAAATGTGTTAATACAAAACACGTCACCAAGTCGGTCACTAATTGAGTTGTAGGAAGCACTCAAATCAGCCTGAGATAAAGATAGATGATCACAGAACTGCGTTACTCACTACAGAACTGACAATTGACCCAGGTTATCAGAGAGCGGCTGTCCCAACGAAGAGGAAAATGCTACGATGCTGAAAAAACACTTCAGTTTCACTGTTATCACGACCAGTTATCCAAATGGATTAAATCGTTCAGCTAACCGATAAGCCCCCTTCCAACCCTCAGCAATAATCATTTGTGAACACCGCACACCTCAGTGGGTAAAAGTGTGGATCTTGTATTCTCTAGGGAGCCCTACCTTTCCTTTATAATCGCAAGAAACAATATTATTGTGAGACAAGTAAAACAACAAAACTCATTCTATAAAAGTTTGCAATAATATAAAATTACAATTACATAAAAGCAAAGCAGTCATCCACATTTTTCATTTAAAAGTATTCTGCTCCATAATGTTTGAAATTACTTTATGCTGTACAGCAATAAAAAGCGTCACAAACTTATAGAGTAGAAACTTTAACAAAGAAACGTAACAATGTTTTTCTATCAGTGTACTGGAGTTAAGCGTAAAAATTAAGTGACACACAACTACACCAACAACTAAAAATGTATTTATCTTCTTTATATTACTGGATGCTTTTATGAAGTAACAAATGACACAATATATGACATTTTCGTTCTTACATGGCAATCAAAGGTTTTTACATATCGTTGGCTCTTCTTCTTTTCTTCCTTTTAACCGAGATTTTAGATCAATTTGTTGTTCCCCTTTATGCATCTACAAAAGTGCACCCCCTTCTAGCTCAGTCCACTGCATATTCACAATCAAGATTACCTGTTTAGTTGGCGACCTACATTCTTTTTCTTTTCGTCTACCTATTCTCAAAGTAATCCTTATCAGCTCTTTATGTTATGCATAATTTTTTACTGGATTGATTGCCAGTTTTAACTGAAAGTTACTACTGAATAATTTTGATTTCAAGTCTTTTGAAAATGTAGTATATGAGAACAACTGGAGTAATTCAGTAATAAACGATATTTTCTATACACAACTCGTACCACTGATAACCATCTATAAATCCAAATTACTCGATTTTTATTTAATCGAGCACAATCAGCATTAGTTATAAGTGCTAAGGATGCTAAACCGTCAACTTACTTGACATGTTGGTAAATTTCTGACTTGTAAAGGTGTCGGTTATTTCTCATAGCTTAATATTTTTTATATGAATATGGAAACCGGTCATTTGTTATTCATTCAATATATATTAATTAAATTTTTAACTGTCCTTTATTACTTATGTTTTCCAGTGCAGCTTTAGGTTACTAGTTAGATGCAATCTATACAGACCACGTTTAGGCTAAGAACACAGACCATATACGGTTTTGTTGGAACAAAGTGCTGCTCCTTTAAACCTTAACGTTGGTTGAATAGAAATAATTCACTGTTACGTTACCTTTGGTTATTTTGTTATTTTCATCATGCATTCCATAATTTCTTATCACTCATTGTCTTCTTGAATTTATTTTTTAACATCTTATTTTACTTAAAAATATTTTACAGACTATGCCAAAACCATTTTAAACGCCTGGTAATGAATTTGGGATACCAATTACAAAATCTATTTTAGTTTATTTTAATTAAGAAATAAGCTAATGGATTGTATATGTTTCTCAAAACCCTATTCGACACGATGCAGTTGATATTGGGTTGTTGATGATATTCTTTTGTCTTTACCATTGCTATTAAATTAGTGGAAGAACAATTCTGTTAGGTTACAGTAATGTTTCCCGATTTTTTGATACAATATTATTTACAGAATATTTTGATAGTTTAATGTTTTTCCTTTCCGACCTACTGTGATTCAACAAGTAAAACTTCTAACGTTTTTTATATTAATCAAATTGGTGACTTTTTAAGCAAACGTAGCACAGAAGAACAACAATGGCTTAATATATTTAATTATTTTTTTGTAGAATTTAGTTTTGAAAAGTATTGTTGTGACTACTTAGTAAAATATCCCAGACACTGCTATATTTTTTAAAAATGTTAGTTTTTTGAGCCTTGGTATTTTGTAAGGCTACTTTAGTCGGTAAATGGTTTCACAGATAACTTTAAATAATTTCTTATAGGCCTAATGGTAAACGATACTTGCAGTTGAATTTCTATGAAGAACGGTGTATTTTTCAGTATAACTTAGACCCTTAACCAGAGGTAATGGTGAGTCTTTAGAAGAATTAATTAACGGAGAAAATAATTTTCTGACATTACAGTAGAATGAAATAGGTAACTTTTTGACGAAAAGATAAACTTTTACTTGATGATAGTACAGTACTGTTGAAAACTCAAATGACGACTTACGTATGAATTATGGGCACGAAACTTAACGAGTAAATTTGGGATACGTTTAATTTATAGTTGTTTTGTTGGTTCATCCTCTTCATTCACACACTTAATATTAGTGATAAATTGTAACTTGCCTTGTGAACACTTACGTTTCTTAACGTCCTCTTACGTTTCGGTGTATTATTCACCTTCATCAGCGAGGTTTAAATACAGAATGTCTTGAAACAGTTGTAACGGATTTTTTCAGGTTGGTGGTATGTGTGGGGGGCAGTTGGTGGAAGGGGTTTGGCGCTGGGATTCAAAGTATTGTTTGAATCATACAGAAACCAAACAGTACTTTGAATCCCAGCGCCAGCCCCTTCCACCAACTACCCCCCCACACATACCACCAACCTGAAAAAATCCGTTACAACTGTTTCAAGACATTCTGTATTTAAACCTCGCTGAAGAAGGTGAATAACACACCGAAACGTACGAGGACATTAAGAAACGTAAGTGTTCACAAGGAAAGTTACAACTTATCACTAATATTAAGTTTAATTTATGTTACAGACGGCAGTATATCTTTCATATCAATAATATATAGCTATGAAAATCTGTGTCTTGTTTTGTTTCTCCCGGGTTAAATACTATTCATTAACGTCCCTTAGGATCAACAATCCTTGTAACCGAATTATATGATTTGAGGCATTTCTAATATAGGACACACGTCTTTGAACCATGTCTATGAACCATCTATTCGCAATGCTTTTTTAATAAAATAACTGACTAATTGACAAAAGCTTATCTGCACAAATTCCATTGAGCCTGATATATCTTGAGTGTGATTTCCGTTAAAACAAACATATTAATATTTAAGAATCTATGCGGACAAGTCTTTAACATTTTTTTGTTTAAGTTAAAAAATATATATTTCAATATTTTTATCAGGTTAAATATGTTTGTAAGCTACTTACATACACTTAATTTTCACTGGAAAGGCAATGAACTTCAGAATTTAAAAACATAAGGTTAGGTGGATTGAAACATCGTTAATTACATTGCTTTCAGCGCATCTGTAAACTTCTTGCACAGTAAATGTGTTTACCTTGGGTTTTAAGGAGATTATACTGGCTGATATGAGACACCTAACAGAAATATAAAATTAACAACTGTTTGAAGTTCTGTACACAATATTGTATAGAATCTTTTTTTGGGGTTCTGGGGTGCTAACTGCCCGTTTATTTTTGTTCAAAATTTGCAATAACTTTTGTTTAATATTTTATTATTATTGATTTATTTATTTCAATTCAACCTAGCGTTGAATCCAATTTAAATAAATCCGGTTGATGCACTTGAGATTATTTATCGAAGTAATTTACTACTTTGGTTAGTTTATTTATACGGTTGTTCTTCCGCCGACTCGTTGAAATGGTGATGTACGTTCCGCACTGAAAACACAAATATTTTGCATGAACAATCACTTACTTGTGGTGAGTCTTGTCTATCTTGCAGGGTCGATATCACAATCCAACTTGTATACGGACTTACCGTGTTTGTATTCGCCGCTGCTTGTCGAGTTGACCAAGTTGACCGAGTTGGCCAATTGTCGAATTTCATTAAATTCGTTCACCTGTTTTCAAACTTAGTCTTTTGAAATAAACTAACTGACTCCGTTTCCTTGTGTCAAATAATATTTTATTCAGTTAATGTGCTCTGTTTAAATGATCTGAAGTATCATTTATAATTTAAATTCAGAATAAGTAACATGAGACATTGGGTTTTATAAGATTTGCCTCAGGGTGGCAGAACGGTTTACAATGTTAGTTTATCTAAATGCTTTTTTGGTTAACATAATTGAATACCTGCGTGGGTTCTTTGAGCTGACAGAATACCAAATCATTGAATAGAACTATAATTCTACCGTTATTAGGCAGTTTGATGTTGACTACAATTCAGTAATCACTTATATTTAACATACAAAATAATAACCATGTGTCTGCCCTGGACATTTCAGGTTAGCAGAATTGTTAGACTCAATTGACAATAAATGGTTAAAAGAAAGTTAGTTAATGTTAAAATAATTCTTGATAAAATAATTAAAAAGTGAACGATAATATTATATGTTGAAGCAGTGTTATTGAGTGAAACATCTGATTCATTGTTTGGTTCTACATAAAGATATGGTTATAAAACGTTGAAATGGTTATAATAGTAGATTCTTTCCTAAATTATAAAACATAATTAACATTGAAATTTCTTATTAACTTTCGTTAATTGATCATCCAGTTGACAAATCTCAGTCATTGGTGAATACTGGTTATTTTGATTTATATGTAATAATTGACAACTGTCATTATGTGTGGTTAAGTCACACGAAGTATTCGTTCATAACAATTAATTGGATGTTTAATAAATTCATAAAATTAGAATATTCAAAATAATCTGAGGATTGTCATCATTACTGTTGATTAAATAATATCATGACTACCTCTTAACCTAGGATCATTGTTTGAATAGGTTTCGATTATATCGTTTCTCATTTCTTAACTAATAATGCAAAAATCACTGTACTCCCTTTTATTTATAATTTAAATCCCGGAATTGCTCTGGATTATACACTGAGCAATCCTTGTTACGCACTGTTACACATAACACCTTCGATACTAAAGTATTTACGTTATCACAATTGAGGTTAGGTTGCACTGTTTACATCGGTGACGCGCACAAATCATATGAACAGCTGATTTTTTGCTCCGGGTTGTAGCCGCCTGTTCCCTTCAGAAGTTGATTAAAAAGTGACGAGAACGCACACCTCTCGCTGCCGTTCCGTTTTGCGATCGTCCAAAATTTTGTTAATTTCTTGGATTTGATTGGTTGACGATCTTTAATTTCATGCACATACCCCCCACCCAGGCGAATTATTTCAATTGTTGGGTTTGGCGTGGGGTATTTGGTGTCAAGACTATAAATGTTTGCTCGATTTGACACGAATTCCTTATAATTGTAATAACTTTTATAATATGGCTTAGATTTTAAATCTGAGCGTATCACTGGATTGGTAACACTCGGCTCTTTATTTTGAGTCTACTCATGGTGTGCTTTGCTCCATTATCAAGGAAGTTAATGTTTGTGATTTTTACAATTCACTACACACTACTATTTATATTTAATTTTTGATTAACACTATTTAATGGCACTCATACCCACTTGAGGGCATGCCTTCCAAGTTCTCTTACACTCCTTAGTTGCTAGTTACTTAAATCTACTGACAAAATACATTACTTAAGCTACCATTGTCTTAGCCTATGTCCCTATATTTGTATTTACATATTTTACATAATGGAAAGTATTTATATACTTTCTGTACGGCTCCAGTTGACAATAATAAATGGTTTCAACTACTGTGAACCTTCGCTAGCTGGAATATTATGTATTCCTTGTCATTTCTTGTTAATAAAGTGGCCTCTATTTTCCATTATGAGATGCATACTTATTGTTGAGGATCCGGTCCGCGTGGACCAAAATGTTTAGTTGGAAGAATGTTGATTGAAAATGCGTATTTAGTTGATTCGCCAGGATGCAGAAATGATGAAGAGAGTGGACTGTATACAATTTATTTATTTGAATTCAAAAGTACATTTGAAATATGAAGTTAGCAGTTGTTATGAATCACAGGTTGGCTAATAAGCATGATGTATGTACAACGTATCAAAAATATTAAATTACATTAATAACGGGCCTAATGGGCCATAAGTAAAGTGTGTTGCTATTTGTTTTATGAATTTGCTAACTGCTATAATTTGTTGATTGTTCGACTAAGCTTTTCGTCATTACTGACATCTTCAGGTCTTAAAACGTGAAGTTTTAAGACCTGAAGATGTCAGTAATGACGAAAAGCTTAGTCGAACAATAAAAAAATTATAGCAGTTATCAAATTCATAAAACAAATAGTAAGGATGGCTGCTAATTTAAACAATACGAAGAATAAAGTGTGTTGGCCTAAGGCCTACATTGAATGTCGCGACAAGAAAAATATGACAGTGAAAGGCGGGCGTGCCGACCGCCGCTTTCAAGCGTTTGAGACGTACTATACAGAGCTTCGACATGAATAATCAGATTAGAACAAAAAGTAAGAAGCAGATTAGCCAACCTATAAAGTAAAATTATCGCGCTACTGCACATAACCTGCCCGTCAAAATCAATCGATTTTTTACCACCTTTTTAGTAAATTATTATACATTTTGTAACTTAGTTTAAAACATACAGTGTTCTTAATAATGAGAGTTAGTTTCAAGGCTAAGTTAAACCTTGAGTTATAATATTAGATAACAGCTGTACGTTAATGGTTTAGCGATAAGCATGAATAAGATTCAAGATAAAGATAAGCGTTTGTAAGCCAAGGTTGGCGAACAACTGATTTCAAACATGAACAAAAATGTCTGCGTTGGCAAGTGTTGCCGTCACATATTGTATGTGTACAATATCGAACGTTATGAAACATGAAAAATACATAATTAGACAATGCTTAATAATGTATGATCGAAAGCTCATCACATGATGGCCCGATAGTTTGTAAACCTATGCATGTCATAGATGGTTACCGTGAAATAGTTGAGGCCAGTAGACCTGTACAGAGAATTATTTACATGAACAAAATTGCCACAAATTACATGTTTAAGCGTAGATTTAGCATGGCGTCATGTATTGACCAAGTCATGCTGTTCCTGATGTTTCAGGAACTTACAATATGTAGTTATGTAAGAACAAGCTATAGATAGCTGACTGAATGCAAGCAAAATATGATGACATGTATGTCATAATTTAAACAGAAATAATAATTGTGCAATGCTTAATCACAAAATATAAATACAATATAACAATACAATATAAAATAAATCTAGACGTGGCATGGTTACATGCAGTAGACGCAAAAAACGATAGGTTTTACATAAACGCAAGTTATATAATGAATACAATAAACAACAATTTAGTTGATTACAATATGAATAATTGCAATGGCATAAGTAACAAATACGATACTGTGATTACAAACGTAGTACATGAGTAGAACAATCGAAAGATATTCACAGAACAATAAATCACAGATATTAGCAACTGTGTAAAGAAATGCATGCATGGTTGCGCAACTGCAAATATTATATAACAAATTTTTATAAAATAATACCACCAAAAAACATGACACATACCCAAAACATCAAAATGTAAATGTGTAAGACATAGTATGCTACACAAAATTAACATACAAATACAAAATAGTAATATACCACCATAAAACTATGATGATTATAGAAGCAAGCAATGGCGCAAAATTGATATGAAAATGTTGTGATAATGCATCACAATTAAGTTGACCAAATGGTCATAATAAGTAATAAGCCAATGGCTGAGTAAAATAGCATTGTGCTAAGTGATCATAATAATCTTGTCAAATCTCGTCCCGCGCTGGCAACAGATATAACTTATGTACTGGTCTCCGCAAAACACCAGTAGGTGTGCGAATGTCTACGACTCGAATTAAGTTATCTGGGCCGGGAAATGTGGCGGTAATTACACCAAATTTCCAGGCTAATGGAGGTAAATTATCCTTAATAAGTAAAACTAGGTCACCAATGGAAACATTATCCTTAGCGAATTTCCATTTCTGACGCTGTTGCAACTGGTGAAAATAGTCGCGAGACCATGCCTTCCAAATGCCTTGGACAAACCTTTGTAGAAGTTGCCAGCGCCCAAGACGAGAAATAGGAATGTGAGATAAGTCTGGGTCCGGTATCGCCGTTAATGGTACGCAAATCAAAAAATGGCCAGGTGTGAGTGGCACCGGATCATTTACATCCGAAGAGATGGCAAATAAAGGTCGAGAGTTCAGACATGCCTCTATCTGAGACAAAACTGTCGTAAACTCCTCGAAGGTGAGTATAGATTTGCCTACCACGCGGCGCAGATGAAACTTCAAACTCCTTATGCCGCTCTCCCAAAGGCCACCGAAATGAGGTGACGAGGGCGGAATAAATGACCATGATATCCCCTGAGAGGATGTGAATGATTTGAGCGAAAAGATGGCATCCTTATTATGCCAAAGGTTGTAGAGATCATGTAGGATATTCCGGGCCTTCCTAAAGTTTGTGCCATTATCGGAGTATAATTGACTGGGTATGCCCCTGCGGGCCATGAAACGACGTAATGCAGCTATAAACGCACTGGCAGTAAGGTCGGAAACCAATTCCAGGTGAATGGCCCTAGTCGCTAAGCAAATAAACAAAGACACGTATGCCTTAGAAAGAGTTCTGGATTTCTGCCCGCCATGACGGATCATGAAGGGACCACCATAATCAACCGTGGAGAATAGAAACGGCCTTGAAGGAGTGACTCTAGGAGATGGTAAAATACCAAGCCTCTGAACCTGCTGTTTGGCACTAAACCTGAGACACTTGACACATTTACGAATGATGGAGCGAATGACCATCCTGGCATTAACAATCCACCAACGTTGACGCAGTGAGTGATGCACGAGTTCAGCACCAGCGTGAAATAAACGAATATGTTCGCGTTCAATGATGAGGCGAGTAATATGCGCCGATGGGGGTAAGACAATAGGATGTTTAGCGTCGTACGGTAATTGCGACTGCTGTAATCGCCCGCCCACGCGTATCACTCCAGAATCATCAAGAAACGGGTCGAGAGAAGCCAACTACTCCTAATGGAAACAGAAGATCCGTTAAGAAGACAATTAATTTCGGCTGCGAAGTGGATCGACTGAGATTGTTTTATGAAGAAATTGAGAGCATGATGAATTTCGACAGGGGTAAGATCGCCCGTACATTTGTCAGCACTTGAGAGTCTAATATTTGTGATGAACCGAAAACAGTAAGCGTATACGCGCGTTAGACGATGCAACGAGGAAAAGTCCAAAGAAAGGTCGATAGCCAAAGTAGACATTAGAGAGAGGTTATGGGTATGTTTCTCTTCCGCAGTGACTTCAGAAGACGACGGAGTGGAAGGTAAAAAGGATGGGAAAGGATTGGACTCTGACGATTGAGACAGACAAGTGGGACCGTGCCACCAAAGCGAACAATCGCGCAAAACGTCAGGGAGACACCCCCTGGAGATAATATCAGCAGGATTGTGTCTAGAATTGATGTGATGCCAAGTATAAGTTTGCGTAAGACGCTGAATTTCAGCAACATGATTAGCGACGTATGTTTTCCACCTCGTAGACTGGGCATGAATCCAGTAAAGAGACACCATAGAGTCAGAATACAAATGAACACTATCAATGAACGAATAAAGAGCAGGAACGACCTTAAATACGAGTCGCGATAACAACAAGCAAGCGCAGAGTTCGATGCGAGTTAATGACACCTGTCGTAAGGGAGCTACGCGAGATTTAGAACACAGGAGATGACAAGAGGCCGATGAATCTTGATAAATGACTCTGACATAAATACAACAGCCAAACCCCCTTTCAGAAGCATCCGAAAAACCATGTAATTCAACTGTACTTGCCTCACGCTTACAACGAATAGATCGTGGGACCACAATTTTGCTAATCAGACCCAATTTGTCGCACAAAGAATGCCAATCCGAACGTGATTGGCCGGAGATCGGCTCATCCCAACCAAGCTTGCAAAGCCAGAGTTGCTGCAAAAACTGTTTGTACAAAAAGACAACGGAACCGATCAGTCCAAGAGGATCGTATATGCCTGCAATAATCGAGAGAATTCTCCTCTTGGAGATGCTTGATTCAACTGGGAATGATTTAATGTCGAACAGAAATGAATCGGCAGTATTATTCCAGAGAATGCCTAGGGTACGCACATTGTCCTGTTTGTTTAGGGGGCGTGATAAATTGTCATGATTTGCGACCACTGTGGGTTCATTAGATGCCCATTTATGCAACGTGAAACCATATTGACTTAATGACGCACCTAGATCAGATTTCAGCTTGGTCAGATCAGAGATGGTGTCCGAACCGGTAAGCAGATCGTCAACATAGAAATCGTTCGTTATAGCTAACGCCGCATCAGGAAACGAAGTTTGATGGTCCTTACCAATTTGTATAAGACAGTGAGTGGCCAAAAACGAAGCACTAGCCGTGCCGTATGTTACCGTTTGCAATGCAAAATGTTTAAATGGTTCGAGAGGAGAATCATGCCACAGAATGCGTTGATAGTGACAATCCCCTTCAGCTACGCGAATTTGTCGATACATCTTCTCGATGTCGGCGATGAGAACATATTTATGTATGCGGAAACCCAAAAGAATGGAAAAAAGGTCTTGTTGAACATTCGGGCCTACCAACAATATGTCATTTAGAGAAAGGCCATTGGTAGTCTTGGACGAACCATCAAAAACGACGCGTAGTTTTGTGGTCAAGCTAGACTGTTTAAATACGGCATGGTGAGGCAGATAGTAAGTATTTGACGCTCCTGAATTGATAGCGCAATTATCGATAAGCGTCATGTGTCCAAGATCCTTATATTCGTTAATAAAGTCTGCGTAATCGCGCGCGAGCTTAGCATCACGCCTAAATCGACGCTCTAAGTTCAAGAATCTTGCTTCAGCATTGGTGTAAAATTCCCCCAAGTGGAAATTATCGGGCTTAAATGAAAGTGAAACCACGAAACTACCCTCGTGGTTGCGCTGGGTAGAGCGCACGAAATGCTCTTCACAGGCTGAATGGTTATCAGGGGTGTTGTCAGGGATAGTTTCTGCTTCCCAAAATCTTTCGAGAGACTGCAGAATTTGACTGTCGTTGTTCCTAGCTAGGAACGAAACAGCAGGACCCTCGTTGCGGCAGTGTTTGGGCAAATTGCCAGCCAAAATGTAGCCTAGCTTTGTTTCCTGAATGATGGGAAAATTAGGGCCGCGTATGTATTTATTAGCTAAAATTAAGTCCACATAAAATTGTGCCCCTAAGAGTATGTCGATTTGCGACGATATGTTAAAATCTGGGTCAGCCAGAAAAATGTTGCTCGGAATGTGGAATTGATTTATGTCAAACGATTTTGCCGGCAGATTGTGGGTTAACGTAGATAAGATAGCACATTTCGCCTCGAAGCTATATCTCTGATAACGAGAAATAATGCGTATAGACACAAGATCAGTTGCGTAACACGCTGTATTGTTTATACCCGTAATTGGTATGTTGGATTTAGTTAAATTAAGCTGTAATTTCCTTCCAAATGATTTTGTGCAAAAATTTATTTGTGACCCGGCGTCTAAAAGAACTCTTGCCCTATGTCTGTTGCCAGCCTGGTCAATGACAAATACAACTGCTGTTGATAAAAGAACATTGTTCGTGGATTGTAATTTGAGCGAACAATAGTTACTGCTGGCAGATATTGATTTCGGCACGTTGTTTGCGTGCAACAATGTGTGGTGTCGTTTTGAACAGATCTTACACACCTGCTTATTCTTACAGCTAGATACAAGATGTTCTGATCTAAGACAATTAATACAACTTTTATGACTTGATACAAATTGTCCCCGCTCAGCGGGGCTTAATGTACGAAATTTATCACATATGTAAAGCGGGTGATTAGATTTACAACACAAACATGAATAATTGCTTGCCGCTGAGTGATAACTCTTAAATGTAGTACTGCCAGCAGTGTTTCTTGATTTATATTTATCATATTTATTGTTAAGTCTTAAATTAGGTTTGTTGAGTTGCTGTCCGGCTTCGATAGGCAGTGTATTTTCTAACAGCTGTCTACGTGAGTTTAAAAAATGAGTGAAATCTTGAAAGTTAGGTAAATTGTCAGGGTCTATTGACTCCTTCCATAGTTTAAAGGTAGTAGGGTCGAGTTTAGTTGATAATAATTGTATAATAATAAATTCAAATGAATTCACTGACAGTTGCATTGCCGCCAGTGAATTAACGGAAGACGTTATTATGTTTGTGAATTCTGCCAAACTTTGGACAGAGTCCTTAATTGTCGACTTGACTTGAAGTAAATTTTGAACATAGTATTTTGCTAGTATGAAATTGTTGTCATACCTTTCGGACAGCAAACTCAACGCTATTGAATAATTTTCCTTAGAGATAGGTAGTGACTTAATTAAATCTAAAGGTTCATTTTTTAAAGAAGAATGTAAATAATGTAACTTCTGCACTGGCGTTAAATCGGATCTTGTATGCGCTAAGTCCGTAAAAATTGAATGAAAATGCTGCCATTCCAATATGTTGCCTGAGAAGCAGGGCAAACTTATTGGTTTTAATTGCATGTGTGTCGATAATACGGGAGGTACAGTCTGAACATTAAATGTATCAAGTAATTGCAAAATATTTGCTTCAGTCGAATATAGCATTTCTTCGACCTCAACTCGGTCTTCTTGAGCCGCGCTTATGTCTTTACAAGTAAGTTCTATTTCAGACTGCACCTCGTCGTACTTCGATGCCAAGCTTTTCAGACTTTCTAGCCTTACTGTTAAAAAATGTTTTGTGCTGGAATTTATATCAAAGTTTTTACGGCAGATTGTATTCGCAATATTGCGGACTTTAAGCCGCCTCTCTTTCTGGTTAACACTTTGAGGCCTTCTTCAGCCATTGTACGCACCTTGTTATGCTGTTATTGAGGTGATACCTTGTAGGCGATGTCCTGCAGCGTCGACGCCTTGGAGAAGATGGCAAACACAGCTCGGAGAGATGACCGCCTTGTTTGAAGCACTGTAGCTCGCAGGCTCTTGAGATGATGTTGTCAGGAGGCTCAAAGGTGACGAGCGAAATGCCGATGGAAATCACGCCACGGTCGTATCAGCGGATATGCTAATTCGCCCGTGATGGCCAGAAATAGTGGCAGAAAAATATTAATTAGGAATGATGCATCGAAAATCCAGGTCCGGAGTGACCAAAAATGTTGAGGATCCGGTCCGCGTGGACCAAAATGTTTAGTTGGAAGAATGTTGATTGTAAATGCGTATTTAGTTGATTCGCCAGGATGCAGAAATGATGAAGATAGTGGACTGTATACAATTTATTTATTTGAATTCAAAAGTACATTTGAAATATGAAGTTAGCAGTTGTTATGAATCACAGGTTGGCTAATAAGCATGATGTATGTATAACGTATCAAAAATATTAAATTACATTAATAACGGGCCTAATGGGCCATAAGTAAAGTGTGTTGGCCTAAGGCCTACATTGAATGTCGCGACAAGAAAATATGACAGTGAAAGGCGGGCGTGCCGACCGCCGCTTTCAAGCGTTTGAGACGTACTGTACAGAGCTTCGACATGAATAATCAGATTAGAACAAAAAGTAAGAAGCAGATTAGCCAACCTATAAAGTAAAATTATCGCGCTACTGCACACTTATTGTCACTCTTATTTGGTAATTTTAGCTCTTTTTTCATTATTATTTAGTTGCAATAGTTGAACAATAATAGTATCTTTGTAATGGGCTTGGTGTTTTTAGTACACTAATCTGTTCCATATTGTATATGATTAAATAACATTACTTACACCTGGTGTCACATGACAGGTGTCCTTAATTACTATTATAATACATCATGTCCCTTCTTATAATCTTATACTGTTACAATAGTGGTATTACACCCTACTTGTGGTATAGACATTAACCTTTTGTTTCTATTTGGTTTTATAATATGGTTTTATTCATGTTTTACATAGTGAATTCCATTTTGGTTGGTTTTGGTTCGTTTTATTTACTTATATTCTTATTTAAAACTTATCTTGGGTATCTTATATTGGTACCTGTAGAAAGCTTATTATTTCCACTTGGTTTAAGACATAAAACATTTTGGTTTGGGTAGGTTTTTCCTACTGCTAGTTGTGAATTTAGGTGAACAGTACCTGCATCTTAGGTTATGTGAGTTTATCATTTGTAACAACAATGTGTATGTTAGGTTGATACAAATTTGTATTCTTTTAACCTTATTTTCTCAAGTTTGGTTTTATTAATGATAACTAATAACCTTTAGTTATTTCCTTTTCTTGTCTTACATGATTGTTAGACTATTTGACTAATATTTGCTATTATTATGAGACAAATTTAATACTTCTTTATGTTACATTGGTGCTGTGCATAACATGTTACTATGCTTTTATTTACAACTTCTATTCAATTAACATTATTGTTACTTTCATTTTTTTTATAACATATCTTGCCCTATTCATTTATAACATTATTTGTTGTATATTGGTCATCTCAGTTAGTCAGTTCTTGTCCATCTCTTCAATCTGTAAGTTGTTTAGTTATTGCATATACGGGTAAGATGTTGATCTATAGTTGACTGGCTCTTGGAATCCATATTTTATGCCATGGTTGTTAGGTGTCTTTCTCGTAGTATGTTTCTTCCTTGTCTTCATTGGTTCTTCACTGACCGAAAACTATTGGGTTGTTGGTTCCTGTGGTACAATCATTGTGTGGTGCATCTTCTTTTCCTTATAATGTCATTTCACTTGCTAGTTACCATTAGTTTATTAACTCTTATTGTTGTGAGTTTATTCTTGGTGATGGGTAGCTCATGTAGTTTTATGCTTGGCATTTTAGATAACTTAATTGGTTTGTCTCTTTGACTCAGTTATTGACATGTGTAAATATTTTAGGTTACTGAAATCTTTGGGCTCATATGTCATGTTACAATATGCACATTAGATATATTCCTGTCTGGCAAATTCTTTGATAAACCAATTAATATACGGTACTGGATTTTAAAATTAATTTATATTGTGTAGACTGTAGCATGACAGATATTCCACCAATAATTAATTCATTTAAGATCATAAAAGATAATTAAATTACATATACTCAAAGAATGTCAAATGAAATTCAATTAAACTTCAAAGGAAAACACCACAATAAAAGAAAAACAATAATTAAATAATAAAAATACAACCATAAAGGTCAAAGTAAATAAATTAAAGAAAACTCATATTAAAAAATCAGGAGATTACCCAGGAGAATAGGAGCAGGAAATAAACAAGATACCTCAAAATCAAGAAAAAAGGATAAGATTAGGAGCAGGTGATAAACAAAATACCCCAAACAAAAAAAAAACAAGAAGCGTAAGATTTAATATCAGGTGATAAACAAGATACCCTGAAACCAAGAAAGAAGAGTAAAGTCAGTATCAGATAATAAAGAAGATACTCCGAACCAACCATCAGACAAGATAACACTGAGTACCTTGGTTTACCCAAGAATGAACACAAGAAGGAAGACGAGAAGAAAGGAAGAAATAGGATGGAAGAACCACAATAAAAACCTAGTATTAACTACCATTAAACCCCAAACCAATTGATACCATTAAAGAAAGTATAACATCCCAAAACCTTATGAAAATGTAATTATTTATAAACAAAAGTGTTGTCTAGTATGATAAGAAGTGCACCAACTAAAGTTATTATATGATGAAAAATAAACAAATCTTCACAGTCCATTATGACTAAAGGTCTGGTCTGAGAATAATAAAACTCAAATATAAGTCAGAACCAACAGTGAAAGTGTACTAGTGTAAGTGTTTTGAAATGTAATAAACTTCAAGTTGTAGTGTATCTATAGCTTAAACAATTGCTCTAAATCGATTTAAAATCGATTATTATTAATAATTGTCAATAAATCAATTTATTTCTACTGTGTGAATTATAAAATTATTTCACATTTTACTTTAAGTGTTTAATTAACCACGAGACTTCCTGGAAGACGAGAAATATTAACGAAAGGTGAGATACTGGAGCAGCACTGAAAATCATTAATCGATTGCTGAAACCAGATAATCTGATTAACTCCAGATTTTAAGCTCTACCAGAAGTGCAAATTAAACCAAAAGTACCTTACAGAATTTTAAAAATTTGAATAAAACATAAAACCAGGATTAATTCTAAATTATATACACAACAAACAAACATAAAATTTTTTTTCTTTCTTTTATTTGTAACTACAGTCAACAGGTCTTGTTACAAGACCCACTAAATGGAGTCAATGGAACATACATCAGTTTTTTTTATTCTGTTTTAAAAACCAAATCAATAAGTACATTGTAAAAGTTATAAAGATTATATCTGTAAGCCTACTATAACGCAACACTGTAATCTTCTGCGAAACAATCTGTATGTCTATTATACGACACTCGCAGCTCCTCCAATTACAATCGCCATTGGTGGCCAAACCGCGGCGTACTGCATCACTCCACCCAACAGAACAATGTGTTACCTCACATTGTTACACTTGATTGCAGCGTAGTTGTGCATTTCATAATTTCCTGGACTACTTTTAAAATGTTCTCACAAAATACCTAATAAATCTCCAAATGTTCAAATGTACAGCCTATCATCAAACAAGTTTAGGTTTAGAGTAGTGGCATGTTAATTTACAGTTGTTTTAGTTATGTTTTATGTTATGATAGGTTTCATGGTAGCATACACATAAAACAACAAGCTGCTTTTTTTGTATATAGGGCTATGTTTCACTTCCGTTATAGGGTTAACAATACGTTTTAGTTTTCTCGATAGTCAAAATTGAAAGAAGCATTAATCCTCGTTGTCCATGCTCAAGCAGACTACACAGGACGATTATACTTGGCGTATTACTCCGACTGACGTTAATAAAACCAAACTCAGCAAAAGAGTGAGAATAATAAATAAAAACTCTTCGAGGAAAAAATTAATGAGATTTTGCTACCTATGCTATGTAATAAGATTAAATTTGAAAAACGTGAATACATCCTCAAAGAATAGAGGAGAGATACGAAGATCACAGCCTACCTACCAACATTGAATATTTATAAGAACTACTAAATTTATTACAAAGGTTTTGTAAAATATATAAAAACACTTTGTAAGTTTCACAAAATTTTTTTAAATTAACTCTGACAGCTGTTTCGACTAGCTAAGCCATTGTCAAAGAGGCGAGTGAATGGAATTACTGAACACAGGATGTTAGTGGAGTGTAGGTGGTGAACATCTGTTTAGGGCGTATCTGGAACATCTGTGTTGTGATTGTGAGGGGGGAGGGGGTTTGCAAGAGACAAGGGAAGGTCAGGTGTCTTTAAAAACTAAATACAATCATGAATGGAAAATGGAAAATTAACTGAACTAAATATAAACTGACTGTTATATTTAAAATAATGATGAATATTCAAAATAATATAAAATAAACTAAACTAAATAACAGATTGCAAAATTTAAAATAATGATGAACATTCAAAATAATATAAAATAAATTAAACTAAATAACAGATTTTAATAAAGGGGATACACAAAATTCAGTCTGTTCATTGGTTAAATTTTTGTTATTTTTTATTGCTTTTTTTTATATTATTTTAAAAAATTTAAAAATAAATATTTTTTTATTGCTATTATTTTTTTTATATATTTTACAAAACCTTTGTATTAATATGTTTCACCAAGTGCCTAACGAGTCATCAATTAATATCGTAAATTTATTACGTTTGGCATAAATTAAATTTCTCATTGAAGCTATTAAACTGCTAGAAACGTAGTATTAAAATTACACCTGTAAAAAATTGTATTCCTTCCGTTTAATTTGGATGCTGATAAATATTTCGAATATTAAGAGTAAGAAACGCCATTATCTATAACACCTAGCCTACTTTCACTGACAGTAACACTACAGATAAGTGACTTTGTCTTCAATGACTTACGTATGACTACGGTTTTAATATTTCAGATAGTAAAACGAAAATTACTTCTTAGATCTTGTAGGCTATATGTCTATGCTTGCGCAATAGTGCAGGTACGCTCCCATAAATGTTGTTTGCCACATTATGTTTATGTAAAATGATTACTAACAATAAAAATATATTAATAACGAAGAAATAAAATTGGACGGAAGTTTAATATAAGTGTATGTACATTGCGTTATACTAATTTACGAAAAATTAACAATATTTTTATTGAAATAATTAATAATATATAGCTTTAATATATATATATATATATATATATATATATATATATATATATTGTAACGTTCCGCTTTTTCGTGAGGTGTAGTAGAGTTATATTGTATGCCTCATGCAGTATGCGTCACTTTTGAATTATACTAACTGACGTTTTAAACGGTATAAATAAAGGATTTTGTTTATCTTGTTTTACTCAATCTAAAAGAAATCGAGAGTGTGTGATTTGGGGTCAAGGAGGTAATTTGTTCAGCCTTATACAGAAGAGAGAGTAAGTATCATTATTGGCCCTCTGTTGTGACGATTTTTTCTGTATGTTGTGCTGAAATTTTCATTAATTACCCACTACAATAAATTATAACACGTTATAATTCAATATTAATTTTCAATAATATTGCTTTATTGATTATTGACTTTTGTCTCCAGCCACCAAAATATAGGTATCACAATTAATCTTTTTTAAAAAAAAACATCATCTCGACTTTACCGAGTAAACATAGATCTGTCTAAGGAACAAAACATATATGTTGTTATTTAACCAATATTACGCTATAATAAAATACATCAGTTATTACATAATTCTTATTAATTCCCCAGGGTTCAGGGTGAATTCTTTGTGTTATGAGAGTGTCAGAAATGGCTAATTGCTACGCTTTACAAATATAAAAAAATTAATAAATAATTGTGTTTATTTTTCAAATATTACGTAGTTTCCGGAATTGCCGAAAGAGAGCAGCATGTATTTGTTTACTTTTGAAAGAAACATATGATAAAATGAATATTTTTTGTTCTATTTCACTGTTAAAAAACGAGTTTTCTTCTGGATTTATTACGACAAATGTTTATATTACCTCGCTCCGTGTTGTCCTTACTGGATTGAAGTTTTATTCTGTGAAGAGGTACGTCTTGCGTTATTATTTCCTTTTCGTTTCGAGTATTTTCTGATTGTCTACTAGAAGTAGGCCGAACTATATTGGATCCTCAGAATGTTTTCATCCACTGGTTTTTAATGTATAACACCATTTAATTTGGATTCCTCAGGTATAATTAGTTAGTATTCACTTTGTTTATTACTCTTGCGTGAATTTCGCCTCCTCCAACGTCCAAAAAAGTTATTTTTTTATAAATTTTGTCGCATCGTTTCTTCACCTCTCTGGCTTAGTTCAAAATTTTTATATCTTATTAACAATACTTGTTATTTTTCATCACTCTTAGTAACACATAGTATTTTTATTATGTAGGCAGTTTGTGATTATTATAAATTTATATTTTATTTATGGAAAAATAATTCCCTTCCATTCCGGTTTATTTACTAATTTAATTCATATAATATGTTTTGGTTAATTTTTTTTATGACATTGTATATAAATATTTTATCATTTTATTATCATTAAATAAATTTATATATTATTTATTTAGTCTCGAATAGTGTTCATACCCGGTACTACTTCCTGTTGTCATTTCCTTCATAGGATTATTTTAATTTTATATTATCTTTGGTAGTTAAAATTTTTATGTCTTTTAAAATTAACCCTGGGTTTTCTTACAATCTAACATAATTATTTGAAACAATATAATATTAACTTGGGTATAACAAATTGTGGTTCATACAATATAAATTACAATAAATAAATAAAATTACAAAAATCAATTAGTATTATTACATACTACTTCCATAGTTTTTTCCTATCCAAAACATACAGCACAGTTTAGTAATACATTAATTTCACTTTGGTTTTTCACCTCAATGGGTACACTAGAACTCACTTCGCACTATATACCTCTCGAATTGTTTATTATGTGGAGTGATATAATTAAATTTTGAGCGAGCTTTAGTTCTACCCATTTCTGACTTTTATTCTCATGATTTACTTTATTGGGACCGGGTTATGTACCGTTACATAAAGCCCCCCCACTAGAACAAATTTATTTTAGTTCAACTCGTTGATATAAATAAATTGTTGATTTGTTCAAGTCTCCTAATGGTCTTGACTTTGTTTTCATAATAATGTTTCATTGCTGACTGATTATAAACTCTGGTAATTCAGACTTGTGGTAATTGTCGTTTTCTTACTTAACTCTCTCTCTCTTGGAGGCAAATTCATCAATTATTTCTCGGGGTTAGTGGTACTTCCACATTTTATTTGATAAGGACTGGTCACACTAATTATATTAAACTTGTTTTAACCCTCATTTCTATTTACTTTTATACACTCGCTTTATCAATTAAGCTTCTGTCGGCTATCTTCCTTCTATTTTCTTCATTTATACATCTGGAATCCAATATCACTCTTTTCAGCTATTTTATAATTATTATCCCTTAAATATTCAATTTCCCTAACATTTTTCCCTATCCTGTGCGGTGGTTCCAGTCGGGTGGCCACTCTGGGTCCATACACCGCTGTCCATCCTTACACCTTCTGAGACCAGGGGAACATCATCCCTGCTCATAAAAATTATTGCCGGAACATTTCTACTGTCAATACAAAAAAATAAAAAAATTATAAGTAGTAGTCAATTAGCGACTAGTACCAAACACTTTTGGGATTCTTCATACTGTAGCTGTTTGTATTTATTTATATATTTCTTCTTCTCCTTGATTCCTTCTTCTTTTTCATTGACTAATAGCATATAACATCATTGATAGGCCTTATGTTAAAATTCTTCTGACTTTACTTCTTGTGACATATTTCTCCGTATCATTTCTTCTTATATAATCTTCAATTCCGAGAAATTCTAATTTTTGTTATATTAATTATCATCCTCCTTCAGTTTCATTGGAGTCATTAAATTATTCTTGATTCTTCCTATCTGAGCACATTACCATCAATTGTTTTTGTTCATTTAATTTTCCTTCTGTTTGTTACCATTAAAAATATTACTTTTCCCTATTATTTCAGTTTAAATCAGTTATTTATAATTAAATTATATAATCTGTTCTTACATTTTCTTAGTGGTTTGTCTTTTTATTTTAAATTATATGGTTTCAAAATAACTTGAGTAAGATGTCCTTACGTCTTTTGGAATTTTGGGGTTTTAGTTTCTTCTTTTTACATTAGTTTAACCGTTTTCAGTATCATTCACAACACGGATTGATCCACTCGTATATTTTTCCCGTGGATTCTGTTGATTAAACTTGTCAATAAAATTCGCTATTGGATTGCCCCATTGCGGATCACTACCATACATTTCAATATTATCGTATGTATATAGCCTCTCATCTTTATTACTGGGACCAGGATTAGACCCCTGATTTTTCCCATGGTCAACTCGTTTGTCCACTTTTCTTTGTTGCTGTTCATCGGGTCTCCTCGAATCCCTCTCATCAGCCATTAGATAATTTACTTGGACTTGATTAGTTCTCTGATTGTCATTTGGTGGATCTCCTGAGGGTATGTCCCTATTTCTATCTCCACTTCTGGACCTCCTATATTCGTCATGATCATTCCATTGTTGTCTGTTGTAGTTGTTTCTCTCATCCCTTCGATCATAATTTTGTCTCTGGTTAAAATACGGACGTCTTCCTTGGTAACTATTACTGTAATAATTGTTATTAGCATGTACATAATTAACTCTGGGCCGATTCTCTCTTGGTGGTTCATTCTTCCGCTCCTCGGTATTCCCTGACCTCCATCTACTTCTCCTATAATAAGATTCCTGTTCATAATTTTCTAGCAGCGTTTCCATGCCTCCAATAGTTTTGATTTGTCCACTCAAGCGTGCACTTATGATCTTTTCTTCAAAATGATACGCCATTTTGGTCACTAGACACTCTTCAGGTATCTTAGGGTCTAGATACTTGGCGATACACACCTTCCCCAAAAAGTAAGCAGTAGGTGTTTGTCCCACTGTACGGTCATACCTACCATGACAGATATCGTCCCTAATAATGTTTTGTACTGATTCTGACCAGTACTTAAGTTTGAACATAGTTTTAAAACCCTCATAATCACACACCTCGTTCCTAATTGCTGTCCACCAATTATCATTGATATTTTTGAACGATTCGTCTAATAGACCTTTTATCATATTCCATCGATTCTCCTTTGATCTGTTCAAAATTTCATCTATCCTCCCTAAAAATTCAAGTGGGTTTCTGCGATAATCCCGAAAGTTTACACTTTCCTTACTATCTGGATACACATGATGACTGCTGCATGCAGATCTCGCACTCACTCTATCTACATCACCTTGAAAACTGGTTTGTATTTGTTGTAAACTATCCAATTTCTCTGCTTGGCTATCACACCGATTTTTTACATTCTCTACTGTTTTATGAAACTCTGAAATTTTACAGTTTAGACTGCTTTTGATACTATCTAACTGGTCATTGTTTTCTTGTCGTATGGCCATTACACGAACTTGATTATCTTGTTCTTCTTTTTCCATTCGTGCCTCGACTCCTGTTTTAATTAGTTCCATTTTCTCTTCAGTTTTATCTAATCTTTGGTTAGTTTCTATTAATTTCTTCTCTGCCTCTTCCTTATATTCTCCTACTCTTTGGCTTAACGTATTATTGACCAGTTCAATTTTACCTTCTAGATTTTCTCTTAATTCCTTGTTGAAATTCTCCATCTTACCCTCAATTTGTTTTAAATTCTCATTATTCTCTTCAAATTTTGCATTCATCTCTTCTCTTTGTCCTTCAACAGTTTCTTTCAGTTCATTGTATTGTTCATTCATGGTTTGTTTGATATTTTCATGAATGGTTTCTATTTTTTCATTTAGTTGTTTGACTAAACTTTCCTGAATGCTATCTATTTTCTCATTGGTCTGTCTATTTTGTTCCTCCTGTTTCTTAAAATTCTCCTTATTTTCCTCATTGGTTTGTCTATTTTGTTCCTCCTGCTTCTTAAAATTCTCCTTATTTTCCTCCTTGGTTTGTTTCAAGGCTTCCTCCTGTTTTCTAAATTGTTCAGCCATAAATTTCATCATGTCTTGCCAATTAGGTTCTTCTCTGGTTACCGCTTTGTCTGGTTGGTCCCCTTGGGCATCCTCTTCCACTATTTCCTTTTCCGTATCCATAACTACTTCGGTTTCTTCTGTATCACCTGTCTGGTGGTCCATTTCACTGTCCGTAACTAATTCTATTTCTTGTTCCTGTCCACCTTCTTCAATCTCCTTTTCTTCTGCCTTCTTCTTCGATTTTCCTCGGGTATTAGGCATTTCTTGTTTTCTCATAATTGCCAACGATAATTAGATTTTTTGATATATAAATTTTTTGTTTATTAAATATCAAAATCCTTTTCTAATTACCGCCCTTTTACGTTGAGCGTCAATTTGTAACGTTCCGCTTTTTCGTGAGGTGTAGTAGAGTTATATTGTATGCCTCATGCAGTATGCGTCACTTTTGAATTATACTAACTGACGTTTTAAACGGTATAAATAAAGGATTTTGTTTATCTTGTTTTACTCAATCTAAAAGAAATCGAGAGTGTGTGATTTGGGGTCAAAGAGGTAATTTGTTCAGCCTTATACAGAAGAGAGAGTAAGTATCATTATTGCCCCTCTGTTGTGACGATTTTTTCTGTATGTTGTGCTGAAATTTTCATTAACTACCCACTACAATAAATTATAACACGTTATAATTCAATATTAATTTTCAATAATATTGCTTTATTGATTATTGACTTTTGTCTCCAGCCACCAAAATATAGGTATCACAATTAATCTTTTTTAAAAAAAAAACATCATCTCGACTTTACCGAGTAAACATAGATCTGTCTAAGGAACAAAACATATATGTTGTTATTTAACCAATATTACGCTATAATAAAATACATCAGTTATTACAAAATTCTTATTAATTCCCCAGGGTTCAGGGTGAATTCTTTGTGTTATGAGAGTGTCAGAAATGGCTAATTGCTACGCTTTACAAATATAAAAAAATTAATAAATAATTGTGTTTATTTTTCAAATATTACGTAGTTTCCGGAATTGCCGAAAGAGAGCAGCATGTATTTGTTTACTTTTGAAAGAAACATATGATAAAATGAATATTTTTTGTTCTATTTCACTGTTAAAAAACGAGTTTTCTTCTGGATTTATTACGAAAACTGTTTATATTACCTCGCTCCGTGTTGTCCTTACTGGATTGAAGTTTTATTCTGTGAAGAGGTACGTCTTGCGTTATTATTTCCTTTTCGTTTCGAGTATTTTCTGATTGTCTACTAGAAGTAGGCCGAACTATATTGGATCCTCAGAATGTTTTCATCCACTGGTTTTTAATGTATAACACCATTTAATTTGGATTCCTCAGGTATAATTAGTTAGTATTCACTTTGTTTATTACTCTTGCGTGAATTTCGCCTCCTCCAACGTCCAAAAAAGTTATTTTTTTATAAATTTTGTCGCATCGTTTCTTCACCTCTCTGGTTTAGTTCAAAATTTTTATATCTTATTAACAATACTTGTTATTTTTCATCACTCTTAGTAACACATAGTATTTTTATTATGTAGGCAGTTTGTGATTATTATAAATTTATATTTTATTTATGGAAAAATAATTCCCTTCCATTCCGGTTTATTTACTAATTTAATTCATATAATATGTTTTGGTTAATTTTTTTTATGACATTGTATATAAATATTTTATCATTTTATTATCATTAAATAAATTTATATATTATTTATTTAGTCTCGAATAGTGTTCATACCCGGTACTACTTCCTGTTGTCATTTCCTTCATAGGATTACTTTAATTTTATATTATCTTTGGTAGTTAAAATTTTTATGTCTTTTAAAATTAACCCTGGGTTTTCTTACAATCTAACATAATTATTTGAAACAATATAATATTAACTTGGGTATAACAAATTGTGGTTCATACAATATAAATTACAATAAATAAATAAAATTACAAAAATCAATTAGTATTATTACATACTACTTCCATAGTTTTATCCTATCCAAAACATACAGCACAGTTTAGTAATACATTAATTTCACTTTGGTTTTTCACCTCAATGGGTACACTGGAACTCACTTTGCACTATATACCACTCGAATTGTTTATTATGTGGAGTGATATAATTAAATTTTGAGCGAGCTTTAGTTCTACCCATTTCTGACTTTTATTCTCATGATTTACTTTATTGGGACCGGGTTATGTACCGTTACAATATATATATATCTGTATACAACTTGTATACTCTTAACAGATACGTTGCGTCTCAGACTCAGCTTGAAACAAAGTCAAAAACTCATGCTCTTACTGAAAATGTACCTTCATATATTATTTGTTTTGTTTTAGTTATTATGTGTAACAAGTGTTAGGTGATTCGAACATTTACTAAATATAGCCTACATTCATAATTCAAAATTATTAATTGAATTTACTCTTTCTAAATGGATTTTACTTTTATTTTAAGAAACGTTTACTGTGCAATATATTTAAAATACAGCTAAAAATAATTTATTGACCAAAGTACTCTAATCCTGATTATAAAGGGTGGCATGTTTCTAATTAGTGTCGTCCTTAAAACCTGGCCTTGCAGACTAACAAGTGCGATCAAATACGCGTAGGAAGCAGGGTAGAACGTTTGCAATAATTAGCCTATCATCGTAACCTCGTGCACGTCTGGTAAATTTCATGGTTATAAATGTCTCTACACTCCCAGATGTTTATTACTTCAGTAACCAATTACCGAAAAATACAAGCGTCTAATTAAATACTTAAATACATTATTATTTCTTTGTAAGTAACTCTTGAGTTTCCTGCAGGTCTCCCATGTAATATCTTCAAATAAATACACTGCAAGTAGGTTTATTTTCACGTCAGGTGTAAATCTACTTGAGTGTATTTATTTGAAGATATTGCATTGAATATATTAGTAGATACATACATACATTAGTAGTGTATAGTAAGTAGTGCGGCAGGTAGTATATATATACACTACCTAGTAGTATCCCAATATAAATACGTGAAATTACTAAAAGTAATGGGGATCAGTTAACTATGATTATATGAACCGATATTTAATATATAGTTCTTTATTAATTAATTAATAGAATTTAATACTTTCATAAATATTTGTAAATTCTTACATTTTATTCAGTTATTTGTACTGTTTTTATTCAATTTATTGTTGTTGTAAAATTATTTGTCAAACTTGTTTAGTCACTTATCAATACGAACTATGGGTTAATGCCCAACATTTAATTTGTATTTACAACTTTCAAATATACGAATGCAACGTGGTTTAGAATTGTCTTTGGCTGTTTGTTTTTATTAGTCAAATGTTCAAACGCTTAACATACTTAGCCGCTCTTGCACAGCTTCCATAAACTTCTCATTCACAATTTCATGTATTATCTAACAAATGTAAAAACTAAAAATATTTCAATGCTGCCTTTACCGATAACGAGAATATAAATGTAAATATCAAATGCAAATTATATTAATTAAACGTGGATAATTACATTTACATTAAGTAAATAAGATAATGTTTAAAATTTTACACACTACTGTGATCTTTAAACACGATATGTTGTTGTTAAATATAGGCCTACGGACAGATTTTACGGTGTACTATGTTCTTCTAAATTTTTAGCCGATCATTCACAACCAGAAATTTGCGATTTCGTCCCATAGTTTGCTAAGCTCTTCAAAGATTAATATTTTTCTGGCTATAATTTTACCGCCATTCTCTGGATAAGACTAAACCTTCACGTTTTTCTTGACTATACACGATATCCATTATACATTTATTCTACGTATATGTCTATATATATTTTTCTGCCTTCCAACAGCATTCTAATTATTTGCCTTTCCATCTTCTAAGTACTTTTGTTGAGCACCCATGATTCATATAAGACCGTGCCACTGGTCTATTTATCGTCTTATATTCTCAGTTGTGTATTCCTAGACAGTTGTTTGCTCTCAGTAAATGGCTTATTAACCCTTCAACAGCTGTCTGGTTTTGTTCAACTGGCATCGATCTCTGCCTCTCCTTCATATTTTCTGTCATTTCTACCAGACATGTAAAGTCCTCAACCCTCTCATATTCAGTTTTTCGCAAATCTGTATGACGTACACATATATAACTTTGCCCCCTGCCCTTATCACTTTTCATTCCTTTATGTGCCTCTCTACCAACCTTTTAGTTCCATTCATTAAATTGTTTCCTTTCTCACTATAATGGCCATGTCATCTTCGTACGCTAACACTTGATGGTTTTTGATTAATATGTTCCTCTCTCTGTTTGATTAACTGTCGTTGATTATTTTTTGAAGTGCGCGTTAAACAGCAAGGTTGGATAATAGGGATCTTCCAGTTTCAGTCTTCTTCTGATACAGAGTTTCTCGATGCTTCTACTATACTTTTACATTATAGTATTCTTCTTCAATGTCGTGTGCACTAAACTGTCTAGACTGAAAGGCACTCTGAAGTTCTCCATCACTTCCAGCAGCCTAGGTATCTTATCTATCTTGTCTGAATTGTATCTTTCCTGAAATCAACGAACAATAGTATACCTGAGAGTCTGTACTTGTAATCACCTTTTTCAATATACAAATTTGCTCCGCTGTTCCTCATCACTCCTGAATCCTGCTTCATACTACTGTGCTACAACTATTCTGGTTTTAAACAGTGACGCTATTACCTTGTACAGTGTGGCCTTTCTCGTCTATTAGGCAATTTTTCTTCCCTTCACATCGTCAGAAGCAATTTATATAACTTATAACACGATATAACGATATTTAATTTTTTCCTTTTGAGAAGTGTACTGTGCATGGTGTACTGTAGTGTTCTGTTTGTCAATTATGCCAAAAAGTGTTTAAAACATCCAGATAATTTCTGCTATGATTGAGGTAAAATAACCTTCTCACAGACGAAATTTCACGCCACTTGTAAAAAAGTGTTATGAACTTTACTTCACCTCTCAAGTTGGTGATTATTACAAAAGCTGGGCCTCGAAAATGTGCTGTGTCATGTGTTAGGCTAGTCAGTGGGTTGAGTGATGAAATACATCATGTGCCACTTAAAATTTGCATGATTTAGAGGGAATCCAAGGGCCATTTAAGAGATTCCTATTTTTATCTAACTAACGTGAATAGAATCACATCTCTCAAACAAAATGTACAATCACGTATCCAATCACGTAGCTGTACTTTTAACTTCCAGGCTCAAAGGATGGAATCTGTTCCAGAACGATTTAAAAATATGCTTTTATCGTAACCGCTATACTGGTATCAAAAACTACTTCTCTCAAGAAAAATGTGTAGTGTTTTGTAATAATATTTTTCTGTTATGGAGACTCTTGGGCATCAACACCAGCCAGATGAGTGGCGATTGTTCATTGACCGATCAAAAGTTACTTTAAAGACTGTGCTTCTACGTATTGACAATAAGTTTCCATCAATTCCTGCAGCGCATTACCCTGATAAGAACGAGACACATGATAATATAAAATAGTGTTAGAAAAGATCCAAAATGAAAAGTATAATTACAATGTCTCTAGAAATTTAAAAGTAATTGTTTTATTGATTGGTTTGCAACTTGGGTACACAAAATTTTGTTCTTTCTTGTGTGAATGGGACACCAAAGATAAGAAGTCTCATTACATTAGAAAACTGTGGACTAAATATGAGCTCTTATGCCTAGGGAGAAAAATTTAAATATTGGAAAAGTATATTTACCTCCATTGCATATTAAATTGGTCACGAAAAATTTCGTGAAAGTAATTGATAAGATAATCTGGTATATTTGTGTACGAGAAATTCAAATTTTCCAAAGAGATGATAAACTGAAAGAATTTTTATAGGGCGAAAGTAAGATCACTAATGGATGACGACCATTTTAAAGGATTGTTAAATCCACTGGAAAAATCAGCCTGGCAGTCGATTAAAAGTATCTGTTGCAATCTCTTGGAAATCATAAAGCAGAAAACTATCCTGATATAGTGGCTGATCTTGTAAATTCATACAAAGCTGTGGTATGCAACGTGTCTTTTAAAATTCACTTCTCGGACTCCCACCGACACTTTTTCGCACAATATCTTGGGGCTGTAAGCGATGAGCAAGGTGAGCGTTTTATCAGAAGATTTTTACAGTGGAAAAGAGGTACTGAGGCAAACAGTGTCCTAATATGCTGGACGACTATTGCTGGAGTAAGAAACGAGATATACTAGATGCAAAATATGCCCAAAAATCATTTTCTACCAACTTCTAGCTAAGCCAAAATCAGTAGCGTATTTATCACCTTGAGTTACACACTTATTCATTTTATAAAATGTGAAACGAATATCACAAAAATGTCCTGCCTGATAAAAGAAATCTGAAAGTATAGGCCTATTTTAATTAAGAATAAAACATAGTTCTAGATTCAGTTATTTTTGACTTTTTGAAAGGAATGAAGTTAAATTTTGTAGATCAATTTTATAATATTCTCTCTATCCCCGCTCATTCTCACACCCTCCACAATCAATATACCATCTCTCTCCTAAGTGATGGATATGCAAGAAGAACTAGGTAATCTCAGATTGGGACAGACATTTTGTCTACAAAAATAACGGTAATCATATTTAGTTCCTTTTTTCATAACACCGACATTTCTAATTGAACTTAATCATTTTGGTTTTTATTTGTACTTTTTCTAGAATCTAGAATAATCATTCTGGAATCGAAACGGCTGGTATGGCATTTCATTTGAGATGTGAATCCCTCCAACACTGGGAAATATCAGGAGGACGAATGCGCCTAGGAATGATGACAAATTCTCGGGGGGGGGGGGGATTCCAATGCTCATCTACATGTTCAGAGATGCCGTCAGCATAGTAATGTGTATCTATTTTACACAATTACAGTAGTAACAGTAGAATCAACAAAGATTAAGTCTGCCCCCAAAATATTGTTGCATTCCCCTCGCCAAATACTTTATTTGTTAATTATGTTAATTATTAGTGAATTATATTGTGGTTTTCCCATGTTGTTGATGTTTGGGAATTCACGTCCTGTGTTTATTACATGTGTGACTATATTAGATTTATAAACATTTCTTAACGTGTTAGATATTCAAAGTATTGTTTTTGAATTTTGTTTTTTTGGTCTGGTATGTAAAATATTGTAGTCCTTGCATTCTGTTTTTTAAATTCCATTGTTTAGTATATCGTCCTTAGTGCATGATATATCTAGTATTAATATATTATGTTTATTTTTGTGTTATATTTTATCGTCTGTATTTAATAACTTACATAACTAGGTCTACTAACATAAACAACACCGTGACAGAACTTACTAAAGTGAAATAAGTAGTCCAACTAATGTAAGGAGTAGACTAAAGCAGTCCAAAGTACAGTGCATAGTTACAGAATTCATTACAAGAAACATCAGGAGCATTTACAACGAGCGCTTCTTTACTCTGCCATAAACATCAGATAAATAAGAAAATGGTTGTAAAACTGAAAAAAAATATACATTTCTGTTACGTCGTAAAGTAGTAATAGTAAATTTGCTTAACGAAAGAATTATTTTTGAAGTTGCTTAACTGAAATTTGCCAAATATCGTAAAGGGCATATTTAGTACTGACCACATATAGGCCTATGATTACGATATTTTTATAACTTGGATATAATTCGATGACTATGTCGAATGCTCATCGTTAGCTTGCTGATTTCTGTCTGCTGAAGTATCTACGTGTTGATGGGTTGTTGCTGTTGGCTTTTGGTTGGATTCTGTTGAGTGGTATTATTTATTGTTGCTGCTTTTGTTGATTGTTTTTTACTGACGACTCGTTACTAGGTGTTGGGGATTGCTTTCTACTGTCAGTGTTGGGATGATATGTTACTGTCTGCTCAAAACGATCAGTATAGCCAGCTCGAATCTCGTATTGTAGTGTTTATCGTTAGCCCAAAACTTTAAAAAGTAATATATAGGAAAATGTCTATGTAAGAATTTTGTTGGCGTAACAAATTCAGGTTCTGGACTAAATAAAGTCACTTAAATAATTGCATTTTCAAGTAGTCTTCTATTATTCTTTTTAAATAAGGAACATTTTTGTATTATTCTAAAGTAATCTCGTAAAATTTCAAGTTTTCTTAATTAAGAACATTACTTAAGAATTTATAACATAATTTATTTTTATTAATAGAAAACGTTTTTACCATTCTATATTGATACATCATCAGTCAGTAGAATTAATCTGATTGGTTTGACAGTATTTATACAGTGTTCCTGCCCACATAAGGTATGGGCATTTTCATAAATTTACAAAACAGAACATACATTAATTTCACACCATCTTTTCACGAAAAAATATTTAAAAAATTACTAAAATAATTATGATATTAAATAATTCTGTAATTTTATTCTACAACTGCCGTTTCCATTAACGTAGAAGGCTACATAAACATATATTAAATGTAAACAGAATTTGATGTTTCGTTTATCATCTGTTCCCCTGTATTAAAATTTAACAGTAATGTGTACGAATATTAGATAAAGAGATGCGTACTTAATGGATTCAGTATTTGAATAGGTGATCAAAATAAACGTCGGATAATTTTATAATGTTCCATGAACATCGATCTGATATCTTGTTCATTTTATTGTAGTTAGCCATATACGCCCAAAGTAACACTAATCCTGACATTGATTTATACAACATATTTCTTTTTCAATGATCATTTCATAAATGTTTTGCAGCAGCCGGTAAATGTCATACTCCTCCACTGTACGGTTCTACAGGATGCAAACCACCATGTGATCATGAAAAGATACAAAACAGTGAGCTTATACGTAGTTATTGACATATTACAGAGATTAGGCCTATAGACCGTGGGCTTTTATATCGTTCTATATATATGAAAATGTATCACAACATTCAGAGGAAATTTGTCTTTCGTTACACACTTTTCTCAAAACTACCTCACTTTGGTATTATTTAATTAAATACAATCGGTTGACTTTCTAGAGCTGAATTTAAACTATCTTAATTTTGTGGTATATAAAGCAACAGTAGGCCTATGTAAAGTCTGAACAGTATATAAAGAAATTATTTTACTCTTTCATACGTATGTATGTTTCGCACCAATAGACCATCGAACAATAATAATCTTTTCCGCAACTAATGTTCTGAGGTCTATTTTCAATTAGGATAACTGATTATGTAAGTTTCACGTTAAAAGTATAATATAAGATCTTTCCTTGTTTCATGAAAGCCCATTCGTCAGTCGTGACACTGAACAAAAGCATTCCTGTATTGCTTACTACTTAACGCGCACTGTAATGCTTCCTATATAACATACAGCTGTTTCGCCAACGCCGTATCACCATAACAAACATATTTAATGGTCTTACTTAATTGTAATGTACTTGGATACTTGGATAATGTCCTGTTAAATTGTGTATCTGATGTATTAAACTTCCTTCCAAAAAAACATAATAATAACCTTAATCACGAAACGATGAACATGCATGGTTTCATCAAATACTATTAGAATAACAAAATTGTTACTGTTTAAAATACTACTGCCTTACATTTAAATGATACAATATTGGGTTAACGAGCGTTACTCATTATATTACAAACATAAAATATAATATTACTGCCAAAGTAATACGTGAATATTAATTAAATAATATTGCAAACGCATTACATATTGTATGGTATATCGTTAATATTATTATTATTTTTTAATAAATGTACAGTGATTGTTAAATGAGTAAAGTTTCTTTCAATCATAATTTACAAAATTATATGTAAAATACAGCTGACACAAAAATTTAAGTAGCTGAATAATTTCAATATTTTTATTATAGTTGTGTAGTATTATAATGAACAATGAGTGTATGTTGTATGGAGGTAACGAAATTAACTATGGAACAGTGAATACATGCAACTATTGAAGAATGTAAATTTGGGGGTTAACTAAGTTTTGTAGGGAACTTAATTGGTGCTATGCTCGAAAATTAAAACAATTATTAAATTTATTTTTTAAATAACAAAGTATATAAAGATATACCACAAAACTAAAATATTATGCACGTACACACGCGCGCCACAAACACGCACGCACACACAATACTTGCGTACGTATATATACACTCAGTACACAATACATACGCCACGCACCATACCTTACAGATTTATTGTAGGCCTATACAACATTTTCTTAATCATAAAGAAGACAACCCAACAGATTCAAAAATAATTTTTTTACTTAAAAAGTGTTTCAAGTAAATTTTTATTAATAATTTTAGTTTCCAAAAGAACTTTTTTGAACGTTTGATTTTAGCTTACCTTTTTGTTTTTAACACGAAAACATGTAAATGTGCAGCAATTTCAAAAATCTTTCAAAAATATTGAAATAATTTTTTCACTTTATTTGTAAACGCAACACTTTACACTTACATGTCTCAACTAAATGTAACGTTTTTTAGCTCATCTAAACATCTTTTAACTCAACTAAATTAGTCTCAAATAAGATTCTGTAAAGTTAACTAAATATATTAACAAAAATCTAAACTTCAAATTCATAATTATTTCAATAAAATTCGACAAAAACTTTTAAATTTTTTAAATTATTTAACGATTTACGTTTAGCTCATTAACTTTTTTAACTTAATCTCACAAATAATTTACTATGTAGCAAAATTTTTAGCTTACTAAATGTCAAAACAACCAATAGGCTACCAAAATAAACACGTTCAGATTCTACGCATGGTGATTGCTCCCTGTACGGTGTTCAGGCAACAATAAATGTGGTTAGAACGAATTTTTCCAGCTGAGAGTGGGAACGAATAACAGAACATGGGCGTGGCAAAAAACTTGAATAACACCGAAGGTAACCTATGCTAGTTGCGTGAAAAATGTGGGCCCTCCGATTTAAATAAACACGATTCATTTTCTACTCAACTCGAACACCAGCAAAGGTAAACGATGCTTCTTCGCAGCCCGAATGTAACCGATACTTCTTCGCATGGTTAACTTAGACTCTCCAATTTTGACCTTTAGACAAATTTTGACAAACGTTAGACTTATCCAGATTAATTTATCATATCCGAAAACCACAATAGACAAAGTATCACCAAAATCGTTAATTTTTCGAGAAAAACCTTCGCATGCAGTTTTTACTCCATTAAAAGTACAGAATATAGTAAATTAAATTGTACAGGTATCGCAGTGACAGTTTATCCATAGATCATTAATTTTTTACCAGTATATAGTATAAGAATGTTTAAAAATGTTTTAGATATAAGGCCATTTGTTTGGGTCTGATACAACTAACATCAGAACTATAAAAATAGTTACTACTTGTAAATAATAGAGAGTAATTAAGATGTTAGTTAGTAAAAAACCTTTTTTTGTAAACCATATTTCCATGTTAGAAATAAGGATTTTGCTGTAAAATGTCTGACTTGAAGACAACCATTTATTTAAAAAAATATTCTTTATTTGTTGAACTATTATTTGTATTGTAACCAATACTAATTGTTATTGTGTAATTTGAAAACATGTTTAATTTATAATACTATATGTAAAAGTCAGAGAGGGTATCACACATCATATATTGTTTGTAAAATATTTTGTAAGAAAAATTGTTAAAAAATCATAGGCCAAAAGAATGGAAACCAAACTTCATCAAAACAGAGAAATTGCTCATTTAAATGCAAATAAACAAAAGGGGTTTAGACAAAATAAACTTGAGATCAAGCCATATAATTGCACATACCATTTAGAAAGATTTTAATAAATTATATTCAGAATTATAAATAAAAATGAAAATGACTAAACTCAGAAATTTAGACATGGGAGTCATATATTCGAGAATAATGTTTCAGAATACAACTAATTCAATTAATTACTAGAAAATAAAGGAATATAAACCTTTTAATACAATATAGGATTATTAATATTAAATATAACGGATAAAATGGATGAATTTTATATAATGACAGGAAGTAAATTTTGATGTTTTGACTTTTCAGAGAATAACAAAAATGAAAGTAAAATTACTAATTTTGGACAGAAAACACTATAAAACGGCATTATTTAATCTGAAAATAAGCTGAATGAACTGAAAGATTAATTTAAATAACATCTAGTGAATAAAATTGACAAATAACCAAAGTTTAGGCAATAATATAGTGAACTTTAAAGTATGCACAGGATATGAAAATATATTTGAACAATGTTAAGAATAATATTATATTGGCTAAGAGTTTAATTGAAACTGAAGGAAACAGTTAGTTGATTATTGGTATTCGAACAAACGAGAGTTTTGTGACGATCTAACCTATCTTACAACGGTAAAGTTAAGCGGCGAATAGTACGTTACTGTGAAGTCGAGAGTGACTTATAAAATCCTTCCAGAACATATACATTGTGACAAAAACAATCAAGAAACACTAATTAACACTAAACAATACATTTCTACTCCGAAAAACACCACAAAACACCAGAAAACTGTATAACATATTAACCAAGTATTAGTGTCGGTATCGGGAAGAGTGATTGAACTTATAATTACACGGATATACTAAATACAACCCAGAAACATTACACCAGTCACTACACAACATTTAACAAGAGATTCGCAGACACCAGAACAGGAATACTACAGGAAAATCTTTTATTTGGAACGTCGAATATACGAATGACATTTTACTAACTTCACGGCAGCCATTTGCAATATTGGTCGTCATCGCCAGGGCAACGCCTCCTAGTTCAACCCAGCTGTTGGTGAAAACAATTATTTTATTTTCAAATTATTATTCAATGTCTGTGTTTAGTAATAATTATTAATTTGATGTAACGTTATACTTTTTAAATATTAGCCCGATTTCTCTGACTTTGATAATAATTGGCTGTTTAAAGAACCCTGTATAATTTTTATTTAATATACTTTGTAACTTTTTCGATATCCTGAGAGTCGATAATAATCGATAAGAGTCATATTGCTATTAATTAATAAAACATTAATATTCTTCAACACTAAACAGTTCTTTATTTCATAAATATTATTAATTATCACTAATATAATTCTCAGTAATAATCTATCAGGACTTTACCACCTATAAGTGAAGATAACCTAAAAAATAAAAAGGTAAACAAGTATCGATTGGTTTGAAGACAGTCTTATGAGTGGTGATAGTTTATTTAAAATATACTAAAACTTTAATAAAAATTTTCAGAAGAGCATTACACCTTTTAAAACTTCACAGCCCTATATTAATTAATTGATTATTTAATTAATTTTTTTTAATTATTTTTTTTATAAACATAATTTTTTTTTAAATTTTCTTCAAAACAATAAATTTTGTTTTGAAACTTTCGGTGAAGATGAACATATATTTCTTCATCAACGTTACGCTACTCGACCGGTCTTGCTACCATTGAGACTCGACCAGCTGGGAAACTTAAGGAAGTGTTTCAGGCCAGTGAGACGTCGAGAGCCACACCAATTTAAACACACCAATTAAACACACCAATTTAAGAACATACACACTCAATCTAAATCAATTTACTTATTTTATTACAAATTGGCGCACAACTTTAGGGGCTTTAATTAGCGATTGGAAGGCCAATACATTCTCCCCAATCACTAGTTGGAGCTAGGCAACAGCTACAAAGCCAGAGAATTTCAAGGGAAAATGCAGCGACGCGCAACATCTAAGAAACGGGCGGCGGAGGCCGAAAAAGAAATAGAAATCGATATGGACAACAAAGAGGCAACGCCAGTAGAGGTGGAAGAGGTATTACAATCGGTGTTGTCCAAACAAACTGAACAACCGGAGATACCCACGCAAACAGGGGAAGTCAATGCCCAGAAGAAACCATTGGAAAAGCCGACACGAACGGAGGAGGGGAGTATACAAGATGTGATGAGAATGATGATGGAAATGAGTAAGAAAATGGACAAGAAGATAGACGAAAGTAATAAGGAAAGGAAAGAAGATAGCCAGTCTTTGAAAGAAGATATCAAATCCGGCAAGGAAGAAACAAATAAGAAGTTAGAAGATTTGAAGGAAGACAACCAGTCCCTAAATAAGAAGATGGAAGAGAGGATGGGAGAAAAGTTAGAAGAATTGAAGAAGGATAACCAATCCACAAAAGAAGAGTTGACTGGGATGAACAAGAACATGGAAGAATTGAAGGAAGACAACCAGTCCCTGGGTAAGAAGATTGATGAAACCAATAAGAAGATGGAAGAGAAGATGGAAGAAAACAGCAAGAAGATGGAAGAGAAGATGGAAGAAAACAGCAAGAAGATGGAAGAAGAGATGGGGAAGAAGTTAGAAGAACTGAAGGAAGACAACCAATTGTTCAAGGAAGAATTCAAGTCGACCAAAGAAGAATTGATTAATAAAATTGAAAATACTAATCAGAAAATCGATGAAACCAGGAAGAAGATAGAGAAGAACAACCGACAATTGAAGGAAGAGTTGAAAGAAGATAACAGGAAGTTGGAAGAGAAGATGGGGGAGAAGCTGGAAGAATTGAGAGAGGACAATCAAATTCATAGAGAAGAGTTAAGGGAGGTAAATCAGGAGAATTTGGACAAACTGGACGAAAGGATGGAATTGTTGCGAGAAGAACTGAATAAAGAAATCACTGTTAACAAAAAAGCAATAAATAAGAAGTATATAAAATATAATAATGATAAATATATAAAATATATAATATAAGAAAGAAATATAATGGTCAATCGACAGATTCGAGAGATTGATGGAAAGTGCAACCAGACCGAAAAGGAGGTCCATGAGTTAAAGAAGTGGTGAACACCAAGTTCACAAATATTGAAGAACATAGTCGTAGGAAGGTAGAAGAACAGAGGAAGGAAAATCAAGAAGAGTTCGGAAAAGTACGCAACCAGGTCACAGAACGATGTAATGATATACAAGAGACCATGGCCAATATCACCGGTCAGGTGCGACAAAGCCGAGAGGAGATGGAAGCGATTAGAAACAGACCGACTCATTTCACCGAATTGCCCGTCAACGAAAGCCGAGAGTGGCTCAACTTCCGGCAATACAAACGCAAGCCGATGGAGTTCCTGGCTAGGGTAGAAGAATATTTGACCAAGCATAAAATTACTCAATGGAGCCATAGCAGGGAGATATTCGACGAGTCTTTCCGAGACATAACAGATAATTGGTGGATGGCCAACCGGAGTGAAATTTCCGACTACCAACAGTTACGGAAAATGTTTAAGACAAAATACTGGTCTGAGACCACCCAGAACTTGATCCGTGACAATATTTGTAATGGAAGATACAGGTCACAATTAGGTAGCAGTATGACGGCATATTTCTTGGGGAAGGTGTGTATGGTAAAACACCTTGAGCCAGCAATCCCAGAAGAATGTTTAGTGAACAAGATATCGTATCACTATGATGAGGACATTATCAGGGCCCGGAGAGGTAGCCAGATCAAGACGATCCAGGGAATGACCGAGTTATTGGAGGGATACGAGAACGAAGAGTATTATCGGCAGAGCAGAAAGAGAAATGAGAGACCAGAAGTAAGGCCGACGACCTACCCCAATAACGGCAATAACCATACAAGTAACCGGAACCAGCCCAGTAATTACGACGGCCCTAACAACCAGCCACGTAATAACCAGTTTAACGGTAATTTTAACGGCGTTAGGAATAACAACCCCTACCCAAACAATAGAAACAATTTTTATCAACAAAATAATAATGTCCCTTACAGTCAGAGAAATCCATATCCCAACAATAATGGTGACAGGCCTTACCCACCTAACCGAAATTACTATAATAATAATTTTAGTAATAACAATAATAGCAATAGTAATAACCGAGTGTCGCGCCCTAGGGTAAATTTTATAAGAGCAGAAGATCGCGGACCCAGGAGATATTATCAACCGAGGAGGAGCAGCTTCCACGGCGCCGACCGAAGATGGAGGAGTGCGGAACGAGACGGCCCAAGACACGAACAGGGAAGACGAAGTACCAGCCTGGAAGATCTTGGCAGACAACCGAACAGGGCGTTAAACATCAACCAGAGTACAGAACGTCAGGAAACAAACCAGAGTTTCCCGAACGATGCCTCGGTCAATAATAACACAAACAATGAACAAAATACTTTAAACGAGAGGAGGCAGTAATCAACAACGATGACCCGTTACTGCTTATACTTCCTGGGTTAGAAAAGGATGAATTGCGACAAGAAAACCAGCATAAAAACATCACTATTATATGTAACCATTATCTGAAAGACATACGAACTGAACTTTTGGAAGAGAACGAGAAGAGTCTCAGCAACAGTAATAATGAGGTAATTTATATAACAGCGGAGGTGGAAGGAGTTCCCGCTAAAATAATGATAGACACAGGAGCTAATATTTCAATAATAAACTCCAATGAGTTGGAGAGAATACAATGTACATGTGGAAAAACTTTGCCAATGTTACTAGTCAACAACATTGTGTTGGTAGGTGCAACTGGCCGCCAGAATAAAACCATTAGGAAGCAAGTTTCCTTAAGTGTCGTTAGCCGTGATATAGCTTTGGACATGGAATTTTTAATCGCCACCGGATTACCATTTGACATCTTAGTCGGTTGCGATATTCTTCGTAGATATTCGGCAGTAATCGATCTTAATTTAAATAAAGTATCACTTTTCCCAGACGGAGTAACATGGACCGCAGATCTGGTAGGAAGCATAACTATACTTCCCAGCCCTGTACATCAACAACTTCGTAAAATAAATGTTATTAGAAACAGCCCTCTTTCTAAACCCATAATATACAATCATGGAGGAGAGGATTTATGGTCAGTTAAGATCCAAGAAATACGGAATTTCCAGTGCGGAAGCGATAACAAGAAAATACCAACACATCTGGCTGATCGTCTAATCGCTATATATGAGAAATACAAGGCGGTGTTTTCTGATGAACCAGGGAAGGTAAAAAACTACCAGTGCCAACTTCGTTTTAAAGAAAACGTAGAGTTTAACCGGAGGTCATATCCAATAGCGCAGTCGCTCAAAGAAGCCGTGAGAACAGAGATAAACAAGATGACAGAAAACGACATCATTGAGATTAGTCAATCACCTTACACTAGTCCAATTATTGCTGTTCCGAAGAAAGACGGATAAGTCCGGCTCTGTTTAGATGCGCGTGAGTTGAATAAGACAATTGTGAATGACAGAACTTCTCCCGGTGAAATAGAAGAAATCTTAAAGCGTTTTCATGGTACTAGATTTATTAGCATCTGGGATACGGTCTGTGGTTATTGGCAGGTAGAGCTGCATCCACAAAGCCGCCAGTATGTAGCGTTCATTTTCGAAGGGCGCAATTACCAGTTCAAGAGACTGCCCTTCGGACTTGTAAATTCTGTCGCCATATTTGTGGCATGCATGGACCAGATTTTGGGACCAGAAGCGCTCCAATTTACCACCGTCTATGTTGACGATTTACTAATTACATCCGGAACCTGGGAGGAGCACTGTTACAGAGTGGAATTTGTACTAAACAAACTAGCGCAGAACAACATAACACTGAAGTTGGAGAAATCCAAGTTCATAGCGCGCGAGGTACAATTCTTAGGTTTCAACCTAGACGACAGAGGTATTACCCCATCAGCAGAGAAAGTGGAGGCAATTCAGAGGTTCCCGCAACCAAGAAACAGGAAACAATTGCAATCTTTCCTCGGACTCTGTAACTATTACAGGAAGTTTCAGAGCCGATATTCCGAGTTGACCGCCAAGTTTCAACCACAGTTATCTGCCAAAAACAAATGGACTTCGGGTGAAGATCAAGATATTAATTTCCACTTGATAAAAGAGAAGTTTCTGGAGAGTGTCATACTTCGTCACCCAGATTTTAAGAAACCGTTCTTTCTAAACTGTGACGCTAGCGACCTAAGCTTAGGAACGACATTATACCAGGAAGATGAGGAGGGACAACATCTGGTAATAAGCTTCGCTAGTCGCACACTAAACCAGTGCGAAAAGAACTACAGTGACAGAAAAGGAATTGTTGAGCGTGGTGTTCGCATGCAGCAAGTTCCGGACGTACATTCTCGGATATCAAGTCACGGTACGAACTGATCATAAATCCATCTCGTTCCTTCGTAGGTGCAAATTGAGTCACGGCCGATTGGCTAGGTGGGTACTCGCCCTACAAGAATATGACCTGAAATGGGAATACATTCCAGGAAAGAAGAACGTGGTAGCGGATGTGTTGTCACGTATAAATCTGGAAGATCAGACTTTCGAGGGAGAGAAGGAGAGCTTAGTAAAAATTTATAACATATTCACGACCAGAGCCGATTTACAAGCTTTGCTAATAAATATTCGAATCCATCAGCAGTCTGATCCTAAGCTGAAAAACATTGTGAGTCGTTTGGAAGCCAATGATGAAACCATTTCTAAATATTACCACCTTAACAAGGGAATTTTATTCATAAAAACCGCCTTAGACGATGAGACATGGAAGGTGATAATCCCACACCAAATCGAAAAGGAGGTCATCATCGATTACCATGTCAGGTATGGTCACATGGGAGCGTTAAAAGTGATACAGGCTTTAGAAGAAAACTGTAAGATCAAGAATATCAACCGCAAGGTGAGAACATACATCAAATCCTGTAAGATCTGCCAATGTGCCAAAATAAACAATGAAAAGACAGAGGGTATCATGATACCAATAACTTCCAACACAAAACTGGAAAAAGTGTTTTTGGATATCTGCGGGCCATTTCCCCGTAGTGGTGGTCGACACAGATATAAATACTTGGTAATTATAATGGATCACTACACCAAGTATATAAAGCTATATCCGGTTAATCGGGCAACAACAGCAAAGGTTTTGGCGGTGATTATCGATTTGTATATCCCAAAGATCGGTAGACCATCTTCTATTATTACCGACCATGGTACACAATTTAAGGGGAGGAGATGGCGAGACACTTTATTAGCACTTGGGGTCAAAACGTATAAGACATCAGTCTACCACCCAAGTAGCAATCCGGCTGAGAGAGTACTGAGAGAAGTGGGTAGGATATTGCGCACGTACTGTCACAACCAACAGAAAAAGTGGCAAGAGTACCTAGCAGCGACAGAAACATTCCTAAATTATGCCCACCATCCAGCTATAGGAATTCCACCATACTCAGCCATGTATGAGAAGCCGACTCCCCGAGACATTGAACAAATCATTGAATTTCCAACGAACAACAATAGGAAATTCAACCAGCTGAAATTTTAAAATAAGGTAGCAGAAGATCAGGAAAAACGGCAAGCCAAATACCAGAAGGCAATAGGGCGAATTGTAACATATAAAGAGGGTGAAAAAGTCCTCCTAAAAAATAGAGAGCTGCCTAGCACCTTAGAAGGCATAACCAAAAAACTACTATTACTATACACTGGCCCATATGTTGTGGTAAATGATAAGCATAAGAATACATATGAGTTGAAGGAAATCGTTTCAGGGAAAATCAAAGGAGTGTACAATCAAGCTTCTATGAAGAAATATTATGAAGAATGAGTTGTGAGTTTTAGAATTTTGAATTTATTTAAAAAAAAAAATTCTAAAATAATGTAAGTACATCTTACAACCTAATATTTTGAGAAGAACATTCTGGAGAATTATAAGAAGAAGGAATTTAGAATTTATAATTTTAAAAAATTCTAAAATAATGTAAGTACATCTCCAACCTAATATTTTGAGAAGAACATTCTGGAGAATTAAAAGAAAAAGAATTTTTAATAATTTTTTTAAAAAAATTTTAAAATAATGTAAGTACATCTTACAACCTAATATTTTGAGAAGAACATTCTGGAGAATTAAAAGAAGAAGAATTTTTTAATTTAATAATTGAAAAAATTCTAAAATATGTAAGAACAACTTACAACCTAATAATTTGAAGAAAAAACTTTATGGAAGAAAAGAAAAAGAGAGAATTTTGAACTTATTATTTATAAAAATTTAAATTTGAGTAAGTACATCTTACTACAACCTGATGATTTTGGAACGAACTTTATGGAAGAAAGAAAAAGAAAGACTTTTGAATTGAAATATAATTATAAAAAATTTAAAATTGAGTAAGTACTTCTTACTACAACCTGATAATTTAGAACAAAACTTTATGGAAGAAAGAGAAAGAGAGAGAATTTTGAACTTAATTTTAAAAAATTTAAAATTAAGCAAGCACAGCTTACTACCACTGAATTATGAGAAAAACATTTTGGAAGAATTAAGAAGAAAGGAATTTTGAAGTTAATATACGAAAAATTTAAAAATAAAGTAAGACCAACTTACTATAACTAAGTTTGTGAGAAAACTTTATGGTAAATAATTAAGAAGAATTTGAATTTGGAGAAATACCAAAACATTCAGAAATAATAGTAAAATCACAGTACTATAAACAATTCTGAATGAAACAATTCTGGGAATAAAAGAATTAAACAGAATTTGAATATTGATAGAACGTCAGAACTTTGAAACAAGATAAGATCAACATATTACAAGGATTTATGAGAAATATTTTTCAATTAAATAAAAAGAACAGTTTGAATTTTACATTAAAACTAACCAAGTTCCAAAAAATAATTATGTGTCAATTATAATTGAATTGAGAAGAAAATAAAGTGATTAATTCAGAAAAGAGAATTAATTTTAATCCAGAATAAATGCTAGACATTCACAATAGCATTTGAAGGGGTAGAGAAGAATAACAAAGAAGAGTGTAATATGCCAGAGAAGGAAAAAATTTGGAAGCAAAGAGACTAATTACCTATGAAACGATAATGAAAACAGTTAATTAAGAGCAAAGAAGAACAACTCATACCAAACATATGGAGAAGATGATTTTGAACCAATGATAATAATAAGACCTATATGAAATGCAAAGAGAAGAAATACCACATGAAATATGATATAAATGAATTAATGTTAATGAATGCGAAGTCGGATTAATAACTTTCTAAGAGAAAGGAAAGAACCAAAATGTTTAAATAAAATGATCAATATAACAACCTGTATATCTAATGTAAAGATACAATGTTAAAAAATTAAATATAATATATTAAGACCATTCAAATAATGAATAAGAAAGACTATATATAAAGACCATACTAATACTATGAATAACCAGAAGAAAATATAAAGAGAATTCAGATGGAGAAGAAAGAGAGTTACACTGTAAACAGTAACCAGAATTATTAAAAGAAAGGTTTTCAACCACAATAAAAATAAATATATCAGACAAGTTAAGAGTTTTGAAAAAATATATATGTAATGAGTATAATAAAGATTATGAAGATTTATTAAGATAGAAAATGTGAGATAATCTGAGAGACTACGAAGTGGAGAATCCAAAGATATTTTTATTAGTCGAAAATGAGACTACTTTTTATTTATTTATTCGATGACTGACTGAAGATAATTCCAGCAGCATTATGTTTTTTGAGCAGGGATAGATATGCCTCTGTACTCAATTTATAGAAGTGGTGTATGGCCAGCAGAGAAGTAGCGTACAGTGCCCCTCTGATCTGCCCCTCTTATTGCAGATAACATTGGAGCACGGCTAAACAACCCGGGAAGGAATTTTAACAAAGAACTACTTCTTTGTTGCCGATAACGTAGTACACATATAAAAAATTCTCCCTCCCCCTTCAACTATAATCTTCATTAATAGAAAATTACCCCCACCTCGTTCACCTAACCTCTTCATTTATAGATATTTCATCTACGTTTCTACAGTGGATTATTATGAGCTACTTATCAGGATACTTTATTTATCAAAATTAAGTACTGTACTTTAATCTTGTTAAAACAAAAAACGTTGTAGGTAAACTACCCATTTTCCTTAACCGATCTTCACCAAAATCAACAGTCCTTCGACCTGTCACAATTGATGAACGTATGCAAAAGAATATTTGATTCTGTTTGAATGTGCGGCAGTTATCGTTCGTCAAATGAAAACTTACCGTTGTTAAAACATAAAATGTTGTCGGTAAACTACCCCTTTCCCTTAACCGATCTTCACTAAAATCAACAGCCATTGAGATCTCAATAGCTTAGGAAGGAATGCAAAAATTTATTTGATTCTGATTGAATTTACGGCAGTTATCGTTCGTCATAGAAAAAATTACCCTTGTTAAAAATAAAACGTTGCAGGTAAACTACCCCTTTTCCTTAACCGATCTTCAACAAAATCAATAGACCTTGAGTTTTGTACAATTCAAAAAGGTATGCAAAAAAATAGTTGATTTTGTTTGAATTTACGGACGTTATCGCTCGTCGTAGACAAAATTACTCTTGTTAAAACATAAAATGTTGCAGGTAAACTACCCCTTTCCCTTAACAGATCTTCACCAAAATCGATAGATCTTGAGAACTCTACAATTCAGGCTGTATACAAAACGTTATTTGATTCTGTTTGAATTTGCGGCTGTTATCGTTTGCCATAAAAAAAAATTACCCTTGATAAGAAAAACGTTGCTGGTAAACTACCCCTTCCCCTTAACCGATCTTCACCAAAAGCAGTAGGTCTTGAGTACTCTACAAATCAGCGCTGATTGCAAAAAATTATTTGATTCTGTTTGAATTTTCGGCTATTATCGTTTGCCATAAAAATACCCTTTTAAAACATAAAACGTTTCAGGTAAACTACCCCTTTCCCTTAACTGATCTTCACCAAAAACAAAAGCTTTTGAGAACTCTATAATTCAGGGCTGTATTCGAAACATTATTTGATTCTGTTTGAATTTGCGGCTGTTATCGTTTGCCATAGAAAAAGATCTACAGACAGACAGACAGACACACAGCCTACAAACACACACAGACACTTTTCGAAAAATGACTTTTTTTCATGTTTTGAGCTTAGTACAATCAGAATCTGCAATAATCTCGAACACGATTTTTTTTGCCATCACCATACTTCCATTTCCTTAAGGAACATGGAAGTAAAATATCGGTATGGAGAATCATACATGACTTCCATATTCTAAGCTTTATATTTAAAATCATTTTCGAAATGAAATATTACCATAAAAACTACTTCTTTCTACTTACTGCTTCAGCCTTAACCACAGTACTGTGGTCACTAACGTATACCACCTAACGTTATCGCACTCGATTTTCACTGATGATGGAAGTCGATGGCATTGCCAAAACGTCTGGTTTTGTAGAAAATATTGGACTACGGCCAAATATCCCGGGAAGGAATTTTAACAAAAACTACTTCTTTGTTGCCGATAACGTTGTACACGTATATAATTATAAAAAATATGCATAAAATTAATGGCTTGTATAAGTTAATGATTGATCTCCATTAAGTAGTGCTCAAGTTTCCAAAGTTTTAATATTATGATGTCCGTAATTAAAACATCAGAGCAGGTATAGTGTGTATGAGGGTACACTGTGGACAAAAATTTTCAATATTTCCTATTGAGCGTTGCTTAAAGTAAAGCTGCGAATCTACAGTGTACGTTTGACAGAACAAACACGCGAAAAAGAAGGAGCACTCCGAAGTCACTCATGGACCCTCAGCATCTTGCAGAGGGTTCATTCCCTAAAGACGAAAAGTCTGTCTATGAATCGTTCCTCTGTAAACACGTGCAGTTACACTGCCCAGCGATCCACAGGAAGCAAATCGCTATCCACGCTGGACACTTTTTTGGCTTGCACGCGTTAAGTTGGTATGGGTTTCGGCACTTACCATTTAAAAAGTGTGCAAATGTAAGAAAATAAACATGAGTGAGGCCAGAAATAACGCAAATTGTGTGTGTGTGTGTGTGTGTGTGTGTGTGTGTGTGTGTGTGTGTGTGTGTGTGTGTGTGTGTGTGTGTGTGTGTGTGTGTTGTAACGTGACAGATGTATGCATAATATTGAATGGCAATTGATCATTAGAATAATGAAGTTATAATATTTAAATTTGGAAGAAAGCATTAAGTTTAATATAAATAGATTAATTCATAGCAACTGTGGAAAGAAATCATTATTATAAAGAAAATACAAGTTCAAATAAAAGGAGTTACTAGTGATGAGTCATCCAAGACCAGTCTCATAACCAAAGGTTTTCAAGGTATAACCCAGGAAGGTAAAAAAGTAAATAACAAAGCAGTACTGAATATGACCAAACCCACAACGAGGAAGAATAAATAGAAGAGAAACCCTAAAATAAGCCAAGATCAAACAATACAGGTGGTGTATTTCTGAAATAAAGAAGAAGATGGAGAAGATCCCAAGAAACCTGATGGCATCAAGAAGAAGATGGAGAAGATACCAGTCCCAGAAGGCAGGAGAAAAGAAGACTGATGAAAGAAGAAGAAGGCAGCATCCTGAAGAAGATATCATGCTCTTATAAAAGACACCCAAATCCCTATATCCCCAAAATAAATATTTAAAAATAAAAGTATAACGAAATGAAAACCACATGTATATACATTTAAGAGAGAGAAGTGTATAAAGTAAAAGTTGCCTGTGAACTAAGATGAAACAATAATATAGTACCCATGGAACAAATCTCCATTGAAAAAACGCTAACCAATTTATTATGTTGATAAGACTATACGACCATTTAGCATTAACATAATATATAAGTGCAAAGTGAACCAGTGATAGTTTTGGGTATTATAAAAAATGAACCTTGTGTTTCATTCTTGGCAATCACAAACATTGAATGCAATGAAATATGCAATTTTCAATGACTTGAAATGTGTACTGTGACAATATGTTGTTTATAAGACATAAATCTGTTTAAAATAACATTTTGTTTTATATGCAAAAAGAAAAAACAGATTTACTAATACTTTTCGAACAATTTATACCATTTATTTATTAATGACAGGGTACAATTCCCCAAAGACAATGTGTAAAAGACGGTATAAAAACTGTAGAATCCTACTTATAATAATAGTTAGAAATAAGAATATAAATATAAGGTTTTTATGTATATAGTATAAGAATGTTTAAAAATGTTTTAGATATAAGGCCATTTGTTTGGGTCTGATACAACTAACATCAGAACTATAAAAATAGTTACTACTTGTAAATAATAGAGAGTAATTAAGATGTTAGTTAGTAAAAAACCTTTTTTTGTAAACCATATTTCCATGTTAGAATAAGGATTTTGCTGTAAAATGTCTGACTTGAAGACAACCATTTATTTAAAAAAATATTCTTTATTTGTTGAACTATTATTTGTATTGTAACCAATACTAATTGTTATTGTGTAATTTGAAAACATGTTTAATTTATAATACTATATGTAAAAGTCAGAGAGGGTATCACACATCATATATTGTTTGTAAAATATTTTGTAAGAAAAATTGTTAAAAAATCATAGGCCAAAAGAATGGAAACCAAACTTCATCAAAACAGAGAAATTGCTCATTTAAATGCAAATAAACAAAAGGGGTTTAGACAAAATAAACTTGAGATCAAGCCATATAATTGCACATACCATTTAGAAAGATTTTAATAAATTATATTCAGAATTATAAATAAAAATGAAAATGACTAAACTCAGAAATTTAGACATGGGAGTCATATATTCGAGAATAATGTTTCAGAATACAACTAATTCAATTAATTACTAGAAAATAAAGGAATATAAACCTTTTAATACAATATAGGATTATTAATATTAAATATAACGGATAAAATGGATGAATTTTATATAATGACAGGAAGTAAATTTTGATGTTTTGACTTTTCAGAGAATAACAAAAATGAAAGTAAAATTACTAATTTTGGACAGAAAACACTATAAAACGGCATTATTTAATCTGAAAATAAGCTGAATGAACTGAAAGATTAATTTAAATAACATCTAGTGAATAAAATTGACAAATAACCAAAGTTTAGGCAATAATATAGTGAACTTTAAAGTATGCACAGGATATGAAAATATATTTGAACAATGTTAAGAATAATATTATATTGGCTAAGAGTTTAATTGAAACTGAAGGAAACAGTTAGTTGATTATTGGTATTCGAACAAACGAGAGTTTTGTGACGATCTAACCTATCTTACAACGGTAAAGTTAAGCGGCGAATAGTACGTTACTGTGAAGTCGAGAGTGACTTATAAAATCCTTCCAGAACATATACATTGTGACAAAAACAATCAAGAAACACTAATTAACACTAAACAATACATTTCTACTCCGAAAAACACCACAAAACACCAGAAAACTGTATAACATATTAACCAAGTATTAGTGTCGGTATCGGGAAGAGTGATTGAACTTATAATTACACGGATATACTAAATACAACCCAGAAACATTACACCAGTCACTACACAACATTTAACAAGAGATTCGCAGACACCAGAACAGGAATACTACAGGAAAATCTTTTATTTGGAACGTCAAATATACGAATGACATTTTACTAACTTCACGGCAGCCATTTGCAATATTGGTCGTCATCGCCAGGGCAACGCCTCCTAGTTCAACCCAGCTGTTGGTGAAAACAATTATTTTATTTTCAAATTATTATTCAATGTCTGTGTTTAGTAATAATTATTAATTTGATGTAACGTTATACTTTTTAAATATTAGCCCGATTTCTCTGACTTT